>CM018683.1:70983911-71664463 GCA_009363875.1 Mikania micrantha
CTGTGGAGTAGCTGATGGTAAGTTGATTGTAGTAGAAAACATTTATAAGGGATGTATCCTTGATTTGATGGGTCAGACATTAGAGATTGATTTGATGCCTATTGCCTTAGGCAGTTTTGATGTAGTCATTGGCATGGACTGGTTGTCCAAGAACCAGGCTGAAATTGTATGCCATGAAAAGATTGTTCGCATACCTCTTCCGCAGGGAGAGACATTATATGTACAAGGCGAGAAGAGCAGTACGCCACTGCGTCTCATATCTTGTATGAAAGCACACAAGTGTCTACGTAAGGGTCATACGGCAGTTATAGCACTTATAACTGAAAAGCCGGTAGCTGAGAAGAAAACTTGAAGATATACCTATAGTTTGTGAATTTCCGGAGGTATTTCCAGAAGACTTGCCGGGATTACCGCCTGTGAGACAGGTGGAATTCCGAATCGATCTTACACCAGACGCAGCACCGATAGCTAGGGCGCCTTATCGACTTGCACCGTCAGAGATGCAAGAGTTATCCACACAATTGCAAGAATTGTTGGATAAGGGGTTCATACGACCTAGTTTTTCACCATGGGGAGCTCCAGTATTGTTTGTCAAGAAGAAGGACGGAACTTTTCGTATATGTGTATCGATTACCGGGAATTGAACAAGGTTACTATCAAGAACCGGTATCCGTTACCCAGGATTGACGATCTGTTCGATCAGTTGCAAGGTTCGAGTTACTACTCGAAGATTGATCTCAGGTCGGGTTATCATCAACTAAGAGTTCAGGAGGAGGATATTCCGAAGACAGCATTCAGGACAAGATATGGCCATTATGAGTTCTTGGTCATGCCATTTGGGTTGACAAACGCTCCAGCTGTATTCATGGATCTCATGAATCGTGTTTGTAAACCTTATCTTGATAAGTTTGTCATTGTTTTCATTGATGACATTCTCATCTATTCAAAGTCTGAGGAGGAACATGCTGAACATCTTCGATTACTGCTAGAGTTATTGAAACAAGAACAACTGTACGCTAAGTTCTCGAAATGTGATTTCTGGATGCGAGAAGTACAGTTCTTGGGTCATATAGTTAATGAAAAGGGTATACATGTTGATCCAGCAAAGATTGAAGCGATTAAGAATTGGGAAGCGCCAAAGACCCCTACCGAGGTACGACAATTCCTTGGTTTGGCGGGTTATTATCGACGATTCATTGAGGGTTTCTCAAAGATCGCTCAACCACTTACAGCTCTACGCACAAGGGAACAAAGTATAACTGGACGGATAAACAGGAAGCTGCATTCCAGTTATTGAAACAAAAACTCTGCAGTGCACCGATTCTGTCCTTACCGGAAGGAACGGAAGACTTTGCGGTGTATTGTGACGCATCTGGACAGGGTTTGGGATGTGTGTTGATGCAACGGGATAAAGTGATCGCTTATGCTTCCAGACAACTACGAACACACGAAAAGAATTACACTACTCATGACTTGGAGTTAGGAGCAGTGGTTTTTGCTTTGAAGATTTGGAGGCATTATCTGTATGGAACTAAGTGTACTATTTACACTGATCATAAGAGTTTGCAACATATCTTTGATCAGAAGGAGCTTAACATGAGGCAACGACGATGGGTTGAATTGTTGAACGATTATGAGTGTGCGATTAAGTATCACCCGGGAAAGGCTAATGTCGTAGCCGATGCTTTGAGCAGAAAAGATACAACGGGAACAAGACGGGTTCGCGCACTTATGATGACGATACATACTGACTTACCTGACAAGGTACATAGTGCTCAGATTGAGGCTTTGAAAACGGAAAACTTAGTACCGGAATCTTTACGAGGAATGGAAGAACAATTGAATGTTAAACCTGATGGAATTCGTTATTTCATTGATCGAATGTGGATACCTTTGTATGGAGGTTTAAGGGAACTCGTGATGGACGAAGCACACAAGTCAAGATATTCAGTCCATCCGGGATCAGACAAGATGTACCATGACTTGAAGGCACTGTATTGGTGGCCTCACATGAAAGCTGATATTGCTAAGTACGTTAGCAAATGTTTGACTTGTTCGAAAGTCAAAGTTGAATATCAGAAACCATCTGGTTTACTGCAACAACCAGAAATACCGATGTGGAAGTGGGAACAGATTTCGATGGATTTCATTACTAAGTTACCCCCCGTACACCGAGCGGTTGTGATACAATATGGGTAATTGTCGATCGGTTAACGAAATCTGCACACTTCTTAGCAATCAAAGAAACTGACAAGATGGAGAAGTTGACTCGCATTTACATCAAGGAAGTAGTAGCACGGCATGGCGTGCCAATCTCTATCATATCTGATCGGGATGCCCGATTTACTTCCAATTTTTGGAAATCTCTTCATAAGTCATTGGGGACTCGCTTGGATATGAGTACCGCTTATCACCCACAGACCGATGGTCAAAGTGAACGAACGATTCAAACGCTCGAGGATATGTTACGAGCTTGTGTAATTGACTTTGGTGATAGCTGGGAGAATCATTTACCATTGGTGGAATTCTCTTACAACAATAGTTATCATACAAGCATTCAAGCAGCACCGTTTGAAGCTTTGTATGGTCGCAAATGTCGTTCACCAGTTTGCTGGGCTGAAATTGGTGACAGTCAATTAACAGGTCCTGAACTGGTGCATGAAACAACAGAGAAGATAGTTCAAATCCGAAACCGTATGGCAGCGGCTCGAGATCGACAGAAGAGTTATGCAGACAAACGTCGCAAGCCGTTGGAATTTCAAATAGGAGACCGAGTTCTTCTAAAGGTATCACCTTGGAAAGGTGTGATACGATTCGGCAAGCGCGGCAAGCTTAGTCCACGTTACGTAGGACCTTTTGAGATTCTGAAAAGGATTGGTCCGGTTGCGTACCAACTCAAACTACCGGAAGAACTCAGTGGAGTTCATGATGTCTTTCATGTGTCGAATTTAAAGAAATGTCTTTCTGATGAGACATTGATTGTACCGTTGGAAGAAATACAAGTAGATGAACAACTGCGATTCATTGAAGAACCAGCAGAGATCATGGACCGAGAGGTCAAACAACTGAAGCAAAGCAAGATTCCAATAGTCAAAGTCCGATGGAATTCAAGACGGGGTCCTGAATTCACATGGGAACGGGAAGATCAAATGATGAAGAAATATCCTCATCTATTCAAGACAGCTACTGCTAACACTGAGAGCGCACGTTAAATTTCGGGACGAAATTTCCTTCAACAAGGGGATGACGTGATGCTTTCACACATCAACACTGCAAATTTCAAACTGTAAGCACGTTTTATTTATTCAATTGATTTTGTTACAAATATTTGTGCTACATTACATTTTATATGTTTTATGTGCTACATTTCATATGTTACATGTTATGGTAGTACATACATGATTGGTTACATACATTTTGCTATGTGCGAGGTTGCATAGTACATTGGTTATATACACTTGGCTATGTGCGGGGTTGCATAGTACAAACAGTTTCAGACACTCACTATGTGTGAGGTTACACAACACAGTATGATCAAACACAAACAGTCACAGTTAGGTGAACTAACTAGTGTACACGCAAAACAGTTACATTGAACGATCACAATTGAGTTGTGATGTTGCAAGCATTAGACTTTGTGTGTGAGTACACACAAGCACACAGAATGATCAAATCACACTCACACGTACGATTTAAACTCGTAAGTAGTTTCCTAACTACTCTTAACACTTGCTAATTTTCGGGACGAAAATTTCTTCAACAAGGGGATGATGTGACAATCCGACTTTTCACACTAACCTTGTTAACGGGAGTTGGTGTTATCACAGGCCCAACAAGGCCAATCAAGGCCCAATAAGACCAATGAAGGTCCAACAGGCCCAACAAGGCCAATGAAGGCCCAACAAGACCAATGAAGGCCCAGTGAAGCCAAAGAAGATCCAGTAAGGTCAAGGAAGACTCAACGAGATCAATTAGGCCCAACAAGGTTAATGTAGGCCCAATAAGTCAAGAGAGGCTCATTAAGGCCCAATAAGTCCAAGTAAAGCCCAATATAAACCAAATAGGCCTAGGGAAGGCCAAGGTAGGCCCAGGAAGTCCCAGTGAAGCCCAATTTGATTAATTTAGCCAATGATAGTACAATTTGGCCCAATTAGTGAAATTAGAGACTTTTGGCTCAATGTTATTAACCGAATCATTTGTGTTATTGAACTAAATAGAACCTAAGGGATTAGAAATAGTAGAAATCAGTCTTAATATGCTCTAATTACAAAGTTAAGACTTGTAATTAGTTTAAAAGTCCAATTTTGACTTAAAAGGTCAAAATTCGTGTATGTAGCATAGTGGAAATTTGAATCGGGCAATACTATGGGTTGAAACCGAAAATTAATGATCATAAATCATTTCAATAATGATTATTAAGGATAATTAGACGTTATTAGTCCTTTAAACAGTCGAATTTATTGTGTGGTTAACAAGAAGGTTGTAACCGTTTGAATTGAGGATCGAATTCATATAAATCGGTTGAAATCCATTCGATTAACCCCTAAAGCACATAAGTCGGCATCTTTAGAAGAGATTACAAGCAACAATTTGATCAGTGAAGCTTCAGTTCGAAGGATTTGATCGTGAGTGAGCCGAATATAGGGCTTGGAGTGAACTACTTCAATTGGATAACAAATCAAGTAAGTAATCATCCTTATTCCTTCTAATAGGACCGATTAAGGATAAGCATATCATAATTCCAGTTTTTATTATCGAATTGATAGAACCCGATTGCTAGGGTTCTTAACAAAGTCGGTTTTGGGGGTTTTCGATCAAAGGAGTTTAAGAATCGAATTAATTGATATAGGAAGCTTCATAAGGTACCGATTAAGCTAAAGCATAGAACAATTTCTGGTTTAAACAACGAATTTATAGATATCTAATTCTAGGGTTCATCACATAATCGGTTTTGGGGATTTTTATACCAATGAGTTCTGGAATCAAATTAATTGGTATAGATAGTTTCAGAATGCTTCGATTAATCTAAAGCCTAAGTTAATTTGATGTTATAATCGTGAATCATAAGATTTTGTGTTGAATGATAATTCGGTTTAAAACCGAACATATTTGGGATTAATTAGAACATTCTGATTCAGTTTGGATCAAATTAGAACCATTATTAGGATCGGTTGGATTCAAGGAATAATAGCCCTATGGTTTTAGGTTTGATAGAATTCGAATTCGTGGTCAATTGGGGATTGAATGCCTCGGCTATAATATCAAAAGAGAAACCGGTTTGTTGAGTATTTAAAACAATTTATTCTGGAATCCTTGTGCGATACCCTAGCGGGCCGGAGTGGTAGGATGGGTGTGTTGTGAGGGAGTGGTATCGGGTTCGAATCCGGGTTCCACCAGTTTTTGGGTTTTAATTCATTTTTAGTATTTTAAAATAACTTTCTCATACGAACTCCGATTAAGTCCGTTCAAGTTGCGTTGGAACCGTAACGAGAATACGAACGTGTTGGAATGATAAAATTCATATTTTAGTCCGAACACGAAATCGCGTATAATTACGTTTAATTAAATAAAATCAAATGTGATTTTATTTAAACGATTTAAATGGCACGCGTACTGTCGTATGCACAACTTTAGCAAATCTAACATACGTATGTTGATACGTATGTGATTTTAAGCACAAAACGATTATTCGAATAACAATAGGTTATTGTTTAAATCACAGATTCTTTGTAGAAGATTTCTACGCAAGTTCACACGTGTTTGATCATTCCACTATTATCAAAGGTGCGTACACGGCCCCTTTCTTATTTTAAACTGTTTTGGGGGAGAAAACATGTGCAACAAACTGATTTTTAGATACATAACACTTGCATGAGTTATCTGTTTACATTATGTGAAAACATATCAACTTGAAAGTCCTTACACACCTCGAACCGTTTAGTTTGCTGTAATGCAAAGCGTGGTAGTTGGAAATAGATCTATTAGGTTTGACAAACCTCACCTGGTAGATGGGATCTACGCAGGTGTTTGACTGACCAAACACACATTTACTATTGTTGTGATAGACAATAGTGGCAAGGCGAAAACATGCTATAGCATGGCAACTAGTCAGCTTCGGTGTCGAACACGTATGTAAATAGTTTATATGACTAGCTATCATGACTGTGCAATTGTGACTATGTTATCTACAACTTGTTATTCAAACTGATGTTTTGAACACTATGATTACTTAAAACCTGTGTTATGCACCAACCTTTGTGTTGACTTGATTTGCATGTTTTCTCAGGACGCTAAGGCGCGCGTAACAGCTGGCATGGACTAGGAAGATAGAGTCTCATGCATTTCTTTTACTTTGATTATTTAAATCTGAATATTTAAGTACTTTGAATTGTAATGGTTTTTAAACGCTTCCGCTCTTTTTGTAAACTCTGAATATTATGTTTTAAAGACCAACGTATGCTTTGAAATTCATATAGAGGTCTTCGCTATGTCTAATGATCTGAGATCCTGGTTTGTCATGTTCCCAAACGGTATGATTCCGTTAGTTGAAAATTGGGGGTGTGACAGTAAATGAGAATATCATCAATAAATACAATCACAACTTATCCAGATAAGGTCTACACCCTCGATTCATCAGATCCTTGAAAACTGCAGGTGCATTTGTCAATCAAAAGGCATTACCAAAAACACGTAATGTCCATAACGGGTTCTGAATGCAGTTTTAGGAACATCATCATGAATTCTTAATTGATGATATCTAGATCTTATGTCTATTTTTCAAAAATAAGTAACACCTTGCAATTGATCGAATAGATCAATAATACGAGGTAATGGATAACAGTTATTGATTGTTGATTTATTGAGTTCCCTGTAGTAGATACACATCATGAATGACCCATCCTTTTTTTCAAAAAAAGAATCGGAGTCCCCATGGTGAGAAATTAGGTCTGATAAAACCTTTGTCTAACAATTCCCGTAGTTGACCTGATAACTCTTGCATTTCTGAGGGTGCTAAACAACAAGGAGTTTTAGAAACAGGTGCTGCACATGAATCAAGTCAATACGAAATTCAACTTGTTTATCGGGGGGTAATCCTGGTATATCCACAGGAAAAATTTCAGAAAAATGCTTGACTCAAGAATATCTTCGATACGTTTTTGTGGAGAACAATTCTCCTTCACATGTGCTAGAAAGTCCTGAGAACCTTTCCTTAAGCATTTATGAGTTTGCATACATGATATGATACCAATTTTTCTACGAGCTCATTCTACTTGAACTATCAGTGTATTACCGTCAGGTAATGGAATGCGAATCACCTTGTTTTGACATGCAACTTCCGCTGGGTTATCAGAAAGCCAATCCATGCCGACCACGACATCAAAGCTTCCAAGTTCAATGGGAAGTAGATTGATATTGAAAAGGTGATCATTAAGATTCAAGGAACATCCTTAAATAACACTATTAGTTTTGATTAACTTGCCATTAGCAAGTTCAATGACAAAGGGATTTTCTAGATCTACGGTAGGCAATGAAAGTAATGATGAAATTCAGGAGAGATAAAACTCTTATCTACCCCTGTATCAAACAGAATTGATGCGTATAAATTATTGAGAAGGAACATACCAGTGAAAATGTTTGCATCATGCGTAGCCTTTGTTGCACCAATCTGGAAAGCTCTCCCTAGCTTCATTCCCTTGATTGGTGTTGTTGTTGTTTGGACAGTTTCTCATGAAATGGTCAGGGCTTCCACACTTGAAGCATGACCGATTTGTTTGAGTGGTTTGTCGTGGTTCTTGATTTGGTTGACGAGCCGGAAAGTTACAGTACCTGGCATAGTGTCCGACTCGATTATAGTTTGCACAAATAAGACATGGTCCTGTATGATGATAAGGACACTTGTTGCATTTGGGCACCTGCCAAGGATAAGCTTTTCTCTTTGGAATGGCTGCACCATAGTTCTTTACTGTTGCTTTACTCTGGCTGGTCTCAGCCGGATCTTTGGTTTTGTTCTTCCCAAACCTCTTTCTTTTTGTACCCTTCGTGGTATTAGGGGCATTGAGATCACTACGGCCCACATCCGTCTGAGTTTTCATTGACTGGGTACCACTTCTTACTGCCTCATGAGTAAGCTTAGTGGTCAACAAAATAGTACATTTGAGGGTGGTTGGTTCAGCTGCAGTCACCATTTCTCGAATCGGGGAACCAGACCTTTAACGTACATGTCAATTAACGTTGCTTCCGTAGGAAACATATTGGGAAGTAGGCAAGTAATTTCATGAAAACGATCGGTATAATCTAGACAATCAACACTGATCATAGAGTGATTCCAGAATTCCTCCTGCAGTTTTTGGATTTCAGTGATTGGGCAGTACTATGACATAACCAGAGCTTTAAAATCGTACTAGCCCATAGCATCAACTGTTGGTGAACCCAAAGTTTTTTCCTGGGTATTCCACCATGTTAGAACTGAGTCTTTCAAAGAACAAGCAACATAAGACACCTTATGCTCCGACAAACATTGTCTAATTTTGAGTTTAGTTTCTGTTTCCTCGATCCACTTCCAAAGTCTGGCCGCTCCTTCTTTTCCTGTGAAAGTAGGAAGGTTGCAGGAAGAAAAGTACTTATAAGTACATCCTGCTGTGGTGGATCAGGATCAGTTGTTGTTGTACCGGTGGTATGCTGTGTTTCTACGTGTCCACCAGTAGTATTGTGTTCCAAATGATGATCTTCCCCACCAGAACCAGAAGTGATGTGTTGTTGAAGTTGTGTTAAGATACCCGGTACTACAGCTGATAGCTATTCTTTCACTATTCGTGCTATCATTGCTTCGTTCAGTCCTGATCCACTTGCAGCCGCATGTAGAATTGTGTTCATTTCTAGGTTCTCAAGTGGCACCGTATTTGATTCCGGATTAATAGGTGGAACCATGTTCGCTTCTGGATTAATACATGAACCTGGATTTGATTCTGGACTAACATATGGAACTTCATTTGGTTCAAAGTTAATAATGTTATTAGCAGTGTTCCTAGCTGGTCGACCTCTTTTTGGAGCCATTGTTCTACTCACCTGTAGACAAACTCAGGTAAGTTCCAGAACATTATAAGATACTCTTTCAATCACATAAATTCAAATGTATTCAGTCATACTGAAAAATCATGTTGATATGTGATTATAATAAATATAGTATAACTACATTGATATTATCCAGATATGTTCTCAACACAAAGTAATCACAATGACATTTGTAGTTATACTCAGTCCTGTTATTTCAAAAACATGTTATAGTATCACACATCACATGGCATTGTGACATCGATACATATACGTTATTGTTGACACCAGATATAACATCACCCATGTTCTGATATATTATCATACATGTTTTTGATATTTTTCTATACAGAACTAGGATATGTTCTCACACAGTATTTCAATATGTTGCCACACCGAAAATTGATATGTTCTCACACAACATTTCGATATGTTGTCACACAGACAATAGATATGTTCTTACAGAGTATTTCGATATGTTGTCACACAGTATTTCGATATGTTGTCACACAGAGAATAGAGATGTTCTCACACAGTATTTTGGTATGTTTTCACACAGACAATAGATATGTTCTTATACAATATTTCGATATGTCATCACACAGACAATATATATGTTCTCACACAGGATTTCGATATGTCATCACACAGACATTAGATATGTTCTCATACAATATTTCTATATGTTGTCAAATAGACAATAGATATCTTATCACACAGTATTTCGATATGTTGTCACACAGACAATAGATTTGTTCTCACACAATATTTTGATATGTTACTCACTTACGGTTCATGAAATAAAGTCAGAGATTAAAACACATGTTCACACACAAGACACATACGGTAAGCACGCTATCACAATGGCTATAGCTTCCATTGGTATAGCCACTCCTAGTAAGCTCTCTTCTACACTAAATCTCCTCAATCCCTCAATGCCCTACCTCACCCTCACAACACTCACACTCAACATCTCAACCTGCTGCCAAAATACAATAGCCACCATCTACATCGTTGTCCACCTCATAACTAAAATTTGTACCACCTGATTATTCTGGCTCAAATCAAAACAAGTTTTATTCTTTACTTATGTTCAGTGCACTCAGTGTTACTATACGAGCATATGGTTATAGTCTAGGTCTGTAAGTCAGCCTAAATTTCTATAACATGTGGCTTTCATACCACCCTGTCACACCCCACCTCTCGTCACCTGTTGATGATGTCACTGATCACACTGAGAAGGTTGTGGAAGCATAGTGGTGATATCTCAAAGATAGGGTGCAACTTAATCGATGCGGTATCACAAACAAACAGATTAACTTAAAGATATTAAATTACAAGGGCAAAGTTATTACAAACCAACAGTTATAGTTTACAAACTAAGTTATTTAATTACAAGTGCTTGAAGTGCAATCTCACTCACTGTCACTCTTTACTTGCAAAAATGTTTGAGTTTGAAAAGTCAGCACAAAGCTGGTGAGTTCGTAAGTATTGATTTACACAATATGATATGCAAGTTCTTGATACATAGTTCCAAAGATAACCATGTGACCCATATCTAGTTCCTTTCGACTACTCTGTTCTATTATATGAAGATACTACCCGTCGGTAAATATTTTAGTGCCTCATTATATTAAGGACTATCACAAACATCAAGATGATATAGAAAACATGTAACAAACATTTACACCAAGGGAAGTTTCAAGCTCCTGGCAAATGGGTTGTTAGCCGATAGTACTATCATTGTTTCCTGTTCGACCCCACATGGGTTCACTAGATACAGTTCGAGGAATGAGGACTTTTAGATACTGTGATAGAGAGCTACAGGCAAAATCCCTTGAAATCTTAAAAGTTCACCACAAGTTCACATGAAATCACACAGATATATAATAGTGATACATATCATATGTTCAAAACAGTTTCACAGAAATACCCCGATGTTTGTAAATCATTAAAAAGGAAAATTGGTTGTACGAAACTCACCTGAGATATCAAGGTTCACAAACAACGCAAAGACTGGTAGTTATGGTTTAATTCTGCATTAATTAATGTTTTATAAGTTATTTATGTTTAAACTTACTGATTAGATCTTTTGTAACGTTCAATGTCAAGGACATTGTCTTTAAAGTCATCAAATTGATATTAAGTCTTTAATTAGTTAATTTAGTTGAATATCATACAATGTATGATAATGTGGGAACCTACAATGGTTCAGGTTCCTAGTACAAGGTTGATGACTCATTAGATTTATTAGAATGTTCTCAGATTAACCAAATAAGTATGGTTGCTGATTATAACACTGAAACAATTTGTAGATGGATTTCTGGCTTAGGAATAGTTAATCCTTGTTATTGATCACTTAGGTATCATGAAACACAATAATGCGATATTATAATAGGTTTAATAACCATATTTAATGTACTAATCTGCCAGTGATTATCTTAATGCTTATCTTAATGCTTGTCATTAGTTTGAAACTCTTTGATTTAACCTAGCATTCCAAGGAATGATCAAGACAATCACAATAATTGTTACAATCAAATGGTTTAAACCATTATAATCTAGGATATAGTTTCATAATAACCATGCATTATAACGTATCACCATGCATTATAACGTATCAAAACAAGTATTTTACTGTTAACATATCAAGTTTTTCGTTTCTAACCATTTCTAGTCATCATCTAGGCAATCATGAACAATTATAACTATCGCATTACGTTCAAAAACAAGATCTAATCTAACTATTATCAAACTAGTAGGATAAAACGGATCGTTACCCAATCGGACGGATTTATGCTTGTAACACGACGATCCGGTGATCTAGAATCGTTACCTAGCTTCAATATGATGATTTGATAGCTTCAAAACTCTGATTTGGAGCTTAAATCTTGACCTAGTGCGTCTATGTGTGTGTTGGAGTCGAGAGATGAAAAAGATAAGTTTTCTACATGCATTTTGATTTTTCAATCTGTCTTTCAAACCGACTCACTCGTCGCGTACCGCCAAGGAGGGCGGATTGACTCTTGGCATGATGCGAAGAAATCTTGAGTAATATTAGACACTTTGACTCATCGCGTACTGCCAAGGGACCTCAAAATGGCCTTGGTATACCACCAAGAGTTCCAGAATGCAATAAGTTCGATTTTTTCTTGTTTTTACGATTCCGGAAAATTAGGAACGCCGTTTTTGGCACGGTTTTCACCCACATTCACAATTTCTCGTGTGCTATCAAATCATGATAATCACAGTCATTCTTTTAACATGGATTTCAAATGTGATGACGTGGACTCCAAATGTATTTGTCACAGGGTTTGCTCAAAGAATTGAGCTTTCGCGAGAATTGAGACTTGATGGTGGATATGATCGGGTGTTACTGTGAGTGACATGATTATACTCCAGTAATCCGTTAGTGATTCAAAAATTGGCTATTCAAATAAAATTAGTTATGTGCATCTTTGTTTGGTACAACCCAAATTTCAAAGTGTATCGTTTATTTAATCGTGCAAATCAGCATATCATTACTAAGAGTGACATAGTTTTCCATGAATGTACAAGGTGGAAAATTATTCATGATCTATGCTTCACAAATGCAATGTTGGAATTTTGTGAGAAAAAAAAGAAGGAAAAAGAAATTAGAAATCTTTCAACTACGAATTCATTTGTCATGAATTGGTTATTACCTAAGTCATGAATTGGTTTGTTATTTGTCATGAATTGGTTATTAACTAAGCCATGAATTGGCTTGTTAATGGACATTATGACAACCTTTGATATGCCATGACTACATGTATAAATAGAGACATTTGGTCTCTTGTTTTCTTGGCTAGATTTTAAGAAATCTCTACACAAATTGAGACATACAAACACAAGTTTCAAAGGCTCTCAACTCAACTATATACTTTGTTGAGTTCTCAACAACCTACAAGATCGATTCCTCGTGTTAAACACTCTAGTTTCAGGTAACTTTTCGGGTTTTTGGTTAACTTAGGCAGTACATACTGCTTCGGCTGTTGTACCCCGGGAAACAGTCGGGTTCACCTGGGTGGCCTGAAATCTGTTTTAAGGGGGCTCTGTTGAACAAAAATCGTCAGCCACCGAACTTGTTTTAATTCGTTTCATCTTATGCTATACTTCTTATTTATAATTTAATATATATTTAGAACTTATTTCATCTTTTACTATATTTCTTTCTTGTAATTTAAATTTTAGCACTTTTATGTTTCTTGTAATAATGTATTTTCATTGTGTATTTTCTCTGAATTGTAATTCGAGTAATTGAATAATAAAAGTATTTGTTTATTTGTGAACGGTGTTCCTACAAGTTTAAAACAGATTTTAAAAACATCGTTCATAAGTTTGTGTTTTTACAAATTATCAGATTACAAAGCAGGAATTTAAACTATTTAGTTTCGTACATAAATTTGTTTATCAAGAAATTTAAACTGTGTTTTCAATTTTTGTTTTTGGTAGACAAGTATTGTTTTCTTATTAAAAGGAAAATTCAAACATTTTGTTTTCGTTTTTTGTAAACCATAACTAATTATTTTCTGTTTTACTAATTGTTAACAAAATTTCGTTTTATAGAATTCAATTTGTTTTTGTGTAAACCAAAAGTTTTATATACCATTTTGTTAACGTTTATTTCATGAACATAATCGAATCAAATTTTTTTTTGAACTACGAGGTTTATAAACGATAGTTATAATCGTTTATTTCTAACGAGCGTGTTAGAAAAAGATTTATGATATAAAAATTGAATATCATAATACGTATGATGTTTTAAAAATAGTAATAATAATTCGGTTTTGGGGTCAGTTTTATGTAAACCATAATTCCTCAAATAAGTGTCAAATTTTACTAAAAGTTGATTTTCGTTTTGTGTAAACATACGGTTTTCTGTAAACAACAATATTTTAATAAATTAAGCTCTTCAAAGTTTAAGTTCTAAGTGACGAGCCTGTAGTAACTGGAAGGGTGGACATCATTATTTGAGTTTCCTGTCTAGGAAAACAATTCACATATATCCTAAACAGCCGAGGGACGTGTCTTGCATTCCTGGGGATTCTTGGAGAGAGTGTCTTAACCTATTAGGCCAAAACAAGTCATGCAAACGTCACATGAACTCAAATAACTTTGTTTGAGTTAAAAAGTTAATTTTTAAATTTAGTTTTGTGTAAACCTTATTTCTGAAAATCTGACTTGCTTCATTTGCATTTCCATTTTTGTTTCAGTAATGAGAACTGTACGTGCTCAAACTTCAACACCTATGTGACCATTAGTTGGTACCCAAGCTGCCCAGACTGTGTCAAATCATGCTGAAAGACCTAAAAAGTTTTCAGGTTTGGACTTTAAGAGGTGGCAACAAAAGAAGCTGTTTTACTTGACCACTTTGAACCTTGCGAGGTTCTTGACTGGACCCCCTCCTACAATTATTGATGGGGATGTCCAATCCATAAGCGCTTTGGAAGTGTGGAAACACTTAGAATATCTATGTCGCAACTATGTGTTGAACGGTTTAGTGAATGCATTATAAAATGTTCACTGCAAGATAACAACTGCTAAAGAATTATGAGAGTCGTTAGATAAAAAGTATAGAACGGAGGATGCTGGCGCGAAAAAGTTTGTGGTAGCCCGTTTCTTGGACTATAAAATGGTTGATACTAAAATAGTTTTGAACCAAGTTCAATAGTTGCAAATTATACTAAGCGACATACATTATGAGGGAATGACTCTTAGTGAGACATTTCAAGTTGCAGCTATGATTGAAAAATTGCCTCCAAGTGGGGTGGACTTCAAGAACTACCTAAAACATAAGCAAAAGGAAATGACTGTGGAGGACCTTGTGATACGTCTTTGAATTGTGGAAGACAATAGGTTGGCTTTGAAAATAACCCAACAACAATTTGTTCCAAAAGCCAATATGGTGGAGTACGACCAATCTTCCCGTGGGTACAAAAAGAAAATTGACAACTACAAGGGCAAGGGCAAAGTCAAAGGCAAGGTTGTGGACCTTGGGCCGAAAAAAGGTGGTGTGAAGAAACAGGTTTTCCCATTTAAGGGGATATGATACAATTGCGGTGAACATGGTCACCGTGCTGATAAGTGCAAGGCTCCTAAATGGGACCGAGTACATATGATGGAGGATGATATGCTTCTTGTTGTTATGGTCTCTGATATCACTACTATGATGAAGGAGATCAACTTGATGTCAAATGATCCTAAGGGGTGGTGGGTTGACACTGGTGCTACCCGCCACGTGTGTCCTGATCGGGCCCTTTTTAATACATTTAAAGAGGTTGTGGGTGACTCTAAACTGTACATGGGGAATGCAGCAACTGCCGATGTCAAGGTTGAAGGTAGTGTGATCTTAAAGTGGACTTCAGGGAAGGAGCTCACTTTGAGAAACGTGCTCTATGTTCCTGACATACGCAAGAGCCATGTGTCAGGATGGTTGCTTAATAAACATGGTTTTCCATTAGTGTTTGAATTTGATAAATTTGTTTTAACTAAGCATGGAATGTTTGTTGGTAAGGGTTATGCCCAAAATGGAATGTTTAAACTCAATGTAATAGCTAAGGTTGAGAACATGAATATTCTACTTCTGCTTATTTGATCGAGTCATCTAATGTTTGGCATGGTCGTTTAGGTCATGTTAATTTCAATTTGATGCGTCGTTTGATTAAATTAGATTGCATTCCAAAGTTTGCCATTGATTCAAAATACAAATGTATAACAAGTGTTGCAGCAAACCAAACATGATCATCTTTTAAGTCGGTTGAAAGAATAACCGACCCCTTGACATAATTCATATTAATGTGTGTGATTTAAAATCGATTTCCACAAGAGGTGGAAATAAGTATTTCATCACATTTATTGACGATAGTTGTAACATCAGTGCCGGAAACGTTACCGGAACAGTGATCTGCATAGTAACATGAATAGTAAATCAGGTACACATTTCAGTTGTTGTTCATATATCATTATCATTTCATGTTATCATAGAACAGATTCAAATCATGTAAGAAACAAACTCAGAACTATGGTTCATCAGTCAGATAATTATCTGACGATATAGAAACATCATGTGATTGTTAGTTAGGATTCTATAATGTATAAACGTATGTGAGACTTTACAGACCAAAACAACAACGGATGTCGTTACGTGAACGCTAAATCGACAGATTATTCGTATAGATGACGATCTGTACGAATATATGTGAAAGTTTAACGTTCTGAATGATGTCCAATAATTAGAAAACCATACTGAAAAGTGTAGTTATCGTCATATTCGTACGAGTGACGATCCGATTTCAAACTAATATTTTGGACATTTTGAAAGTTTAAAATAAACGGAAGATATTTAGTCAATTTACTAGGAATTACCACATAAAATAAATATATAAACTTTGATTTTAAACCGTAACGTTTCGTTACGAAAACAAAGGAAAACGACCCTTTTACGCGAAACCGAATGAACCTGAACATAACCGGGTATTTTAAGATCACTATTGATGGCATTTAATGCCATTAATTCCCCCCAACAACCAGATTTCCACCCCCAATTTTCGAGCTCTCTCTATTTTCTCTCTCCAAAACTCAAGCCACATCTCTCTCATTTCTTCACGAAATCGAGTGTTATTAGTGTCAAAACGACCACTACAACTCGTAGATCACGAAAGTACAATGGATCTGAGCTTGGATCCATCAGATTTGAGGTAAAAATTGAGTTTTAGGTTCGGTTTTAGGGTTCTTGGAGTCCTTAAGATCGACCACATTTAAAGCCGGTTATGAACCATCCAAACCATAGGATTCACACCACATCACCTTAGAATGGTGTAGGAACAAGCCTTACCTCAATACCTAGCCGATTAGTTGAAAAACCATGGCTGCTCCATTTTTGCACTCGACCGGCCGAATAAGGCCGGGCCGAATGTGTGTAGGCCGAATGGCCAACTCCTCCAAGCCGAAGCAGCCTTCATTCGTTCAGGCCAGCTCCAATCGATCGGCACTCCTTTGGTACAAACCTCATTCGATCGGCCCAAGCTTTGTCAGTCGGCCAAGAGACCCATTCGATCGGACCAAGGCATCATTCGGCCGAGCCTTACTCGGCCAACCCTAGTTTGGCTAAGGCCCATGTAGCCCAAGCCTTTCGGCCAACCCTTTCGCACCTGGCCTTCATTCGGCCAATGGTTTCATTCGCACAGCCAGCTTCATACGGTTGTGGAGTTGGGTAGCTTATCTACGTGACCTTGTGCATGGGTTGAGTCGGCCCATCCTTACATGCATGGTGTGTGTGCGCGCATGGGGATAGTATTAGAGTTTCATTTCTTGCCATCAACTTTGGGGAATCTATGAATCAAGTATAAAGATTAACAAGGTAGAGGTTGATAGGATTTCATTATGATGCAATAAACTAAGGTTTTCTTAAAAGACAAGGGTATTCTTAAATCATACCAACAATTGAATGTTTGAGTTTTCACTAACAAGAGTTTCATAAACTCCATTATAAACTAAACATGAGTTTCGATATTATTGAGTTCAAAACACTTGAGAATGCATTGAGGATCAAGACGATGGCCTAAGGTTAAGAGTGTTAATTTAATTGTTAACACCTAACCCTTAGGAAATTTCATAAGGATATGTAACTAATCTAGATGATTCATTTGAATTATCTAGGACGAGTTATTCAAATAATTGATCAAGAATTATTGGACAAACAAAATCTAGTAATGGGCCTGAGGTTAATCAAATAGGATTAACCCAAGCCCATCGTGTTTAATTATACTTTTCTCTTAAATAAATTATATTTTTAATAAAAGAGATTAATGTATAAACCTGATTTAAATTAAATAAATGATTTCAAACTTTAAAGTTTAACTTAAATCGAATTAATTTAAAAATGTTTTAATTAAAGACTTGTGATGAAATTAACGTAAACCTTATCTTATTAAGGTTTTAAATGTGTTTAATTACGGGATTAAGGGTTACTTATGGGTAATATGTTTAGACTAGTTAGATGTAATCCTAGAAACACGTTAGTAACCTAGGACACTTAGTTGCACACCGATACCAAAACCCTAGTTGCGTCTATTATAAATACTTATAGTATACGAATCCTTTCAAAACCACTCAGTTACTGAAGATACATAGTCTACAAACGAGCACGCATTTTGTGGTAAATCAATATATAGAAACACAGGTGAGTTCATTGCCCCTTTTCTAAACATTTTGTTTTCAACCGCGGGGCTGAGAAGCATGCGTAAACCTTTTTACTTAAATATGTTTGACGTAAATGCTTTTACTTATTGTATGTTTTATATTTATACTCCTAGACTCCTGTCTAGGTATATGCTATGCAGGATTAACTAACGAATTAATTAATTACTCTTATGAGTAATACCTTAATTCTAAAACTCTAAAACAAACACTTAGGCCATCAAATTCAAATTCAAAGAATCTAAACTCAAAGTGTAACCAAGAGAACTAAAGCTAAAGATCTAATTCAAGGAAATCTAATTCAGTGTTTGTTCAGTAAAACTAAGGATCATATTCAAGAATATATATTCATTGGGGAAATCATGGAATTCTAAAGATCAGAATCAAGAGAATCAAAGGAATCATAATCGTGTGTGAATTATTGAAATAATGAAATCATTAAGATCTAATGAAATCATTAATGCTCAAGTTAAGGTGGATGTCAGTTGTATGTAAATCGAGACCACGTGTAACACACGGAAAGTCCTGTCATAAATAGTAGACTCTTGTAGTCAAGCTATATGGGCATAACTCAAACAATCAAACGAAATCAAGAGAACAAAGGTGATCAAAATCAAAGGATATCTTAAAGTCCCGACATGTACAGTAGGTCGAAGGGTCAAGTTGATATGGGCACATCATGAAAGTCCCGACGCATACAGGTAGACTCATTTTGAGTTATGCCTAATATGGGCCACATGTGAGACGGTACAACTTGAACACCACCATCAACTAAGTCTAATTGATTGAGTCAAATAAGAACCAATCATCATGCCTTAGTTGTAAATAAATGATTAATTATTTATTTAATTAAGCATTTAATATTATGTTTCTACAAGTGCTATGGGTAATCATGAATGCATGGTGAACTCAAGAAATGAGTGGTATTTCAATTTGTGGAAATCAAAATCTAATATGAAGGTGAATGGAATGAAACGCTTAATTATCATTAACAACAATATGCTAAGCAGTCCGGTATGTGGTGGGACGGTGGCTGGGGCTTGTCCCCTACATATGCCCTATATATAAGCATACCTGATTGGATAGCATAGGTGGTCGTTGATGAGGTTAAGGTTGTCATTCCGGGGGATCAATGTAAACATTTTTCAGGGTAATCAAATGTTGTGAATCAATAGTATGGGATGAAATGCTTAATTATCACCAGGAACAATATATCATGTGGTTCGGTATGTGGTGGGATGGTGGCTCGGGCTTGTCCCCTACATATGCCCTATATATAAGCATATTGAACTGGATGGTATAGGTGGTGAATGGTGAGTTAAGGTTGTCATCCAAGTGGTTATTGAAATTCATTTTTAAACTAATACTACATGAACTCACCAACCATGTGTTGACTTGATCTTTTTGCATGACTTCTCAGGTGACGAACATGTCAATTAGAAGTAATTGCTTTTGGACTAGGATGCTGATATCGCGCCCCGAGACCTTTCTGCCTGACGAGAAAGTCGATCCAACCCGCCGGCTCGGGGTGTGACAATAGTACATGATATTGCTATGTCTATTTACTTAAGAGTAAGGATGAAGCAATTGACAAGTTTGTCTTGTATAAAACTGAGGTTGAGAATCAACTCAAGAAAAAGATAAAAGTTCTAAGGAATGATAGAGGCAGAGAATATGTTTCACCATTTTCAGATATTTGTGCACAAAATGGAATTATCCATGAGTGTACAGCTCCTTATTTCCCACAACAAAATGGTATTGTGGAACGAAAGAACCGTACATTGATAGAGATGATGAATGCTATGTTAATTAGTTCTGGAATGAGCCTAGACATGTGGGGGGAAGCTATTTTGTCGGCTACTTATCTTTGAAACAAAATACCTTTCAAGAAAAAGGATGTAACTCCTTATGAGTTGTGGATGGGAAGAAAGCCATCTAACAAACACTTGAAAGTGTGGGGGTGTCTAGCAAAAGTGGTGGTTTCACCACCAAAGGTTCAAAGAATAGGACCCAAAACCGTGGATTATGTATTCATTGGTTATGCCCATCATAATAGTGCATATCGGTTTCTTGTTTATGATTCAAAGAATCCTGAAATACACAAGAATACTATAATGGAGTCAAGGAATGCATCATTATTTGAAGAAATATTTCCTTTTTTGAAAAAGGAACTCATAAGTTCATCAACACCAGTTGATGAGATTGTTCATGATGAAGATCAAGAACAATTAGAGGCTGAAGAGGTTGAGCCAAGAAGAAGTAACATGCAAAGGATTGAAAAATCTTTTGGACCTGATTTTCTTACTTATATGGTTTAGGGAGAGCCCCAAACTTATCGTGATGCAGTCACCTCTTCGGAAGGACCTTAATGGAAAGAGGCAATCAAGAATGAAATTGATTCGATCTTACAAAACCATACTTGGGAGCTAGTAGATCTTCCACCAGGGTGTAAACCGCTTGGATATCGATGGATATTCAAAAGGAAGAGGAAAGCTGATGGTTCCATTGATAAGTACAAGGCAAGGCTAGTGATCAAAGGGTTTAGACAAAAAGAAGGATTAGACTACTTTGATACTTACTCGCCTGTTACTAGAATAACCTCGATAAGGTTGGTGCTTGCAATAGCGGCTTTAAGAGCTATGGAAGTATATCAAATGGATGTTAAAACCACTTTTATAAATGGGGATTTAGAAGGGAAAATTTACATGGAGCAACCTGAGGGTTTCTCAGCTCTAGGACAACAAGGCTAAGTATGTAAATTAGTCAAGTCATTGTGTGGCTTGAAGCAAGCTCCAAAACAATGCCATCAAAAGTTTGACCAAGTTATGCTTAACAATGGTTTCAAAATTAATGAATGCGACAAGTGTGTTTATGTGAAAAGCACAACGAGAGGTTATGTGATATTAAGTCTTTATGTAGATGATATGCTTATCATGGGGAGTGATGATAAGATGATCAAATCTACTAAAGACATGTTAAAAGCGAGATTTGACATGAAAGACATGGGTGTAGCTGATTTGATTCTTGGTATAAAGATCAATAGAACCCAAGTACAAATCACAAAGGAGGGTTCAAAGGGAACACCTACTTCTCCTGCAATACTCAACCGTTGAAATTTTATCGCGATACATGAGTGTAAGGATTGATTTCTTTTCATGTGGGGGATTGTTGGAATTTTGTGTGAAAAGAAAAAAAAGAAGGAAAAAGAAATTAGAAATCTTTCAACTACCAATTCATTTGTCATTAATTGGTTATTAACTAAATCATGAATTTGTTTGTTATTTGTCATGAATTGGTTTGTGATTTGTCATGAATTTGTTATTAAGTAAGCCATGAATTGGCTTGTTAATGGACATGATGACAACCTTTGATATGCCATGACTATATGTATAAATAGAGACATTTGGTTTCTTGTTTACTTGGCTAGTTTTTAAGAAATCTCTACACAAATTGAGACGTACACACACAAGTTTCAAAGGCTCTCAACACAAGTATATACTTTGTTGAGTTCTCAACAACCTTCAAGATCGATTCCTCGTGTTAAACACTAGTTTCAGGTAACGTTTCGGGTTTTCGGTTAACTCCGGCAGTACATACTGCTTCGGCTCTTGTACCCTGGGAAACAGGCGGGTTCACCTGGGTGGCCTGAAATCTGTTTTAAGGTAGCTATGTTGAACAGAAATCCTCAGCCACCGAACTCGTTTTAATTTGTTTCATCTTATGCTATACTTCTTATTTCTAATTTAATATATATTTAGAACTTATTTCATCCTGTACTATATTTCTTTCTTGTAATTTAAATTTTAGCACTTTTATGCTTCTTGTAATAATGTATTTTCATTGTGTATTTTCTCTGAATTGTAATTCGAGTAATTGAATAATAAAAGTATTTGTTTATTTTGTGAGCGGTGTTCCTACATGCAACTTTGACTCAAACCAACTCGAATCAGACAAGTAGCAGTCACGAACACCTTGCGGTTTGAGTCATGGGTCTATCAATTCAAACTCAACAGGTGAGCAGTCGAGTCACTCTAGGCATCTCATAACGCACCTCGAAGATAAATGATTTACGTATAATTTTCAAAACACCTAATTAAATAATTTATGTTCAAAACCAATTTATTGAAAACAGGTTGCTTACGTTCATCTTTGTTGCCTTTCCTTTTAACTATTGGCCGGTTTTAATTTGTAGAAGCCTTTGTTCTGGTTGTTGCTTTAGAATAAGGGCTCCTCTTATGATTAAGATAACATATGTAGCATTATTTTTAAACTTATTTTTGAGGAATTCGGATACACATAAAACATAAAAGAAAATGTAAGTTTTTGGGAAAATAATAAAATCTATTCATAGTAGTCAAAGGTGTTAAAATATTGCCCTTACGCATTCAAACAAGGTCCTTTATTGCGAGTACTGCTTATGGCTTTTTACAGGTAAAAGACAATATTCCTTTATTGTGAAAATAACGTTAAAGCGTTGGGTAGTCGGTTAATCAGACATGATGAGCCGGGGGCCTCATTGGAAGGAGCCTCTCTATTTCTACTGGTTAGAGATAAGGCTTCTTTCATCTTACCCTCCTCAGAATCTGCCTTAGCTTTGCTAATGATGAGATATACTAAGTACGAAGATGATGATAAGTCTGAACTGGTGTTGAACGGCTTAAAAAAATAGATTACACATATCTACACCAAGTTTAAAACAAAAATGAAAAAAGAATAGCTCTAAATCAACTACCAATTGACCTGCACATTATGTGCATCTTGCTTATATATCTTGAGTGTAGCCCCTACTTTACGCTTGTATTTGGAGATCATGCCTGAAAATTTTCTGTGTCCTTCATCTTTAGCGTCTCAAATTCACTTTTCAAAGAACGTATTCGTGCTTTTTGAACCAGTTCAACCCCAATATATTTCATTTCAAAGACTCCCAAACTTCCTTGGTCGTCTTTTTCTTTGCAACCTGCATCAAGATTTCTTCTGGTATAGCTTGAAAAAGGAAATCTTGAGCCTGCTTACTTTTCTTCTCATCTATAACCACTCCGGTATTGTAATTATTAGGGGTGAAAACGGGCATTGGAAAGGAAAGGGATTATCTTTCGAAGCACTAGAAGTGGTAATGGCTGTCGACATGGTTTCTAATCGACATGGTTTCTAATCGAATGAATTTTGGCATGCTAATTGGATCAAAACAAAACTCAGACACCAAATGTTAGAATTCAGTATAAATTTAATGATCAAAGGCACGTAATAACAACAACGTGGTAACCGAATGCTTCAGTTTTTATTGAATTCAAAGGTTCAATCATCAATGAAAACATCGATTACAAAAAGGAGTCGGTAACAATTGGAAGTGAAAATGAAAGACAAACACAAATGAATAAATACTAAACAATAGAAAACAAACAATGACAACAACTCTCTAACAAAAAATCATATAAATTTAAATCTTTATCCTCCAACAGGTTGGTTTAGTGGCCCAAGGTTTTAGATTATATATAAGAATTATGACTGCATAAGTATGCAATTTTTTTTTATTGTTATTATTTGTTTTGGGTTTAATTGTTTTTAGGATATCGAATCATAAGTTTTCTGTATGTTTCTATGTTTGATTATTTTTACCATGTTATGTTCTTTGTTAAATGCAAGGTTATAGAAGTCGCTAGGCGCTAGTCGGGCGGTGAGGCCTAGGGTTAATCGGCGCTAGACGGATTGGAATTTTTATATGTAATTTTACAAATATATATATATATATAATACACGTACACACATCAATATCAATAATTTAATATATAATACTTCAAATAATTTAAAAAATAAACTTAAAAAATACTAAATAAAGTACTTAAAAGTTAAAACTTAAGCATCGATTTCAAAGTTTAGAGATGGTTTCGATGTTAAGTGGCTGGATTCGATGTTTCATAAACATATTAAGGATTTTTGTTTATGAAATATCTAAATAATAATGAAATTGGTCTCTTTTTACTTGAAAAAAGGTCAAAAAAGTCAAAAAAAAGTCAAAAATCAAAAATAAAAATCTGACTAGACCGCGCCTAGCGCCTAGGCACCGCATAGGCCAAAATCGAGACAATTTAGGACCGCCTAGCATCTAGGCCGATTACAACAATGGTTAAATGCTCTGAGCATTTTACATTCTCTACAACCTTTAACACATTGAGTGTTGTTTCTGGATTTCGCTCTCATTCATAATGTACACGATGATTGTTTATGCTTAGAGGTTAATATTGCAGGTTTTAATTAGAGTAAAGATTTGTCCATGTAGGATTTTCATAATAGGACGTGAGCAGTCACAGATATAAAAGTATTAGTAAATTTGAAGTTAATTAAAACAATTCAGTTTGTTAAAATTAAACGGGTCAAGACTGGTAACTAAATTCAGTTTTACGCATTATAATAGCTCTTACAAAAATTACCAAGTTTTACTAACCCATTTAAATTATAAGTGCAACTCATATGCAAAATTCTTTTTCGTAAAACTAATTTAACCTCTTATAGCATAATTTGGTTTTATGATCTAAATTTAGTAGCTAATTTTGAAAATAATTAGTTCTGTACATTTGGTGAACTCTGTGAAGCCACGTAGATCTTTACAAAAACGGAATTATGCGGAATTCGACCATATATGTCGCCTACATTCTTGCAATCTAGTGACATTATTTTATAAAAAAATCATGTAAATTTAAATCTTTACAAAGACGGAATTATGCGGAATTCGAGAGTTAAAACTTCATAATCATGGTACTCAGTATATCTTATATCAGTATAGCTAAGGTAGAAATCAAGAAGAGTAAGATACACACAACATTACCTCTACCCTAGGCTCTACACCTAGGAATAGAGATATATGTTGCTTCAAATGAGACCCTTAACTCATTATGTCCGATTAATAGACCACCAAACACTTTTAACGTTATTTTCAAAAAAACTAAAGAAAATAATGTTAAAATCAGGAGTTAAAGTTCATTATTGTTTGGTTAATAATTATCACAAATTTAGATGGGTTTGTAGATTCTCAACCTCCTATCTCTAACTAACCATGAAGTTTCCAATTTTAGAAAGTTCTCACACAGTATCAAGTATCCTCTTAAGTATTCAAGGAATCCCTTATGTTTATATTCGTTATCTATATTGGAATAATAAACTTAACGAATAGTCAAGTCAATGACCCATACATTCATTGTCGTTTTGTTTTTCGCGTTTCTTTTATTTACACAATGGCCTAAGCCAAGTTCGGCTCATACCCCTGCCCCGTCTCCTACCCCTACAGCTAACGACGAGATTCATCCCCTACCCCTACGTCGTCATCGGGACCTACCTCTGACAGCCCAATCTCTAATTCAGAACGTTTCGAGCTATCATTGTCCGAGATTGGTGTACAAAAGGCAATGGTTGCATCACAAACCAAGGAGGCTAATCTTGCAAACAAACAATTAGAGGGAATCGAACATAAAATCGAAGAATTCAAAACGATCCTCACAAAACGAGAAGAGGGATCTGCGTCCGAATCATCAAAAAACTGCCTCGTGCAATGCCAAGAAAATCTTGAAGAAGCGATTGATGGTGTCAAAATGGGCATTGAAAGCATCAACGATCAAGATCTTGAGAAGGCTAATGTTGACATTAGTGGTATTTCCACCGATGTTGAAACATGCAATGATTGCTTCATTGAATTAGATGTTAAGGACAAAGATATTAATGCTTTTACAGAATGGGTGAAAGGAGTCACTAAAGAATGCCTTAGCAATCTGAAGAAAATAAAAAAGCTAAATACTTTTTTGATCTAAGCATCTTTATATATATTGTTAAAAGTTTCCTCAACATTATATAGAAAATAAATATAGGCTTTTGAGTATGCAGATTCATATATAAGAAACACTGTGACAATTACGTTCAATGAGCGGGTTTAATCAAGGAAAGATTGGCTCGGACTACAGCCAATTACAACACAAGCCACCTTAACCAGGTTGTAGCGCGTGATTTGAGCTAAAACAAGCAAGTATTAGACGTGCACATCCCGACGTTTTTTAGGAATCGGTTCGAGTTAGGAACCAATTTTATCTGGGAACATGTAGACTGGGTTCATGTACGGAACCCTGAACCCTGAACAGTAGTTTGTATGGTACACTTGTGTCATATGAAATGGTTGGTGTGTGTATCCAACATACGGTCTCCATAATTGGTGAGTTATCACAATACACTTCTGAGAACGGGTATTATATATCATTTGCAGAATCATAAGTTACATAGCAAATCAAATATCTTATCTTGAACTCTAGATAAATTTTTCATAAAAACAGATAATCGTACAAAATCTACACAAATCATGTCCTTGGAAAATGGTATGAGAAATTTATTAAGTGTGCTACATGAAAATGGCTTCACACAATATGCGTTTGATAATTAGTTGTTTATAAATGAAAGTAATATTTTAAACTAAACTTATTAGTATATAAGTATAGGGTTGTTTGTGTCATTAGTTTGAAGTATGTTTTATTAATGTATTGTACTATAATTAGAAACGACCTAAATGTAATTATTGGTAAACCCAATTTGTATATATAGGGCAAAAATGTCTGTAAACAACATAACACATATTCACATTCATATGTAATTCTTTTATCTTATTCTTCCAAATTCGTTCTTGATTATCAACAATTGGTATCAGAGCGGTTTACATAATTGATCAGGATGTTTATCAAAACCAATTGAATTTCACTTGATTGAAGAAGACGATCTAGACAAGAAAAGTGGATCTCGGTTGATTCAAGGAAACAAGAACGCAATGTGAAGCAAACTCATTGGGTTTCTTGTTCGTGGTTTACTGTCTTGGAAAATCGTGTTATTGGATTTTTTTTTGTCCATCATCATAAATTAGGAACCGACAATCAGAGAGGTCGGTAGAATTTTATTTTGTTGATTTTGCACAAAAGGATAATTGGATAAGTGAAGTCTTTCGAAAAATCGAATTGAAATCACAAGGAAGAGTCTAGAAATTTAAGCGGTGGCAATCATTGATTAGAATTAAATCATATGGGTGGTTTCTCAAATAATCAAATTGATTGCTTATTAAAACTGTAGTAGCATTCGAAAAGGAAAAGTCAACCGATTGCACAAGAAGGGTGATGGAAACAACATGTTTTTTTTCTTGTTTTGCTTTGCTTTAATAATCAAATTCGCAAATTCTGTTTTAAAATAAATCAACAGGCTTGATATAATTTGAAATATCATCCCATGGTTTGTGTTTAAAATAAATCTTAGATTGATTGCTGGAGTTTAAATCTCTGAAGTTTGAAAGAATTGAAATAATGAGAACACCAAGTTCTTTTAGAACAGAAGCATGTTCATAAGATAATTCTTTAAATTAAATATTAAAGTGTAGAGTAGTTGGTTTTGACTTTAAGCAAATGGAATAAACCCGTGTACTGTTTTTGGTTAAAGCAGTTGGTTAGCCCGTGTACTGTTAGAGACAGTTGGTTTGCCCGTGTACTATTAGAGACAGTTGGTGAACCCGTGTACTGTTAGGATCAATTGGTTAACTCGGGTATTGTTGTAGTGAGAAACAGTTAGTTTGTTTCGTTATTGTAACCCGTGTACTTTTGTTGGTTGAAACAAAAGTTGGTTGTAATTTGCCTTTAGAAAACCCGTGTACTATTCTCAGTAATTAACGGTTGGTTTTTGTTTCACTTTTGTGACCGGAAAAACCCGTGTACCGTTGTTGAAAAAGTTGGTTTTTGAAGAAAACCTGTGTACTATATAAGTCAGTTGTTTTTGATAAACCATGTACTGACTTGGTGAATTAACAACTAGTTTTTATAACCCGTATACAGTTAAATTAAGTTGTTTTGATAAAAGTCGTGTATTGACTTGATAAATAACAATTGTTTTTTGTTAAAATTTATTATTTAATTCAGTTAGTAAATATTATATATATTGATTATTTTACTTGTTATGTTGCATAAGTTAGTGTGCAGGTAGTAGATGACAAGTTGTTTGGTTTAAAGGGTGAAAGGAGGAAAATAAAAGAAGCCTGAGGATGGTTGTGAAATATTAAGCATATATTGTAGATGAAGTCTGGAAACTTCAATTTTTGGAAGATTCAGCTCTTCACTTTCTATAAGATGCACGCTTGAGTTCGGGTTTTTTGTCTTTGTCATTTGTGATCTTATTAAATAGTTCTCAGATCTGTATTTGTCTTTTGTCTGTGTTTGTTATGTCTCTCTTTGTTTAGAAATGATACAGATCTGTTATACTTATTGATAACGATTATAGGATTGAGTCGTTGTAATTAGATCGACTTGTAATTGCTTAGGATCTTGAGTTGTTTTGTGCATCTTTGAGAGTTTTATTGATCATAGATTTGTGTTGAATCAGTAAGTTGATATATTCATCTTCTTTTGACATGGTATCAGAGCTCAAATCGAGCTCTGACCGATTCGATTCTTGGGGTGATTCGTCTTTCGCTGTCTATCTAGTGTTCTAGGGTTTCGTTGGTGTATAGATCTTGGCGTATGATTCCAGATCCACTTTTCTCAGATACCGTAGCCCTATCACATCAAAATTAGTAGCCGTAATCAACGGTGCCACCGCCGTCTTTGTTGCCAAAAGCAAAACAATCACCGTCTGCAGAAGAACATGCACACAAGAACAATGAAATTATCCATTAAATTGCTTCTTCCTTTTTTTCACACGTTTCTGTAGGTATTTTGATTTGGTGTTTGGAGGATTTCATCTGAGTAGGCAAGACGATTGGCTTCAAGATGAATGATCAGAAAATATTTGGTCTGGGCTTGACCAGATTCGGTGTCTTCTTCTCCTGTTTTGGAAACATTTTGTCCTTTGACAAGGGACTTACCATCGGAAATATATTATTCATTTCGGGAGTGATAATGACCATTGGTATTAAGTGCTCAATTCAGATATTCATGATACCCATCAACTTCAAGGGCACAATCTTGTTTGGAATTGGTTTTTTTCTTTGTCATCATTTGATGGCATGTAATAGGAATGGCTGCAGAGGCTTATAGTTCCCTAATACATGGCTCTATTATCAATCATCATCTTTCAATCCTAATATAAGTTTTAGATTCGCTGTTGATTGAGGAGTCTTGGCTTATCTTCATTTTTGTATTGCTTCCGCTTTGATTCAGACTAGGGTTCTTCAGTTTGAAATCCTGACCGATTATTGTTGTTGTGCTTTTAAAGATCCGATCTTCATCTGTTGAAAAGGCCTTACTGGGGTTTTTTTTATACAATTTACAAATTCTAGCAGATTTGGATTTCTTGCAAATGAAGTATTTTATGGTCTTGAATTGAATCCCGAGTTTTATACGCCCTAACTTGGGTGCCCCTTGGTAAGATCGTTCTATTATGTGATCTTGTTTTGCAAGTCTTGTTACAAGATCAAAATGGCTGGCCTGTTTTGAATCTTCTTCTTTGCTAATTGTTTCTGTGATCTTGTGATATCTTATATATCTAGATCTGTTCAATTTTTCGTCCAACAATTAGAATTGATTATGTTTTAATATTATGTTTTGGATTGTAAAGAACGGGAAACTAACTCTAAAATTGTTCAGAGATTTGTAACAAGTAATAACAAATAACACGTATAATCTACTTCAAACTTCTCTATCGGCCATTCATTAAAGGGGCAGACTCTCTTGTCTTAAATCATTTGATTTTGTTGGGAAATTAGAGTATGTTATCAACAGATACACAACTCTCAAATCTGGTGAAGGTATTTTTTCAACACTTCAAGATAATGAAAATTGATTCTTTTCCCATACATTGTAACTCATCTTTTATTCATTTGGCTAGCAGGAGTACTTGTAAGTGTTTCTTTCTCACTCCTTAAATATTTTTTGTTTGTTGATATTGAAATCATAGCCATGGTTGTGTACTCTTGAGAAATCAGGCTATATTTGACTTTTTATTGTTTGTCTAGTTTGTAATTGGTGTGAGGCTGATTGTGTGATATATTTGTTCTATGTCATTTGTATGATCACCAATCTATAACCAATTTTCATATGGTTTTTTTTCTTCGTTAAATCTAGAAGTCCAGAGTCCGAAAATTCTACTTTTGTAGTTATTAAAAAAAGGGGTTAAAATGGTTTAAAAATAGATTATTTTAACTTGAAAATTAAAATTATGGTTTTTTATGATATATTTTTAAATTGGCTAGACACAATTGTCGATATTCAAAACTTATTAAAAAAGGTTTGTGGTTTTTTCAAGATAGCCAAAGTTTTATGATATATTTTCAAGAGTTGGTGGGTCTTTATTTCTTGAAATTATATTATGATAACATCTTATTTCTATCATGTTTGATTTTATGATGTGCCTTATTTGACACATATGTCTTGTCTATATTCTTATCACCGGTTAGTTTGGACTATGTAGTTCATATATTTTCATAACCAAATTCTCTCTTGTTCTAACCATCATCTTCTGTTAGGTTCTATCATAATTTGATTAAACCTATTTTGTCTAGACTTGGTTGTTAAGGTTCATCTAATGGATAGCCTTATCTTTATTCATTGTGGCTAGATTGGTGATGGTTGTGTCTTAAGTCTGGTATAGCTTATTCTATTCTTATTGTTATCAGGCTTGTCTCTTGAATCTTTTGATTCAGTATAATATGTGAAGTTGTAAAAGTTTTTGCTTGATTCAAATTAGTCTTTATGTTCTTTACAAGATCTCTTATATGTTATTTGTAAATTTGTAAAAGTTTTTAATCAAGTCAAATTAGTCTTTAAGTTCTTCACCATTCTTGTCGTTCAAACATAGTTTTGAATTCTTAAAGAGTCGTGTGGCTTTTTATTCTCGCTCTTATCAGATATGTTTCTGATAGTGTTTTAGAATCATATGATTCTCTTTGTCTTAATTGGAAATTGTTCTGATTATGTTTTTCTATAGTATTACAGAAAGTTTATATGCATGTCTTAATCTTGAAAGTTGTGTGACTTTTGTTCTATTAGATGTGTTCTTTTTAACAGTGTTTTGAAATCTTGTGATTTCTTGTTGATCAGTCAGTTGTGAATCTGATATCGTTGTAGTCTCATGTTTTTTATCGTCTTATTTGATTTTTTCTCATAACATTTTTTTGAGTCGTGTGATTCAAAGTAGGTTTTCAGATGTTGTTCAAAATTCTAAGCTAGAGTTTAATGACTTGTTTTTTATGAAATATGTGTTAGCTTAGTTACTAATCTTGTAATTGAGTTTGTTAGTCGAGTTTGTTATTTTTCAGTTTTCTGTTGTAATAACCAGCTATAAATAGCTGTTGTTCTGCATTTGTATTAACAAGCAGACTAGAGTGAAATCAAAGGATCGATTTCCAATTGTGTGTGTTTAATTTTCTTTCTAATTTCTCGATACCTCTCAACAAGTGGTATCAGAGCCGCGGTGCTCAGATCCTTCGATTCGAAGAAATTGGCGGGAAAATCAAGATCGGTGGGTGAATTCGAGGAGGAATCAAGCCTTCGATCGACTGATTCGAAGGACTGGATCAGGAATCGCAATTAAAAGTCTATCGAAGACGAAGAACGGCAACCATGGCAGAAGGAGCAAACGCAGGTGCAATTGTCGCTCCGAAGGAAAGCGGCACAGCCTCATTGCAGTGTCCAATGTTGAATGTCAATAACTACAACATTTGGGCGATTCGATTGAAAGCAGTTTTCAAGGTCCACGGCATTCTCGAAGCGCTCGAACCTGGAATCGGCATGGCAGTTGATGCGAAGAAGAATGACATGGCGGTCGCGTTACTGTATCAGGCCATACCAGAGGAGTTGATTCTTCAAGTCGCGCAATATCAAACGGCCAAACAGATATGGGAGGCCTTGAAGGTCAGATTTGTTGGTGCCGATCGAGTTAGAGAAGCAAGACTGCAGACTCTACAGTCTGAATTGGAGGCAATGAAGATGAACGAAAATGAAGGAATAGATGACTTCGCTGGAAGACTAAGCCATCTGGTCTCAAAAGCCAATGGTTTAGGATCCACGATTGATGACAAGACTTTGGTAAGAAAGCTCCTAGGCTCGGTTCCAGAAAGGTTTCTGGCCATTGTGGCCTCGATAGAGCAATTTGCAGATCTGAATGCAATGTCATTTCAAGAAGCAATTGGCCGATTAAAAGCATTCGAAGAACGAACCAAGATGAAAGAAAAACAGACTTCAGGCAAGTCAGACCAACTGCTCCTTAGTTACGATGAATGGCAAGCCAAAAAGAGACCTGAGGCTGGCCAAGGAACAGGCAGGGGTGCCGGGAGACAAGGGCCCAGAGGCAGGGGCAGGGGCAGAGGGCTTGCGGGCAGAGGAAAGGCTCAAGAAAAACCCTCCACTAGTTATCAGCCAAGGAAAAATAAAGACAAGACCAAGATCAAGTGCTTCAGGTGCGATGCAATGGGACACTATGCTTCTGAGTGTCCTACAAACCCAAAGAAGGAGGAATCAAACCTGGCAGATGCTAGGGAAGATGGGCCAGCCCTGCTCATGACTCTTGCAGTCTTTCTTAATGAGGAAAGGGTCCTTCCGAAGAAATACTCAAGTGAAGAAAAAGGGATATGGTTCCTAGACAATGGGGCTAGCAACCACATGACTGGTAATAAGGAACTGTTTGCAAAGTTAGATCGAAGCATAAGTGGGAGAGTGAGATTTGGAGATGGCTCATGTGTGAGCATTGAAGGCAAAGGGGACATTGTTCTTGAATGCAAGAACAAGGATCAGAAAGTATTAACTGAGGTATATTACATTCCCACCTTGAGAAGTAATATAATAAGCCTCGGACAACTCACTGAGATTGGTTATGAAGTAAGAATGAAGAATGATCACCTGTGGGTTGTTGAAGCAAGCGGATCCCTGCTGATGAAAGTGCCAAGATCCCCAAATAGACTGTACAGGATTGAGCTCAAGGTTGCTGCACCAGCATGCTTATTGGCTCAGGTCGGGGTGAGCACAGCTTGGCTATGGCATGCTCGGCTGGGCCACCTCAACTTTGAGGCAATCCAGAAACTGTCCAAGAAAAGTATGGCTCAGGGGGTGCCTAACATCACACATCCTTCTCAGGTGTGTGATTGCTGCATGGCTGGAAAGCACTCCAGAGCCCCCTTCCCAAAGGAGACACCATTCAAGGCAGAAAAGTTGCTGGATCTAGTGTATGCTGATGTCTGCGGACCCATAACACCAGAAACTAAAGGAGGCAACAAGTACCTGCTCATGATTGTCGATGATCATAGCAGATACATGTGGGTGTACTTTATTCAAAGAAAATCTGAAGTCTTCGCCCGATTCAAGCAGTTTAAGGAAGAAGTAGAGCTGGAGCATGGAAGAAAAATAAGAGCTCTAAGGACAGACAATGGAGGTGAGTTCACCTCCAATGACTTCAAGCTGTTATGCTCCAAAACTGGTATGTATCACCAGTTGACTTCACCATACTCCCCACAGCAAAATGGGGTTGTAGAGAGGAGGAACAGGTCTGTCATGAGTATGACTAGATGTTTGTTAAAGGCTATGAATCTCCCTCAAGACTTGTGGGGAGAAGCAGCCAGGCATGCAGTATATATACTGAATAGGTCTCCCACTAAAGCATTGGAAGTCACTCCTTATGAAGCTGCTAAAGGCAGGAAACCAAGGCTGGATCATGTGAAAGTGTTCGGCTGTGTTGGGTATGCAAAGGTCCTTGGTGTTAGTTTGAAAAAGCTGGATGATAGAAGCCAGAAGCTGGTGCACCTAGGCTGTCAACCCAAGACCAAGGCTTACAGGATGTTGGATCCAGAAACTGGAAGGATTCATGTTACAAGGGATGTAAGGTTTGATGAAACAAGACCATGGGAATGGGAAAAGGATGAAGAAGCCAGGGGTGCTGAATGGATTGAGTTTCTGGTTAATACAGAAACCAGAAATCAAAACCAGGTCTATAGTGATCAAGCTTCAACCAGCTATGATCAGGTGAATGTAGGAGGGCAAGATGACATGGATATGGATGATGAGCCAGTATGGAGTAGTCCAGAATCCACAGTCAAAGGAAGAGGACCAAATCTAGGCAGGCTGCCTACAGATGTAGATGGACCAGGTGATCCAACTGCTGCTCCAAATGACAGGTATGATCACACACCTCTAAGGGGCTCAAGGAGCCTGAATGACATCTATGACCAGGAACAGGAATCTCACTTGCTTCTGCTAGAAGGAGAGCCAGCTAGCTACAAGGAAGCAAAAGGAATAAAAGAGTGGGAAGAGGCCATGGCAGCTGAAATCAAGTCTATTGAGAAGAATAAGACCTGGGAACTCACTGAAAGGCCAAAAGGAGTTGTACCAATTGGTCTGAAGTGGGTCTTTAAGGTCAAGAGAGATGCCACAGGAACTATCACAAAATACAAAGCCCGGCTGGTTGCTAAGGGATATGTGCAAAGACATGGGATTGATTTTGAAGAAGTTTTTGCTCCGGTGGCTAGACTTGAAACAGTAAGGTTGATGCTGGCTGTGGCTGCTCAGAAAGGATGGTGGGTCCATCACATGGATGTAAAATCAGCATTTCTACATGGTGATCTTCAAGAAGTGGTGTATGTAACTCAGCCTGAAGGATTTGTGAAAAAGGGAGCTGAGCAGAAAGTGTACAAACTGATAAAGGCTTTGTATGGGCTTAAACAGGCCCCTAGGGCCTGGAACTTAAAGTTGGATAGTGTGCTAAAGGAATTGGGATTTAACAAATGCAAGTATGAGCCTGCAGTATACAGGAAAGGAGTGAAAGAGGAACTTCTACTCATAGGAGTCTATGTTGATGATCTGTTAATAACAGGGGCAAGTTCTGAACAGATTAAAGAAATGAAGAGAAAGATGGAAGAAAGGTTTGAAATGGTAGATCTGGGATTGTTGTCCTACTATTTGGGAATCCAAGTCACTCAAAGTGAAGGGGAAATTAAACTACAGCAGACTAGCTATGCAAGGAAGATCTTGGAAGAAGCTGGTTTAAAGGAGTGCAACTCGACCAAGATTCCAATGGAACCAGGGTTAAGATTATCAAGAAATGATGAAGGAGGAGATGCTGACCCTACTCAGTTCAGAAAATGGGTAGGATGCTTGAGGTACTTAACCCACACAAGACCAGATTTGAGTTTTTCTGTGGGATATATCAGCAGGTATATGCAGGCACCTAAGGTGGTTCATGCCCAGGCCTTAAAACAGATTCTGAGATATGTAAAGGGGACAACTCAGTTGGGTTTGATCTATGAAAGGAAAGGGGATGATAAACTGCATGGGTTCAGTGATAGTAGCTATTCTACTGATAGGGATGATGGTAGAAGTACTACTGGAATGGTATTCTTTTATGGGAATAGACCAATCACTTGGAATTCCCAGAAGCAATCTACTGTGGCCCTATCATCTTGTGAAGCAGAGTTTATGGCTGCTTCCACTGCTGCATGTCAAGCTATTTGGTTGAGAAGATTGCTGGCAGAAATCACAGGAGGGAGTGAGCAGCAGGTGGAGTTAAAAGTGGATAATAAATCTGCTATTGCACTCATCAAGAATCCAGTTTTTCATGCTCGTAGCAAGCATATTGATACAAGGTATCGCTTTATTCGTGAAACTGTGGAAAAGGAGCAGATCAGAATAGAGTTTGTAGAAGGAAAAAATCAGAAAGCTGATGTTTTGACTAAAGCACTTCCCAGAGTAAGATTTGAAGACATGAAGGATAAGCTTGGTATGAAGGAAATTACAAGCTTAGGGGGGTGAAATGTTAGCTTAGTTACTAATCTTGTAATTGAGTTTGTTAGTCGAGTTTGTTATTTTTCAGTTTTCTGTTGTAATAACCAGCTATAAATAGCTGTTGTTCTGCATTTGTATTAACAAGCAGACTAGAGTGAAATCAAAGGATCGATTTCCAATTGTGTGTGTTTAATTTTCTTTCTAATTTCTCGATACCTCTCAACAATATGTCTTTCATGTAGTAATTGAATCTTGAGATTCATTGTATGCTGAGAATGTGTTTCTGATTTGTTTTCTTCTTAGTTACAGGAAGATGTTTTGTCTATTGGCAAATGGTAGTGTATTTTGTGTTGTGGATTTAATGTTCACTTAAAAGCTTCATATTTTTATGAGTTGATGAAAAATAAGTTTTTTTTAGTGATTGAAAAAAGGTGTATGTTTGAAAAAACTTGCCCTAACTATGCTTAGAATTTTCTGTGGCTAAATGTTGTTTTTAATTAGCTAAAGCAATACTGAGTTTCAAACATGAAGTTTTTTTATAACATGCAATTTTTTGGTCTGTGTGTTCCAAGTTTTGAAAATGGCAAATTGTATGTTTTGTGGTTGTTAATCTGTTTTTTTTTTCAGTCATTTTTAACTGAATTGTGTTTTGTAAAAGAGTTTGTGAAAATTTTTAAAAATAAGATGAGTTCATATATTGTCTTTTTCTCTGGTTTAATCAGAATTTATTCTTCTGATTTCTTTCTTTCTTGGTTTTACAAGAAGTTGATATATTTTTTTTGGCCTATCTAGTATTATATTTGCAAGTTAAAAAGTCATGTAACTTGTCTGATTGACTTGTTCTTGTAATATGTGAAAGAGTCTTGTATTTTTTTATTATTTGATTACTTACTGATCTGAGTTTGTTTTGGATCTAAAAGTTCACCATTAAGAGAGCGAAGGAGTTGTTATTGTTTGTTGAAACTGTTCTATAAATGTTTCATGAAGCTCTACTTTGTTATTTAGAAGTTGATTACAAAGTTTTTTCAAGGAATAAATATAAATGCTACAGTCACAACAACAAACTCCATCTGTGTATATAGTAGAAAATTTTTAAAATAGTATTCTTTGTTGTAAAGTGCTTGGTTTTTTGGACATGTTACCATTTGAATTGAGGTGGCGATGTTTATGAACAATTTAAATGGTTAAAGTTGTTTTTTAATACCCAATTATGTAACCATTGTGATAATGGTCTGAGTCTTGTTTTTTTTAATTTGTTCGTGTTATCATCGTAGTAACTGCATGTTATTTTTGATACAATTGTTGAGTTTAGTGGGTGTTCTTGTTGTGTTTGTAAAAGGTTGTTGACTTTCTTTTTCAAAATTGTTTCTCATGGTATATTAACAAAGATTACTGGACATATCATGATAAGTTCAACTGTTTTTTGTGTCTAGGGTTTTTCATCAATTTGCTTGAGTTAAGATCCAGTGATTGATTTTGTTGAGACTTCAAGTTTTTTTAACCCATATATTGTAGATCTTGGTTTGGCTCTAGTGGAAGCTAGGATCCAGTGAAGATTGGGGTTGTTATGGTAAAGATCAAGCACTGTAAGATCTCTTGTTTTGTTTTCTATTTTTTGGGAAAAAAGAGCATTGTAAGTCCTTTATTCTTGGCTAAACTATAACTAGGAAATCACTTGCTTGTTTTTTTTATATTTCTTTCGATTAATTAGAAAAGAAAGAAACAACCTACTATATTTAGGTGTAGTACAGAAGCGTGTAGTGACTTGTTATTTAGTATGGTTTAAAAATCTTCTTTTTAAACTAAAATAAGATTGTCACTAACTTAATATTTTCTATGATAATCAAGCAACAATAGAAATTTCAGCAAATCTAGTTTTTCATGATACAACTAAGCATTTTGAAATTGATTTTCAATTTTTAGAGAAAAGGTTGTAGCTTGGTTTATAACAGTTGAGAAAATTGATTCAGCTAAAAAGGTTTGAGTTTTGAACAACATAGATTGTTTTGTAAAGGATTGAGTTTTTTGATATGTTTACTAACTGAATTACGGTTATGTTAAAATGTATTATTTAATTCAGTTAGTAAATATTATGTTGATTATTTTACTTGTTATGTTGCATAAGTTAGTGTGTAAGTAGTAGATGACAATTTGTTTGGTTTAAAGGGTGAAAGGAGGAAAATAAAAGAAGCCTGATGACTCATTGTGAAATATTAAGTATATATTGTAGATGAAGTCTGGAAACTTCAATTTTTGGAAGATTCAGCTCTTCACTTTCTATAAGATGCACGCTTGAGTTCGGGTTTTTTGTCTGTCATTTGTGATATTATTGAATAGTTCTCAGATCTGCATTTGTCTTTTGTCTGTGTTTGTTATGTCTCTCTTTGTTTAGAAATGATACAGATCTGTTATACTTATTGATAACGATTATAGGATTGAGTTGTCGTAATTAGATCGACTTGTAATTGCTTAGGATCTTGAGTTGTTTTGTGCATCTTTGAGAGTTTTATTGATCACAAATTTGTGTTGAATCTGTAAGTTGATATATTCATCTTCTTTTGACAGTTTTTTTATAACCCGTGCACTCTTATAGAAAGAAGGTTGTGATATATTTTGATGGGAAACCAGTGGTAGACAATCTGTAAAGATTGGGAAAAAGAAGCCACGTAAAATGGTTGAGACCAAAGATAAAGAAGTGGTAACTTCAAAGGAAGGAGGGACATCAATGAGTTTCCAATGTCCCATGTTAAATTCCACAAATTATACCATTTGGACTGTAAAGATAAGGTCAATCTTTAATGTCCATGGAATTTGGGAAGCCATTGAACCAAAAACGGGAACTGAAATAGATGAAAAGAAAAACAATGTAGCAATTGCATTATTATACCAGGCAATTCCAGAAAACACGGTTTTCCAAATTTCTAATCTTACTTCAAGCAAAGAAATTTGGGAGGCGTTAAAGGTTTGGCATGTAGGATTTGAAAGAGTTAAAGAGGCTCGGTTACAAACACTCGAGTCAGATTTTGAATCTCTTAAAAGGGGTGTTAACGAGTCACTCGATGTGTATGCGGGGAGAATTAATGAGATTGCATCACAAGCAAGCAATCTTGGGCATACAATGAATGACAAAAGATTGGTGCGAAAGTTACTTGGTTCGGTACCACCAAAGTTCATTCAGATTATTGCAGCAATTGAACTGTTTGCTGATCTTAATACGATGTCATTCCAACAAGCCTTTGGAAGACTAAAGGCTTTTGAGGAACACACGAAGAAACATAAACCAAAGAAGATGATACACATGACAAACTCTTATTCACTAGAGGAGATGGAAAAGAGAAAGTCAATTAACATAAATGTGAAAGGTGTGGTCATGAAAAATTAAATCAGGAAAACAAAGGACGTGGTCGAGGCAAAAATTGAAGTCTTGGAATAAAAAAGAAGAGAACCGCTTCCAACAAAGTAAAGATCACATCAAGTGCAAGTGTAATGGATTTGGACATTTCAAACATAAATGTCCAAAATGGGAAAAGAAGGAAGAAGCAAACCTTATTCGACAAGAGGATGACGAGCCAACATTACTTTGATGGCAAATCGGGTCTCGAAGGATGAAGACCTCACTTAAACTAAGTTTAGTTTAAGGGGGAGAATGAAAGTAATATTTTAAACTAAACTTATTAGGATATAAGTATAGGGTTGTTTGTGTCATTAGTTTGAAGTATGTTTTATTAATGCATTGTACTATAATTAGGAAGGGCCTAAATGTAATTATTGGTAAACCCAATTTGTATATATAGGGCAAAAATGTCTGTAAACAACAAAACGCATATTCACATTCGTATGTAATTCTTTGATCTTATTCTTCCAAATTCATTCTTGATTACCAACAATAAAGTCAAAAGACTCTATATTTGTTATGTTGCTTGTTTACGTTTATGATATCGTTATAAGTTATTACTGATAATATTGAGAGTGAAATTGCTGAGGTATAACAACGAAAGTAGCGGTAGTAGTAGTCTGATTATGCCATACAAGTAAAACACTATAGACATTGAAGTAAAAGATAGTTTTCATTCAACTAAGTCGGTAAGGTTACATATGAAAAAAAAAATAATAACAGTTAAAAGAAACCATCATTATTTCTGGCTTATATTAGGTAAGTTACTATTTCAAACTGCCAAAAAAACCAACCAGAGGTCGCATATAACAATAAGATTATGAGTACAATAAGCCATTTTATTTTATGGAAGTATACAAGTGAAAAGGCTACAGAAAAGGCAAAAACCATTGTAAATGCTGAGATAAACAACATGCAGACACAAGATGTTGAAGTGTCGGATCCTAGACTTCTTCCGATCTTGTCTTTCAGGAGTAACCTTGTAATCCTGCAACCACAAAAGCCGTGAACGGGTGGCTCAAAGAAAACTTAATGTTCAATTTATTTCTACAAGTGATCAAGTTGCAGACATCTTCACCAAGCCATTACCTTTTCAGCGTTTTATGTTTTTAAGATCCAAGTTGCAGCTCGCTTCTTGGCCTGAACTTGCGGGGGAATGTTAGATCAAGTATTTTACATTTATTATTCTAGAGGGTCTAAAGTGTAATACTTTGGTCTTTATAATGTTCTGGTATGTATTACTTTCTAATTAATCAAAAGTAATTGCAACCTATCTATTCATCTCATATGAACCTAAGAGTCAATTTAATTTGATTTATATGCTTCTTTAGGTCGAATTTGAATTAGGGATTGACCACGGTTCTTTAGGCTTAATTTTCATATTGTTTTGACTCTAATCTGACGAATTTGGGCTTGATAACAATTCCATGATGTTCGTAGTCGTTTAAAGTTTGAATTATAGAGTTGGGTCGGTTTGGTGTTAAATGGGCATCCATGGCTTGATGGGTTGAAGAAGATGATGGGAATAAGGGAATGACAAAATAGCCCTTGGAGTTATTTCTCTTCATACTCAGTTTCATTTCTTATCAAATTTGATCCCCATAGTTTGTAAAAAGGGTTATAATAATTTCTATAAAAACTATAAAATTATACTTATAAAGTTTATATAATTTTACTTGTATAACTAATAATATTAATTTATTTTGCTTATTATTTAATTGAATCTCTGTTTATTTCTTTATAAAACTTTATAAAAATCATAATAAAATGTATATATTTATTACGTTTTGTTTTATAAATATACTATAAATATTTATTTCTTTATTTATTTTATTTATTTTTTTTTTCAAATAGCTCCATGTAATATATACATTTAACTTAAAATGTATTATAATTGTTGTTATTATTATTATTATATGTATTTGAATTGTAACAAGAAAAAACGTTCGAATTTGAAATTTTTTGATATTACATAATTTAAGAGGATGTTACATAGATACAACCATTAGTTTGGTAGTTATTAAGTTAGTTATGGCAGTTAATTGCGGTTGTAAAACTGTCAGTGTAACTGCCCTAGACAACGACTACAAATAGGATGTGTATATGGAACATTTGATTAATCGAATGTATGTGTTTGTATCTTACCGACTGTGTTTCAAACACTGCACACACACACGACAAACTAATCTATCAAATACTAGTTTCTAACAAATTTAAATTAGTCTTGGATATATACTTGCCTTTATTTTCTCAACGTTACCTTGTTCATTTGGATATAGACTAAATTTAAATTTAAATCAGTTTCTAATATTTTTAGCGACTGAATATTCAGTCTTAAATAGTAAGTATCTAAGACTGATATATGATTTTTTAAGAATTTAGTCTTTAAAGATCACTTTTTTGGTACAGATAGTTTTGGAATATTTTAGAAGAGTAGTTTGTACTAGTGCTTGCTAATATAATTAATTATTGTTAACAGTAGTCGTATGGTACACTTTGTGTCATATGGACATGGTGTGTATCCAACATATGGTCTCCATAATTGAAATGTTAAGAAAACTAGGTTTATTCCCGAGCACATTGCGGCGGGTTATCACAATACACTTCTAAAAACATGTATTATATATCATTTGTGAAAGCATAAGTTACATAACAAAATCAAATCTCTTATCACAAACTCTATACAAATTCTTCATAAAAACACATAATCATACAAAATATACACAAATCATGCCCTTAGAAAATGGTATGAGAAATTTACGAGTGTGTTACTTCAAAATTAAATGGCTTCGCGCAAAATGTGTTTGGTAATTAGTTGTTCATAAAGTCAAATGACTCACAGGCGGTCCTAAGAATTAAGGTTGTTGGATCGGGTTGTTAACTTCAAACAACACTTCACAAGTATTTCTTTCTATCAATCTAACAGATGCGGAATCTCTGTTAGAAGGATCCATCAAACACTCAAGGTAATCAAACAATCTTCGAACACAAGTAAGAACACATGAATAAATTTCAAGCTCAAAGATATATTTCTCTCAAAAGTAATACAAGTGTTACAGCAAGCAAGCACACTTATACAAATTACAATGAGAGGTTATATAGCTAAGTCTACAACCGTATACTCGTAGGAATACAAGTTGGGTATACTAGACAATACACAAAGTAAATCTTATTCTAGTATCTAAAGTGTCTTAACAGGCTAAGACACTCAATTATAGTGATTACAAATATAGACATTGACTTTACAAAAGACTAGCTAAATACAAAAGACTTTAATGTTTTGATCTTCAAAGGCTTCAGGCAATCTTTTGCATTTAATGCTGCTGAGGAGAAGTAAGGTGCTGTATCTGACTCTCAGTATGTTGTTTTTGTTTTGATCAGACCAACATGTTTGTTGTTAGCACCTTTTGTACCATAAAGGGTAATCAGCTACAGTCTTTGTTAGAGGATTATCCTCGGAAGTCTTTGTCTAAGGAATATGTTGAGGAGTGTCTTCAGAAGCCTTTGTTCTTTAGAAGCTTCAAGTCTTTAGAAGTTCTGAAGCTTTAAATCTTCTAAGTGTTGGCCTTCCGAAGCAGTTGTCTTGTACAGCCTTCGACAGGAGTGAGTTATTCTTCGGAAGTAATGTTGCTTCCGAAGAGTAACTCCTTCCTTTCGAAGGCTGTTAGTCTTTGTAGAGTCCAGTACTTAGTCAAATGAGAATTTTGGTGAGCATCAGCTTTTATTAGTCTTTACAGTCTCCCCCTAGGCTGATGCTACCAAAACTTCCTATCTTAGTCCTCTGGGAGCCCTCTCTCCCCTCAGAACCTCTGCTCGAGCCTTGACCCATTTGCTGGCAATTCTTCCGTCTGGTCCATCATCAGGATTATGGAGTGGGAGTTTCTCAAGGTCATAAACAAAAGGCTCAGCTATCACTATCAGCTGCATAAGATCCAGATCTTTTATTCCCCTATTGACTTTAGTGAGTGTACGTGAATACCTTGTGTTGGGCATTGAAGCTCCACTTCACTATTGGAATATAAGCATGAGTGTGTTCTGGTTTGCTTTTTGGCTCTGAAGGATCTGAATCAGGCTCAGAGTCAGAGAAGATAGTGGTTCTCATTGTTCTTCTAGCCATGGTATTTCTTCTTCTCATCCTTGGTTTGTCTGAGACCATGGCTTTGACTCTTCTGATCTTTGGCCTCCTGGGCTTCTACATTGGAGCCCACTACTGCATCTGTTCCAGTAGTGGACTCTGGGCCTGCATTCCTAGATCCAAGATGCTCGGTTCCTCTCCTCTCATCTGCCTTTGATTGTCTCTTTGGATTAGGGTCTTTTGACTGTTGTTTCTTTGCAACTTTTTGACCTTTGTTTATCTTAATCACTAAGGAGATTGGCATGTTATCAAATGAGGGACTTGATGGAGGAGAGACTGGTTCTTCCTTAGGGTTTATGGGCAACGTGTTGGGGAACATGGCCTTTGTAGCCACCCATACATGACTTCTCCACCCTATCTGATCCCCGCACTAGAGATGGGTATTTCAATTCTGGCTCCTCCCCCTAAGCCTAAGCCTAAGTTCAGGCTTGCTCTCTGAGCCTGAATCTGCTCCATGGAAAGCAACTCAACTCTGGCAATCTTGGCTTTAATATATCTGATGTGCATGTCCATGGTTGAGTTCTTCATGAGGCCTAGCTACCAAGCATGGAAGCCATACTGAAGAAGGATGGCCTTCATTTTATCTCTGTAAGCAGCCTCCTTTTGTTTCTTTGTCAGTACCACCATGGCTTTTGCTGCAACAGCTGCCTATTCCTGCTGCTGCATCCTGTCCAGCTCGGAAACCATCTGACGTACCGACCAGAGAAAAACCTCATCAATGTCATATCCCTTCTCCTGGAGAAGAGCAGAGAGTATTATAAGCTCATCATCCAGGGAAGTGTCTGGTCGACCATTCTTCTTCTTGGGCATCCTTTCCTCTTAGTCTGCTTCCTCCTCTGGGATAGCTTCCTTTTACCTTTGTCCATCATTTTGACCCTAGAGGAGATGGAACCTGTAGCCTCACCAGTTGGTTCATCGGCAAATAACTCTTCTGTGGTAGAATCATCAAGTATGACTATGCCTTCAGAAGCAGCTGCAGCTTCGGAGTTAACCTTAGCATTCATTACCTCATCCAGTTGACCAACCATCTTGGGAGATTCCTTAGTGGTATCCACAGAGAGTTTAGGAGAACAAGAGAGGTCTGCAACAACCTTTGTCCCGGAAGGGGACACATGTTCCATGGAGATGGATGTTGTTCTTGAATGGGTTCCTCCATGGTAACCTGGGCTGTAGTCTCAGAAGGAGACTTAGTCCCAGAAGGGGACTGTTGGGTCCCAACAAGGGACCTGGGCTCCAGAGAGATATTTGTTGTGAGCTCTCGCTCAATCTCTATGGCAGTATCTGTATTAGCCAAAGAAGAGGAAGTACTATAATGATGAAAGTAAGTGCCCAAGAATTCATCCCATTCATTAGTCAAAATGACTATGGAAGGGTTGAAGTCTTGTGCACGTTCCTCTTCTCTTGCTTCTGATCCTGACCCTAGAGATGGTGCCTTCTCCCTCTCTTTTGGTAGCATCAGGGGAGAGAATAGTAGTAGCAGTAGGATCAAGACAGAATGGAGTGCAAACTATTGGGGGTCGTCTCCTGAGGTCCAAGATAGTAGCTTCTTTGGCTTGGACCTCCAGCCTCAGGGTAGCAACATCAGCTTCCAGGTGAGCTACCCTGGCTTAGAGAGTAGATACATTAGCCGTCAAATCCTCAATGGTTGTGCCCTCATCCACCTGAGTGGAATCACTAGGCGATGGAGTCCTGAGCCCTGCTCCCGCACCTCCACCACCAGATGTGGTTTCTTGGCACCCTGGATTCCCCTCATTGAGAAGAGCTTCAAAGAAGTCCTTACCAATGTGGGTTGCTGCAGAGGAGGTCCTATTGTCTGTACCACTGTCCTGAAGAACCTGATAAGGTTCAGTAGTAATGGCAGCCTCAACTGCATTGACCCCTTCTACATTCCTGGGGTCAACCTGTGATATTGTAGGCTCTGGGTCAGGGAACCTTGCTTGTAGCTTTGTCACCACTCTCATTAGTGTTTGGGAAGTGGGAGAGTGTGGGTCATCCAAAGCCACAACAGAAGTCCCTTGAGCCTGGGTAAATGGATGGGTTGGGGGCATTTCTGGGTGATAATCTCCTGGAGACCTGGGAGACAGTCCCTAAACTAGTGGAGTTGCTTCATAAGAAGCAGACTCAATGATTGGGGTATCCCTTTGGGTATTCTCAGGTATGTATGGTGACATACACTGAGGGCTTTCGGGCTGGTTGGGGGCATCCACCAGTTCCAAAGGAAGAACTAGTGGAGAGACAACAGGTATGGCTTGCACCTGAACAGCTGTAGAGAGCTGTTCAGGGGTTCGACGTCATTTGTAGGTTATTTTAATGGGATGTGGAACAGATGGGGAAGGTGTGGGTTCAGCATCTGTGGGTGCAACAGAACTGTCACCTTCTGGAGTAGGTAACTCCATAGAGGGAAAAAGAGGAGTAAAATTTCCACTGAAATGTTTGCTCTTCTTCATTAGTTGAACAAAAACCTTGGAAGTAACCAAGGGAATGTTATAGATGTTCCCAGATAGTGAGAGGGATGATCCCAACTCACTGTAGAATATATGCTATAAGAACCTGGGATACATACAAAACTTCGTTGGCGATGAAAGTTTGTCATCCAAGTTATTGAAAATGAAAGCAGAGAAATTAAGCAGTTGGTTTGAGACCAAGCCATGAATAACCGAGGCTAAGTCAGAAGGAACTTGATCCCAACCACCTGTCTTATTAGACAGATAATACAAAAACAAATGTATGAGGTACTTATAATTATAGGGAACTCTACCCTTCAAATAAGTTGTTGTAGGGAGAGGACCTTCGTACCCCATCGACCTGAAGGTCAATGCTACCTCATCCTTTATGAATGAGATCCTTCCCCCGGCATCACAACTTTGAAGATGCCGGCATATAGTCTCCACAGACAAAGAAATAGGATGAGCATCAATGGTAGCAACGAGGATTCTACCATTGGAATAGGAAACAACAGAACAAGAATGCCAAAACTATTGGTGATGAGACTCATACACCACAGGTTTGACAGTTAACGCAAAGTAATACATGCTCCTTTGAAGAAAGGATATGATTGGAGCAAAGTCAGCGTCATTGTCGGATGACAGTTCCGCTGCTAAGTTGTGAAAAGGTCGGAAAACAAGAAATTCCATGGCGATTGAGGGAATTTAGGTTTAAATTTTGAGAGAAAGGGAAAATCGATTTGAAATAAAACGGTGAGAGAATGTGGACGAGCGGGAGACCTTTTGATACCATCGGATGTCGGAATTTAATATAGAGACACATTAAATTTTGAGATCCGGATGTCAGAAAAGGTGTTCCGATGACAGCTATTTGGTAAATGAATGTTCAAAGTTTTCCTAAGGGCCAAGGTGCTTCCGAAGATGTTTCTTTCGGAAGTAGTTCATGAGACTACAAATGTTCTTCGGAAGGTATTTACTTCTGAGGTACATATAAAATATAACATCAGAAGCACATCTTCTGAAGGTTTAGATAAGTTCATCAGAAGAATTGTTCTTTGGAAGACATCTGCTTCTGATGAGTAACACCAGAAGATAAAACTTCCGAAGAAAAAGATAATGTATCGGAAGAGAAATACTTCAGAATTGAATTTATCTTCTGAAGTGTGAATGCTTCCGACATAAGGAAGAAAGAATGCTTCCGAAGACTTAAACTATCTTCTAAGGAGTAATTACTCATCAAAAGATATATTAAGTTTATCTTCCAAAGGATTATTCATTCCTTATTAATTCATTTATTCAAAGTTAATTATGCCAATGGCTGTTATTAAATATCTGAATCTTCCTTCATCAAATGCCTTGGTAAAGAGATCACCTAGATTTTGTTCTGTATCAAATTTGACTAGATGAATTAATTTCTTCTCTGCACAATCTCTGATGAAATGATATCTGATATCAATGTGCTTGGTCTTTGAGTGCTTGACAGGATTGTTGGTAATGGAGATTGCACTTGAGTTATCTATTTGTATAGGAGTGTTAAACAACTCTACTCCATAATCCTTCATCAGATTTTGAATCCAGATAACTTGTGCACAACAGCTAGAGGCAACAATGTATCCTGCTTCTGGAGTAGAGGTAGAAACACATGATTGCTTCTTGCGTTGCCAAGACACAATTCTAGATCCAAGAAATTGACATCCTCATAATGTGGATTTCTTGCTAATGTTGCAACCTCCATAATCACTGTCAGTATAAGCCATGAACTGAAAGTCTTCATTTCTAGGATACCACAATCCTAGACCTGGTGATCCTTTGAGATATCTAAAGATTCTCTTCACAGCAAGCATGTGTGAAACCTTGGGATTTGCCTGAAATCTTGCACAAGAAAGTTGCAAACATTATATCAGGCCTGTTTGCTGTGAGATACATCAAGGAGCCTATCATTGCCCTGTATTGATGTTGGTCAACATCCTATTCCTCAAGGTCAAGGCTCAAGGATGTTTTCTTGGACATTGGAGTCCCTAAAGCTTTGCAATCAGTTAACTTGAATCTTTCAAGAATATCTTTGACATATTTTGATTGACTAATAAAAATCCCTGTAGGAGTTTGCTTCACTTGTAGTCCATGAAAGAAAGTGAGCTCTCCCATTGAACTCATTTCAAATTTGGACTTCATCAGTGATTCAAAATCCTTGCAGAGAGATTCATTAGTAGAAAAAAAATAATATCATCAAACATAGATTTAAACTAGCATGATATGTTGATTAGACTTCTTGAAGAAGAGAGTCTTGTCGATTGTTCCTCTCTTGAAGTTGTTAGCCAACAAAAAAAGAAGATAAAGTTTCATACCATTTTCTGGGAACTTCATGCAACCCATATAGAGCTTTATCAAGCTTACAGACATGATCAGGAAACTTTGGATCTTCAAATCCAGGAGGCTGACATACATAAACTTCCTCATCAATCCATCCATATAGAAAGACACTTTTCACATCCATTCGAAAAACCTTGATGTTCTTGGCAGCTGCAAAGGCTAGGAATATTCTAATTTCTTCAATTCTTGCAACTCGGGCAAAAACTTCATCATAGTCTATGCCTTCTTCCTCGGTGTATCCTTGAACAACCAACCTTGCCTTGTTCTTGATGACAACACCTTTGTCATCCTTCTTATTTCTGAACACCCATTTTGTTCCAATAGCATACTTACCCTTAGGTAAAGGTCAAATCTTCCAAACTCCATGTCTTTCAAATTGAAGAAGCTATTCCTGCATGGCTTCTACCCAGCTGCTATCTTTCAATGCTTTAGCAACTTTCTTTGGTTCTATTTGGGATAGAAAGCAGGAAAACAAACACATGTTTGCTTCATGCAAAGAACTTCTTGTTCTTATTCCTTCATCACCATTACCAATAATGTTCTTAACTGGATGGGTATTATGGATGCGAGTTCTTGGAATCACATCCAGCTGAGAAGTCAAGTCCATATTGCTTGACTCAAGGTTCGAAAGAATCACCTCAAGCTGGATTTTTGGCAGATCTTGAGGTCAGATATTGGACTGTAAAGAGATGAATCTCTCTAGGAGGAAGAGTTTCCAGAGTGGTTGCTTCTGCTGAAGGACTTCCTACTTCTTCTTGACTTTGTTGGAGGAGCCTAAGGTAGGTAACTATGAATCTGGAACACACTCTTTCACACAATTAAATGCAGATGCAAATCTATCAAGATCAAATAGCCAATCAGGTCCTATTCCAGGTTTATTGATGGTATGTTCATTGAATTGAACATTTGCAGACTCTTCAATAATTCTGGAAGCTTTGATGTGTACTCTATATGCTTTGGCATGGGAAGAGCACCCAACAAAGTAGCCCTCTACTGATTTCTTAGCAAACTTGGCTAGATGGTCTTTAGTAGTCAAGATGGTGCATTGACATCCAAATGGTTTAAGAAACCCAATGAATGGATTTCTTTTATGCCAAATTTCATAAGGAGTCATACCATGTGACTTAACTACCAATACTCTATTTTGGACATAACAGGCAGTGTTGACTACTTCTGCCCAAAAAGTTGTTGGAAGTTTGGCATCAGACAACATGGTCCTTGCAGCTTCAATTAGTGTCCTATTCCTTCTCTCAGCAACACCATTTTGTTGTGGAGTCCTAGGAGAACTAAATTATCTTGTGATACCTTTAGATTCACAAAAAGAATTTAAAATATGGTTCTTGAATTCTTTTCCTTGATCTGATGATTTTGACATGATAGTCACTTTCATTCTCTACCCTAAGAATGAATGTTTTTAGGGTCTCAGCAGTTTCATCTTTGGTACTTAAGAAAAATACCTAGGTGTACCGAGATAAATGATCAGTGACCACCAAACAATATGACTTCCTACCTAGACTTTTAACACTTGTGGGACCAAACAAGTCCATGTGAAGCAAATGCAGGACTGTTGTGACATATTTAATCTCTTTGGCATGATGAGATGATTTGTGCTGCTTCCCCTTTAGGCAAGCAACACACTTATCAACACAAATGAATTCCTTAGTGGGTAAATCAGTGACCAAATTATTTTTAACCAATTTATTCATGTTTTTCAAGTTTACATGGGAAAGTCTCCTATGCCAAAGAGATGATTCATCAAGTGAAGCTTTTGAGATAAAAACAACTTATATTACTAAGTGGTGTAGCTGTGCTCATATCTAGCATATACATGTTGTTTCTTCTTGGAGCCCTGAGCAGGATTTGATCATTAGGGACTACATATCCTGGCTTCAGAACAATGCATTCATGCTCTATAAACAACATGTTGTGCTTTTGATCACACACCTGTGATACACTCATTAAATTGTAATTTAGTTCCTTTACAAAATGCACATTCTCAAAGCTTACCTTGCCATTTGTGTTTGTGCCCCTACCTGTGATGTAACCTCTTACCAGATCACTTCCAAATGCAGCAGACTCCCAAAGAATGGTTCATATTTGTGTAGGTGAGTCTTGTTACCTGTCATGTGCCTGGAACAGCCACTGTCAACAATCCATAAGTTGCTCTTTGATTCCTGTTGTCCCTGCACATGACCAGAAGTGAATTAGTTCTTGATGGGAACCCAAGCCCATGAGGTCTTGGGTTTACCATTAGCATCATTATAAACAAATTTCTTTGATATCATCCTAGGTGGGACAAATGATGAGCTTGCTTCTGATGGAATAGGTGGTTGAACATTTGGTTCAGTTGTCTCGTTCTTCTTCCATATTTGCTTGACTTTGGATGCTGTCGGGAGAGATTGCTTCTTTTGACAGCCATCGGAAGTACCTTTTGCCTTCCCTTCCGATGACTTGGTTTTTGTTGAAAATTTAGGCTTTCCTTCTGGTGTTCTTCTTCTTCCGAAGTACTGAGATTTCTTGGGTTTGTTGTAAGCATTCTTTGCATAAGCTTCCGATGCTTTCTTTCCTTCAGATGCCTTCTTGCCTTGTTTCTTCCGATTATCAGAAGTACTTGTTTCCGATACTTTCTTGACTGAATTTCTTCCTTGTTCTTCCGAAGAAACAGATAATTTTCTCCAGCTCTTCTTTCTTCCTCCCCCTTGTGTTTTAGAAAACTTCTGCTTCTTGAATTGTAGAAGCAATCAACAGCAAAGTGATTCTTATCACCACACATCAGACATATAGTCTGATTGTTGAGTGATTGTTGATGCTTTTCCTTTTTGAAGAAGGCAGAGCTTTGGTTCATACAGGTTGATTGTTTGGATGTTCCAACCGGTTTGTTGGTTGGGTGATTTACCTGTATTCCTAAAAAACTGGCTTTTCTCTCCTTTGATCTACCCCTTTTGGACTTATCAGATTGACAAGTAACATAATCATATGAGGAAGTACTCTCAGTTTGTGTGTATTTCTTTTCTTAATTTTCAAAGCTGAGTTTTCTTTTTCTAAATTGATGGGATTATCATCCTCATCTGAGCATGTTGAGTTACTTGGGTTCAGATAAGAGAGATTATCAATTTTAGCCACTTTGTGTATGTCCAACTCGCCATCATACACAAGGTTAATTTCTGGTTTACACCTAATCTCCACCATATGAGTATAGGCAGATGGAGGTCCACCTTTTATAACCCAAACCAGCACCTCTTTCTTTACTAACTCAACTGTGTCACTTATTCTGAAAAGTTTTTCATGCTTTTCACCTTGGCTTAAAAATTTGTCTCTTAAGACTCAGCCTATACAAGTTCTATCTTGGCAGTGGTTAGTCTTTCTAAAAGATTTTTAATTTGACACTGTTTGTTAGTGTCTTCATGTTTTAAACTAGAAATGGTCTTTTCCACTTTCTCAATTTTTTCTTTGTAATTTCTTTCAGATTCAAAGAAATTTGCCTTGACAACTTGTAAAGACTCAAGCTCATTACAGAGTTGAGAATTTTTCCTTTTATAAACATTCAACTTATCCAAACATTCTGGTGTGCACATATCATCAGTTACCTTGAATGAAGAATTTGAGTCATTTGCCATCAAAGCACTGTTGGAGATGGGGGCATTCTTAGATTGGAAGCTCCAATCTGCAAAGTCTTGTTCTGCAATGTTAGCACTGTTTGATGAACTTGATGGTCTTTGATGTGGTTGCCTAGATGTTAATGGCTGAGTGCTTGAGGATTTGCACTCTTTGGCAAAATGCCTTAGCTGTTGGCAGTTGAAGCATTTGAGCTTAGACTTGTCAAGCCCAAACCCAGTTTTCATGTTGTGCTTTTTGAACTGTCTGCCAGTTCTTTGATAAAACTTCTTTGCTTTATAGGAGATCATGGTCATCTGGTAATTGATGTCCATCTCCTCAAGGTCATCTGCAGGAATGCCATCTAAGTCTTCCTAGCACAAGTGAGAGTAGTTGGTTTCCTCAGCCATGAAAGCTCCTTGCCCAGAGGTCAGTAGTGGAGCTGAGTTAGAGAATGGGTTTGAGTGTGTGGTTGATGGAGTTGGGGTTTCAGGGAAGGTGACAATGGGTGTGGAAGTAGGGTGGTATATGGGTTGATAACTCTGGTAAGGAGGATTGTTGATGGGTGCATAAAGGGCTGTTGAACCTTAAGGTATATGAGAAGGTTTAGGTTCCTGTGCATCGATTTCTATCTGGTAAGCATTGAGTATACTAAACAATTCTCCAAGCTTCAGAGTTCTTAGATTTTTTGTTCTTCGAATGGCAACAGAATATATGTTCCATGCTTGTGGAAGTGATCTAAGAAACTTTCTGATCACATCATATTTCTCCATTTTGACACCTGCAGCTACTAACTCATCAACCAACTGAACATACCTGAGATATTGAGAAGACATCTTCTCATTGTTTTCTTGGCAGAAGTTCTCAAACTTCTGTTTCAGTATGTCCTTCTTATTTTCTTTGACATCTTCGGATCCCTCATACATTTGCTGTAGAGAGTTCTACAGCTCTTGAGCAGATTTGCATTTCTTGAATGCATGTATGATTGAGTTGGGAATAGCCATCTAGATGAGCCACAATGCCTTCGAGTCCACCTCCATTCTCTTGTAATCTTCGTTTGAATAAAGAGCTCGGTCTTTTGGCACAGGAGCTCACCGGCGCCAGCAGCAGGAACAGTTGGGATGAAAGGCCTTTCAAGAATTGACTTCCAAAGCTTGAAGTATTGATTCCTAATGAAACCCTCCATCCTGACTTTCCATGTGTCATAGTCTTCTGGAGTAAACATTGGTGGCTTGTTGAGAGTACCATTCTCTGTATCATGTTTGTTTAGAGCAGCCATTTGATTAAACACAGGGGATATGAGTTTAGAAGTAATGAGATTTTTAGAAGAAATAGAACTGGTAACTTAAGGATGATTAATCACTTAAGTTTAAGAGCCAAAGCTCTGATACCACTTTGTTGGATCGGGTTGTTAACTTCAAACAACACTTCACAAGTATTTCTTTCTATCAATCTAACAGATGCGGAATCTCTGTTAGAAGGATCTCTCAAACACTCAAGGTAATCAAACAATCTTTAGACACAAGTAAGAACACAAGAATAAATTTCAAGCTCAAAGATATATTATTCTCAAAAGTAATACAAGTGTTACAGCAAGCAAGCACACTTATACAAATTACAATGAGAAGTTATATAGCTAAGGCTACAACCGTATACTCGTAGGAATACAAGTTGGGTATACTAGACAATACACAAAGTAAAGCTTATTCTAATATCTAAAGTGTCTTAACAGGCTAAGACACTCAATTACAATGATAACAAATATAGACATTGACTTTACTAAAGACTAGCTAAATACAAAAGACATTTAATGTTTTGATCTTCAAAGGCTTCAGGCAATCTTTTGCATTTAATGCTGCTGAGGAGAAGTAAGGTTCTGTATCTGACTCTCGGTATGTTCTTTTTGTTTTGACCAGACCAACATGTTTGTTGTCAGCACCTTTTGTACCATAAAGGGTAATCAGCTACATTCTTTGTCAGAGGATTATCCTCGGAAGTCTTTGTCTATGGAATATGCTGAGGAGTGTCTTCGGAAGCCTTTGTTCTTCAGAAGCTTCAAGTCTTTGGAAGTTCTGAAGCTTTAAATCTTCTAAGTGTTGGCCTTTTGAAGCAGTTGTCTTGTACAGCCTTCGGCAAGAGTGAGTTATTCTTCGGAAGTAATGTTGCTTCCGGAGAGTAACTCCTTCCTTCCGAAGGCTGTTAGTCTTTGTAGAGTCCAGTACTTAGACAAATGAAAAATTTGGTGAGCATCAGCCTTTATTAGTTTTTACAAAGGTGCACAGGACGTGCCGGAAAAAAGACCTCCTTATGAATTCAAATATCTAAGTAGGATTTTTCAAAAAAACCAAAAACCGTTTATTACCAAACAATGAACCATATTTGTAACTTGAAAAAGCGAACCGAATTCTGAATTCGATTATCGGTTTGGTTATCTATTTCAATTTTTTTATATTCTATTTGTTTGGCTAATTGATTAAACCGAATTCAGATTTAAATTTACTATCTTATTAATAATATATAAGGTCGAATTCGGTTTTTAACCTTTTTATTTGATTTTTAATCGGTTTATTCGATTTTTAACCAGTTTATTTGGTTTTTAATCGGTTTATTCGATTTTTAACTGGTTTATTTAGAATTTTATTCGGTTTGTTCGGTTTCGGTTATTTGGTTTGTTTGGCAGAACCACTTCTTGAATTTCGTTCGGTTTTCAATTAGGGAAAAAAACGGAAAACCAATTAAACCAAACTGAATACACCATTAACCGAACATATAAACATCTTTGTGTTAAAGGGCATGAAAGTAACTTTCTATACTTGAAAGGAAATTAATTTTTGTACCCTTAAAATCATGTGTTTATAAAAAGTTTTTTTTTTTATTTCTCTCTAACTTATTGATTCTTATTTGAATGAATATTTACAAATACATACATAAAAAAAATTGTGTCCCCCTAAAAACATGAGCCCAGGACAGAGGTGGAGTTTGCCCTCTCCCGGGCCGCCCATAAAATGACTCTATATTTTTTTTATGCTGCTTGTTTACGTTTATGATATAGTTATAAGTTATTAGTGATAATATTGAGAGTGAAATTGTTGAGGTATAACAACGGTGGCAGCGGTAGTAGTAGTCTGATTATTGCCATGCGAGTAAAAGATTATAGACATTGAAGTAAAAGATAGATGTCATTCAACTAAGTTGGTAAGGTTACATATGAAAAAAAATTAACAACAGTTAAAATAAAACATCTTTAATTGTGGCTAATGCGTAAACCATTATTTTAAAATGATAACGAAACCAACCAATGGCCAAAAATAACAATAAGCTTATGAGTACAATAATCCATTTTATTTTATGGAAGTACACAAGTGAAAAGGCTACAGACAAGGCAAAAACCATTGTAAATGTTGAGATAAGCAACATGAAGACACCATACATCAACTTTGAAGGCAAGATGTAGAAGAAATCTTGCTCATAAAAACGATCAGTGAGGATGTGACAAATGATATGACATCTAATATTGCAAATAGTATGAAGATGTTATTGTTAGTAAACATCGGTATCCCGTTGTCCTGTTGGTTTCCCCGGGCACTGTAATAGCTGCAGTAAACATGATGGTGGTGATTAACGCGGCTATAATTGTGTATGACTGAGCAGTCTCCTTCATCCATTTCTCTCCCTCAATCGCCAACTTCTTGTGTTCCTTTGTGAATACCATTTGAGGTGTTTCTCCAAAAGAGTTTTTTTGGATGACGTTAAGAGGGGATGCAAATCTCTCAACTGCCTACAAGATTACAATAATGTCATGATAAACTAAGCAACATACATGAATAATTTAAATCTAATTAGAACCCTACATACCTTAAACCATTTTAGTTCATTTTGCATTTGCAAAGCTGCCCCATATGCAGGTTTCAATTTGTTTTCAGGTGGTAATCTTGCAACCAAATGCAAGAGGTTGTTGTTAAAAGGGAATTCGATTGTTTTATTCATATTTTTGAGTTTGCTCATTTGACAAAGCAGCCTGTAAACCATTTTTGAACGGTTTATCACAGCGAGTTGAATGATATCGTGACCATCTTCATTGATCGTCCAAATTGCATTTGGATACCGGGAGACAATTTCTTTTACAACCCAGACATCATCTTGTCTTGTGGCTTCAAAAATCGCATTGGTGTGGGTTGTGTACATTGTTGTGGACGTTCTTATTAAGTCACATGTAAAATGTACTAGCAATTTAGCATGAGTGTAAATCTCTTTAGGTCCTTTTCTTTTTAAAGAACTTGAATACAGGAACACCTTAATAAATTCTGGTCAGCAAAGCAAAGAAATATTTTTTTGTTTATTCTCTTTTCAACTTTGTGCAGTATATAGTATAGAGGCATGGAATAAATTTAGTTTTGATGAGCTGAAAACAAAAGAAACATGTAGGTCGAATATATTGATTAAGATAAAATTATCAATAATCAAAGACACCTGTAAAAACCGAGACTTCAGATGGGCAGTTTTGAGCTATGGCCATTAATACAGTGTCAGGGTCTTTTATAAAGCTTCTCATTTTGTATGCTGAAACTGCACATAAAATGTAATGCAGAAGTAGGATATATGCACATACGATGAAGTGTGTAGATTGATTAGCTATGTTAACTTAATTACCGTAATCTTTAGAAGATATCGCCTTAACCACAATCTGAGTACCGTCAAACAATTCACCATTCTCCAAGTGTGGAGTAACTGAATAGTGATCCAACAAATAGATAATAGTGTCGGTTTCCATATTCAAAATAGCTCTGTCTAACGGCGTTTGACCCTCATTGTCCTTCTCAAACAACATATAATGGCAGCTTTGGTGTAGAACCAGCATCTCTGCAGCTTCGGTGTTGCCAACAATAGCAGCAACATGAAGTAGTGTGCTTCCTTCTGAATTTCGCATATCCAATAGTTGCTGATTATCTCTTTTAGCCAAGTTCAACATCCTTCGTAAAAAAAAAAAGTCATTGCTCACACCCACTGCCATGTGGAGTGCGGTGTTACCATTGATGGTGATTCTGTCTCTCAATGTAACAATTCTATCTTCAAAAATGGCTTTAACTTCCCTATAGTTTTGAACCAGGATTGCCGCATACAACTTTTGGACTGTACATACACATGAATTTCATTACAAGCTTTTTCTCATACTTAAAAACACAAAATAGAACTTCCCTCTTTATTATTTTGGAACAAAATAAAATAAAATCAAAAAAAATTGAAATATAATAAATTGAAGCGAAAATGATTGCCGAACAAGTGAATTATGATTGCGGCATGTATGTATGCGAGGGAATTGCACTTCAATGTATATTTCCGTAAATAAAAGTATGAAACTCATCTGCAGACAGAATCCAACTAAATGTCAACACCAATGCCTTGTAGGCATGTGTTTCCTCAATTTATCATCACAATAGAGGTTTTCACTACAAATATACCTATAGACATGAGATGTATAAATCTACTTGAATCAATAGCAAGTTTTTTCAATTATAAGAAGAAAATGCATTAACCTGCTTCAATAGGAGGACCATAGGTAGTTGCCAGCATATTCGAAGCATTTTCTGCAGCTTATCATCACAAAAGAAGTTGTCACTATAGGTTTTTGAACCAATTCCACCGGTTAACCGGTTCAGTTCCATCAGTAAGGAAATATAGGTTAGAAAAACCAATTTTTAACAGAACTGGTTATTAGGAAAACCAGTCTACTCCTCTAAACCAGTTAACTGGTCTGGTTATATATTGGGAAGCCGGTTCCCAACCACTGGTTTGTGCATGTCTAATTATAACCAAAGACACGACGTTTAGTGGCCATAAATCAATATTATTACAAAACTTTTTTTTAGCCATGTAGGTGCTATAGGTGTTAGAGTGACAAAAGAACATTTTTGTTTGCGTCTAAAACCGAAAAACATGTCACTTCCTCCAATTCAAAGTCATAACTCATTTAAAACACCTATTAAACCTTAATCATGAGATGTATAAAATCTACTTGAATCAACATCATTTTGTTTTTTAATTTTAAGGATAAAAATGTATTCACCTTCTGTAACAGGAGGACCATAGATAGTCTGAAGTTTATCCCAAGCATCTTTTGCAGTGAAATCTTTGTTTGGAAATGAGTTTACGAGGTACTTGAGTGTTTGATTAGAGAGAGACCCAAGAATCCAGCCTTTGATGAGTGCATGTGATCTTCTCCATAGATCTTCGTTATACCCACCAAGTGTTTTCGATTGAATGAAACGAAGCATATCATGACTCTCTAAGAGACATAGCATTTGTGTTTTCCACGCATCATACGTGTCTCGACCACTCAGCTCCATAGTAACATGTGACGGGTATGGGTATGGGTATAGGCTTCCAGGATTAGAGGAACTTGAGCCTTCCATCTTGATTTGTTACTTTGTGTCCATGCTCATCCTTCAGTCTTTATATTGCTAGGATATAGGGGATTACTTCATCTCCTCAACTAAAGTCATGATAAAGCATCTTGGATGACACCTTCCCTTTACGTTTAGAATAAATTTATATGCATTATTGTGTTTGAAGTCTAGTATACCAAGATTTATTCTGTTTGAAACACACAAGTACAAAATACGAAATTGAAATTAAGAAGGAATGAAACGAGAAAATGATATGGCAAACTTTTTTTTTTCATTAAAAGCTTATGAAAGCAAGAAATTTTGTTTTTTTCTGTTCCGGACTTGCATATATATACAAATTTTTGTTCACTATGACCTAGTTTTGACCAAACACAAACTAACCTTGAACTTTATTTACGGACACAATTTCAGACCACATACTTCTTGTTCTACAACCTATCAGTAGCCTATGGTCCATAAATAAACATAATACTTAACCAAAGTTTCAGCCTAAAATAAATGGATTAAAAATCAAATTCTAACAATATGATACCGCATATTTTCTAAACGTAGACGCTTTAAAATAGAAGACTGAATTCTTTTATACACATACTAGGAGGAAACCCACGTGTTATAGTGATGTTAACTTATCTTTTAACAAACCAGCTGTAATACCCTACGTAAAAATATAGTCATATATAACATACTTATAACAATAGAAAATAGAAAAATAACCCGAAATTAAGCACAAATTAGCAAACTTACCGCATGCTTTGGGGACCAGATATGATTAAATCTCACACGTGGTTGAACTAAAGATAGAAAACACGATTATGTCATGACCGATGTCGAAGTGTCAGTCAAAAATAAGAGTAAAACTCAAGTCCCAGCTACCTTATTAGATAGGGTAAGTCGGGTGTCGAACCACGAGAAGTATTTGTGGATGGTGAAATTATTACTTCATTTATGAACTAAACTTAACTAAAAAGAAAATGTAAACTTAGATTAAAGATTTTGGTTGTTGAACTTGAAAATAAATTGCAATTACTAAAATGGTTTGAAACAATAATGAAAAAGGTGATTCCTCCGAGATTTGGATTCAAAGATAGATAATTAAATTAGTTTTCAATTGATAATTCACATAGACATGAACGGGTGAATTCATTGATTGTGACGCACAAGGACCATTTGCTTCGATTGTAAAACAATGGAAGATTATCACAAGAACATCAATTGAATCTAATCAAACCAAAACACAACTTAATATATCCTAATTACTAGAACTCTCAGGAACTGAAAAGCAATGATTAAGGTTTAAATAAAATCCAATCGTTTACAATCAACGAATCAAACAACTAGCAAAAAGCATCGAATGCTTAGATTGCTTATCCCAAACATTAATGAAAACTAAATCTAATCATCTACTTACAAGAATCCTCCACCCGGAGGAAACCATGAAGAAATTAGCCACTCATGACATCAATTTGATCTTCAAAACTTGATTTGATCTTCATCATGGATGATTATGGATTGATTGGATGGATTAGAATGGTGGAAAAACTTCAATTTTTACTTCTAAAATCGTCCCAAGCCGTCCCAAGTCGAATGGAATGAGTTAGGATCCTCAAAAACCTAATTTTTTTAGGCTTAAATACGTGCAGGCCTTTTTACGTGCGTAGGCTACTCCCTGGGCGTAGCCTACTGTTTCAAAGTTCTGTCAAAAGGTAATCCCAGCAGAGTAGCCTACTCTTCCAGCGTAGCCTACTCCCACCAGAATCTTCCAAATCTTGTTTTCTTCATAACTTTCTCGTTTCAAGTCCGTTTCTCGCACCGTAAACGCCCGAATTCTCGTTGTTCAATCCTCTATCATTCAAGCTTGAAATCCATTCATCCCTAATCATCTTTCATTCCTCCAAAATGCCTTCAATCCGTGCGTTTAACCTACAAAACACCCAAATCGCATAGTCATCTAATTTCAACCAATTACGCACATGAACATGTATAAGTTTAATCATTAAACACACATAATCATCATTCCAAACCCCATATATCACATTCCCACACTTGTCTTTTGCTTGTCCTCAAGCAAACATCTGGACTTTTGGATCATCAAAATCAAATACACCGCATACTTGACCCACCAATTCTCAATTAAGGTCCTTAATTACAATCAATTCCCAAGACTTACAACATTACATAGTTTTACACCTAAACAAGCAATTTAAGTCCAAAACATGTAATAACCCTTAATTAGGATTGAGATTCTTCAAGGATTTCACATGTAAGTAATACACCCCTCACAATGACTCTCCTCTCGGTTGTTTCTGGACTAGTAAGATGTACTAGTATATATATTTGAACACTCAACCAAAAGTGACTTACCATCATCATAAGCTTGTATTGAAATCAAATATCCAACGATTCACACATAACATGCACAAATCAAGAGGTCTTAAGTGGGTTATGATGTTAGGCTAAGGTTAAAGGTAGGGATAAGGATTTTTGAAAGTGACGAAAATGGTAGTGACAATCCAAGTTTATTGAACAGACGAATGAACATCATTCTATTATTACATTGACTCTTTTTCTTGCATTTTATCGTGGTCATTTTGACATGATATTTGCTTTTTCTTTCTTTTTCTCTTTTTTTTCATAATACCACTATTGACTCACAACTCACTACTTTACTTGGATTGTACCACTAAGGGTTTAAAATCAAAAAGGCTAATTGGGTAATTGGGTAAACATCATTGGGTTGAACAAAGAACAAGCTAGGCTCAAATTTGGTGTCTAATTTGGTGTCTAATTGGGTAATCTAAGCTTGCGAGGCCTAGATTAAGGTATGTTAACACATGCTTGCAATAGTGTACAATTTCACTTTTTTTAACACAAAGACCTAAGTCAATGTGAAGAATGTACCTAACTATTCTTAGGCTACTTTTGTATCAAATATGCATACAAGATTTCAAGTAATACAAGATTTATCAAACATGTAATAACATACAAATAAAGTCAATCTCTAAAGACTAAGTCATTTCAACATTATTGTTTTGACTCGAAGAATAACATGATTTGTATATGACATGTGCAACATCTCTAAAACATTACAAAAATGTTAGGGAGTATGAATGTACTCACTTGAGTAATTAGCAAATCCAAAAGTCTTCTAATGGGGTGTGAGGGATATGAATGTAGTACACCTCAACCTAAAGTTATAGTAATAAACTTATTAAGCTAAGTACTCCAAATGTTAAAGTTTTAAACTAATACACCCTTAATACAAAGCCTTCTTGTTTTATTTCATTCCTAATCTAAGTGTACATACAAGGTATATTATAATATAAGGCTTTCCTTTGTAGTAATACATATAAACATAGAACAAGCATTATAATCATGTAGCACTTAATCATATAATCATAGCATAGTTAAAATGAGAAAATTCATTTTAGAGCTAGCTTAGTTATAGTCTAGGATACTATTTCTAATAACTTAATTCCTTATAACCATGACTCTGATACCAATTTGTCACACCCGACCAACGACGGAAGATGTCAGGGCACGATTGTGAATTCTCAAAAGCTCGTGGTGCTATGATAAGGTTTCAATATTTAAAACATCCATATTATATTATTCAAACAAAACATTTAATAACACTCAATAACATATAATAGTTCAAAAAAATTACAATTGAAATACTAAACAATGTTTTAATTAACTAGGTACTCTAAACCTAGTATGTCTTCATCTTAACTAGTTACATGTGTAAAGTAAAAGGTCAACTATTTTTATAGTTGTTGAACAATTCAAAACAATTGAATATAATATGGATAAAAAGATGCAAAACTATTAACCTATGTGGAACGAGATCTAAAGCATATGTAAGTTTTAAGTGTCATGTTTAAGCACAAAGCAATAATCCAAACAAGTGATATTACAATGCTTAAATCAAAACTAGCTAGGTCTTTGACTTAAACAATATAAATCATAATGTTTATGTTTGTGTACAATTCACCTTTTTGACACAAGACATAAGTATTGCTAAAAATATAGCCACATATTCTTAGGCTACTATGTACTAGTATATGTTTGATGTATGAAATGTCTTCTAACATAATTGTAGGACCAAGTGTGATCTCAGAAACACTCCGATATCAAGGGAAATCTGCTCTACAGCCTCTGGAATAGCGCGGAATCCTATTCCAGGGTTTTCCAATCGAAACCGACAGCAACCGTGGTGATCCGAAGGTATGAAATGGATGTTTGAGTAAGAATCGAACACCACGAGCAATGAATCGAAGTTGGACAACAAGATAACTCTCAAAACTCCAAGGGTTTGACACTTGAGTGCTATGGGACGAATGAGGGTTCTCAGAAGTTGGGGTTGAAATGATTTGAACTTGTATTTATAGGCAGTAGACATTCGGCCGAATGAGTGGCCGAAATAACTCATTCGGCAAATGACTATGGCGAATAGGTAAGTCAGTCGAATGAGTCATTCGGCGAATGACTCATTCGCTGAATATAGTCATACTCTATTCTCATTCGGCGAATGACTTCATTCGATAGAGTCATTCGACCGAATGAGCAATACTCATACTCAATTAATCAATAAACCAAATCACCCAATCATATAATCAAATAATTAAAATATAAACATTAAGAACAATATAGAAAGACAACTTCCATTAATACAACTTGAATTTTACATGATGAATAATACAAAATTGAACTAGGGACATTAAGTGCATCTACAAACTCCCCCTTGGACCTAGTTCAGCTTTTGGAAGTGTCTTTCTTGAAGTACTTGGCAGAAATGGCTTTCCAGTCAGCTCCAGCATAAATCTTGAAAATATTGCAGAGACGGATCACCCTCATGAACTGTAAAGCCTGTACCATGTCCTGTTCATCAAAGAAAATCTGATTACGATAGAGAGCTAGGACATCTTTGTGGGACATGTTTGTCAACCACATCGGCTCAAAAATCCTCACTTTCTCCCATTTCTTGTCTTTGCAAAGTACAATCACTGCTTCTCCAGTACGCCCGTCATAATACCACCATCGGAAGCCTTCCATAAAATCTTGACGCATTTTCCGTAAAGGAATTTTCTTCAAGACTTTAGGAGGAAGCCACTTCAGGATAACTTTATGTTTCCGGGTGTCTCCATCAATCTCTGGTAGATAGTAACGTTCAGGCTGTTGAGGTTGGAAATTCAACCACCTCTTTCGGTACTCGTACTAGATTTGTCAGGAGAACCAAGAAGACATCCCCGAATCTTCACTGTATAGCATCTTTAGACGTGCTAATTGATTGACTTCAAAGCCTGACAACGTCTTAAAGTCATGGGGATGCTTGAAGTAATCTATGCATGTTTCTCTTTTCACTGCATAGCATCCAAGATTGTGAAAGTATGCCCAGCTCAGAATTTGACCTCCAACCTTATAGCCTTTGGTTCTGTAAACCTTCTTGTGAGTAGCTGGCATCTTCTCAGTACTTTCTTTCTTCAGGACCTCCCAATAGGCCTCCCATTCTTCTTTCCTCCACATTTGATCATCGGCTTCAGACTTGCTGACTTCAACCTGTTCTTCTAAGTATCTGACCAGAAGATCTTCTGTAGCTTGATCAAACTGGTCAGTAAATGTAGGCAGGTCATCCTCAGCCGATGTATACTTTGGATACTCCTCCTCAGTAATGTCCTCCAGAATAACCTCATCAATGTCATAAAAAGATTCTGGAGTTGGCTCATCAAAAACAGGAACAGAGGTATCATCAGTGATAACCTCATCAGGATTTAACCTGAATAACTCAGCTATTTGTTCCTTAGATAGGCAGTGAATGATCTCTCCCTCCTTCTTGTGGTAGCTAACTGAGTGCTGTATAATGCCTTGAGCGTCAAGAATCATAGTGAGAGTCTCGTCCAGCTGACGTCTCACAGGCACAGCTTCTACTTCCTCAGTTGCTTCAGGTTCAACAGTCTTTAAGGGAGATGAAGGAGGAGGAGCCTGTTTCTTCTTGTAATTAGCCTTCTTGGACCGGATCTCAGATGAGGGAGGGGCTTGATCATCATCGTCATCATCATCAGCATCAGTACTAGATGAACCAGAAGACCCACTTCGTGATCTGTCCATGTCATCGTCATCAGATTCATCATCTTTCTCAAACTCCTCATAGTCTACCTTTTCCTCCTCAGACTCTTCTTCTTCTTCTTAGAAGAAGCGTCTGACTCCTTCATGCATGCTCCACTTGGCTCGGGGGGATATAGCTCAGTTGGTAGAGCTCCGCTCTTGCAATTGGGTCATTGCGATTACTCTGATCCGGTCGAGGTGGTTTTCACCAGCGCGTAGGTGGTCTAAGTTCCTATGACCGAGTCTTTCTGGCCCCTGTCTTCTTCCTTGTCTAATTCATCGGAATGAGCAGCAGAGCCTTCAATCCTGGGAGTACTATCCTTGAGACTGTCAATCTGATCTGCTAGTCTTGCATTCTCAGTCTCCAAGGAAAGTATCCGATCACTGAAATCAGTGACAATTAATGCCAACTGCTGATGTTCATCAATATACTTCAGTAACTGCTGCTCTTGTTGAGCAGAACGAGCCCGTAGATCAGCTCTCTGATCAGTAGCTTGAAGAAGCAGAGTATCCTGCTCTTCCACCCGCTTGGTGAGCTGGGCAATAACCAATTCCTGCTCCTTGTTCTTCTTCTCCTGCTCTAGACTCCTCTCCATCAATCTAAGTACCATAATGTTCAGTGTGCTCAACTGATCAACAACTGAAACAGTAGGTATAGACATATCGGCCCATGAGATGGAGGGACCAGCAGATGCAGCAGTAAAGATTGGGGCTTGAGACACAGAGGTGGTCAAAGGGGCAGTAGTAGCATGAACATGAGTTGCCTTTGACCTAGTCAGTGAAGAAACTGAAATAGCTGCTACTGATGTAACAGTAGTTGTAGCAGCTGTTGTCAGTTCTGACCTCGTCTGAAAAGAGAACCTTGATCTCTTTCCTCTCCCAGCCCTAGAAGATGTAGGTTGAGAAGCTGTAACAGACACAGCTACAGAAACAGGAGCAGAGGACCGAGGTGGAGGAGATAAGTCAAAGTCTGGGATAAAAGATGGATCAACAATCTCCTCCTTCTCCTCTTCACTCATCTTCCTCTTTCTCCTTATCAGCCTTCCTCCTATCATAACATTCTCAAATTCATCATCTTGAGTCTCTTCTGAATCAGAACTATCTCCGTCACTATCACCTGCATCATCATCATCATCACTCGACTCCTTTGATTCATCTTTATCAGCTGCAGATGTGGTGACTGAAGTATCAAGAGGAATAGACACTGTGGAGGTTGTAGTAATCAAGAAATCCAACTCCATCAATGAATCAATGTCAACCTCTTCATCTGCAGCTACAGAGGTACTAACTCCAGCACCAATATCAACATCAGCTGCACTAACTCCTGACATCCCAATATCTACATTACTAACACCAACAGAAGTAGTGATAATAGTATCATCAACAGTACCCACACCAACAGTACTAACATAACTATCACCATCACCACAAATAGTAATAACACCTTCACCTGCATCACCAGCACCATCATCATCTCCACCATCATCAGGTACAATAATGTCCTCCATATCTGAGTCAGAATCATCATGTCTCCATTTCTGACCAACAGGAGCTATGTAATCTTGCCTAGAGAGATGACCAAATAAAGATCGAGATGTTGGCTTCATCTCCTTGCCTCTGTATGACATCATCCTGTTGAGGGTGAGGTTATTCATATGTTCCAGCTTGATAACATCAGCATTAACCTTCGGCAGATCAGGTAATTGAGCATCGATCAACTGCTGCAGAAACCTGGGATACATCAGGAACTTCTTGTCTCCCTTCAGAGTCACATTCTCCTTCATATGAGTGAAGATCATCTCAGAGAAGTTGAATGGCCTGTTAAGCACCAAATCAACAAAGGCACGCTGAATAGTCTCCCGCATGTCATCGAATCCACCTCTCCTTGACCCAAATAGTGAATCAGAACATGTGCAAGATACTTGAACTGAGGACTCATAAAAGCCTTGTTGAGGATCCCTGCTCCTAGATCGCCCTCATACGTGCATCTCATGAAACAACCATGAACCAAGTAACGGTCCAGTAGATATGGCTGATCTGGCGTATCATGAAAACCACAAACCTCCTGATGTGCTCAGCCGACACAACATCATGTCCTAGCACCTTGCCTCTAATAACAGGAGGTTCAGCCTCACAATCAATATCTGCAGAAGCCCAGAAGTCTTGCTGATGAGAACGATAAGGTACATGCACAATGGATATAGCAGTAAAGATCCTGGATTGTCCAAGAAATGTGATGATCTCCGTACAGTGTTTGGCGATCGGAGTGTCAATATCTAAATGTGCAGAAATGTTGTTCTTCGTCACTGATTTGTATCCAGCCATTCTGAAAATCAGATAAAAACATATTAGAACAGTTCAATAACATAAAATGCTGAAATCAGATTAAAATCAGAAAACAGAATTAATTCAGACTGATATGACGAATGAAGTGTATTTTGGCAAATGAACACTTTGACCGAAAGATTCATTCGCCGAATGAACTTCATTTGGCGAATAGTACTCATTCGCCGAATGACAGTGACACTATGAGTCATTCGCTGAATAAGAGTCATTCGCCGAATGAGTCATTCGCCGTATGGCATCATTCGGCGGTCTTCTCTGGTTCAAACCCCTTTATACCAAATGATCAAATCAGTCCATAAATATCATATGTCTATGCTCAGATTCAACCGAATAACAAGTTTAAACAGACCAAGGTTTATTTTAAGTCCATTTTGACCATTTATTACAAGGACGAAATGAAGAAACTTAAAACCCTAAAATCTTTTCGGTTTTTGGTGATTTCATGGTCCAAACTTGATGATATTCGATCCCAATGTACCTGATATAACAATAAAGAAGATTATCAGTGGCTGGATGAGTAGGAATCACGAGAAAAAGATCGATCGAAGAGAAACGTTTTTAGGGCGAATGAGAACACACAGTTACGGCGAAAGAGATTTTAGTCGAATGAGCTCTTTCAGCCGATTGAATGCTTATATAGGTTTACTCATTCGCCGAATGAGACAAGCGAAAGGGCGGTTGAGCCTTAATGACATTCGCCGAATGTGATTGGCGAATGAGTCATTCATCACAAGTCATTCGCCGAAAGTGAATGTCGAATGAGTCATTCGACACACTTCATTCGCCGAATGAGACTTACTCTGTCACAATTAATTCGGTCGAATAACTCATTCGCAGAATGAAGTCATTCGGCCGAATGAATGAATTTCACACTTCATTCGGGCGAATAAGAATTTTAACACCCAAAACACAAACTGATTTCAAGATTTTACATTTTGAACATCAAAATTGGTGACAATTATGAAGATATGTCTGGTTGGTTCAGGATTCAGGTAAGACAGACATCTGAAACTGCAAATGATCATTTAAACAAAAATTGAAAATAGAAAATGTTTTTGTACTTTTCTGATACAAAATACGACTGTACAACTAGTAACTAAAGACCAAGAAACTAATGTTTTTATGAGGTCTATTTATAAAATAACACATACATCTAATCACCTCAATTCAACGTCACTGAATGTTTCACCTCAGACACATTTGTCTTATGATACGACTACTGATATATTTGTCCAGTCTTAAACCATACAGTACACAACTACTAAACAACCTTTATGATCACTCATGTTTTCTGATTGAGTTCCCCATTTTATTTCACCATTAAAGAACAAAATCAGTTTAAAACTCATTTCTGCATATCTTAATACTAGTCATCATAAATTCAATAGGATTCCAACTTTATTATCTTTTCGTATTTTTCTTGTTCTATCCAAATGGATGGCTTCAGCTAGGTCCGTCCCAGCAATATGGCACATATATGGAATCGAACTTAATTTGTTTATGTATTTCTCAAGCTTAATACCTGCTTGTTTTTTTTTCTTTGTTTGAAACCTCATTTGATTCCATGATGACCGGTGTATGCTTGATTTGAGTCAAAAACTATTTCTCACTTAAGTAGTTTTATAAAACAGATCCCACAAATCAGACTTTCTAAGTTATCACAAAGTGTTTATTCATTTTGTAGAGTCGGCCTATCAATACATCACATCATAATTCTCTTGTGTTTTCATCTTACATATTCACCTCTGCTTCTATGACATGATAGATTAATGTATTACTTTATAAAGAAAGACCATCTCAATTTTTAATTTTTCAATTGTTTTTGTATTTTTGAAATTTTCAAATGTTTTTGGTTTTTCAATTAGCAAATATCTCCCCCTAAAAACCTAAAACAGAAAATCTTTTTGAGTTTTTGATGAAGAAAAGAAACTATACAAGAAAAACTTAAATACGATAAATAAATAAACAAAACAAAGACTAGCTAAGAAAATTGATGATCATTTGTTAGATTCAGATGAAGATAGGACTTCATCCTTTTGAAAAACACCATTAGCCGATAATAGATATAGAAATCTTGGTTTATCAAAATCTTTTGTAAAAAGACCGGCTTTCTGGTGATCGGTGTGAATTTTAACAACATCAATTAATTTCTTTTCAAAACAATCACGTATGAAGTGATATTTAATGTTGATGTGTTTTGTTTTGGAGTGCTAAACATGATTCTTAGTGACAGCTATGGCAGCAGTATTATCAACATATATAGGAGTTTTAGAAAAATGTAACCCATAGTCCCAGAGTTGCTGTTGTATCCAGATGATTTGAGAACAGCAACTAGCAGCAGCAATGTATTCAGCTTCACAGGTTGAAGTAGACACCGACGTCTGCTTCTTGCATTGCCAGGGAACTAAGCGGTTTCCAAAGAACTGACATCCTGCAGATGTTGATTTGAAATCTCTCTTGTATCCACCATAATGTGAGTCATTATATGCAGTGAGCTCAAAGTTATCATCATTAGGGTACCATAAACCAAGATCCGGTGTACCCTTCAGATAACGCATAATCCTCTTGACAGCAATGAGATGGGATACCCTTGGTTAAGACTGATAAAGTGCGCACAAGCATGTAGCAAACATGATGTCTGGCCGAGAAGAAGTGAGATACATAAGAGACCCGATCATTCCTCGGTACATAGTGGCATCAATTAACTCCCCCTTTTCATCTGGAGTAATCCCGTGATTAACCGCCAGTGGGGTACCAGCAGGTTTTGCATCAAACATACTGAACCGGCTCAGAATGTCACCAACGTATTTGGTTTGATGAATGAAAATGCCTGCCTCAGACTGATCCACCTGTAAACCCAAGAAAAACTTCATCTCTCCCATTGAGCTCATCTCAAATTTCTCTTTCATAACTTTCTCAAAATCCTTGCACAGACTATCATTTGTGGAACCGAACATGATGTCGTCCACATAGACTTGCACCAAGAGTAAATCACCATCCTTTTCTCTAATGAACAGTGTGAAGTCAATGACACCTCTTCTGAACCCGTTGTTCAGAAGGTGAGTAGAAAGTGTCTCATATCATGCTCACGGAGCTTGATGCAATCCATATAAGGCCTTATCTAGCTTGTAGACTTGGTCTCGATGTAATAGATCCTCAAACCCGGGAGGTTGACTGACATATACCGTCTCACTAATCACACCATGAAGGAATGCACTCTTGTCATCCATTTGATAAACTTTAAACTTCTTAAAGGATGCATATGCCAAGAAAATACGAATTGCTTCAAGACGAGCAACTGGTGCAAACACTTCATTGTAGTCCAAACCTTCTATTTGTCTGAATCCCTGAACAACCAGACGTGCCTTGTTACGTACAATGATCCCATGATCATCTTTCTTGCAACAAAGAACCCATCGAGTGCCAATTACTTTTGCACCTTTTGGTCTGTCAACCAATTTCCAAACACCTAACTTTTTAAATTGTAAAAGTTCTTCCTACATGGCATCAACCCATGATTCTTCCTTTCAAGCTTCAGTGACAGTACGTGGCTCAACTTGGGAGATGAAGCAGGAATGAGCACAAAAGCTTACATCTGCAAAATCAAGGATGCCAGCAAGACCTCCAGAAGAAATATGATTTCTTGTCTTAACTCCATCCAAAGGACTTCCAATGATGTTTTCTTGAGGATGAATGCGATTAATTCTTCCAACAAAGATGAGCTGAGGATCTAGGTTGTTCAGATTCAAATCCTCAAAATCCGGTACAAGATTGTCAACAGCTGGTTCAGGAGTAGCAGGCTGAAAGTGATTGTCATCTGTGTCTGAGCTGTCATCATTTATCTGTGTTGATGGAACAGATGCAAAGGAAGGTTGCAAAGGTTCATCAGGTGCATTCTGTGCATCATACAACATCTGAACTGCAACATCGTCATCAGAATACATGGGAGGCATATTGAAAGAGTCAAAGAGACCAGAATAATCAAACATCCAGGTGGGGGCATAGAATATTTTTGAACATCAACATGATACCACTCCTCCACATTATGAGTTGATGTGTTGTAGACTCTTTTATTTGGAGTGATGTACCCAAGAAAGTACCCTTCTTCCACCTTTTCATTGAACTTGCCCTGCTCGTGTTTCTTAAGCATCGAGCACGGTGCACTAAATGGTTCAAGATACTTAAGATTTGGTTTTCTGTTATGGAGCAATTCAAAACAAGTCTTCCCATGTCTTTTCACAATGAGAACCCAGTTCAGTGTATAGCAAGCATTTTCTACAGCTTCATTCCAAAACTGAACTGGCAGAGATGAATCAGCAAGCATGGTCCTAGCAGTCTCAATCAATGTCCTATTTTTCCGTTCAGCAAAACCGTTCATTTGAGGAACATAGGGAGCACTGAATTGTTGTACAATACCCCGTGCATTACAGAAAGTCTACATGTTATGATTTTTAAACTCTGTTCCATTATCTGTTCAAAGCTGACGAATCTTGAGTTTATAAAGTGATTCAAGTTTGGTAAACAACACTTGAATGCAATCAAACATTTCAGATTTCTCCTTTAGAAAGAAAACCCAAGAATATCGAGAATACTCATCAGTGATAACAAGACAATATTGATCTCCAGCTATACTCTTACGATTCACAGGACCAAACAAATCCATATGGAGAAGCTCTAGAGGAACATTGATTGAATGAAACTTTTTCAGTTTTTGATACTGCTTGGTTTGCTTCCCTTTCTTACAGGATACACAGATATCAGACAGCTTGAAATTCTTCAGACTCACTCCCTCAACTAGATGATTATGTACCAAGTGATTCATCTTGCGTAGACTCAAATGACCCATCCTCTTATGCCAAAGAATTGAATCTATTTTAGTTGCCTTTGTCATAAAACATGAAGCTGTGGAGGATGTGGTTGAAGCTGTGGCCATATTGAGAACATACAAGTCTTGCTTTCTAGGAGCTGACATCAAAATCCAGTCTTTAGGAATCTTCGCACCTTGCTTAAGAATGTTGCATTTGGAATCATCAAATTTGTGATACTAAAAGAATATTGTTTTCCAACTGCTTGACATATCTGACTTTGTCAAAAGAAACTTTCCCATTAGTCAGAATTCCCTCTCCTGTGATAAACCCGCCTTTGTCACCGGCAAAAGCTACGTATCCACCACGAACTGCATTCACGTTGGTGAGTATAGAGATATCACCAGTCATATGCCTGGAAGCCCCACTATCAACGATCCAATTGCTGTTAAAGCCAGCTTTTGGGGCAACCTACACAAAGATGAAACAATCAGTTCACTTTGGGAAGCCTTTACAGTCTTTGGTTGACCAAGTGAGTCTCGGATCCATACATCAATCTATTTACCATCTGAAATAGACTTGTCTGAGATGGGTGGAACTGAACTCTCAGATGATTTAACTTTCCAGATTGCATTTTTATCAAAAGAATTTTTCAGATAAATCGATGATGGTTTTGCTTGATTAATTTTAATAACACTTGGAACATCCAAGTTTTCCAAGTTCCCTTTAACCTTGTCTAAAGGTTTAACCTTAACTGGTTGTTTGGGTTTTGTTTGAACAAGCCTAGTTACAAATTTTACAGGTTTAGGGAAAACTGGATTCAATTTTCTGAATGACATAAACTTTGGCCTAATCAAATGAGGGCAAAATTTAACAATGTGCCCAGGTGCACCACATTCAAAACAAACTTTTTCACCCTTTTGTGAAAATGTTTTAAATCAGAGAAAGACTGTTTATGTAGTTTAAAAACATTTGTTTTCAGCTTGTCTTGATTAAAACCCAACCCTTTTGTCCCTTTGTTACCAATAAATACAGACTTGGTAACACATTTTGCTTTAGACTCTTGAGAAGCTTTTACAAAGCACAATTCTTTGTACATCTTTGAATTTGAGATTGGGTCACCTTTCATGACAACAGGGGTTTGATTCTGAGTAGTAACATACTTAGATGAATCATCTGATTCATCCTCAGAATCTGAGACCCAATCCTCAACAATTCCATCCACACGAGATTCCTCAGACTTTGAGAAACCCTAATTAGTAATTAGTCTAGTTGGATCAATTACTAATGGAGTAGTGACTTGAAAATCCTTAACATCTTTGTCATTTGGTGTATTGACAAAGGTGTTGAGGATAGGTGGAGGACATTTTTGATAGTTATTTTTTCCTTTTCCTGCTAATCAGTACCTCTACTGATCATATGCTCAATAATGTATGATGAGCTCTCATAGCTCTTGAGCTTCTGTCCCAAGGTCTCATAGTCACACTCGACTATGGCTAACTTCTTCTTGATATCATTGATGGTATTGAGATAAGAAATGATAGCATCTTGCTTATTCAGCACTGCGATCTCGGCCTTATGCAATTGTCTGTTTAAAAGATCAATTTTAGCTTGAAAATCTTTTTCATTAGATTTTAAAATTTTGTTAGCCTCAATGCACAAGTCAAGATCGTTCATCAAATCACTATTATGTGTCTGATAAGCAAGGACCTTACTTCTAAGGTCAACACAATTAAAACACTCTGAATATGAAGATGAACAATCAGTATATACCTTCTCTGACTCTGATGAAGCAGAAGAGTTTACCATTAAATCCAACTGCTTAGTAGAGTCATCAATTTCAACATCAGATTCTTGAGTGTCTGAGTCAGTCATGCTATCAGACTCTGAACTTGATGCTTCAGTATCATTTATCTTTTTTTCCTCCAAAGTGCTTTCTACACTGTAATCCACAACCTTTTTAATCTCAGCAACACATGCTTTATCTTGTTCTCCTTGATCTGCATTGAATCTGAAATTCCAGTTCACCCCTTCATCTTATTGTACCATCAATGCTTTGCTTGCAGATGAAGATCCAGCCTGAGTAGGAGAATCAATGGGAACTAATCTCCTTTCTGGATTTTAAGTAGAGGACTTCTGATGTTGAAACGGATTCTTGTTTCCAGCTTTCTTTGGTTGCTTTCATTGTCTAGCAAAGTGACCCTTTTCTCCACAGTTGTAACAAGTCACAGAATCCACATCAAAACCAAACTTAGATTCCTTGTTGAGAATGATATCTTTTCCAGTTCTCTTTACAAACTCTTTTGCTCTTCGAACAGCACTTGCTAGAGCCCACATAATATCAATCCTCTCCATATCATCTGGCTCTATTTGAGAATAATCATCATTAGTCAGATAAGGATTGCCAATCTGGCCAGCTACTAAACCATCATATGACCAGACAAGTGTAGATAAAATACCCATGTGTTCTTTAGCAATCTCCACAGTAAGCTAATCAAAATTTTCTGTTTTCAGACTGGCAGCAGGTTGATGATGTTCTGTCACACCTCGGGCCGGCGGGAACGGATCGGGTTTTCCCGTCGGGCGGAAGGTTCCCGGGGCGCGATATCTTGAGTGATAATCGAAATGATCAGATTGTTTACATGGCACATGATAACTAATGAGAAATGCTAACATGACATATAATATAGAATTACAAAGTTAAATTACACAGTACGTGTTCATAATTTAACTAAGTAAATCTAATCACCAAGAATCAATGAGTTTATATCTTGTATCTGTACAAGATATACAAAAGTGATTCACTGTGTCATCCAAAAAGTATGCAATCAAAAATAAGCTAGGTCTTCTAAAAGTCCATTAGCTTAAGACTTGCATCTATGTATCTACACCTGTCCGTCACCTGAGAAAACATGCATTTAAAACAAAGTCAACACTAGGTTGGTGAGTTCATAAGTTTAGTAATTGAAAACCATTGAAATCATGACAATCATGTTCACAGCGTTTCACACAAATTGTATTGTTAATTGAATCCCATGTTTCACACAATGTCCTCTCCATGGTTGTATGCACAGATAATGTCTCATCCAGTCAAGCATGCTTATATATAGGGGCATACGAAAGGGTCAAGCCCAGACGCCACCCCACCACATGCTTAACTGCATACGACACTACCTGTAATACAACGATGGATATCCATTTCAATTCACCCCTGGTTCCACCTCGTCTCATCGCGTAGTCTCACCTAGTCTCATATAGTCTCATCGCATAGGCTCATATAGTCTCATCACATAGTCTCATATAGTCTCATCACATAGTCTCATATAGTCTCATATAGTCTCATCTCATAGTCTCATATAGTCTCATCACATAGTCTCATATAGTCTCATATAGTCTCATCTCATAGTCTCATATAGTCTCAGCACATAGTCTCATATAGTCTCATCACATAGTCTCATATAGTCTCATCACATAGTCTCATATAGTCTCATATAGTCTCATCACATAGGCTCATATAGTTTCATCATATAGATTCATATAGACTCATATTGCCTAAATTCCTATAGAAATCACTTCCTAATCACGTAGTCACAATCTCATGGTCTCATATAGTCTCATTATAGTCTCATTCTCTAGTCTCATTTAGTCTCATATAGTTTCATATGTTTCCCTATAGTACAAGCATGATATTATAAGATCAAGTCTTATAATATGATGCTAGCATGTACGGGGAATGACATATTGGAATTAGATTTTCCTGATGTCATCCTCGATATCACCAGTAATAGTTTCAACTGTTATCTCGATGTTGTGTGTCCTTACTAACTTAACGGAGTGTTATAAGAACTTGTCTTATACACGATGTTAGTAATGTGTGAATGATCTTGTTATCATGAAGTTACAATATCATGATTGTCATTCTGGTTATTTGTAGTTGTTATTGGTATGTTATCCCTCGGTTTCCCCATTGTCCTATCGTGTAAGAACAATAAACAGTTGTAAGATATATTCTTAACAACTTGTATTGTTCTAGTGTATAAATGTGTCAGGAAGCTATAATGGTATGTATCTTCCTAACTATTTCAGGTATGATATAACGAAGCAAGCAAGCATGTAATGATAAACGATAATAATGATAAACTATTATTATCTAATTCATAATATAAGCAATAAGTTAAAAGAACTTTTAATCAAATAAAAGTTAAGCATGTTTCTCAGCCCCGAGCTTTGAAATCAGTAAAGATTAAGAAAAGGGGCATATGAACTCACCTTATTGTTGTAGGGTTGACTTAGCTTAAAAGAAAGGATGCACGCGCTCTTTGTTATTCTTGTAGTAGTTTTCACGTTCCTGTATTGATTTCACGGTGGATGTAACCTATGAGTTTAGGTTATACGAATTTGCGCATGTGCATGTGTTAACCCTAAAATGGGTTAACACTCGTGAGTCTCGATTGTCTTCATTCGGCCCTATGTATTTGTTGCGGTTTTACTTGTTCCTTTGTTTACTTGACTTAACACTTGAAATCAATTGTAAGTGTACTCAAACTAAGATGTTTTGGGATTTATGAATTCAATTCCAAAATCTTATCATCCTTGTAACAATTTAGTTGAATAGTTACAAATATGTATCATAATTTAATTTAATTTAATGTGTTAACTTTCTCATTAATCGTGTGACCGAATGTGGAATTCATCGTGGGCCGAATGATGTGTGGGCTTGATGGGCCTTCATGATGGACCGTAGAAGTATGCGTGGGTCAAAACATGGGCCAATTAGGCCAACATGGGTCAATTTAATCTTATGGCCACTTGGGATTTATTGGACTGTTTCGAACTCATTGGGTCTAATCCCTTGAATCTAAGCCGATTGGGCCATGGTGTCGGCTAGAAAGGGTGGTTGTTTTGGGCCTGATCGAAACAGCATGCTGGGCCAATATTTATAAGCTGCTGGGCCAAGACAAAAAGAACTAGGCTTGACAACCACATTGGGCCGGCTAGTTGGACTTGGGCCAGAAATACGAGATGGGCCTAAAGGATTGGGCTGTTGGGCCGGTTGTGTAGTCCGATTGAAGACTCAAAGAAAATGGTCCGAATGTTTTCTGTGTGTCCAGCAACTAAACGTGGCCAACTGTTGGGCCACATCAACCGTAATGGATCAAGGGAGAGCTGCTGGGCCTGTGGATTGTTATTGGGCCAAGGTTTATGTTATGAACCGTGGTATGTTCTCAACGTGTTTCCACTAACCAACTCAGGTTCGTTTGAAGGCTGCCAAAGCAGCGAACCTTTGTAGTCCTCAGCTGAAGGTTCGACCATGGTTCTCAGGGTTCGGCTGGGTGTAATGGTTCGGCTGTAGAGTTTCACGCATGAGGGTTCGGGAGAGCTAATGGGATCTGCATGAAAGGTTCGTGGATCCAGGACTACTAGCACGTTTCACAGAATAGTTCGCCATGGTTCGTCTCTTGGCTACATGGGTTCGTGAGTCTCCCAAAGGGTTCGGCCGAGGTTGCAGGTTCGGCCACGGCCACGAATTCGTTTCAGGCTCACCCTCATCATCGAGCATGCGTTGAATCATGGTGAAGCCCGCACATCCATGGTGAACCAGATCAACTTTCGAAAACTTAGAGGTTGGTTTACAAGAGTGATAGTTCGGTTACATGGGCTGATAGAACAAACTAGAGAAAACCCTAATTCCCGAAACTTTCTCTTGCTCATACCTTGAATCCAGCTGAGTAAATGCCAAGATCCGTTGTACTTCTATGTAGAACTCGTCAAGGGCTACGCGTGGACACCAAGAACGCGAGATTTGGCCCACAAACGAGTGAGATATGAAGGATTTAAGGTGGTTTTTGGTGGTTGTGAGGTGGTGGCCGGAATTTGTTGATAGAGAGAGAATGGGAGGAGTGAAAAATGAAAGAAACCTTTCATTTGTGATTTTTATACTCCACGGGGTATCCGGGTTCGTTTTGGTTGCTCGGTTCGTAATTCGGTCGCGTATCCGGAAAAATACGCGTATTTAATTTGTAATAAATAAAAGAAAGATATTTTTAATTATTTGATGAGTTTCAAAATTGTAACATGTTTATTATTTGATTTTATTAAATTTATTATCGTTCGTGTCGTGTTTCGTTTCCGTTTCGTCAGATCGCGTTACGTACGCGCGTTTTCGTACAGAGCGCTAACTGTACGAACACGATCGTACGTTTCACTTTCTGATTTGGTTTTCTAATTATCAGTTATCGTTCAGAACGTTAAACTCACAGATATGTTTGTGTGAATCGTCACCCACACAAACACGCTGTCAGTTTAATATTCTAAAACGACACTGAAATATGATTTGAATTGTGTTTCCTCACTGTCGGACTCAACTAGACATCCTGTTATTGTGCTGCTTTCCAACTGATTTGTCGGCCATCTGATTCCTGTCATCTATGGATATCAGATCGCAACCGATTTGTTTTTGTTACCCGTTTGTACACTGCTGTTTCTCTTGAGTTGTTGTATTTACTGTATTTAAGTTTTCACTTAAACACATACAACGGTGGTTTGTTTTCTAAGTTCAATTGTCACACAACTGTTTATGTATTGTATTTACACACAGTTTAATGTGAAAGTACACACACCGTACGGACTTGCCAAACGGTTCGGTACTAGTTGTCACAGTCTCCCCTTGTTAATGAAATTTCGTCCCGAAATTTAAATATCATTGTCGGGTACTACTTTTTCTTTGCCGAGGTGGAGATGCTTTGATATCATGTGTTCTAATGTTCTCATGCTTATGCAAAGTTGTGTTTAGTGTTTTCCCGAGCATGTTCGATGTGATACGGATTCGTTTTCAGTCTATCGACCGTACTATCCGAAATGTTTATGTTCCTTGTGAGAACATTGTTCATATGTGACCTAGTCTTCCTTAGGGAACCTAGGATTTTGTGTGTAGTTATAAAATGAGTAGACTTGACTTCATTGTTCCCACCAATTCAGGAACATCAAGTCTATTGGAAGTGTAAGGTAGCTTGGCATCGCGTTCCATAGCTGTTTGTATACACTCCCATGGTGGTATTTCATGATGTTGCATAATTTCATGATCTATAATGTTCACTATGATTCTTATGCTTGCATGTTATTCCTGCTAGGAGAAACCTCTCGTTTCTCCCCTTGTTAGGATGGATTCGTATATTGTCAGATAAGACAACATTGACGGACCCAATACTGAGACTTATGAACGTATCTCTGTCGTTCATTGTAATGACATGAAAAGATTTTATTGGATTAGATGACTCCGTCCCTATCAAGGGCAAAGCATCAGTTCCGATGATGGTATTGACACCACTCGTGTCCATCACTTTGAATTTCATGGCATGTGTTTGTTCACTAAGGTAAGTGAACACTAAATTCATGTCATTCGGTGTAAGAGATATCCGAGTGTTGCCTCAATTGCGAGTAAGTTCTAAACTAACTCTAGAGAGGCAATGATAATCTATGCTATTATAAAAATATACCCTGCAAAGATTTGAATGAAAAGCGTACCAGTGTTAGTGTTGGTGTCAGTGTCCTGGTGAGCCGCAGCTGCACCAATTTGAAAGGCCCGTCCTCTAGCTACCGGTGCCTTTGGTGGGATTCTCTTGGGACAGTCCCTTGAGAGATGCCCAGGTTCGCCACATGTGTAGCAAGACCTGTGATCAGTAACCGCAGCCATTCTTGCCGCATGATTGTTCCTGTTATGGGGAGTTGGGTTCCTACAATGATCAAGCCAATGTCCCAATTTCCCACACCCCGTGCATTGCCTGCATGGGGTTCCAAGATGATGATGAAACTGACAGTTGTTACATTGAGGAGCCGCGCCAGCATACGACTTCTTGACTTGTAATGGTGGTGATTGTGGTGCTCTCAAGGCTGGTGTTGTCCCAGCATAGTTTTTGAGCATTTTCTGCTTCTTAACTTGAGGTTCATCCAGTTCCCGGGATGTTTCAGTCCTTGTTACTTCAGATTCCTCCTTCAGTGCCCCTGAGGCAACCATTACATCTGTTAGTGTTGCTGACAGTGTAACAGCCATCTCTAGGGTAGTGGGGTGAGCAGCAATCACATGCCCCTGAATGCAAGCCGGTAGTCCACCGACGTACCGTTCAATTCGTTTCTCCAGTGTTGGCACTATATCTGGTGCCAATGTCGCTAGCTCGTGGAATCTTGTGGTGTAGGCCAGATGTCTAGCCCCCACCATAATATGATTGAGCAATTCTGTCTCAACCTTTTTCAATTCGTTTCTGGGGCAAAACTCTCCCCTCAGCAAGACCTTGAATTCCTCCCAAGACATAGACAGTGCCTCATCTCGTCCCCTGGTCTGTACTTGTGCGTTCCACCAGGTCAGCGCTCGTTTGTCGAACGAGCCTGCCGCATATCTTACCTTGTGTTGATCAGGACAACCACTGATGTCGAGGGTCGTCTCCATCTTCTCGATCCATTGGATCAAGCCAACAGCTCCCTCATTGCCACTGAATGCAGGTGGCTTGCATCCTACAAAGTTCTTGTAGGAGTAGTCTTGACTTTGCCGTGTGTTACCACTGCCTTCCCCAGTTGAGTTGGCAGCGTTGTTACTGTTGTTACTATTGATTCTGTTCACCATCTCAGGAATCACATCCCTCAGTTGGCTTGTCAGCAGAGTCGCCAGTGCTATAGTAGCAGGATCTAGTATCTGAACATTGCTTGAACCAGGTGGTGGCGAGTGTGGAGGAGGAGGAGGTGGAGGTGGTTGTGTAGGAGAGTCAGGCGGTGTCGGAGTCGATGAGTGCGGAGCTGAACCTTGAGTCAACGGTAGTAGTGGTGGCTGTCTTCTCGGCGGCATTCTGATCATAACCGAAAGGAAATCGGTTAGTGCAGTGATCAGAAGCAGAAGACATATGCAAATAGAATCCTATGTTGTATGTTCACTACATGAGGTCCCTAGGTTATAGTCTAGGCCAAACCGTTTAAGTAATATGACCTATATTTCTCTATAACCATGGCTCTGATACCAATCTGTCACACCCCGGGCCGGCGGGAACGGATCGGGTTTTCCCGTCGGGCGGAAGGTTCCCGGGGCGCGATATCTTGAGTGATAATCGAAATGATCAGATTGTTTACATGGCACATGATAACTAATGAGAAATGCTAACATGACATATAATATAGAATTACAAAGTTAAATTACACAGTACGTGTTCATAATTTAACTAAGTAAATCTAATCACCAAGAATCAATGAGTTTATATCTTGTATCTGTACAAGATATACAAAAGTGATTCACTGTGTCATCCAAAAAGTATGCAATCAAAAATAAGCTAGGTCTTCTAAAAGTCCATTAGCTTAAGACTTGCATCTATGTATCTACACCTGTCCGTCACCTGAGAAAACATGCATTTAAAACAAAGTCAACACTAGGTTGGTGAGTTCATAAGTTTAGTAATTGAAAACCATTGAAATCATGACAATCATGTTCACAGCGTTTCACACAAATTGTATTGTTAATTGAATCCCATGTTTCACACAATGTCCTCTCCATGGTTGTATGCACAGATAATGTCTCATCCAGTCAAGCATGCTTATATATAGGGGCATACGAAAGGGTCAAGCCCAGACGCCACCCCACCACATGCTTAACTGCATACGACACTACCTGTAATACAACGATGGATATCCATTTCAATTCACCCCTGGTTCCACCTCGTCTCATCGCGTAGTCTCACCTAGTCTCATATAGTCTCATCGCATAGGCTCATATAGTCTCATCACATAGTCTCATATAGTCTCATCACATAGTCTCATATAGTCTCATATAGTCTCATCTCATAGTCTCATATAGTCTCATCACATAGTCTCATATAGTCTCATATAGTCTCATCTCATAGTCTCATATAGTCTCAGCACATAGTCTCATATAGTCTCATCACATAGTCTCATATAGTCTCATCACATAGTCTCATATAGTCTCATATAGTCTCATCACATAGGCTCATATAGTTTCATCATATAGATTCATATAGACTCATATTGCCTAAATTCCTATAGAAATCACTTCCTAATCACGTAGTCACAATCTCATGGTCTCATATAGTCTCATTATAGTCTCATTCTCTAGTCTCATTTAGTCTCATATAGTTTCATATGTTTCCCTATAGTACAAGCATGATATTATAAGATCAAGTCTTATAATATGATGCTAGCATGTACGGGGAATGACATATTGGAATTAGATTTTCCTGATGTCATCCTCGATATCACCAGTAATAGTTTCAACTGTTATCTCGATGTTGTGTGTCCTTACTAACTTAACGGAGTGTTATAAGAACTTGTCTTATACACGATGTTAGTAATGTGTGAATGATCTTGTTATCATGAAGTTACAATATCATGATTGTCATTCTGGTTATTTGTAGTTGTTATTGGTATGTTATCCCTCGGTTTCCCCATTGTCCTATCGTGTAAGAACAATAAACAGTTGTAAGATATATTCTTAACAACTTGTATTGTTCTAGTGTATAAATGTGTCAGGAAGCTATAATGGTATGTATCTTCCTAACTATTTCAGGTATGATATAACGAAGCAAGCAAGCATGTAATGATAAACGATAATAATGATAAACTATTATTATCTAATTCATAATATAAGCAATAAGTTAAAAGAACTTTTAATCAAATAAAAGTTAAGCATGTTTCTCAGCCCCGAGCTTTGAAATCAGTAAAGATTAAGAAAAGGGGCATATGAACTCACCTTATTGTTGTAGGGTTGACTTAGCTTAAAAGAAAGGATGCACGCGCTCTTTGTTATTCTTGTAGTAGTTTTCACGTTCCTGTATTGATTTCACGGTGGATGTAACCTATGAGTTTAGGTTATACGAATTTGCGCATGTGCATGTGTTAACCCTAAAATGGGTTAACACTCGTGAGTCTCGATTGTCTTCATTCGGCCCTATGTATTTGTTGCGGTTTTACTTGTTCCTTTGTTTACTTGACTTAACACTTGAAATCAATTGTAAGTGTACTCAAACTAAGATGTTTTGGGATTTATGAATTCAATTCCAAAATCTTATCATCCTTGTAACAATTTAGTTGAATAGTTACAAATATGTATCATAATTTAATTTAATTTAATGTGTTAACTTTCTCATTAATCGTGTGACCGAATGTGGAATTCATCGTGGGCCGAATGATGTGTGGGCTTGATGGGCCTTCATGATGGACCGTAGAAGTATGCGTGGGTCAAAACATGGGCCAATTAGGCCAACATGGGTCAATTTAATCTTATGGCCACTTGGGATTTATTGGACTGTTTCGAACTCATTGGGTCTAATCCCTTGAATCTAAGCCGATTGGGCCATGGTGTCGGCTAGAAAGGGTGGTTGTTTTGGGCCTGATCGAAACAGCATGCTGGGCCAATATTTATAAGCTGCTGGGCCAAGACAAAAAGAACTAGGCTTGACAACCACATTGGGCCGGCTAGTTGGACTTGGGCCAGAAATACGAGATGGGCCTAAAGGATTGGGCTGTTGGGCCGGTTGTGTAGTCCGATTGAAGACTCAAAGAAAATGGTCCGAATGTTTTCTGTGTGTCCAGCAACTAAACGTGGCCAACTGTTGGGCCACATCAACCGTAATGGATCAAGGGAGAGCTGCTGGGCCTGTGGATTGTTATTGGGCCAAGGTTTATGTTATGAACCGTGGTATGTTCTCAACGTGTTTCCACTAACCAACTCAGGTTCGTTTGAAGGCTGCCAAAGCAGCGAACCTTTGTAGTCCTCAGCTGAAGGTTCGACCATGGTTCTCAGGGTTCGGCTGGGTGTAATGGTTCGGCTGTAGAGTTTCACGCATGAGGGTTCGGGAGAGCTATTGGGATCTGCATGAAAGGTTCGTGGATCCAGGACTACTAGCACGTTTCACAGAATAGTTCGCCATGGTTCGTCTCTTGGCTACATGGGTTCGTGAGTCTCCCAAAGGGTTCGGCCGAGGTTGCAGGTTCGGCCACGGCCACAAATTCGTTTCAGGCTCACCCTCATCATCGAGCATGCGTTGAATCATGGTGAAGCCCGCACATCCATGGTGAACCAGATCAACTTTCGAAAACTTAGAGGTTGGTTTACAAGAGTGATAGTTCGGTTACATGGGCTGATAGAACAAACTAGAGAAAACCCTAATTCCCGAAACTTTCTCTTGCTCATACCTTGAATCCAGCTGAGTAAATGCCAAGATCCGTTGTACTTCTATGTAGAACTCGTCAAGGGCTACGCGTGGACACCAAGAACGCGAGATTTGGCCCACAAACGAGTGAGATATGAAGGATTTAAGGTGGTTTTTGGTGGTTGTGAGGTGGTGGCCGGAATTTGTTGATAGAGAGAGAATGGGAGGAGTGAAAAATGAAAGAAACCTTTCATTTGTGATTTTTATACTCCACGGGGTATCCGGGTTCGTTTTGGTTGCTCGGTTCGTAATTCGGTCGCGTATCCGGAAAAATACGCGTATTTAATTTGTAATAAATAAAAGAAAGATATTTTTAATTATTTGATGAGTTTCAAAATTGTAACATGTTTATTATTTGATTTTATTAAATTTATTATCGTTCGTGTCGTGTTTCGTTTCCGTTTCGTCAGATCGCGTTACGTACGCGCGTTTTCGTACAGAGCGCTAACTGTACGAACACGATCGTACGTTTCACTTTCTGATTTGGTTTTCTAATTATCAGTTATCGTTCAGAACGTTAAACTCACAGATATGTTTGTGTGAATCGTCACCCACGCAAACACGCTGTCAGTTTAATATTCTAAAACGACACTGAAATATGATTTGAATTGTGTTTCCTCACTGTCGGACTCAACTAGACATCCTGTTATCGTGCTGCTTTCCAACTGATTTGTCGGCCATCTGATTCCTGTCATCTATGGATATCAGATCGCAACCGATTTGTTTTTGTTACCCGTTTGTACACTGCTGTTTCTCTTGAGTTGTTGTATTTACTGTATTTAAGTTTTCACTTAAACACATACAACGGTGGTTTGTTTTCTAAGTTCAATTGTCACACAACTGTTTATGTATTGTATTTACACACAGTTTAATGTGAAAGTACACACACCGTACGGACTTGCCAAACGGTTCGGTACTAGTTGTCACATGTTCCTTTTGAGAGCTTTTTGAAGAAGATGACTGACTAAAATGAATCTGAGCAGAAGATGGAGCTTCAGATGTCTGAGAAACAAAAGTTGTCTTCAATGGAGCATGTGAAGATGATTTCTCAACTGTGGGAGTGGAATAGTGAGCAACTCTTTTAGCTTTCCACTTGTTCTCTATCTCTTGTTCTTTCAACTTCTGAATAAAATCATTTATATCCATGTGAGCCATCATCTTATTCTGCTTAAATACCATCAAAAATGATTCCCATTTTGGAGGTAAAGAATCTGCCAAACACTGGATCTTCTCTTGAGTAGTAGTCTTGACTTCATGATTGAACAACTCACTCAAAAGATGATAGAATATAGCAATCAATTCATCCAAAGATTCGTTTCCAAAATATATGAAACTGTTGAACTCTTTTCTTAAAGCTTTAGACTTGATATTCTTCATAGCATCATTTCCCTCATACCTTTGCTGCAAAGCATCCCATAAATACTTAGAGGATGTAAACTGTCTGAATTGATGGAAAATATTAGTAGCAATGGATTGAGATAGAATATCATAAGCTTTCTTTCCATAATCATAAAGCTTTCTTTGAGGCTCAGTCATCCGTGTGACTAGCATAGGAGTTCCATCTTTATTAAGAGGCCTAAGATATCCTCCTTCAATCATCATCCATAAATTGGTGTCCACCCCATTGATGTGAATTTCAAACCGATACTTCCAGTGCGGATAATCATCTAAAGATAACAGCTTGGGAGCCTTGTTGGAGTTTCTAGTCTCAGTCCCAGTCAATAATATTGTCTGAATACGATGATTCTGGTTCGCCATCAACGCTAAATCTTCCATTTAATAATAAACAACAAGATTCAACACTTAGAAAAATTTGTAGAATGATGGCTGAATGAAGATCCTAGGGGCGAATGTCGGGGCCCGAATGAAAGTACATCGAGCGAATGAATGACTGGTATGACTGTTAGAGCGAATGAACCTATTCGTCGAAAGAAGTGTTGAATGATGCTATTCGTCGAATGAGACCCGAGAATGAAGCTATTCACCGAATGAGTAAAACGAAAGGAGCTATTTGGCGAATGAAGCTATTCGGCGAATGAGGCTGATTCGGCCAAACCTATGAGGCCGCCATGCTCATTCGGCCAATATGAGGGTTTTTGCAACAAAAATTGCGATAACTTGAGATTTAGACCAAAGCTAAGTACCAAATTTGATACAGAACATCATGAGATGATAATGAACTAATTGGGATAAACGATTTGACAAAAACACCACAAAAATCCACAGATTTGCAATGAAACGGTAACTTTTTGGTCAAAATGATCAGGGTTTTTGTAGATTTCGAACTAGCAATCACAGATCTGATGATTTATGTTGGAAATCGAGAAGAATCAAGAACCAAAGCTCTGATACCACATTGTAGGACCAAGTATGATCTCGGAAACACTCCAATATCAAGGGAAATCTGCTCTACAGCTGTTGGATCGGGTTGCTTAATCTAAATAACACTTCACAAGTTTTTTTTACTAAACTCTAACAGATGCGGAATGTTTTGTTAGAGTAATCTCACAATCACACTCAAAATGACAAAGTAATAATCTTTGAACACTGATGAGAACACAAGAATAATTTCAAGCTCAAGGATATATTTCTCTCAAAGTAAGAAGTGTACAAGCACACGTCCAGCGAACATACAATGGGAGGTTATATAGCCAAGGCTACAACCGTATACACTTAGGAATACAAGTTGGGTATACTAGACAAGTACATAAAGTAAAGCTTATTCTAGTATGTTGAGTGTCTTAACAGGCTAAGACACTCAGTCATAATCATTACATTAATAGACATTGACTTTACAAAAGACTACTAAATACAAAAGACATTTAATGTTGTTGATCTTCAAGGCTTCAGATGATCTTTTGCATTTAATGCAACATGGGAGAAGTAAGGCGCTTTATCTGACACTTTACATGTTGTCTTTGTCTTTACTCAGACCAGCATGTCTTGTGTCAGTCCCTTTTGTACTATGAGAGTAATCAACTACAGTCTTTGTCAGAGGATAAACCTCAGAAGTCTTTGTCTTTGTCTTTGGAGCAAAAGAAGATTCCTCGGAAGCTTTATGTCTTTGGAAGCTTTTAAGTCTTCTGAAGATTTAATACCTGTTATTCTTCCGAAGCAGTTGTCTTGTAAAACCTTTGGCAAGAATAAGTTATCCTTCGGAAGCAATGCTGCTTCCGAAGAATCACTTCTTCCTTCCGAAGGCTTTTAGTCATTGAAGCTTCTATACTTAGACAAAATAAGAAGTTTGGTGAGCATCGGCCTTTATTAGTCTTTATAGTCTCCCCCTAGGCTGATGCTACCAAAACTTTCTATGGAATCCTTCTTACAAATTTCTCTCCCGTCAGGACTTGGGCTCTTGCCTTTACCCATCTAAGTGCTTGCCTCCCTTCTTGTCCATCGTCTGGATTTTCAAGAGGGAGGTTTTCCAGATCAAAAACAAAGGGTGCAGCCAACACAAACAGTTGTACCAAATCTACAACCTTTATTGATCCATTAAGGAGAGTGAGAGTAAACTCTTTGTGGATTCTACTGTAGCTGCACTTTACAACAGGAACACAGGTGTGATGATGTTGTATATCATATAGATCTCTTGGATGATCTTTAGGCATTGAAGTCCCTGGATTGACCTTTGGTCCTTGGGGAGGTGAGTCTGGCTAAGAGTCAGAGGAGATGGCAGATGTTCTCTTTTTCCTTCTGGCCATGCTTTTTCTTCTTATGAATCTTGGTCCTTCTTGAGCAGCGGCTTGACTCCTCTGATCTCTGGCTTGTTGAGCTTCCACAGAAGATCCTACTGCTGCACCTGTTGTTGCAGTAGGCTGTAAACCAACATCCTCAGATATTGAGGATTATGTTCTCCTCTCATCAGCCTGTGTTTGTCTCTCAGGATCAGGGTTTGGTGATGGTTGTTTCCTTGCAGTCTTTTTGCCCTTATTGATCTTGATCACTGAAGAGATTGGCATGTTATCCATAGATGGACTTGATGGAGGAGAGATTTGTTCTTCTTTAGGGTTTAGGGGGAACATGTTGGGGAACATTGCTTTTGTTACTTCCCCACACATGACTTCTTCTCCCTCTCTGATCACTGCACCAGAGAGGGGAAATTCTATCCTTGCTCCCCCCCTAAACCTAATCCTCTCATTAGGCTTGCCTTCTGAGCCCTTATTTTCTCAATTGAAGGTAACTCACCTCTGGCTACTTTAGCCTTGATGTCTCTGATGTGCATATCCATGGTTGAGTTCTTCATAGGGCCTAGCTGCCGAGCATGGAAGCCATATTCTAGTAGGAAGGCTTTCAGACTGTCTCTGTAGGCCTTATCCTTTAGTGCCTTAGTTAGCTTCTTTTGGGCTTTGGTTACAGCAGTTGCCTGTTCTTGCTGCTGCACCTTGTCCAGCTCGACAGCCAATGTAGGCACCGACCATAGAAACTCCTCATCAAAGTTATATCCTTTTTCTTCAAGAAGAGCACAGAGTCTGTTATGCTCTTCATTCACAGAGGTGTCTGGTCGGCCCTTCATCTTCTTGGGAATCCTCTCCTCTTGTTATGCTTCCTCCTCTGGGTTAATTTCCTTTTTCCTTTGTCATCAGCAGTTATTTTTACCCCAGAGGAAATTTCTCCTGTAGCCTCACCAATTGGTTCATTGGCAAGTAGCTCTTCTGTAGAAGAATCATCAAGAATGACTGGGCCTTCAGAAGCAGCTGCAGCTTCAGAGTTAACCTCAGCATTCACTGCCTCCTCCGGTTGACCAACCACCTTGGATGATTCCTTATTGGTGTCCACATAGAGCTCAAGAGAAGAGGAGAGGTTTTCAGCAGCTTCAGTCATAGGTTCCATGGAGATTGAAGGTTGTTCAAAACTAGTTTCTTCCATGGCAGCCTGTGCTGCAGTTTCAGAAGGAGACTGAGTCCTAGAAGGGGACTGTGGAGTCTTGACCAGTGACCTAGGCTCCAAAGAGACATTTGTAACTTGTTCTGTCTCTTTAGCAGCCTCTGTTTCCTCAGAAGAAGAGGAAGAGGAAGTGGAGGAAACATGGAAATAAGTACTCAAGAAGTCATCCCATTCAGTAGTGAAAGTGACTATGGATGGGTTGACATCCTGAGCTGCTTCCTCTTCTCTTGCTTTTGTTCCACCTGACCCTGCAGATTGTATCTTCTCCCCCTTTTTGGTAGCATCAAGGGAGGCATATGTAGTTGTATCAGGATCAGGATGGAAAGGAGTGAAGATCACTGGGGGACGCCTCCTGAGGTCCAGAATAGTTGAATCTTTGGTCTGGACCTCAAGCCGCAGGGTAGCCACCTCAGCTTCCAAATGAGCTACCCTGGCTTAAAGGGATGTGATAGTAGCCATAAATTCCTGTGTGTGGGTGCCCTCATCTACCTGAGTAGAATCATGGGGCGATGAAGTCCTGAGCCGAGATCCTGCATCTCCACCACCAGATGTGGTTTCTTGGCACCCTGGATTCCCTTCATTGAGAAGAGCTTCAAAGAAGTCCTCCCCAACATAGGTTGCCGTAGGTGAGGTCCTATTGCCTGTACCACTGTCCTGTGGATCTTGATTAAGCTCTGGGTCAGGAAACCTTGCATGTAACTGTGTCACCACTCTCATTAAAGTTTGGGTAGTGGGAGAGAGTGGTTCCTCCACAGCTAGAGCAGGGGTTCCTTGAGCCTGGGTGTTAGTATGGGTGGGAGGCATTTCTGGATGGTATGAACCTGGAGACTCAAGAATAGGGTTTTCCCTTTGAATATTCTCAGATATGTTTTGGGACATAAGCTGAGGGCATTCAGGCTAGTTAAGGGCAACCACAGGTTCAAGAGGAAGAACCTGTGGATCAACAAGAGGCGTGGCTGTCACCTTAGATGGGACTGTGCCTTGGGCAGTCCTTTTCACCTTTTTTAGTTTGGGTTCAATAGAAGGAGCCTACGTAACTGTAGAGAATTGCACAGGGGTTCGTTTGCGTTTGTAAGTGACCTTTATGGGGTGAGGAACAATAGTGGAAGGTGTGGGTTCAGCATCTGTGGGGTTAACAGAGCTGTCACCTTTAGGAGTATGTGACTCCATAGATGGAAGAAGGGGAGTGAGTTTCCCAGAAAACTGAGCACCCTTCTTTTTCAGTTGCACAAAAATCTTGGTAGAAACCAAGGGCATTTTATATGTATTCCCAGTTAGAGAGAGGGAAGTTTCCAACTCCTCATAAAAGACTTGTTGCAAAAACCTGGGATACATACAAAATTTCTTTGGTGATGAGATATTGTCAACCAAATTATTGAAAATGAAAGCAGAAAAGTTAAACAATTGGTTGGAGACCAAACCATGAATAGCCGAAGCTAAGTCAGATGGAATTTGATCCCAACCACATGTTTTATTGGACAGACAGTGCAAGAACAAATGTATGAGGTACTTGTAATTATATGACACTCTACCCTTCAAATAGGTTGTTGAAGGGAGAGGACCTTTGTAGCCCATCGACTTAAATGTCGATGCTACCTCATCCTTTGGGAATGAGAGCTTTCCACCGGCATCATTTAGTTTGCGATGCCGACAGATGGTCTCCACATTGATAGCCATAGGATGAGCATCAATGGTGGCATTAAGGGTCCGACCATTGGAAGAAGAAGAAACAGAACAAGATGCCCAAAATTGTTGGTGATGAGATTCATACACCAAGGGCTGAACCGTAAGTGCAAAGAAATACCTGCTCCTTTGAAGAAAGGAGACGATTGGTGCAAAGTCAGCATCATGCTCTGGTGATAACTCCGTAGGTAAGTTGTGAGCAGGTTTGAATGCAAGAGGATCCATGTCAATCGGTGGTTTTTAGGTCACAATTTGAGAGAAAGAAGAAAGGAATTTTTGAACTGAAACGGTGAGAGAGAATGAACGAACGGGAGACCTTTTTATACCTTCGGATTTCCGCATTTAATATATAGACACATTAAATTTGAGATCCAGATGTCAGAAAAAGGTCTTCCGATGACAGCTGGTTTCACAATAAATGTATGAATTTTCTCTAAGGACTGAGTTGCTTCCGAAGATGTGGCTTTCGGAAGGAGTTTAAGAGACCAAAAAGTTTTCTGAAGAGGTTTGCTTCTGAAGTACAAAATTTATACTGCCGGAAGCACTGCTTCTGAAGGATCAGAAGCAATGATTAAGAAGCATAAAATCAATACATCGGAAGCACTGCTTCTGAAATGTTATATAAGTTCATCAGGCAAAATGTTCTTCAGAAGACACCTTCTTCTAAAGAGTACCTTCAGAAGACTATGCTTCCGAAGTTAATGTATCGGAAGAGTATTGCTTCAGAAGGTAATTTAGCTTCTGAAGTGTGAGACCTTCCGACTAAGGAAGGAATAATACTTCCGAAGACTTAATCAATCTTCAGCTGAGTATATACTCATCAGAGGATAAATTAAGTTTATCTTCCGAAGGCTTATTCACTCCTTAGTTATTCATTTATTCAAAGTTAATCATACCAATGGATGTTATTAAATACCTGAATCTTCTTTCATCAAATACCTTGGTGAAAAGATCAACCAAATTGTGTTCTGAATCAACTTTGACTAAGTGAATTAACTTCTTCTCTGCACAATCTCTGATGAAATGATATCTGATGTAAATGTGCTTGGTCTTGGAATGCTTGACAGGATTATTGTTATGGAGATTGCACTGGAATTGTCTTTCTGAATAGGAGTATTGAACAGATCTACTCCATAATCCTTCATCTGATTATGAATCCAGATGACTTGTGCACAGCAGCTAGAGGCAGCTATATATTCAGCCTCTGCAGTAGAGGTAGAAACACATGACTGTTTCTTGCATTGCCAAGACACAATCCTGGATCCAAGAAATTGACATCCTTCTGATGTGGATTTCTTGCTAATGTTGCAACCCCCATAATCACTGTCTGTGTAAGCCATGAACTGGAAGTCTTCATTTCTAGGATACCATAATCCTAGACTTGATGCTCCTTTGAGGTATCTAAAGATTCTTTTCACAGCCAGCATATGTGAGACTTTGGGATTAGCCTGAAATCTTGCACACACACAAGTTGCAAACATGATATCTGGCCTGCTTGCTGTGAGATACATCAAAGAGCCTACCATTGCTCTGTACTGGTGCTGATCAACATCCTCCCCCTTAAGATCAGGGCTAAGAGATGTTGTCTTGGACATAGGAGTTCCCAGTGCTTTGCAATCAGAGAGCTTGAATCTTTCAAGAATGTCCTTGACATATTTTGATTGACTAATGAAAATCCCTGTAGGAGTTTGTTTCACTTGTAATCCAAGAAAGAAGGTGTGTTCTCCCATTGAACTCATTTCAAATTTGGATTTCATTAGTGATTCAAAATCCTTGCAGAGAGATTCATTAGTAGATCCAAAGATAATGTCATCAACATAGATTTGAACTCGCATGATATGTAGATTAGACTTCTTGAAAAAGAGAGTTTTGTCAATTGTTCCTCTCTTGAAGTTGTTAGCCAACAATAAAGAAGATAAGGTTTCATACCATTTTCTGGAAGCTTGATGCAGCCCATAGAGAGCCTTATCAAGCTTACAGACATGATCAGGAAACTTTGGATCTTCAAATCCTGGAGGCTGGCACACATAAACTTCTTCATCTATTTTTCCATACAATAAAGCACTCTTAACATCTATCTGAAAACTTTGAAATCTTTTGCAGCTGCAAATGCCAAAAAGATTCTGATAGCTTCAATTCTGGAAACAGGTGCAAAGACTTCATCATAGTCTATGCCTTCCTCTTGAGTGTATCCCTGAACAACCAGTCTTGCTTTGTTCTTGATGACAACACCTTTGTCATCCTTCTTGTTTCTGAACACCCATTTGGTTCCAATGGCATACTTTCCCTTAGGCAAAGGGCAAGTCTTTCAAACTCCTTGTCTTTCAAATTAAAGAAGCTCTTCTTGCATAGCTTCTACCCAATTGTTGTCTTTTAAAGCCTCAGCAACTTTCTTAGGTTCTTATTGGGATAGAAAGCATGAATACAAACAGATGTTTGCTTCATGCATAGAGCTTCTTGTTCTTACACCTTCTTCAACATTTCCAATAATGTTCTCAATTGGATGAGTGTTGTGAATGCGAGTTCTTGGAATCACATCTACTTGAGAACTCACATCCAGATTGATTGACTCAAGATTAGGAAGTACTACCTCAAGCTGAATTTCTGGCAGATCTTTTGGATTCTGAAATTGGATTGTGGAGGGTTGGTTGTCTCTGGGAATCGTGGTCTCCTGAGGATTTGCCTCTGCTGAAGGACTTCCTACTTCTTCTTGATGTTGTAACTCAGAAGTAGTGTGACAGTTGCATACGAGAATTACGTCAGCAATGACGTGGGCACATTTGATCGTTCTAGAAATCCACTTTGATTTAATGATTGTAATTGTTACATATCAATAGTATGCGAGAAATGATGAACGTGGGCGAAAACCGTGTTCAAATCGGAGTTCTGGATTGCCCGGAATCGAAAAACGAAGAAAAATCACTAAGTGTTGGTCGACTGGACTCATCCCGGTACGCGATGCTTGCAAAATATCTTAGATTCCTCCGGAAATCTCCACGGTACGCGAAGACTTTTTAGGCTCTCCGTCGCGGTACGCAACGGATGAGGCGGTGGAATCATCTGATCCTTTTAATCAGATTTCATGCAAGAAAGAAGTTTATTCTTCTTCTTCTTCGTTTCTGCTTCATTTCCAGGCGAAAACACACACACTTTTGCCATCCAAACTCCAGTCTAAGCTTATCAGACGCCAAGGATCGTGCCACGGGTCGTGTATACAAGTTCTGATCGTTGTTTTATCCGTCAGATTAGGTAATGATCCGTTTAAACCTTCTAGTTCAATTTTGATTGATTAGATCTTGATTTTGAACTTAATGACATAGTTAGGATTGTTGATTATTGCCTCGATGATGGCTAGGATTGATTATAAACAAAGAACACGATGTGTTAATGGTTAAATCCTTGTTTTGATCCGTTGTAATGTCCGGTTTGCATGAAACCATACCCATGATTATAATGGTTTAATCCATTTGATTATAACAATGTTGGTGATTAGTTGGATTAATCCTTGAAATGCAAGGTTAAATTCAAGTGTTTTGTGGGATTTCATGGGATTTTGCCTGTAGACTGAACTCTATCATGGAACTGAAAGTCCTCATTCTTGAACTGTATCTAGTGAACCCATGTGTGGCCGAACAGAAAACATTGATAGTACTATTGGTTGACACCCCATTCGCTGGGAGGATTGCATCTCCCCTTGTGTGAATGTTTGTTATCTGTTTCCTGAACTTCTTAATGGTATGATAGACATTAAGATAATGAGGCAATAAGATATGTACCGACGGGTAATATCTTGAGAACTGAACTAGACGTCCGAAAGGAACTAGATACGGGTCCCATGGTTATCCGGAACTGAACTTTTGAGAACGTACTTATCATATCATATTGTTTTAAATTGAATGTCGATCTCACCAGCTTTGTGCTGACATTTCAAACTCAAACCTTTTTGCAGATAAACAGTAAGAGCCGGTGAGGATGCACTTTTGGGATATTTGCACTTGTATAATTAATATTGCAATTAAATAAATATAGTTGTAATGTAATTGTGATTGCGACACCCTTGTACTGTATTTACTTTAAGTTAATCTGTGTGCTTATGATATCGGATCAAGTAAGTCACACCTCACCTCGGAGACATCACCACTATGCTTCCGCAACCGGTTCGGTGACGTCAGACCAGACACGAGGTGACGAGGGGTGGGGGTGTGACAGGGTGGTATCAGAGACACAGGTTATAGAGAATTAGGTTGACTTAGAAACCTAGACTATAACCATAGGCTCGTATAGTGACACAGAGAGCACCAAACATAACAATTGAACAAAACTTGTTTTGAATGAAGCCAGAATAATCAGGTGGTACAAATTCCAGTTATGAGTGGCCAGCATAACTGAAATTTGCAACACGTGTGCATTCTAGTTTGATTTAATTCAAGCAGAACATTAATAACTAAAAGAACGAATAGTTGCCTTAAGATAGGAGGACATGTCATATCATGTTTATGTTGAATATTTTATTCAATATTTACGTCATGATACTGATTAGAGATTTTTATTGTACAGCGATGGCAGATCGAGGTGAACAGTATCCGCTAGTTCTTCATGTTATGGGGGATGGTACTCCGAGCTCTAGCTCAGCACCGGATTCAGATTCGTCGGAGGCATCGACTGCAGCCTCACGGGCGCCACCTGCAGTGCCACAGGCGCCACCAGCATTACCACATATACCATTAGAGCCTAGACTAGTTACACCACCACCAGCAGCAGCACAGGTAGTATCACACGGTCATTCTCAGCCTCGAGCTGAGAATGTAGCAGCAGAGAGACAGCACATTCCTTCACCACAGAGAGTCCCTGTTTGGGATGGACTCAGAAGGATGAGGGGTCAAGCCCGCAAGACCACAGGATTACCTCCCCGGAAGCAGCTGGCTCCTAGGGACGAGTTTCATGCCAGACACGAAGTGGGAGAATCCTCCCATCAGGCGGAATTGAGAGCACAATTGTAGCAAGTTACCCAGAACTTGCAGGGGACACAGCAGAGCTTGCAGCAGTGCCAGGCTACGGTTGAGGATACACGTATGACCATACTGGAGATCCTCACTTCTCACTTGACCTTGATGGATCAAGTGAAGGCGTTGGATACCGATACTCGAGCCTGGAGAACCGCGATGGATGATAGACTGAGGATGACATGGGGACAGATTATGCTTGCTGCATTTTGGCGGCAAGTGGCATGGATGGCTGATGGATGGAGGTGGGTGAGAGATAGACTGACAGGGTTCTTGACATGGTTTGGTGTAGTGAGTACGGACACTAGGATGATGGTTTTGGAAGTGGTCATGGCAGTGGTGGCCATGATACTTTCTTTCTTGTCGTATTTTATACGATAAGTATGTTCAGAAGATCATTCTGGGATCTTTATATTAGCAGTACGTAGATGGGGTAATTCTCTTTTCTGTTCTTTTCTTTTGTTGCTTGTAGTGCCTTGTGTTGTTTCGGTAGTTTGTACATATTAAAACAATAGTGATGTAATAAAATGGGTGTTTTTGGTGTATCGATCTGTGTAATGTACTATTTGAGTGTTGTGTGAACTATGTTGTTATAATAAATTATGTGTGTGAACTATAATTAATTCTTCTGTGTGAGAACATAACGGTATGCGAATGTACTAAAATGAGAACATGTCGAACTAAAAATATATTTAGTTGAAATACAGTACGGGAGCAATACTGTATGCGAATATATTGAACTAAAAATATATATATTTTGCTGAAATACAGTATGGGAGCAATACTGTATGCAAATATATATGTAACTTAAGTACAGTATGAGAGCCATACTGCACGAGAACTTGTCTAAATGTGAACGTGTCTAACTGTGAACATGTCTGTAACTTAAGTACAGTACGAGAGCCATACTGTATGAGAACTTGTCTAAATGTGAACGTGTCTAATTGTGAACATGTCTGTAACTTAAGTACAGTACGAGAGCCATACTGTACGAGAACTTGTCTAAATGTGAACGTGTCTAATTGTGAACATGTCTGTAACTTAAGTACAGTACGAGAGCCATACTGTACGAGAACATGTCTGAATGGTGAACGTGTCTAATTGTGAATGTGTCTGTAACTTAAGTACAGTACGAGAGCCATACTGTACGAGAACTTGTTTAAATGTGAACGTGTCTAATTGTGAACATGTTTGTAACTTAAGTACAGTACGAGAGCCATACTGTACGAGAACATGTCTGAATGGTGAACGTGTCTAATTGTGAATGTGTCTGTAACTAAAGTACAGTACGAGAGCCATACTGTACGAGAACATGTCTGAATTGGGAACGTGTCTAATTGTGAACATATCTATAACTAAAGTACAGTACGAGAGCCATACTGTACGAGAACATATCTATTGTTGTTATGAGAACTTAGTACATGAACTGAGAACATATCAGAGAACTTGTGTGAGAACATATCCTAGTCCTGTATGAACATGTCTCTAAAAACATGTGTTGCAATGCAAAGAGCTGGGTAAGACTCTAACATGTTTTTGAAATAACAGAACTAAGTATAACTACGAACAATTGTGTGATCTGTGTGTAATACAAACACGTCTGGACTGAATTCATGTAGTTATACTATATTCTTTATAATCACATTTCAAAATAAATTTTCAGTGTAACTGAATATGATTGTATTTATGTGATAAAACGGGTTATATCTTTAATGTTCTTAAACTGACCTGAGTTTGTCTGCTTGTGAGCAGATTAATGGCTCCTAAAAGAGGTCGACCAACTAAGAAAGTTGCTAAGAACATTACCAACCCTGAACCGAATCAAATTCCACCTGTGAATGTTGAATCGAATCCGGATCCGTATGTTAATCCAGAAGTGAACGTAGTTCCACCTGGGAACATGGAAACAAATACTACTCCACCAGTGAACCCTGGAGCAAGCACGGTTCCACCTGCTGGTACAAGCGGATCTGAAACAAATGAGGCCATGATAGCATGAATTGTGCGTGAACAATTGTCTGCTTGTGGTGTTCTGACACAACACCAACCACATATCACCTCAGGTTCTGGTGGGGAGCATGATCATGTTGAACATAATGCTACAGGTGGTCATGTCGAAACTCATACTACCACTGGTACGGCTACAATTATTCCGGATCCACCTCGACAGGGATGTACTTACAAGTATTTTGCTTCCTGTAAACCTCCGACTTTTACTGGCAAAGAAGGAGCGGCTGGTCTTTTAAGGTGGATTGAGGAGATGGAAACTAAGCTCAAAATCAGTCAGTGTTTGGAGGAGCATAAGGTGTCTTATGCTGCCTGTTCTTTGAAAGACTCGGCTTTGACCTGGTGGAATACTCAGGCCAAGACTTTGGGCTGAACCACAGTTGACTTGATGGGCTGGAATGATTTCAAAACTCTGATTAGATCAGAGTACTGCCCAATCACTGAAATCCAAAAACTCGATGATCGGTGCTGCTTGTCTTGCTTATACCGATTGATTTCATGAACTCACTTGTTTACTTTCCGATAAGTTTCCCACGGAAGCCGCTTTAATCGAGAAGTACATTAAGGGTTTGATTCCCCAGATTCGGGGAATGGTGACTGCGGCTGAACCTACAACCCTGAAACATACGATTCTTTTGACCACTAAGCTTACCAATGAGGCGGTAAGGAGTGGTACTTTGTCTTTGAAACCTCAGACGGTTCATAGTCGTAATGATGTCGGTACCTCGAATGTGTCAAAAGGTACCAAACGAAAGTGGTTTGGTAAGAACAAAACAAGGGCTCCAGTTGAGATCAGTCAGAACAAACCAACGGTGAAGAACTATGGTGCAAATGTTCCTGAGAGGAAAACTTATACTGGGCAGGCGCCCAAATGCAATAAGTGTCCACTCCATCACACGGGACTATGTCCTGTTTGTCTGAACTGTAACCGAGTTGGACATTATGCTAAATATTGCAACTTTCCTGCTCAACCACAAAATCAAGCACCACGACAAACCACTCAAACCAACCGGTCATGTTACAAATGTGGAAGCCCTGATCATTTCATACGAAATTGTCCAAACAATAACACCAATCCGGGAACTGAAGCTAGGGGAGAGCTTTTCAGATTGGTGCGACCGAGGCGAGACATGATGCAAATATTGTTACTGGTACGTTTCTTCTTAAGAATCTATACGCGTCAGTTCTGTTTGATATAGGAGCAGATAAGAGCTTTATCTCTCCTGAATTTGCATCATTAATTTCATTGCCTGCGATAGATCTAGATTCTCCTTATGTCATTGAACTTGCTAATGGCAAGTTGATAAAAACTAACAGTGTTATTCAAGGATGTTCCTTGAATTTGAATGATCATCTTTTCAATATTGATTTACTTCCTATTGAGCTTGGGAGCTTTGATGTCGTTGTTGGCATGGATTGGCTTTCTAATAACCAAGCGGAAGTTGTCTGTCAAAACAAGGTGATCCGTATTCCATTACCTAACGGTAATACACTGGTAGTTCAAGGAGAACGAGCTGGTAGAAGACTTGGTATTATATCTTGTATGCGAGCTCAGAAATTCTTAAGGAAAGGTTGTTATGCTTTCCTGGCACATGTGACTGAGCACAATTCTTCACCTAAACAAATCACATACATCCCAGTAGTCAAGGATTTTCTTGAAGTTTTTCCTGAGGACATATCAGGATTACCCCCCAGTAACACAAGTTGAATTTCGAATCGACTTGATTCCAGGTGCAGCACCTGTTGCTAAAGCCCCGTATCGGCTTGCACCATCCGAAATGTAAGAACTTTCAGGTCAATTGCAAGAACTGTTAGACAAAGGATTTATCAGAACTAGTTTCTCAACCTGGAGAGCACCTATTCTTTTTGTGAAAAAGAAGGATGGTTCATTTAGGATTTGTATTGACTACAGGGAACTCAATAAACTGACAATCAAGAACCCTTATCCACTACCTCGTATCGATGATCTGTTTGATCAACTACAAGGTGCTACTTATTTTTCGAAAATCGATTTAAGATCTGGATATTATCAGTTACGTATTCATGATTGATGAAGGTGTAAATAGTTGTGTAAATTGATGTGTAATTATGTGATATTATCGAATTTTGGCCCGAAACATGTTTACTTTGAGTACATTTGTGAATTGCAGGTGTTAAGTGATTAAAGACATGTTCGGGAGCTTATTGGATGATTAGAAGAGAAGCCGGGCGAGAAAAGGGTGAAAACATGAAGTTCGGGAGACCAAAACTTTGCGGATGCATAACTCAGGTTAGGAGAAGAGTTACGGGGCCCATAATATATAAAAACTGAGTTTCTCGACGAGACTAAGCCAATGGTGAGTTCATCTTGGGCGTATGGTACGGCCAAGGCAGCGTATCATACGGCCAGCGTATGATACGCCCAAATTTCAGCGTTGACAGAAAGTTCTGGGCGTAGGATATCCTGGTGGGCGTATGATACGCCCAGGCCCGGCGTATCATACGGTGACGGCCGGAAAAATACGATTTTTACCTAATTTCTCCCATGTTTAAGGCCTAATCTTAGGTTTTCGTTTGGAACACTTTTTGGGACAATTTCTGGACGAAAAAGAGAGGTTTTTGGGCATTCTAACTCATCCAAATCAATCTAAGATCATCCGGATTCGAAGAAGAAAAGATCAAATCATGCCTATGATCAACGATTGTGAAGATTCAAGTTTGAGGATGTCCGGCTAGTTCGATTGTGATCATCTCCGGGTAAAGAATTAGGTTTGATAATTGGTTTTGTTATTTGATTTGTTGGATATTGGTATTGAATTCGTTCTTCGTAGATTTATGGATTCAATAGTGTTTGATTGTTAAACGATTACGATTTTTGATTGATTTTGCAATTCCAAGTTCAAGTTTATTGCTTTCTTTTCATTCTTTGTATAATCGAATGGGTAATTAACGGAATTGGTTTTTAAAGTCTTTTAGAAATCATTATTTTTGTAGAACTGGTAATCAATCGAGTCAACAACATCGGTCTAGTTATCGGTTGTCAACAAGATCATTGCTTTGTTCTCAAAATCATACATGTTTATCAATTAAAGCATGAATCATGTCTATGTGATTCCCAATTGACAAGTTAATAAAAACCTTATTGTCCTCCTAATTCGAAACCCGGAGTGATCACATTTTCCATCTATTGTTTACAACTCTTTTGTTTTAATTCGTTTGTTTTCAGTTCAAGTTAATTGTTTTCTAATTCAAAACTTAAAATCAACCTTTTCAAGTTTAACTTTAAATTGCAAGTAGTTAATTAGTTGTGTTGAAAGTGATTTCCACTAGACTTCTCGTGGATCGATACCCGACTTCCCTAACTAAATTGGGTTGTAGGACTTGAGTGAAAACTCGTATTTTTGGTTGATACATCGACACCGATCAAATTTTGGCGCCGTTGCCGGGGAGTCGTGCGCAAATTACTTTCAATTTCGTTTTACTTTATTTTGTTTATTTGTCAGATTTACACGGGTTGTGTTAGTGTGCAGGTAATTACAGGTTTGCATGCATACTAGGTATTCTGGGAGATCTTCACCTTTGAATTTTGATCCAGAAATTGAACGCACCGCTCGTAGGAATCGAGTACTCCATCGAACAGAGCTTGCATCTCCAAGCATTCAACAACAATTAAGAATGGAGTTTCCGCCTGAACCACCAAGGTTTGAGGATTTTGAGAATCCACAAGGTAACCCAAATCCTCCACCACCACCACCTGCTCAACCCCAATTTCAGCATATTCCTCCCCCTAACCATCCTCCTAATGATGACCACCATACCAACACTACGGAGGAGAGACATACTTTTAGAGGAGGAAGCCATCATGGTACTATTGGGAGTGATGAGAATAACATCCAGAACTGGGATGATGGTTTGAATGGTGGTGATTACAATTTGCAAAATGTCAACGCTGTTTATGATGATCCTTACGGGTATCCTCCACCACAACCACAAATGCAAAACCCTTACCCACAACCCAATCCACAACCATTGAATCAAGGGGGTTATGGTTTCCATCAACAGCCACCATATGGGTATCCACCTCAACAAGGGTTCAACAGGCCACCAAGGCCACAAAATCAAAACTATGGGCCTGGAATTCCTATGCCTCCTCCAAATATGGGAGTGCCCATGAACTACAATCAAGGCATGGCACATGCACAAGGTGCCACTACTCACTTCCGACCTGCTTTGACTACCAATTCCTCACCAGTAGTGACACCTGTGAGGCATGGTAGATCTTTTGAAGTGAGACCAGCAGTTTTGTCATCTTTGCCCACATTTCAGGGAAGAGCTACTGAGGAGCCATATCAGCACTTGCAAGAATTCGAGCAATTCTGTCAGGTTACGGGTGGCCAAGGATTTTCAGCGGATGAAGTGAAGTTAATCCTCTTTCCATTTACTTTGAAAGATAGGGCTAAAGAGTGGTTTTCTACACTACCAGCAGCTAGCATCTACACTTGGGAAGAAATGCAACAACAATTTCTAAGTGAGTTCTATACAATGAAGAAAACAACCGAAGCTCGGGCTGCCATTAGGAATTTCAAACAGAAAGGAGGAGAATTGTTTCATGAAGCCTTCACCCGATTTAAAGACATGTTGAGGAAATGTCCACATCATGGGATCAACATGTGGGAGCTCTTGGTTGCTTTCTATGATGGGATGTCATCGGAAGATATAAGGGACATCAACTCCCAAAGCAATGGGACTTTCTTGTACAACCATGTACAAGTTGATTGGGATATGCTTGAACGCATGAGCACTACATCAAAGAGGTTAGAACAATCTAACAAGCGGTCGAAGCATGAAACGGTTAATGGTGCAGCCACACAATTAAACGAAGAGCAATTAGAGGTCGTAGCACAAAAGATGGCCAAACTAGTGGGATTAGGAAAGGACAACACTAAATCTGAAAATGTTTTTAACGTATGTGGTGGATGTGGAGAGATTGGACACAAGGCAAGCCAATGTTCATCTCAATTTAGTCCAACAGAAGAGGTGAACCAAGTGTATGGAGACATGAACTCCAACACTTATCATCCGGGGTTGCGTAACCATCCGAACTTTAGGTATGGCAATACTTCAAATCAAATGAACCCCAATTTTCAAGCACCCAATAATCAAGGAAATCAACAACAATTCAACCATCAACAAGGGTACAACCAAGGAGGTTACCAAAGACAATACCAAGGGAATCAAAACCAAGGGTTTCAAGGTAATTATAGGCACCAACCTGCACAGCAAGGTGGACCAATATCTAATTCAGAAACTTCAAAGCTAGATGACATATTTGAAATGTTGAAAGAGATGAAGAAAGAAAATGAGATGCGGGACAAGGCCTTCAATGCTTTGAACAAGCAAGTCGGACAGATGGCAGAGGAGCTAGCTAGAAGAAATCATGGAACACTTCCAAGTGACACACAGGTGAATCCAGCATATCAAGGCTCAGGCTCAAAGAACCTTCATGTCAATGCTGTAAGTACTCTTTCAACTAATGGTGTGAATGGAACTAATTTGAAAAAGCAGGACCCATCTCGAGATGAGAGGTGGGAAATTTTTGAAAAAGTTAAAATTAATTTACCATTGCTTGATGATATAAAGAAAGTGCCTGCCCATGTTAAGTGTTTGAAACGGTTGTGCACTAAAAAACAACATCATAAGATACCAATTCAAGTTGAGCTAACCATGAATACAAATTTAGTTTTGTCGGGTGAATTGCCACCTAAACTTCCAGATCCAGGAATGCCTCTAATTGCTATACAAATTGGGAATTTTCAAATTGATCAAGCATTGTTGGATTTGGGAGCGTGTGTTAGCATTCTTCCAGGGAGTGTGTATGACCAATATGATTTTGGTCCTCTACAGAAAGTTGACACTACTGTGGTGTTAGCTAATCAGACTTCTACACTTCCTAGGGGAATGTTAACTGATGTAATTGTTAAAGTGGACAATTTTTACTACCCAGTTGATTTTTTGGTCTTAGACTGTGCTAAAAGTACCAAAGACACACATCCTACAGTCATTATGGGTAGACCTTTTCTTGCCACGGCACATGCTATGATTGATTGTGCCAACGGGACTGTGGGGTTAAGGTTTGGTGGCCGAGAAAAGCAGATTAAAATGTTTGAGATTGCTACTAACCCTCTTATCAAGAATGAATGCTCAAAAGCAAACATTGTTGACAGGTGTGACTTCCTTTCTAAGGAAGATAACACCAAAGAGGAGTGTTTTATGTTGCACAGGTCTGAAGTAGCAAAAGTAGAACAACCCAAGGATGATCAAGATGCTGAGAAGAAAGGGGCATCAAAAGATGATTGGTGGATACCGAAATGGAGAAGGGTGAAGAATGAGAAGAAAGCTAAATCTCTGGAGTTTGATGAAGAACAAGTAAGGTTAAAAATGTTTGGTCCAAACTGGGAAACCTGGGAAGATTTACCTGAGTCACGGAAGCTTGATTTTGTGGGCTATGCAGCAGGTGATAGCCTTTTCAGGCCACCTTGAGTGGTAGTAGGTATGGTCTGGCTGAAGACCGTAAACAAAACTTAGCGCTGCATAGGAGGCAACCTATGTGTTTTTATTTATTTTATTTAGTTTTGTTTGTTTATTTTTAAGTGTTTTCGCAATTAATTTTTGTTTTTGGTTTTGGTGAGTTCCTGCCACAAACATCACTAGAAATAAGTGTGGGGAAGACCCATGGAGATTCGAGGTCGATATGGCATCATTCGCATTATCTACATCACGAGGACAACAAGATCAGGTAAATGTTTTTTTCCATCAACACTAGTTCTGTTTTTGTTTAGTGTTTGAATTCAAGCCTTGGTTAATGGTTTTGAAGAGATGATTACATGATTGGGGTTAAATTTTAAAGTGAACTATACATTGGGGACAATGTATCTCAAGTGTGGGGATGTTGGGGGGTGAAAACGAACGAAATTTTTGTAATTTTTGACTTGCTCCAAGTAAACTCAAATGGCTTGAAAATCGGATTTTCAATGTAAATCATCAACAATTGACACGTTAATGTTTTGAATTAGGTTCTTGGTCATGATTGAGTCTTTAAGTTGCATAATAGTGGTTGTGGCAAGTGTTTTATAGAAACCATAAATGGAATAACGACTAATTAGGGGTGACATGCTAAATGTAAGTAACATGAATGTTGTTGTGCTGTTAACCTTTTACCCACCGTTTTTGTGAGAATTGAGCCTTAATTGTAATATCTTTGTTTAGTGTTGGTTGTTTCTGAGTGATACCAAAGTGTTGACCAAGTTAGAACTTGTGTTGCAATGCGTGTTGATATTGTATGCTAGAACCTGCACAAAAATGATGCAGGCATTAGGATTCACCCTTGTTTCGTTAGCCTTTTGTTCATTTAATTTCTAATTTCAACCCAACCATTAGAAACCATGTTGAGCCTTAGCCTAATTGTTTGTAAAGCTTTAAAGTCTTATTCCATAATTTGTTTAGTTGGTTTTCAAAAATAGTAATGGAATCCAAATTCATTACTTAAAAAAAAAGAGAGAAAAAAAAAAGAAAAAGCAGAATATGAGGTCAAATGACCTTAATATGAAGCAACAAAAAGAGTCGTTGTAGTATAATGGTAAGTTGAGCTTGTTATGGTTCAATATTCTTGAATTCCCATTATTTTGTTGTCACCATCAAATTCCTTGTACCTACCTTAACCCTAGCCTTTCATTACAACCCGTTAAGTCCTGTTGATTTGTGCATGGTTTTAGCAATTCGGTGGAAGTATGATTGCAATACAAGCTTATGATGACGGTCATTCACTTTTGGTTGAGAGTTCACATATACACTAGTGCATTATGACTAGTCCAGAAATAAACTGAGTGGAGAGAATATTGTGAGTGGTGCAATACATTCCATCATGTGAAATATACTTGAAGCATGTTAGGTCTAGTTAGAGGTAATTCCATGTTTTGCTTGAAAAATCGTTTGTACTTGTCACAATGTAAAACTATGTAATGTTGTAAGTCTGGTGATTTGGTTATGATTTAGAACTTAATGTAAGAATTGGCGGGGCAATTGGGAAATGTATTTGATTATGATGGTTGGATGGTTTTGATGAGATTTGCTTGAGGGCAAGCAAAGAACAAGTGTGGGGATGTGATGAAGGTGTAAATAGTTGTGTGAATTGATGTGTAATTATGTGATATTATCGAATTTTGGCCCGAAACATGTTTACTTTGAGTACGTTTGTGAATTGCAGGTGTTAAGTGATTAAAGACATGTTCGGGAGTTTATTGGATGATTAGAAGAGAAGCCGGGCGAGAAAAGGGTGAAAACATGAAGTTCGGGAGACCAAAACTTTGCGGATGCATAACTCAGGTTAGGAGAATAGTTACGGGGCCCATAATATATGAAAACTGAGTTTCTCGACGAGACGAAGCCAATGGTGAGTTCATCTTGGGCGTATGGTACGGCCAAGGCAGCGTATCATACGGCCAGCGTATGATACGCCCAAATTTCAGCGTTGACAGAAAGTTCTGGGCGTAGGATATCCTGGTGGGCGTATGATACGCCCAGGCCCGGCGTATCATACGGTGACGGCCGGAAAAATACGATTTTTACCTAATTTCTCCCATATTTAAGGCCTAATCTTAGTTTTTCATTTGGAACACTTTTTGGGACAATTTCTGGACAAAAAAGAGAGGTTTTTGGGCATTCTAACTCATCCAAATCAATCTAGGATCATCCGGATTCGAAGAAGAAAAGATCAAATCATGCCTATGATCAACGATTGTGAAGATTCAAGTTTGAGGATGTCCGGCTAGTTCGATTGTGATCATCTCCAGGTGAAGAATTAGGTTTGATAATTGGTTTTGTTATTTGATTTGTTGGATATTGGTATTGAATTCGTTCTTCGTAGATTTATGGATTCAATAGTGTTTGATTGTTAAACGATTACGATTTTTGATTGATTTTGCAATTCCAAGTTCAAGTTTATTGCTTTCTTTTCATTCTTTGTATAATCGAATGGGTAATTAACGGAATTGGTTTTTAAAGTCTTTTAGAAATCATTGTTTTTGTAGAACTGGTAATCAATCGAGTCAACAACATCGGTCTAGTTATCGGTTGTCAACAAGATCATTGCTTTGTTCTCAAAATCATACATGTTTATCAATTAAAGCATGAATCATGTCTTTGTGATTCCCAATTGACAAGTTAATAAAAACCTTATTGTCCTCCTAATATGAAACCCGGAGTGATCACATTTTCCATCTATTGTTTACAACTCTTTTGTTTTAATTCGTTTGTTTTCAGTTCAAGTTAATTGTTTTCTAATTCAAAACTTAAAATCAACCTTTTCAAGTTTAACTTTAAATTGCAAGTAGTTAATTAGTTGTGTTGAAAGTGATTTCCACTAGACTTCTCGTGGATCGATACCCGACTTCCCTAACTAAATTGGGTTGTAGGACTTGAGTGAAAACTCGTATTTTTGGTTGGTACTTCGACACCGATCAATGATGATGACATTCCTAAACCTGCTTTCAGAACTCGATACGGACATTACGAATTTCTAGTAATGCCGTTTGGTTTAACAAATGCACCAGCAGTTTTTATGGATCTTATGAATCGAGTATGTAGACCTAATCTGGATAAGTTTGTGATTGTGTTTATTGATGATATTCTTATTTATTCTCGCAATCAACAAGAACATGCTCAACACTTGAAATTAATTTTAGAACTTTTGGCACGTGAAAAATTATATGACAAGTTCTCCAAGTGTGAGTTCTGGCTACGAGAAGTTCAATTTCTTGGTCATGTAGTAAATCAAAACGGTATTCAAGTAGATCCCAGTAAGATTCAGGCGGTGAAACAATGGGAGACACCACGAACCCCGACTGAAATACGTCAATTCTTTGGGTTGGCAGGTTATTATCGCCGGTTTATCAAGAACTTTTCAAAGATAGCCTTGCCACTGACTACATTGACACAGAAAAATCAACCGTTTATATGGGGTTCTCAACAGGAGGAGGCGTTCCAACTGTTGAAACACAAACTCTGCAACGCACCTATCTTGGCACTACCGGAAGGTACTGATAACTTCACAGTGTATTGTGATGCTTCACGTCAAGGTTTTGGGTGTGTTTTAATGCAGAACGACAAGGTAATTGCTTACGCTTCTCGACAACTAAAAGTACATGAGAAGAACTATACCACTCATGATCCGGAACTTGGTGCAGTGGTGTTTGCACTTAAGATTTGGAGGCATTATCTATACGGAACTAAGTGTATTATATACACTGATCACAAAAGCCTCCAACACATTCTAGATCAGAAAATGTTGAACATGCGACAGAGGCGATGGGTTGAACTTTTAAACGACTATGACTGTGAAATTCGTTATCACCCAGGTAAGGAGAATGTTGTAGCCGATGCCTTAAGTCGCAAGGAACGAGTCAAACCTTTACGTGTGAAAGCGTTAGGTATGACTATTCAAACTAGTCTAATTCCTCAAATCAAAGACGCTCAGCAACAAGCTTTACAAGCAACTAACTATTTTGCTGAGGGACTGAGGGGATTAGATAAGAAACTGGATACCAAGGCTGATAGAGTGTTGTATTTCAAAGACCGAATGTGGGTTCCTCTATTCGGTAACTCTCGAACAATTATCTTGGATGAGGCGCACAAATCCAGGTATTCTATTCATCCAGGTGCTGATAAAATGTATAAAGATCTTAAAGACTTTTACTGGTGGCCTGGAATGAAGAAACACATAGCAGAATACGTGGATTGATGTTTAACATGTCTCAAAGTTAAGGCTGAACATCAACGACCTTCTGGGTTATTGCAACAACCTGAGATTCCCATGTGGAAATGGGATCAGATCTCTATGGATTTTATCACTAAATTACCCAGAACATCACGTAATCATGACTCTATATGGGTTATCGTTGATCGCCTTACAAAATCTGCGCATTTCTTACCCATCCGAGAAGATTATTCCATGGATCGACTCGCTAAACTCTATGTTAATGAGATTGTATCTCGACATGGAGTACCGATCTCTATCATTTTTGACAGAGATAGTCGATTTATGTTACGATTTTGGCAAACTCTTCAGAAAGCTCTGGGCACCCAAATCAATATGAGCACAGCTTATCATCCACAAACCGACGGGCAGACTGAACGAACGAATCAAACTCTTGAAGACATGCTCAGAAGCTGTGTGATTGATTTTGGAGGTAGCTGGGATATCCATCTTTCACTTGTTGAATTCTCATACAATAACAGCTACCATACTAGTATTCAATGCGCTCCATTTGAAGCACTTTATGGACGCAAGTGTAGATCACCTATCTGTTGGTCAGAGGTAGGTGAAAGTCAAATCATAGGCCCAGAATTCATTCAGGAAACAACTGATAAGATCGCACTCATTCAGGATCGAATAAAAGTTGCTCGCGATCGTCAAAAGAGTTATGCTGATAATCGCCGTAGACCACTCGAATTTCAAGTAGGTGATCGGGTAATGTTGAAAGTGTCACCTTGGAAAGGCATTTTCAGATTCGGGAAGAGAGGTAAACTTTCACCAAGATTTGTAGGGCCATTCAAAATTCTTGAACGAATTGGAGCAGTAGCCTACAGACTTGAATTACCTCTAGAACTCAGTAATATTCACGATGTCTTTCATGTATCTAATATGAAGAAATGCTTAACTGATGAATCATTGATCGTACCTCTAGAAGAGATTCATATTGACGAAAAACTTCAGTTCAATGAAGAACCAGTAGAGGTAATGGATCGAGAAATGAAAGTGCTAAAACGTAGCCGTATACCAATCGTTAAAGTGCGTTGGAACTCGCAACGTGGACCCGAATATACATGGGAACGTGAAGATCAAATGAAATCAAAGTACCCACATCTATTCTCATAAACGATTGTCATAATGTAAGTCTTCACTAAATTTCGGGACGAAATTTCTCTAACAGGAGGAGACTGTGACAGTTGCATACGAGAATTACGTCAGCAATGACGTGGGCACATTTGATCGTTCTAGAAATCCACTTTGATTTAATGATTGTAATTGTTACAGATCAATAGTATGCGAGAAATGATGAACGTGGGCGAAAACCGTGTTCAAAACGGAGTTCTGGATTGCCCGGAATCGAAAAACGAAGAAAAATCACTAAGTGTTGGTCGACTGGACTCATCGCGGTACGCGATGGAGGGTTCGAGAATCCTCCGCGGTACGCGATGCTTGCAAAATATCTTAGATTCCTCCGGAAATCTCCGCGGTACGCGAAGACTTTTTAGGCTCTCCGTCGCGGTACGCGACGGATGAGGCGGTGGAATGATCTGATCCTTTTAATCAGATTTCATGCAAGAAAGAAGTTTATTCTTCTTCTTCTTCGTTTCTGCTTCATTTCCAGGCGAAAACACACACACTTTTGCCATCCAAACTCCAGTCTAAACTTATCAGACGCCAAGGATCGTGCCACGGGTCGTGTATACAAGTTCTGATCGTTGTTTTATCCGTCAGATTAGGTAATGATCCGTTTAAACCTTCTAGTTCAATTTTGATTGATTAGATCTTGATTTTGAACGTAATGCCATAGTTAGGATTGTTGATTATTGCCTAGATGATGGCTAGGATTGATTATAAACAAAGAACATGATGTGTTAACGGTTAAATCCTTGTTTTGATCCGTTGTAATGCCCGGTTTGCATGAAACCATACCCATGATTATAATGGTTTAATCCATTTGATTATAACAATGTAGGTGATTAGTTGGATTAATCCTTGAAATGCAAGGTTAAATTCAAGTGTTTCAAACTAATCACGATCATTAACATACTTATTGGAATGATTATCTGATGTTTATGATAACAGTCAGATTAGTATGTTAAACCTGGTTATTACACCTATTTTGATGCTACATTGTGATATTTCATGATATTTGGGTAATCAACAACAAGTATTTATCATTCCTAAGCCATTAAATTATCTAGAAACTGTTACAGTATCATAATCAACAACATTAACTATCTGGTTAATCATAGATTATTCTGATTAATCAAGAGTGTCATCAACTTTGTATTAGGAATCTAATGCAATGTAGGTTCCTACATTATCATACATTGTATGATATAATCTTAAATTAACTAAATACATAACTAATACCGAGTTGATGATTTACTAAGCAATGTCCTTGACATTGAACGTTCAGAAAGATCTAATCGGTAAACTAGAACATAAATAACTTGTTAAATATAACTAAATGTAGAATCATCTCTGTACTATCAGTTTGGTTATACTCTGATATACCTATACTACCAGGTGAGTTTCGTACAACCCCTTTTATTTTTAATCTTTTATAAACATCGGGGAACACTGCAAACTGTTGTCTGAACATATGATATGAATCAATGATATCTGTGTGATTTCATGTGACTTTTGTGGGATTTCATGGGATTTTGCCTGTAGACTGAACTCTATCATGGAACTGAAAGTCCTCATTCTTGAACTGTATCTAGTGAACCCATGTGTGGCCGAACAGAAAACATTGATAGTACTATTGGTTGACACCCCATTCGCTGGGAGGATTGCATCTCCCCTTGTGTGAATGTTTGTTATCTGTTTCCTGAACTTCTTAATGGTATGATAGACATTAAGATAATGAGGCAATAAGATATGTACCGACGGGTAATATCTTGAGAACTGAACTAGACGTCCAAAAGGAACTAGATACGGGTCCCATGGTTATCCGGAACTGAACTTTTGAGAACGTACTTATCATATCATATTGTTTTAAATTGAACTGTCGATCTCACCAGCTTTGTGCTGACGTTTCAAACTCAAACCTTTTTGCAGGTAAACAGTAATAGCCGGTGAGGATGCACTTTTGGGATATTTGCACTTGTATAATTAATACTGTAATTAAATAAATATAGCTGTAATGTAATTGTGATTGCGACACCCTTGTACTGTATTTACTTTAAGTTAATATGTGTGCTTATGATATCGGATCAAGTAAGTCACACCTCACCTCGGAGACATCACCACTATGCTTCCGCAACCGGTTCGGTGACGTCAGACCAGACACGAGGTGAAGAGGGGTGGGGGTGTGACAAGAAGATTCAATTGATGGACCTGCCTGAGATGTGTTGATTGTCTCAAACTGTGACACACCATTTTGTGCTGAAGTGGATTCTGCCAAGATTTGTCTTGAAGCTATTGGCAGTTCAACACGTAAGTCATCTTCTCTTTTGCCTTTGGAGGTGTCTATGGTAGCTGACTGTGAAACTGGAACATATTCTTTCACCAGATTAAAGGCAGATGTAAAGCTATCAAGATCAAATAGCCAATCAGGGCCTGTTCCAGGTTTATTAAGAGTATGCTCATTGAACTGAACATTTGCAGACTCTTCAATAACTCTGGAAGTTTTGATGTATACTCTATAAGCCTTGGCATGTGAAGAGTACCCAACAAATTAGCCCTCTGCTGACTTCTCAGCAAACTTGGCTAAGTAATCTATAGTATTCAAGATGGTGCACTGACATCCAAATGGTTTGAGAAATCCAATGAATGGCTTTCTCTTATGCCAAATTTCATAAGGAGTCATACCATGTGTCTTAACTACCAATACTCTGTTTTGGACATAACAGGCAGTGTTGACTGCTTCTGCCCAAAAGGTTATTGGAAGTTTGGCATCAGACAACATGGTCCTTGCAGCCTCAATTAGTGTCCTATTCCTTCTCTCAGCAACACCATTTTGTTGTGGAGTCCTAGGAGCACTAAATTGTCTTGTGATACCCTTAGATTCACAAAAAGAATTAAAATCTGATTCTTGAATTATGTTCCTTGATCTGACCTAATTATTTTTACATGATGATCACTTTCATTCTCCACCCTAAGTATAAATGACTTTAGGATCTCAGCAGTTTCATCCTTGGTATTTAAGAAAAATACCCAGGTATACCGAGAGAAATCATCAGTGATCACCAAGTAATATGACTTTCTACCAAGACTTTTAACACTTGTGGGACCAAACAAATCCATATGCAGTAAATGCAGGACTGTTGTAATAGAATTTATCTCTTTGGCATGATGAGATGACTTGTGCTGCTTACCTTTTAAGCATGCAACACATTTATCAACACAAATGAATTCCTTTGTTGGTAAACCAGTTACTAAGTTATTTTTGACAAGTTTATTCATATTTTTTAGGTTTACATGACAAATTCTTCTATGCCAAAGAGATGATTCATCAAGTGAAGCTTTTGAGGCAAAGCACCTTATATTACTAAGAGGTGCAGCTGTGCTCATGTCTAGCATATACATGTTGTTTCTTCTTGGATCTCTGAGCAGAATTTGATCGTTTGGTACCACAAATCCTGGTTTCAAGCCAATGCATTCATGCTCAGTATACAACATGTTGTGCTTTTGATCGCACACCTGTGATACACTCAGTAAATTGTAGTTAAGTTCTTTTACAAAATGCAAATTCTAAAAGCTTACCTTGCCATTAGTGATTATGCCCATACCTGTTATGTAACCTCCCACTGGATCACTTCCAAAAGCAACAGACCCTCCAAAGAATGGTTCATATTTGTGCAGGTGAGTCTTGTTGCCTGTCATGTGCCTGGAACAGCCACTGTCAACTATCCACAAGTTGCCTTTTGATTCCTGTTGTCCCTGCATCATTCTAAGTAAATTTCTTTGACATCATCCTAGGTGGGACAGATGATGTGCTTGCTTTTGATGGGAGGAATGGTTTATCAGTTGATTCCTTCTTCTTCCATACTTGTTTTACTTTGTGAGTTTTCGGAAGACTCTGTTTCCTTTGATAGTCATCGGAAGCTACTTTTCCTTTTCCTTCCGATGGTCTTTTTCCGAAGGAAAAAGGTTTCTTTGGTTTGTTGGACGCCTTCTTTTCATGAGCTTCCGAGGTTCCTTTTCCCTCGGAAGCTTTCTTTTTCTTTGCTTCTGGTGCTTTCTTTCTGGAAGCCTTTTGGTTATGTTTCTTCCGACTGTCATAAGTATTAGCTTCCGATACTCTCTTGAATGGATTTCTTCCTTGTTCTTCCAAAGAGGTAGATGACTTACTCCAGCTATTCTTTCTTCCTCTTCCCTGTACTTTTGAGGAAATTCTGCCTTTTGGATTATAGAAGCAACCAGCAGCAAAATGATTTACATCACCACATATCAGACATATAGTTTGACTGTTGAGAGAGTATTGCTGTTGATCCTTCTTGATGAAGGCTGAGCTTTGATCCACAAAGAGTGATGATTTGGATGTTCCAACAGAGTTGTTGGCTTTAGGATTTGCATGTTTTCCTGAAAAATTGACCTTTCTCTCCTTTGATCTTCCTCTTTTGGACTTGTCAGATGGACAAGTCACATATTCATCTGAGGAGATACTCCCTGTGGTTTTAGCTTTGACAAAAACTGTTGAACGTTTTTTAGTTTTCTTATTTTGTTTCTTAATTTTCAAAGCTTGTTTTTCTTTTATTGGTTTAATAGGAACATCATCCTCATCTGAGCATGTTGAGGTACTTGGGTTTAGATTAGAGAGAGTATCAGTTTGAACCACCTTGTGTATGTCCATTTCCTCATTATACACAAGGTCAACTAATGGTTTACACCTTACATCTGCCATGGAAGTATATGCAGATGGAGGTTCTACTCTATTATATCCCAAAACAGCCCCGTATTTATTCACCAATTTAGTTGTGCTGCTCATCCTGAAAAGTTTCTCATACTTTTCTCTTTGGCTTAAAAATTTGTCTCTGTAAGACTTAGCCATTACAAGTTCAGTCTTGGCGGTCGTTAGTCTTTCTAAAAGATTTTTAATTTAACACTGTTTGTTAGTGTCTTCATGTTTTAAACTTGAGATAGTCTTTTCCATTTCATCAATCTTTTCTTTGTAATTTCTTTCAGCCTCAAAGAAATTTGCCTTGACAACTTGTAAGGACTCAAGTTCATTACAGAGTTGAGAATTTATCTTCTTATAAACAGATAATGTTTCTAAGCATTCAGGTGTACACATGTTATTAGTTACCTTGTTTGAGGAGGATGAGTCATTTGCCATCAAAGCACTGTTGGAAATGGAAGCATCCTCAGCTTGAAAGCTCCAATCTGCAAAGTCTTGCTCTGCAATGTTTGCATTGTTTGTTGAGCTTGATGGTCTTTGTTGTGGTTGCCCAAAAGTTGTCGGCTAAGTTCCTGTGGATTTGCATTCTCTGGCAAAGTGGCCTAACTGTTGGCAATTAAAGCATTTAAGCTTGGACTTGTCTAGACCAAACCCAGTTTTCATATTGTGTTTTTTAAACTGCCTGCCAGTTCTCTGATAGAACTTCTTTGCTCGATAGGAAATCATGGCCATCTGATAATTGATGTCCATTTCCTCTAAGTCATCTGCAGGAATACCATCTAAATCTTCTTGACACAATTGTAAATAGTTGGTTTCTTTGACCATAAAAGCTCCTTGCCCAGAGGTTAGTAGTGGGGTTGGGTTAGAGAGAGGATTTGGGTGTGAGTTTGATGGAGTTGAGGTTTCAGGAAAGGTGACAGTGGGTATGGAGGTATGATGGTAGATGGGTTGATAACTATGGTATGGAGGATTGTTGATGGGTGCATACAGGGCTGCTGAACCAGATGATATGTGGGAAGTTCTAGATTCTTGGGCATCTAATTCCATCTGATAGGCACTAAGAATACCAAATAACTCTCCTAGAGTTAGAGTTTTCAGGTTTTATGTTCTTCTGATTGTTACTGAATAAATGTTCCATGCCTTTGGAAGAGAGCTCAGAAATTTTCTGAGCACATCTTGATTATCCAGAATTACACCTGAAGTTGTCAATTCATCCACAAGTTGGACATACCTTAGGTACTGAGAGAACATGTTCTCATTGTTTTGTTGACAAAAGTTCTCAAACTTTTGTTTCAGCATATCCTTCTTGTTTTCTTTGACATCATCTGAACCTTCATACATCTGCTTCAAGGAGTTCCACAGTTCTTGAGCATACTTGCATTTATTGAATGCATGTATAATGGAGTTCGGTATTGACATTTGAATGAGCCAAAGAGATTTAGAATCAACTTCCATCTTCTTATAGTCTTCGTCTGAGTACATAGATGGGTCTTTTGGTACTGCAAAGGTTGAAATCCTAGTTCCTGATGAATCCTTCCATTCTTACTTTTTAGGTATCAAAGTCTTCAGGGGTGAACATCGATGGCTTGTTGAGAGTGCCATTTTCTGTATCATCTTTGTTTAGAGCAACCATCTTAGACAAACACATAAAATATGAGTGTTGAAATGATGAGATTTTTAGAAGAAATAAAACTGGTAACTTAAGGATGATTAGTCACTTATGTTCAAGAGCCAAAGCTCTGATACCACTTGTTGGATCGGGTTGCTTAATCTAAACAACACTTCACAAGTATTTCATACTAAACTTTAACAGATGCGGAATGTTCTATTAGAGTAATCTCACAATCACACTCAAAATGACAAAGTAATAATCTTTGAACACTGATAAGAACACGAGAATAATTTCAAGCTCAAGGATACATTTCTCTCAAAGTAAGAAGTGTACAAGCACACGTCAAGCGAACATACAATGGGAGGTTATATAACCAAGGCTACAACTGTATACACTTAGGAATACAAGTTGGGTATACTAGACAAGTACATAAAGTAAAGCTTATTCTAGTATGTTGAGTGTCTTAACAGGCTAAGACACTCAGTCATAATCATTACATTAATGGACATTGACTATACAAAAGACTACTAAATACAAAAGACATTTAATGTTGTTGATCTTCAAGGCTTTAGATGATCTTTTGCATTTAATGCAGCATGGGAGAAGTAAGGCGCTTTATCAGACTCTTTACATGTTGTCTTTGTGTTTACTCAGACCAGCATGTCTTGTGTCAGTCCCTTTTGTACTATGAGAGTAATCAGCTACAGTCTTTGTCAGAGTATAAACCTCAAAAGTCTTTGTCTTTGTCTTTAGAGCAAAAGAAGATTCCTCGGAAGCTTTATGTCTTCGGAAGCTTTTAAGTCTTCTAAAGCTTTAATATATGTTATTCTTCCGAAGCAGTTGTCTTGTAAAACCTTCGGCATGAATAAGTTATCCTTCGGAAGCAAGTTTTGCTTCCGAAGAATCACTTCTTCCTTCCAAAGGCTTTTAGTCATTGAAGTTCTATACTTAGACAAAATAAGAAGTTTGGTGAGCATCAACCTTTATTAGTCTTTACAACAGCCTCCAGAATAGTGCGAAATCCTATTCCAGGGTTTTCCAATCGAAACCGACAGCAACCGTGGTGATCCGAAGGTATGAAATGGACGTTTGAGTAAGAATCGAACACCACGAACAATGAATCGAAGTTGGACGGCAAGAGAACTCTCAAAAATCCAAGGGTTTGACACTTGAGTGCTATGGGATGAATGAGGGTTCTCAGAAGTTGGGGTTGAAATGATTTGAACTTGTATTTATAGGCAGTAGACATTCGGCTGAATGAGTGGCCGAAACAACTCATTAGGCGAATGACTGTGGAGAATAGGTAAGTCAGTCGAATAAATCATTCGGCGAATGACTCATTCGCTGAATATAGTCATACTCTATTCTCATTCGGCAAATGAGTTCATTCGATAGAGTCATTCGCCCGAATGAGCAATACTCATACTCAATTAATCAATAAACCAAATCACCCAATCATATAATCAAATAATTAAAATATAAACATTAAGAACAATATAGAAAGACAACTTCCATTAATATAACTTGAATTTTACATGATGAATAATACAAAATTGAACTAGGGACATTAAGTGCATTAATTCCCACATAACATTTAGCACATAAGTTCACATAGCATCTAAATTATGTCTACTAAGCTTAAAAGTTTGCATCATGTATATGTTTTTGACTCTATGAATGTGTTGTTGTATAAGGCATATGTAACATCATAAAAAGTATACAATATGTTACAAGGGAGTAAGAATTAACTCACCTTGAGTATGATTTATATTTAACTTGATTGTAAGTGTATCACCAAAAAAATCCCAACCAAATGAAACTACAAAAAGTTTAAATAATTGTCACATTATTATTTATTGAAAGAGTCAAGTCAAAACATTTAGTCTCCCAACTTCTTTCTAATTTATTGTTATTCTCACACTCAACGAAATTAGATTTGATATTGACGGGTAGCCTCATAGTTAACATCCCCTAATAATTCACAAGTTTTATATAATCCAAACCATATCCGATTGGATTTACACTTGCTTTAGCAGTACTCATTTAGTATGACACACTCTCAAACTTGAAAGTTTTGGGGCACTCAGCTTCATTAGGCTTTTACAAATATTGTTACACAATTTCCATGGACTCACAAGTTGTCGATCATGATATACACTTAACAAAATTTCACCCACACAGTTGTTATGTTTGCAGCTGTCCTTTTCTTTCAACTAATATGCATTACCCATAAATCACGTGAACCTTCACAACATTCACAAAGTGTACTCACATAATACACACACTCGAATACATAACAGGAGGGATTTGAACCCAAGACCTTTCATTTAGAAGAATCCCGGGGTACCATTGAGGCACTGCCTCATTGGTGCTTGCAATTTAGTTGACAAATTTGAATTAAGCTAGAATTTATGTTTTTTTGGGTCCCTTTAACTTTGTGGTCCTATTTTCAAAACTTCATTTTACAATAATTAACTATTTTTTATATTCACAAGCTTCAACGATTATGTCGGTTATTTAAATGAGTATCCCGTGTTCAATGATAACAAAATCATTAAGTCCTGTTGGATCGGGTTGTTAACCTCAAACAACTCTTCACATGTATTTCTATCTTACAATCTAATAGATGTGGAATATCTATTAGAAGGATCTCACAAACACTTGAATGAAGAACAAATAATCTTTGAATAACAGTAAGAACACAAGAGTAAATTCAAGCTCAAAGATATATTTCTCTCAGAGTATTACAAGTGTAAACAGACAAGCACACTTAACAGGTTTACAATGAGAGGTTATATAGCTTAGGCTACAACCGTATACACGTAGGAATACAAGTTGGGTATACTAGACAATACATAAAGTAAAGCTTATTCTAGTATATTGAGTTTCTTAACAGGCTAAGACACTTACTTACAATCATTACAAATATAGACATTGACTTTACAAAGACTAGCTAATCTTTTGCATTTAATGCTGAGGAAGGGAAGTAAGGTGTTGTCTGACTATCGGTATGATCTTTTTGTATTTAATCAGACCGCATGTCTTGTGTCAGTCCCTTTTGTACTAAGAAAGTAATCAGCTACAGTCTTTGTCAGAGGATAAACTTCGAAAGACCTTGTCTTTATCTTTGATGCAAAGGAGAATCTTCGGAAGCTGTCAGTCTTCGGAAGTCTTTAATTCTTTAGAGGCTTTATGTCTTCGGAAGTTATGAAGCTTTGTCTTCTAAGTACCAATCTTCCAAAGGGTTTGTCTTGTACAACCTTTAGTATGAGTGAGTTACTCTTCGGAAGCAATGTTGCTTTCGAAGAGGAACTTCTTCCTTCCAAAGGCTGTAGTCTCTGTACTTAGACAAAATTGAAGTTTGGTGAGCATCAGCCTTTATTAGTCTTTACAGTCTCCACGTAGGCTGATGCTACCAAAACTTCCTATGGGGTTCTCCTTACAACCTTTTCTCCCCTCAAGACCTGAGCCCTTGCCTTTACCCATCTGACTGCTTGTTTTCCTACTAATCCATCGTCTAGATTTTCAAGAGGGAGGCTTTCCAAATCAGAAACAAAGGGTGCAGCTAGCACAATCAGCTGTGCCAAATCCAAAATCTTTATTCCTCCATTGAGTAGAGCGAGAGTAAACTCTTTGTGAACTTTATTGTAGCTCCACTTTACAATAGGAATGTAGGTATGATCATGCTTTAGTTCATAGAGATCTTTTAGATGTTCTTTGGGCATTGAGGCTGCTGGTTTGGCTTTTGGTCCTGGGGAGGTGACTCTGGCTCAAAGTCAGAGGAGATGGCAGATGTTCTCTTTTTCGTTTTGGCCATGCTCTTTCTTCTTATAAATCTTGATTTGTCTTTAGAAGTGACTTGACTCCTCTGATATCTGGCCTGCTGTACTTCCACATTTGAGCCCACTGTTGCACCTGTTGTTGCAGTGGGCTGTGGATCAACATCCTTAGTTGTTGAGGGTTCTGTTCTCCTCTCATCAGCCTGTGTTTGTCTCTCAGGATCAGGGTTCAGTGATCGTTGTATCCTTGTAGATTTTTACCCTTATTGATCTTGATCACTGAAGAGAATGGCATGTTGTCCATAGAGGGACTTGATGGAGGAGTTGTTTGTTCTTCTTTAGGGTCCAGGGGAAACATGTTGGGGAACATGGCCTTAGTAGCTTCCCCACACATGACTTCTTCCCCTTCTCTGATCCCAAATCTAGAGATGGGAATTTCAATTGAAGTTCCTTCCCTTAGACCTAAGCCTCTAATTAGGCTTGCCCTTTGAGCCTGTATCTACTCAATTGGAAGCAACTCACCTCTGGCTATTATAGCCTTTATATCTCTGACATGCATGTCCATGGTCGAGTTCTTCATAGGGCCTAGCTGCCGAGCATGGAAGCCATATTCAAGAAGGAAAGCCTTCAAGTTGTCTCTATAGGCCTTTTCCTTCTGTTTCTTTGTTAGTTTCACCATAGTTTAGGATGCAGCAGCTGCCTGTTCTTGCTACTGGACCTTGTTCAGCTCGGTAGCCATCTGAGGTACCGACCAGAGCAGTACTTCATCGATATCATATCCCTTCTCCTCAAGTAAAGCAGAGAGTCTGATCCACTCTTCATCTTGTGCAGTGTCTGGTCGGCCCTTCATTTTCTTTGGTCTCCTCTCCTCCTGTTCTGTTTCCTCCTCTGGGGTTAGTTTTCTTTTTCCTTTGTCATCTGCTATTAGTTTTACCCCAGAGGAGATGGATCCTTTAGCCTCACCAACCGGTTCATTGGCCAATAGCTCCTATGTGGAGGAATCATCAATAATGGCTGGGCCTTCGGAAGTAGCTGCAGCTTCGGAATTAACCTCAGCATTCACTACCTCCTCCAGTTGACCAACCATCTTGGGTGATTCCTTGGCAGTATCCACAGAGTGCTCAGGAGTGGAGGAGAGGTCTTCGACAACCTTTGTCCTAGAAAGGGACACAGGTTCCATGGAGATTGGTTCTTGCTCTTGAGTAGTTTCCTCCATGGCAACCTGGGCTGTAGTCTCAGCAGGAGACTTAGTCCCAGTAGGGGACTGTTGAGTCCCAACAGGGGACTGAGGTTCCAAGGAGACATTTGTGGTAGCTTGCTCAGTCTTTTTGGCAACCTCCATGGTATCCTCAGAAGCAGAAGAAGAAGAGGAAGTAGTAGATTCATGAAAGTAAGTGCTCAAGAATTCATCCCATTCATTGGTCAGAGTGAGTAATGATGGGTTGTATTCTTGTGCAACTTCATCTTCTTGTCCTGATCCTACCAATGGAACCTTCTCCCCCTTTTTGGTAGCATCAGGGGAAACATAAGTAGTGGTAGCAGGATCAGGATGGAAGGGTGTGAAAATCATTGGGGGACGCCTTTGAGGTCCAGAATAGTAGCATCTTTGGTCTGGACATCAAGCTTCAAAGTAGCAACCTCAGATTCCAGGTTCGCTTCCCTTTCTTAAAGAGATATGATGATGGCCATCAATTCTTGTGCTTTGGTGCCCTCATCCACATGAGTGGAATCACTGGGCAATGGAGTCCTGAGCCCAGCTCCTGCACCTCCATCACCAGCTGTGGTTTCTTGGCACCCTGGATTCCCCTCGTTGAGAAGGGCTTCAAAGAAGTCCTCCCCAATGTGGGTTGCCGCAGGTGAGGTCCTAGTTCCTGTACCACTATCCTGAGGATCCTGATTAGGATCAACAGTAGTGGCAGCCTCATCTGCATTGACCCCTTCTGAACTTCTGGGGTCAACCTCTGAAGTGGTAGGCTCTTAGTCAAGGAACCTGGCTTGTAACTGTGTCACCACTCTCATAAGTGTTTGGGTAGTGGGAGAGAGTGGTTCCTCCACAGTTGTAGCAGGTGTTCCTTGAGCCTGGGTAGTAGTATGGGTTGGGGGCATTTCTGGGTGATAGGATCCTGGAGACTTGGGAGACAGTCTCTGTTCTAGGGGAGTTGCTTCATCAGAAGCAGACTCAATAATTGGAGCATCCGTTTGGATATTCTCAGGTATGTTTTGTGACTTACTCTAAGGGCTATAAGGCTGGTTAAGGACAGCCACAAGTTCCAGAGTAAGAACCTGTGGGTTAACAGCAGGTGTGGCTTTTACCTTTGGTGGAACTGTGTCCTTAGCAGTTCTTTTCACCTTTTTCTTGATGGGATCAGAAGAAGGGACCTGAACAGCTGTAGAAAGTTGTTCAGGGGTTCGCGGCATTTTTAGGTGATAGTAATGGGATGTGGAACTGAAATGGAAGGTGTGGGTTCAGCATCTGTGGGTGCAACAGAGCTGTCACATGCTAGAGTTTGTAACTCTATGGAAGGAAGAAGATGAGTGAAGTTTCCAGAGAACTTGGCACTCTTCTTCTTTAGTTGAACAAAAACCTTGGAAGAGACCAAGGGGATTTTGTATGTATTCCAAGTCAGTGAGAGGACAGAACCCAACTCACTGTAGAATATATGCTGCAAAAATCTGGGATACATACAAAACTTCTATGGCGACGAGATATTGTCAACCAAGTTATTGAACATAAAGGCAGAAAAATTAAAGAGTTTGTTGGAAACTAATCCATGAATAGCCGAAGCTAAATCAGAGGAAACTTGATCCCAACCACCAATCTTATTGGAAAGACATTGCAAGAACAAATGTATGTGGTACTTATAATTATATGACACTCCACCCTTCAAATAAGTAGTTGAAGGAAGAGGACCTTCGTACCCCATTGACCTAAAGGTCAATGCTACCTCATCCTTAGTGAATGAGACCCTTCCCCTAGCATCACAGAGTTGAAGATGCCGACAGATGGTCTCTACTGTGATAGATATAGGATGAGCATCAATGGTAGCATTGAGAATCTGACCATTGGGAGATAAAGAGACCGAACATGACGCCCAAAATTGTTGGTAATGAGATTCATACACCAAGGGCTTAACAGTGAGAGCAAAATTATACATACTCCTTTGAAGAAAGGAGATAATCAATTCCTTCTTCTTGTGTACACCCTTGAACAACCAACCTTGCTTTATTCTTAATGACCACTCCCTTATCATCCTTCTTATTTCTGAAAACCCATTTTGTTCCAATTGGATACTTACCCTTAGGTAAGGAGCAAAGTTTTCAAACACCTTGTATTTCAAATTGAAGAAGCTCCTCTTACATGGCTTCTACCCAACTGTTGTCTTTCAATGCCTCAGCAACTTTCTTTGGTTCTACTTGGGATAGAAAGCAAGAAAACAAACAAATGTTTGCTTCATGCATAGAGCTTCTTGTTCTTACTCCTTCTTCAACATTACCAATAATGTTCTTAACTAGATGAGTTTTATGAATACGAGTTCTAGGAATTACATCCAGCTGAGAAGCTAAATCCGGATTTACCAACTCAAGGTTAGGAAGTACCACCTCAAGTTGAATTTCTTGCAGATCTTGTGGATTCTGAGATTGGACTGTGGTAAAGGGATTCTCTTTGGAACATATAGTTTCCAAAGTGTTTGTTTCAGCTGAGGGATTCACATCTTCTCCTTGACTCAATGGAACTAAGGTAGATTCACTCAAGGGAACTGCATGAGATGTGTTTACTGTCTCAGACTGTGAAATATCTGTGTGTGTTGAAGTGGATTCTGCCAAGATTTGTCTTGAAGCTATTGGCAGTTCAACACGAAAGTCTTCTTCTCTTGTGGACTGGGAGGAGTCATTGGTAGTTGACTGTGACTCTGAAACAAACTCTTTCACAAGATTAAATGCAGATGTAAAGCTATCAAGATCAAATAGCCAATCAGGACCAGTTCCAGGCTTATTGATAGTATGTTCATTAAACTGAACATTTGCAGATTCTTCAATAATTCTGGAAGCTTTGATGTATACTCTATATGCTTTTGCATGTGAAGAGTATCCAACAAAGTAGCCTTCTGCAGATTTCTCAGCAAACTTGGCTAAGTGATCTTTGGTATTCAAGATGGTGCATTGACATTCAAATGGTTTGAGAAATCCAATGAATGGCTTTCTCTTATGCCAAATTTCATAAGTAGTCATACCATGAGTTTTAACTACCAATACTCTATTTTGAACATAACAGACAGTATTGACTGCTTCTGCCCAAAAAGTTATTGGGAGTTTGGCATCAAACAACATGGTTCTTCCAGCCTCAATTAGTGTCCTATTCCTTCTCTCAGCAACACCATTTTGTTGTGGAGTCCTAGGAGCACTAAATTGTCTTGTGATACCTTTAGATTCACAAAAAGAATTTAAAACATGATTTTTGAATTATGTTCCTTGATCTGATCTGAATATTCTTACATGGTGAGCACTTTCATTCTCCACCCTAAGTATTAATGAGTTCAGGGTCTCAGCAGTTTCATCCTTGGTATTTAGAAAGAATACCCAGGTATACCGAGAGAAATCATCAGTGATCACCAAGCAATATGACTTTCTACCAAGACTTTTAACACTTGTGGGACCAAACAAATCCATATGCAGTAAATGCAGGACTGTTGTAATAGAATTTATCTCTTTGGCATGATGAGATGACTTGTGCTGCTTACCTTTTAAGCATGCAACACATTTATCAACACAAATGAATTCCTTTGTTGGTAAACCAGTTACTAAGTTATTTTTGACAAGTTTATTCATATTTTTTAGGTTTACATGACAAATTCTTCTATGCCAAAGAGATGATTCATCAAGTGAAGCTTTTGAGGCAAAGCACCTTATATTACTAAGAGGTGCAGATGTGCTCATGTCTAGCATATACATGTTATTTCTTCTTGGAGCTCTGAGCACAATTTGATCATTTGGTACCACAAATCCTGGTTTCGGGACAATGCATTCATGCTCAGTAAACAACATGTTGTGCTTTTGATCACACACATGTGATACACTTAGTAAATTGTAGTTTAGTTCTTTCACAAAATGCACATTCTCAAAACTTACCTTTCCATTTTTGATTGTGCCCCTACCTATGATATATCCTCCCACTGGATCACTTCCAAAAGAAACTGACCCACCAAAGAATGGTTCATATTTATGTAGGCGAGTCTTATTGCCTGTCATGTGTCTGGAATAGCCACTGTCAACTATCCACAAGTTGCTTTTTGATTCCTGCTGTCCCTGCATATGACTAGAAGTGAATTAGTTTCTGATGGGAACCCAAGCCTATATGGTCTTGGGTTTTCCATTAGCATCATTGTAAGTAAATTTCTTTGACATCATCTTAGGTAGGTCAGATGATGTGTTTATTGTTGGTGAAACTGGTGATTGAGCAGATGGTTCAGCTATTTCCTTTTTCTTCCAAATCTGTTTGATTTTTAAGATTTTCGGAAGAGTTTGATTCTTTTGACAGTCATCGGAAACACTCTTTTCCTTCCCTTCCGATGAGTTGGTTTTTGTTGACCAGTTCGGTTTTACTTCCGAAGTTCTTCTTCTTCTAAAGGGAAAAGTTTTTTTGGTTTATTGAAAGTCTTCTTGCTATGTGCTTCCGATGTTCTTTTACCTTTGGAAGCCTTTCTTTCCTGATCTTCCGAAACATTCTTTTCGGAAGCCTTCTTATTTTATTTCTTTCGACAATTAGAGGTGCTAGCTTCTGATACCTTATTGACTTGTTTTCTCCCTTGTTCTTTCGAAGCAGAAGATGACATGCTCCAACTCTTCTTTCTTCATCTTCCTTGTTTCTCAGAAAACACTCTGCTTCTTGGATTGTAGAAGCAGTCAGCAGCAAAGTGATTGTTATTACCACACATCAGACATACAGTCTGATTGTCTAGAAATGGTTTATGCTGATTTTGATTGATGGATAATGAATTTTAATTCACAGCAGTTGATGGTTTGGATGTTCTAGCAGACTTGTTACCTTGATGATTTACCTGTTTTCCTGAAAAACTGGCCTTTCTTTGTTTTGACCTACCCCTTTTGAACTTTTCTGATGGACAAGAAACATAATCATCTGAAGAGATATCTCCATTTTGAATTTTTTTAGACTTAACAAAAACTGATTGATGATTCTTAGTTTTCTTAGTTCTTTTATTACTTTTCAAAGCTAGTTTTTCTTTTTGTGGTTTAATTGGAATATCATCCTCATCTGAGTATGTTGAGGTACTTGGGTTTAGATCAGAAAGATTATTAGTTGGATTCACCTTGTGTATGTCTAAATCCTCATCATACACAAGATCAACTACTGGTTTACACCTAATATCCACAATGGGAGTGTAAGCAGATAGAGGCTCCACTTTGTTATAACCCAAACCAGCCCCATTTTTATTTACAATTTCAGTTGTGCTGCACATTTTGAAAAGCTTTTCATACTTTTCACCTTGTCTTAAAAACTTATCTCTATAAGACTCAGCCAATACAAGTTCCGTCTTGGCAGTGGTTAATCTTTCTAAAAGATTGTTAATTTGACACTGTTTGTTACTGTCTTCATGTTTTAAGCTAGAAATGGTCTTTTCTATTTCTTAAATCTTTTCTTTGTAATTTCTTTCACATTCAAAAAAAATTTCCTTGACTACTTGTAACGAATCAAGTTCATTACAGAGTTAAGAGTTTATTTTTTAAAAAACATTTAAATTTTCTAAACATTCACATGTGCACATGTCATCAGTTACCTTGAATGAGGAAGTATAATCATTTGCCATCAATGCACTGTTGGAAATGGAAGTATCCTCAGCATGAAAGCTCCAATCTGCAAAATCTTGTTCTGCAATGTTTGCATTGTTTGTTGAGCTTGATGATCTTTGTTGTGCCCAGAAGTTGATGGCTGAGTTCCTCTAGACTTGCACTCTCTAGAAAAGTAGCCTAACTGTTGGCAATTGAAGCATTTTAGCTTGGACTTGTCAAGACCAAACCCAGTTTTCATATTGTGCTTTTTGAACTGCTTGCCAGTTCTCTGATAGAACTTCTTTGCTCGATAGGAGATCATTGCCATCTGATAATTGATGTCCATTTCCTCTAAATCGTCTGCATGAATACCATCTAAGTCTTCTTGGCAAAGATGAAAGTAGTTAGTCTCCTCAGCCTTAAAAGCTCCTTGTCCAGAGGTTAAAGGTGAAGTTGGGTTAGTGAAGGAGTTTAAGTGTGTAGATGATTGAGTTAAAGTTTCAGTAAAGGTGGAAAGGGGTGTAGAAGTAGGGTGATATATGGGTGGATAACTCTGGTATGGAGAGTTGTTGATGGGTGCATATAGTGCAGTTGAACCAGAATTTACATGTAAAGGTTTGGGTTCCTGAGCATCTATCTCCATCTGGTATGCACTGAGTATGCCAAACAACTCACTAAGTTTCAAAGTCAGATTTTCTGTTCTTCTGATGGCAACAGAATAGATATTCCAAGCATGTGGAAGTGATCTAAGAAATTTCCTAATTACATCCTGATTTTCCATTTTGATACCTGCATCGACCAACTCATCAACAAGTTGTACATACCTTAGATATTGAGAAGTCATCTTCTCATTGTTCTGTTGACAGAAGTTTTCAAACTTCTGTTTCAGCATGTCCTTCTTGTTTTTTTTGACATCTTCAGAACCTTCATACATCTGTTGTAGAGAGTCCCACAACTCTTGAGCAGATATGCATTTCTTGAATGCATGTATGATTGAGTTTGGAATGGCCATTTGGATAAGCCACAATGCTTTCAAATCCACTTCCATTCTTTTGTAGTCTTCATCATAATAGAGAGCCGGATCTTTTGGCACTAGAGCTCCACCCACGCCAGCAGCAGAAGGCTGTCTCATCAAATAAAATATCAATAATATGATGAGGCACCATGCATGGTGGTTCACATGGAACAGATCACATTTGAACTTAAAATCTTCCACAAACACCAAGACCTGAAGCGAGTCGGGATAAAAGGTCCTTCAAGAACTGACTTCCAAAGTTTGAAGTCCCGGTTCCTGATGAAACCTTCCATTCTAACTTTCCAAGTGTCCTAGTCTTCTGGGGTAAACATTGGTGGCTTGTTGAGAGTACCATTTTCTGTATTTTGTTTGTTAAGTTCAGCCATTTGAACAAATACACAAAATATGGGTTCTTGTAGCAGTGAGATTTAAAAAGAAATGAAACTGGTAACTTAAGGATGGTTAGTCACTTAAGTTCAAGAGCTAAAGCTCTGATACCACTTGTTGGATAGGGTTGTTAACCTCAAACAACTCTTCACAAGTATTTCTCTCTTACAATCTAATAGATGCGGAATATCTATTAGAAGGATCTAACAAACACTTGAATGAAGAACAAATAATTTTTGAATAATAGTAAGAACACAAGAGTAAATTCAAGCTTAAAGATATATTTCTCTCAGAGTATTACATGTGTAAACAGACAAGCACACTTAATAGGTTTACAATGAGAAGTTATATAGCTAAGGCTACAACCGTATACATGTAGGAATACAAGTTGGGTATACTAGACAATACATAAAGTAAAGCTTATTCTAGTATATTGAGTGTCTTAACAGGTTAAGACACTCACTTACAATCATTACAAATACAGACATTGACTTTACAAAGACTAGCTAAATACAAAAGGCATTTAATGTTGTTGATCTTCAAGGCTTCAGATGCTCTTTTGCATTTAATGTTGAGGAAGGGAAGTAAGGTGCTGTCTGACTATCGTATGATCTTTTTGTATTTAATCAGACCAGCATGTCTTATGTCGGTCCCTTTTGTACTAAGAAAGTAATCAGCTACAGTCTTTGTCAGAGGATAAATCTCGAAAGTCCTTGTCTTTATCTTTGATGCAAAGGAGAATCTTCGGAAGCTGTCAGTCTTCGGAAGTCTTTAATTCTTCAGAGGCTTTGTCTTCGGAAGTTATGAAGCTTTTCTTCTAAGTACCAATCTTCTGAAGGGTTTGTCTTGTACAACCTTTAGTAGGAGTGAGTTACTCTTCGGAAGCAATGTTGCTTCTGAAGAGGAACTTCTTCCTTCCAAAGGCTGTAGTCTATGTACTTAGATAAAATTGAAGTTTGGTGAGCATCAGCCTTTATTAGTCTTTACAAGTCCTCATATCGATAGTACTCACACTTGGCACATTGCAACAAAACTATACGAAATTAAAACTTTACAAAAGAAAACAAAACAGATTACATAATCTTCAATTGAACATTATTGATGCATCCAATCTTCATATCATCAACTGAATCTTTTACTATCAGGTGCACTAAAAATGACTCTTTGGTAATATTTTATTTAAATAATTTAAACTAAAATACCCTTGATATAATTATACGTTTGATTTATAACTTGGTAGTGTTTGATTTAAATAATTTAAAGAGAAATATTTTTAGAATATATATAATTTTAATTAAAAGTTTGGTAGTAAAATATACTTTAATAATATTATATAAAATAATGTATTTAGATACAAATAATCTTTGATTTTAGTAACACATTAAAAATTTATTCCAGTATTTTGTCACACCAATATACTAGAACAAGTAGGGGTTCTCAAAATATCTAAAATCCGAAAAAAACGAAACTCGAATACTACACGAAATCAGAAAAACTCGATTCGAATCTTGATTCGGCGGGTTGGATTCGTATATATAGTTTTATGAAATTTAGGTTGTTCTGGTATCCGAATAATCCTATTAAATTCAAGTTGTTCAGGTTGTTCAGGTATTTTTTATGAGACATGGAATTTTCATATATTTTTTTGCGATAGATTTGGGATCGTTTTTTAATTTTGAACTTTAAAATGTTGTGTTATGAATCTAAACAAGTAAAATATTTACTTTTATTGTCCAAAATATAAGTAAAAATAAATAGACAAAACTAGAAAAAAATTAGAAAAATTTTATTCAGGTTATTCGGATATATCCGAATCGAATTCTAATTCGGATAGCTTTTGGTCGGATGATATTCGAGTCAATTTGGGTCGGGTCGGGTTTCCGATAGAGGCATCAATAGGTTAAATCCGAATAACTCGTAATCTGACCGGATGAACACCCCTAAAAATAAGTTTTACTTTATTTTTGATATTTTGTCAACACTTGTAATCCTACGATGATACAATTGAAGCTTTGTGTATATAACCTCTCAGTTGGTATTTTATCACCTTTTATTTTTTGTAGCAAATTAGTTGGGGAAAATTTAAATAGTAAATTACCACCACAATAACGGTGAGAAAAAAAAAGTGAAATCCTAATTAAAGCCCACGGCTAATCAAGTGAGGTTTTTATAAATAAATAAATAAATAAATAAATAAATAAATAAATAAATAAATAAGGAAACCATTATTACCCCTAATTAAGTGAAAGTCGAGACTCGAGAGCAAATAAAAATTATGTTTAAACAAAGGTAACAACAATTTTCATTAATTTTTTTAACACGCTTTTGATTATTGATTTTTGGTTTATTAGTGTGTATAGATACTGCTTACTAGTGGAAGGTGATCAGAGTAATAACAATATATTAAAAGTAATGAGAAATATGTAACTATGGATCATGGATATCTGGTCGTTGGTGTTCATAGTTGTTGCATTTGCTTTTATAAACAAAGGACTCAGAAATGTGTTATTAGTAAGTGTGTTAAGAGTGACATGTTCAATGAAGCACACAAATGTCATATTAAATTATTTATAAATAGTTAAGTTTTATTTGTACAAAAATTTATGATGTAAAACATTTATCCTCATAAGACGGATGTGGAGTATACCAATAACAAAGAGAATAATATAGAAAAAATGAGAGACTACTATGAAAGAGAGGACACATTCGAAGTTTAGGATTGAAGGAAAGTAACTTACTAAAGTTGTCATGAAAATTGACATTTTTATAAATTATTAAAATATGATATAATTAAATTACATATAAGGAAATAATTGAATTAATACATATTTTAAAAAAAAATTATTTTAACAGATCTCTTAAACATCTTATTAAATATTTGTTTTTAAAATTGTATTTTTCACAAAAATCTAATCTAGTATCTTTTATGCAACACGAATTAACTCAAAAAATTAATTAATTAGTAATGAAATTCTACAAAGCATTATATGATATTTTGTTATATATAAAATATTTTTGAAATCAATTATAAGTATAAATTATACAGTAAATTAATAATATCATTTTTTAATTTTTAAAAGAGTTTTCTTTTTAAATATTTTATATACAAAATGATTTTTAAAAATGTAATTTTTTAATAAATATATTGTGAGTTTCTCCTCTCCTTAAAGCGAAAATTTTGTATCATTAACAGTTTTTTCAACAACATGCTGTTGGCAAAAAGGACTTGATGAACTCTAAGGCTACAATTCATTGTCTTTTAGTGTAAGTGTGTAACGATGATATTTTGTCGGGACAAGTTGATTTTACGTGGAAGTTTTGTTGTAGTGATAGATGGTGTGGTAATAAAAAGACCTTATAATAGATCTTATTGTTTAATTATTGTAAGAGTCCAATTTTTGTTCCATTGTAACATATCTAATAAAAGTCTTGGGAGAAAAATGTGTAATAATTAAATCGAACACTTGGTAATAAAAAAGGAAAATTTTAACCTTGAAATATTGCCCCTTATAAATAGAACAGCAGTCATTGCAATCACTTTGGCGCAAGACGAAAGCTAAAAGAAGAATTAGAGGATGAGTGTGTTGTAGAAAGAAAAAGACTGTAGGATCAGGTTGTTTACCCAAAACAATACTTTATAAGTATTTCTTTCTTTCAATTTAATAGATGCGGAATGTCTATTAAAAAGATATCACAAAACACTCAAATGATGAACAAATAATCTTTTAATAACAGTAATAACACAAGAGTAAATTCAAGCTCAAACATATATTTCTCTCAAAGTATTACAAGCGTAAAACCAGACAAGAACACACTTAACCGGTTTACAATGAGAGGTTATATAGCCAAGGCTACAACCGTATACTCTTTTAAATACAAGTTGGGTATACTAGACAATACATAAAGTAAAACTTATTCTAGTATGTTGAGTGTCTTAACAGGCTAAGACACTCAATCACAATCATTACATTAATAGACATTGACTTTACAAAAGACTACTAAATACAAAAGACATTTAATGTTAATGATCTTCAAGGTTCAAATGATCTTTTGTATTTAATGCTGAGGAAGGGAAGTAAGGTGGTTTCTCTGACTCTAGGTGTGATGTCTTTGTCTTTACTCAGATCAGCATGTCTTGTGTCAGTCCCTTTTGTACTAAGAAAGTACTCAGCTACAGTCTTTGATAAGGAATAATATCGGAAGTCTTTGTCTGCTGAGGAAGTTGCTTAGGGATGTCTTCGGAAGCTTTAAGTCTTCGGAAGCTCTGAAGATCTGAATCTTCTAAGTGTTGAGCCTTCTGAAGCAATTGTCTTACAAAGCCTTCGACAGAATTAAGTTATCCTTCGGAAGCAGTGTTGCTTCCGAAGAGTAACTTCTTCCTTCCGAAGGCTTTTAGTCTTTGTAGCATCAATACTTAGACAAGATAAGAAGTTTGGTGAGCATCAAGTTTTATTAGTCTTTACAGTCTCCCCCTAGGCTGATGCTACCAAAACTTCTTATGGCATCTTTCTTACAATTTTCTCTCCCCTCAGGACTTGAGCTATTGCCTTTACCCATCTGAGTGCTTGTCTCCCTTCTGATCCATTGTCTGGATTTTCAAGAGGGAGGTTTTCAAAATTAAAAACAAAGGGGTCAGCCAGCACAAGTAGTTGAGCCAAATCCAAAACCTTAATTCCTCCGTTTTGCAGAAAGAGAGTAAACTCTTTATGAACTTTAATGTAGATCCACTTCACAACAGGAACGTACGTATGATGATGCTGTAAATCATACAGGTCTTTTGGATGTTCCTTGTGTATTGAGACTGCTAGTTTGGATTTTGGTTCTGGGGGAGGTGACTCTGGCTCAGAATCAGAGGAGATGGCAAGTGTTCTCTTTTTCCTTCTTGCTATGCTCTTTCTTCATTTGAATCTTGGTCTGTTTTGAGCAGTGGCTTGACTCCTTTGATCTCTGGCCTGCTGTTCTTCCACATTTAAGTCCACTGCTGCACCTGTTGTTGCAGTGGGCTGTGGACCAGCTTCCTTAGTTGTTGAGGGCTCTGTTCTCCTCTCATCAGCCTGTGTTTGTCTCTCAGGATCAGGGTCTGTTGATTGTTGCTTCCTTGTAGTCTTTTTAACCTTTATGATCTTCAACACTGAAGAGATTGGCATGTTGTCCATAGAAGGACTTGATGGAGGGGATGTTTGTTCTTCTTTAGGGTCTAGAGGAAACATGTTGGGGAACATGGACTTAGTAGCTTCCCCACACATGACTTCTTCCCCTTCTCTGATTCCAGATCCGGAGATGGGAATTTCAATTGTAGCTCCTTCTCCTAGACCTAAGCTTCTAATTAGGTTTGCCCGTTGAGCCCGTATCTGTTCAATTGGAAGCAACTCAACTCTGGCTATTTTAGCCTTTATATCTCTGACATGCATATCCATCGTTGAGTTCTTCATTGGGCCTAGCTGCCAAGCATGGAAGCCATATTCAAGAAGGAAAGCCTTCAAGTTATCTCTGTAGGCATTCACCTTTTGTTTCTTTGTTAGTTTCACCGTGGCTTTGGATGCAGCAGCTGCCTGTTCTTGCTGCTGCATCTTGTCCAGCTTGGCAGCCATTTTAGGTACCGACCAGCTCAGTACTTCATCAATATCATACCCCTTTTCCTGAAGAAGGGCAGATAATCTGATGAGTTCATCATCCATCGAAGTGTCTGGTCGGCCCTTCATCTTCTTTGGTACCCTCTCCTCCTGTTCTGCTTCCTCCTCCGGGGTTAGCTTTCTTTTTCCTTTTTCCTTTTTCATCAGTAGTTAATTTTGCCTCGGAGGAGATAGATCCTTTAGCCTCACCAGTAGGTTCATTGGCATGTAGCTCTTTTGAGGAGGAAACATCAAGAATGACTGGGCCTTCGGAAGCAGTTTCAACTTCGGAGTTAACCTTAGCATTCACTGCCACCTCCAGTTGACCAACCATCTTAGATGATTCCTTATTAGTCTACTCAGAGAGCTCAGGAGTGGAGGAGAGGTCTTCTTCAGCATTTTCTAAGAAGGAGACACAGGTTCCAGGAAGATAGGTTGTTCTTGAGTTGGTTCTTCCCTGGCATCCTGGGCTGTAGTCTTGTCAGGAGACTTAGTCCCAGAAGGGGACACAGGTTCCATGAAGATAAAAGGTTGTTCTTGATTAGTTTTCTCCATGGAAACTTGAGCTGCAGTCTTAGCAGGGGACTTAAGCTGCACAGAGACATTTGTTGGTGTGTCTTGTTCTGTCTCTATGGCAGCCCCTTGATGGATGGGGTTTGGAATGAGTATTATGTGTGTTTAATGTCAAATTTTATGCATATTTATGTGTTTGATTGGTTAGAATTAGATAACTATGCAAGCTTGTGTGTTTGTAAGTTAAATGCGAAGATTTGGAGAAATTTTGGAAGCACTTAACCATTTCAAAGTGAAAGAATCATGAGTTAAGATGCTAGAGGATCTTGAGACGAAGATTTGGGTTTTTACGGTGCGAAAAATGGACTTAAAATGAGAAAGATATGAAGAAAACAAGTTAGGAAAGAATCTGGCTAGACCATAGCCTACAGGCTGACCATAGCTTACTGCACTTTCTAACAGAATCTGTAGACCATAGCTTACGGCCAGACCATAGCTTACGGTCAACCTTAACAAAAAGTCCCAACCATAGCTTACGGCCAGACCATAGCTTACGATCCAGACGAAGTTTGCACATATAAAAACGTGATTTTTAGGGTTTTTTGGGATCTTATCTTCTCCCAGTCAGTTCTAGGCGATTTTGGACGACAAGGAAGCCAAAATCGAAGCTTTGTAGCCATTCTCTTCCATCCAAACATTTCCAAATCATCCCAATTGATGATCCAATTCAGATTTGAAGATCAATTCCAAGAGATGAGCGGCTAATTTCTGCGTGGTTTCCTCCGGGTGAAGGATTCTTGTAAGCGGGTGATTTAGATTAGTTTACTATTGTGTTTGGAACTAGCAATCTAAGCATTCGATGCTTTTTGCTTAGCGTTTATTCATTTGATTGTAACGATTGGATTTTTATTCAAAACATAATTCATTGTCTTTCAATTCCTGAGATTTCTAGCAATTAGGATATATTACATTGTGTTTGGGATTTATAATATACAATTGATGTTCATGTGATAATCTTCCATTGTTTTGCAATCGAAGCAACTAGTCTTTGTTCATCACAATCATTTAATTATTCTAATCATGTCTATGTGATTGTTCCAACGTAGTAACTAATCTACGAATCTCACTTTGAATCCAAGTCCAGGGGGAGCACCTTTTTCATTATTGTTTAAAACCATTTTAGTTAATTGCAATTTATTTTTATGTTTAACAAACAAACCATTCAAATCAAGTTTACATTTCCCGTTTTAGTTAAGTTTAGGTCACGAATCAATTAACAAGTACACCATCCACAAAAACTCCTCGTGGTTCGACACCCGACTTACCCTATCTAATAAGTTAACCGGGGCTTGATTTTTACTCTTATTTTTGACTGACACTTCGACATCAGTCACCCTGAGTCCTTAGAAGAAGAGGAGGAGGAAGTAGAAGTGGAGTCATGGAAGTATGTGCCCAAGAAGTCATCCCATTCAGTAGTCAAAGTGATTATGGATGGGTTGACATCCTGTGCACTTCCTTTTCTCTTAATTCTAGTCCTGACCCTGCAGAAGGTGCATTCTCCCCCTTTTTGGTAGCATCAGGGGAGACGAAAGTATTTGTAGTAGGATCAGGATGGAAGGGTTGAAAGATTACTAGGGGCACCTCATAAGGTCCAAGATTGTTGTCTCTTTGGCTTGGAGCTCTAGCCTCAAGGTAGCAACCTCTGCTTCTAGGTGAGCTACCCTGGCTTGGAGGGATGTAATTGTGGCCATGAATTCCTGTGTATTGCTGCCCTCATCCACATAAGTGGAATCATTGGATGATGGAGTCCTAAGCCTGGCTCCTGCACCTTCACCACCAGATGTGGTTTCTTGGCACCCTGGATTCCCTGTATTGAGAAGGACATCAAAAAAGTCCTCCCCAACATAGGTTGCCGCAGGTGAGGTCCTAGTGCCTGTACCACTGTCCTGTTGATCTTGATTAAAATCAACAGTAGTGGCAGCCTCACCTGCATTGATCCTGTCGGAACTACTGGGACCAACCTCTAAAATAATAGGCTCCGGGTCAGGGGACCTAGCTTGTAACTGTGTCACCACTCTCAATAGTTTTTGGGTATTAGGATAGAGTGGTTCCTCTACAGCTACAACAAAGGTTCCTTGAGCCTAGGTATTAGTATGGGTGGGGGGCATTTCTGGATGGTAAGAGCCTGGAGACTTGGGAGATAGTCTTTGATATAAGGGAGTTGCTTCATCAGAAGCAAACTCAATAATTGGGGTATCCCTTTGGATATTCTCAGGTATGTTTTGTGACATACTCTGAGGGCTATCTGGCTGGTTAAAGGCAGCCACAGGTTCAAGAGGAACAACATGTGGTGTAATTAGAGGTGTGGTTTGCACCTGAGGCGGAACTGTGCCCATATCAGTTCTATTCACTTTTTTCTTGATGGGATCAGGAGAAGGAGCCTTTAAGGACTGAAAATCACATCTTTAAAAATGTATATATTGTCCCTGTTGCGTTTTGACAAGTTCGTGTTGAGGTATCAATTCAGTCTCAAAATATGTATTTAGGACAAAATAGTAGTCTTTAATACCACTCGATTTCAGTTCTTAACATGATTTTTTAGGGACAAAATCATTCCCCAATTGCGTATTATTTTACTACTTACTATAGAATATTAAAATATGATAATTTTTTTGGATAAAATTTATATTTAATCCCCAATGTTTTGTTAATAATAAACATTGATGAATATCAAGGACTAAGAGTAGTCCAATGGAAGTTGTTATACAATTGACATACAGTGATAAATATTGAATCAGAATCACAATATCATTCATAATTTTGTTTCTTGCATTCCAATATCTCCAATTGAAACACTAATATCAAATAAATAACTAGTAAACACAACAAAACTTGATCAATTCTAGAGTTTTACATAGTACTAGTTAACTAAAAACAAGACTAACAAACGTTTCAACAAATGTTCTACGCGGTGCTGTAACTATTACTTGACAAGAATCTTTATTCATCATCCCTGACGCAATGCATACATTCGACCCAACTGTATCGTTTTCTCCTTACCACAAACACTTTGGATTGCTTCTTTTTCAAGCTTTCGTTCCATGCTAGTGTTGAAAGTTGTTCCTTCATATGTTAGTTTATTCATGGCCTTAATTTTATGAGCAATAATATTATCCTAACATAAAAAAAGGCTCGAGAACAACATTTATAAATAATAACATCCAAAAGCAATATTTAAAAAAATAAATAAATCTCTAATATTGACATTTTAACTTACAACACTAAAGATGCAAAATAATTCCGTTTAGTAGGTAGCCTGCACGGTAAAGATGCAAAATAATGACAAAAAAAGTTTAAACTGTCATACCCTAAATATACAACTAGATTAATTCCTATACAACATGATTTAATGACTAAATAGCCGATGTTTAATCATATTCTAGTCACAAAGACCCATTACTAGTTAGGTTTTGAGATAAAGACAATAAGTTTGTTTATTAGCTTGTCCATGAAAATAAAAAGAACCTTATAGGTACATGATCTACCTGGAGCAAAATTTTCAGTCGTTCCAGAGGAGCAACAGCAACTCTTGATCTGTAGGAAAACATAACCAAAAAAACAAACATGTTGTTATAAACCAGGGGGATAGTTTGAATAATATTTTTCCAAACTCCAAAAAACCAGGCCATTTCAGAGACTAATTCAAAATGGAGAAAACCATCATCAGCTTGGCCACTTTGTATGTATCTACCATTAAAAATGAATCAAATATCAATACAACATTACAAGTATTTTCTATTGATGATGCATACATACGGAGTCAATTGGCAAGATGGCGATTGGGTAATGTGTTGAACTCGGAAAAAAACGTTATAAGAATTTCAACTTGTTTGAATACTTCTCTGGTTATATTATAGTTTAACCCAATTAAAATAGAACCCAAATCAACACATATATTACTTAATGGGTAAAAATAACAATATCATTTCAACATCTATTTAAATATTTGAACAACAATTTAGGAGAGCATAACCCAATTCTACAAATCAACACACATATTAGCGAATGACTTAAAATGGCAATATCACTGCAACAACTTTCAAACGCTGTGTTCCCGTTTATTAAAGGAGGGAACAGAAAGGAAAAGAAAGGAAAAGAAATGAGAGGAAAGGAAAGGAAAAGAATGGCTTTCTTTCCTTCCATTTCCTTTCGATTAGCAAGGAAATTTAGCCTAGGTTTCCTTTCACTTTCCTTCCTTTCTCTCCTTAAATGAAACTCGGGAACACAAAATGCGTTATTTTCTTTTCCCTTCTTTCGTTAAATGAAACTCAGGAACACAAAAATGTTTCCCCTTTCCATCCATTTCCTTTCTATTCTCTCGTTAAATGAACTCGGGAACACAGCGTAATTCTTTGAACAAACAATTTAGAAGAACATAACCCAAAGCTACCTGTTCAAGATGACCAACACTTTGGCCTATTTTTTTGAATGTGAATTACAAATACAACATAATCTCAAAATCGACTAAAATCTTTAAAATAAGTTATGTTCATTAAAGATTAAATTTGAGCGGAGTGACCTGGGGCTGAGCGTTGAAAGCAAACAGAGAGCAGGGCAATCAGACCGGAGAAGGCAAGCGGCGGACGGTAGAAGGCAAGAGGGTGGAGCAGTAGACGGGAGAAGGCAAGCGGCGACTATGGCACACGTCTGCTCAAGGTGAGGGCGTCACAGGTCGGCTCAATGCAGCAGCGGCACAGGTACAGGTGGGATAACGGCGGCAATGACACAAGTGGGATAACAGCGACATCGGCAGCAGCACGGGTGGGCTCTCTTACTCGTTCCTCTGGTTTCTTGGGGCTACAAACGAACACACACACAAGTGTGTGTTGTGTGGCTGGAAAATGAATAGGGGAAAGGGTTTACACCATATTATAATTAGGGTTTTTCTAAATGAAATACTGACTAGTCTCGTGATGTGTTTTCATTTTTATTGGGGGCTGTTAGGGAGACACCCGACTGGATCCTAAGACACCCTCAATACGGCCCGTAAAGCCCTTTACGGGTCGTATTGAAACGAATATTTCTGACAAAAGCTGACACATCAAATCATAGGGCTGACGCAGACTGACACGCAGTACATACGGCCCGTAAAGCCCTTTACGACCCGTATTGAACGCCAATAATTTGAGCAGCGCAAATTATTTGACTTAACGTAATAGATGTATGCGTAAATTAATCGTTTGATATATATCTTCATGGCATACGTTATAATGCAATACTTGAATCAAAAAATAAAACGCAGACAGGAACAATTTGATTTTCTAAACAATTTGGTTTTGGGGTTCTTTAACAAATTCAAACTCGTAAAGGTTTAACAATGTCGATGGGAGGCAACAACTTCGGTGATGAATATATGTCGATGGGACGCGTTGATCGCTTGGAGGGGATGAAGCGGTGGATGACGGAGCGTATGGCGGCATCTGCTGGCATGGATGTTCCCGTCTTTCCAAGACCGGGACATCATCAGGATCCTGCTCCGCAGGAGCAGGATCCTGGTGGTCATGCTTAGTTATTTTTTTTTTGTATTTTGTCTTTTCTTTTTTGGATTTTGATTTATGGACACTACTTTAGCATTCGATGTATGTATTTTTATTTTGTATATATGTTGTGTATGGCGTGATTGTTTGTTTTATCTTTTATTATATAATTAAAAAATGTGCGTGATTGTGAAATGAATAATAGATAGTTAACAATTTTTCTTAAAACCGTTTAACGTTATTTATATTCTGATAACTATTGTTTAAAAATCATTAAACACGATTACGTTAAAATAATTTTCAAACAAAACATTTAAATTTACGAAAATCATAACTAATTATGTTAAAAAAAATTGTTATTTATATTTAAACGTCACGATGTTAAAATATTTTTCAAACAAAACAAATAGGCAAAATAATTAAATAATAACGTTAAAATACTTATTATTTTACAACAAAACGATTAAAAATGGTTACGTTTTTTTCGAACAATTAAACGATATTATAAGTTACTTAAACACGTACCGTACGTGTTGCATTTAACAAATACCGGATTTCAAAACAAAGTACGATTATACGCTATTATAAACAGATATTATTTATAACTTAAAAATTAAATAACTAGACGATATGATATAACAATTAACGTTAAACGCGTACGTATACCGGAATTCAAACAACGTGCGGATTTTATAACACGTATATATAATAATATATATATCATATGTTTAATATATAACGTTAAAAATATACGTATAGCGATTAAATATAATTACGTTAAAATATAAGTTTTAACCATTTAAAACAGTTAGACAATTACAATGTTTCAAATAAGTTAAACACGTACGTATATCGGGTGGAAAAAGAAAACTTATTTTCTTTTCAGGTTTAAAAACGAGTCGTATAGGCCTTTACGGCTCGTATTCCGTTTTCAGCCGCCAGACATCTCACTGACATTTTCTGACACTCTCTGACGGCTTTACGGCCCGTAAAGACCTTTACGACTCGTATAGATAGGGTAGGTGTTGACTGATCCGTAGGGGGTGTCCAAATAACGCGCCCCTAATTTTTATTTCTTAGCGTTTAATTTGTTATATATTAATTAACTAGGTCAATACCCGTGTATTACACGGGTTAAATAAAAGAATAATAAATAGTCAATGATAATATGATTAATAGTTTATATAGTTTAATAAATAAGTAATAAAATAATAATATTATTTATTTAAACACTAAGTTTATTAAATCTTGTTTTTTTAATATTTCGTTTTGAAAAACAATTATTGAATATTTTATATTTTATAATAATTTGGATTGTAAAAAATCTTTTAAATTAATATATTTTTTAATGCTTTAAAAACCTTTTTAATTTAAAAATGTATAGAAGTATATTTAATATTTAATATTATTATTATTGAATATGAGTGCATTTAATAGGAGAGAGAGGCGGGAAAAATTTTACAAAGATATTCTAAAAAAATGACATGTGACACATTTTATTTTGATTTATTAGTATAGATAGATTAAAGCTTGTTTTTTTAATATTTCGTTTTGAAAAACAATTATTGAATATTTTATATTTTATAATAATTTGGATTGTAAAAAAATGTACTCTTTTAAATTAATATATTTTTTAATGCTTTAAAAACCTTTTTAATTTAAAAATGTATAGAAGTATATTTAATATTTAATATTATTATTATTGAATATGAGTGCATTTAATAGGAGAGAGAGGCGGAAAAATTTTACAAAGATATTCTAAAAAAATGACATGTGGCACATTTTATTTTGATTTATTAGTATAGATAGATTAGGTAAATACATGTGTAATACACAGGTTAAACAAATTATTTTTTAAAATTATTTATTTAAAAAACATCTTACATAAATAATTTTATTTATTAAATGGAATAAAATTGTTATTATTTAACAGAAGAGAAATAAGAAAAATCAAAATAGAATAAAAGATGATTTACAAACATCTTATGATGTAATAATTTTATTTGTTAAATTGAATAAAATTGTTATTATTTAATAGAAGAGAAATAAGAAAATTCAAAATAGAATAAAAGATGGTTTACAAACAATTAATATGAGAGAGAAGAGAGAAACTGATTTTTAGGTTCTCTACAATGATGACATGTGTCCCACCAAAACTTTTATTTATTATATAGTATAGATATAGATTCGTTTAATAAATAACTCATTTCCAGACACTTTTTTCCTCGATCTAGGCCTCGGTATGTTTAAACAGTTAATGTCGATAAACATACGTTAAACATGACTTCATCGGTGTAGGTTACACAATTCGTGTTAATCTATTTGGTTATATTTTCAATTTTTAATATCTTACATTAAATAGCCATAATGTGTTTAGCAGATAGACTAACTAGTTCTTTTGATATCAATAAGCCTCTAGATTAGAGGTGGCCTAACCGGGTTATTTTAACCGATTCCGGTAAACAAAATCAATAACCGGTTCTACATTAGTTTTTGACCAGCTTCGACCGGTTTTTGGTCGGTTTTAGATCGGGTTTTGGCCGATTTTGGCTCCGGATTTGGCCGGTAGAACCATTTTTTTTGGCCACCTCTACTCTAGAGACTAAATATTAGTTACCAATAATCTTTCAAAAAATATTATTTTTAGACTAATTTTCAACCTTTTATACCACTTACCGATTGTAAATTTTGCTTAACAGTCGGTCATTTGCTATAACAATATTATATTTATAAGTTAATATTAGTCTCTAACTCTATTATTTTTTGAAAATTAAGAATTGAAATTTAGTACCGAATATGTTCCCACTATATTGGAGACAAAAGATTGGTTTCCAACACATTTGCAGCATCATTAATTACAGAAGGCAAATATTTGAGACTGAAAATTCAGTAGCTATTAATTTTACCTCCAAAAATCTTTTTGGCGCAAACATATTGGCGACTGAAATATAGTCGCAAATTATAGTTAGGATATTAGGGACTGATTTATCAGTCACTATAATTTACCAAACATAAATCAGTCCCTAATAAAATAAGGACTGATAAATCAGTCCTAAATACTATGTATCTGAGACTGATATATCAGTCATTAACAATTTGGTCTCTAATAACCATTTTTTTTGTAGTGCGGGCCACTACGTGGCGTTTGGGTCACCATCAACTGACATGTCGGTACTTTTTGCAGAACATCGTACCAATACGCCCCGTAGTGTCAACTACGAGGCGTTTATGTCTAATCAACAACCCTGTCGTTTGACCAAGAAAGTACAAATCGTACCAATACGCCCCGTAGTGACCATCACGGGGCGTTTGTGGGATGTGCATACATACTTTTGGGGTGTAAGTTTAACACCACCATTTATATTTAAACATTAATTTCTCATTTACAAATACAAAAATATAAATAATTAAAATAAAAAATTTTAAAATGGGCTTAAAAAATGAGTTGAGTCTACAAAAAAATTGAAAATTGACCCATTCTAATAGAAATTGTATCTCTTTTTGAAATGGGTTTACAAAGTTGTGTTTATTTAGTTTTTTATTTATAATATATATATATATGATTGTGATCATATAATAACCTACCTTAATTGCGGAAACCCGATTAACTCCGACAAGATTAACCCCAATTTTTGGTTTTTTTTCTTGATCTTTATTATACATATACAAGACTATGTTATTTTATGGGTTTGTGCAAATTCATCACCGTTTGGGCTCTTACGTCAGTAAATAAATATTTAGAGTGTAATGCAAACTTACACTTGTTTTAAATCCCAAACGGTAATTAATTTGCACAAACACGTAAAATAACATAGTCTTGTAATGTATAATAAAAGTAATGAAAAAAACCCAAAGATTTAAGCTGTTCTTGTCGGCGTTAATAGAGTTTTCGTAATTAAGGTGGGTTAACAACGTATCCTTACCCTATATATATATAGGGGATTAATAAATTGAAAACCTCATTTTAGTGTGAAAACCTTTAAAAAAAATATTTTATAATTTTTTTACGTTGTAAAACATACGTAACGCTGCGTCAGATCTGACGGAATTTTTTTACGTTGTTACGTATGTTTTACATTGTTTTTTTTACGTTTTGTTACGTATGTTTTACAAGGGTTTTCTGGGTTTTCACAATAAAAAGTGGTTTTCAAATTATCCATACCCTATATATATATAGGGGATGGTTCTTTGTTAACCCACTCTTATTGCGGTAACCCGTATAACTCCGCCAAAATCAATCCAAATCTTTGTTTTCTTTATTTAAAATATCAATATTATACATATACAATACTTTCTTCTTTTTTGTGTAACTTACATTAAAAAATGTTACTAAAACTTACACTTCTTTTAAATCTTAAACGGTAATAAATTTACACATACACATAAAAAAACAAGTATTGTTTATGTGAAATAATGATATTTAAAAAAAGAAAACAAAGATTTGGATTGATTTTGACGGAGTTATACGGGTTACCGCAATAATTGTGGGTTAACATTTGATCATCTCCTTATATATATATATATGTTAACATATGTTTGTTGTGCATTAACTGAATACCTACATCTTATTACTTTGGAGATCACACTTAAATAAATTTAAACCCTCAAAGTAAATGTAAGTAAATTACATTTACTTACATTTGTAAATAATTTCTAAACGGTGATTAATTAGCAAAAACACAAAAAAGAAACCCCCTCTATTTATGTATAATAAAAACCATGAAAAAAACAAAACAAAGATTCGGGCAAAAAATGTCGGGTTAACACGGGTTAACGATATAAGCGAGGGTTAACAATTGAACCTCTCCCTATATATATATATGAGCTGGATCCAATACAAAGGGTTTTTAACGTGAGAAGGTAGGAAGGAATCTGGGCCTTTGATCAAATAAATGAATGATTAAGATCTAGTGGTCTCCACATCTTATTTAAAACTTGCATGAATAGAGCTGAAAGGGCAAAAAAGGAATTGGCTACATTTGTTGACTTTTTTTTAAGGAATCAAGTTTCACCATTCTTTTGAAAATCAAATAACTTTTAAGCGCTCAATTATTTTTTAAAAAAAATTACACCATAAAATAGAGAATTTTATTATCTTTAATTTGAGTATAGTATTGTTATAGGTTTTTTCGATTTTTTTTACGTGGTACGTGATTTTAATGCCTGGTACGTGATTATTGGTACGTAATTATGCAGTTATTCCTTTGATATGAAAGGTAAATGATGGTCTATAATTTTCATATAACGTGGTACGTAATTATATGGTCCGTAATTATGCAGTTTTTCCATTGATATGAAAGGTAAATGACGGTCTGTAATTTTCATATAATGTGGTACGTGATTATATGGACGATAATGCCCTTTACCCATATGACACATGGTGCGTTCCTATGGCTTCCTACGCTTAGCATGTTAATTTCCTTTGTATTATAATCATCCTATATATATATATATATATATATATATATATATATATATATATATATAGGGTTTGAATCCTTTGAAAACCCGATCTAAAAGAAAAACCCTTAAACCCTATGTGGACCGTTATATCAAACTTATTTTAGTTTTTAATTAATTAAACAGAAAAAACATGTGGTCTACAATTAAAGTTGAATATTTTAATGGGGTTTTTGAGAATAAAATACCTATTTTACCCTTTAAGGGGTATATATGACTTTTTTATCTTAGATTATCTCTCCTCTTTCCTCTCTCCTCATTAATTATGTCAGACTCTCTCTCCTCTCTCCCTTTCTCTCTCTTCGTCATTCTCTCTCTTCGTCATTCTCTCTCCTCTTTCCTCTTTTTTTATTTTTTTTAATATGTTTGACTAACAAAATGAAAAAAATTATCTTTTTTAAAGAAAAAAACAAAAAAATTACACATGTGTATCAAACAAAAATTTCACTACACAAACATAATATTACATATTTACAACCACTAGTCGAAAACCCGCGCGATGCGGCGGCGGCACCAACAATAAACTACAAGGTGTTCGTTGTTTGCTAATTTATCACTGTTTTCGTGAAACAGATAGTGCTCTCTTTTGTTTACTTTCATGTACGCATTTTGGTGTGGTAAATCTACGCCGTGAGTTTTCAAATCTCCATTAAATTAATATACACAACTAAAAAATAGTTATAAATACAATGTTCTTGAAAAAAGAAAACCAAACACATAAATAACAAAAGTTTATTCCGCGCGATGTGACGATGACGACCTATTTCCAAATCGCTAATTGTAACATCTTACTTTTAAAAAGATATTATGCCAAAATTATGGGCCTAGATTTTTGAAAAAATTCGGCATAATTCTCCCCAAAAAATAATTTTCTTATGAAATATAAACACGCTAAAATTTATTTTTAAAGATAATTATTTGATGTCGAAAGAGTGTACATATATCCGATGTTATACGTAAAATCAATCCATAACATTGTTGCGAAACCCATTTCACCTAGAAGGTTTTCGCATATCCACTTGTTTTGTTTGCAACCGTTTCCCACGCTTGTCATCTTCGTTTCATATCTTGCCAAAAATCATAACCATAATGATCGAGATACAGATTTGCAAAATACGAATAACAAAATATGGCTTCATTTTGTCTCCAACCCTAAGTTAAAACAAATCACAATCTTGATTGTTATGGAACAAACATACAACAATGAACTTAATTCTTAAGGATTAACTTACCATATTGGATAAGACATAGGTCTCATTTACCTGTTGCAATGACAAATAAGGATGAAGATGACAAAATTGAGCCTAAAGCATCCACCATCTAAATGCCTGAAGACGACAACATTGTGCCCTTTCTTGGTCTAATAACCTATTATGTCGTTATGCAATAGCAAGTCAGATTATTTATCTTCAAAAGGTTGATTTTTGAGGTTAGACAGAACTAATTCTGCTTTTGTTCTACAATATCAATGACTTCTTAAAAAATTGATCATTACAGGTTTTTAACAAAAATTAACTGTATTTTCATAATGATCTCAAAAGTCGGATTTATTTTTGTTACCCTCTCCGGGCCCAATTCAGTAAAGATTATAGATCTCACCACATTAAGCATATTGAATTGAATGATCATCTAGAATTTAGTGAATCTTAAGATGTTGATTCAGTCACTAAACTTGCAAACACAGTGAATATACATGCTCAAACATAAATCCAGATTATTTTAACATAAAAAAAAAGAAAAAGAAAACCGACCACACAAATGACAAAAGCTTGTTCGAAACATAGATGTATAGAGTTAAGAATCCACGTGTACTCCATGGTTCAAGCACATGTCTTCGACGACGGTCAGAAATCTTCATTTTGGTCCGAAACATAGATGTTCCACGTGTACTCCATGGTTCAAGAACATGTCTTCGACGACGGTCAAAATCTTCATTTCACCCAAGACATAATCCTAATTTATGTAAGTCAAGAATGAATAAGTCAATATCTTATAACTATATATATGATATAATTAAATTCTTTTATTAAATTACCTTAATTTAATAATACATGCATTTCATTTATGGTGCAAAACTTCACGGAAAACAACGGTTGATGTGCATACACCGTCTCGGTTAAGCTCTTTGACAAGATGCTCTAATACCTTAGTATTTTCGCGTGAGATCCGTCTTGACAATGCCACAAAAAGTTGTCCATGTCAGAATACATAATTTAAATTTAGTAGATAAATACCAACATGTGGAATTGTTTGTCCTTGAGCTTTATGGGGTATATGGGATATCTGTATGTGGTTTGGGTGTAACCTGATGAACTCTGTTTTGGGTCAAAGTCAAAGGGTAGAGGGATGCCTGGGTCCTAGCAGTTATGCCCTGTTTGTTGTTATGAAAATTGTTGTTGCTTGGATCAGAATTCATTTCTGGGGGATGGTTGGGTGGTCCAAGTTAGACTACGAGGATAAGCATCAGGTCTGGGTCAATTTCAGGCCTACTGGTGGGGGGATTATGGCTGCTACATTGGAATTATTATGGATTATATCCTGGCAGCCATGGTCTTTTCCAAAGAAAGTGAGTATGGGAATTGGCTGTGTGAGCCTGTTGAGTATGTGAAATGTGAAAGTCTATGATTTTGAATATGTAGAACTTTATGTTTATATAATGATAAGAAGCAAAGAGAATACTAAAATATATGTCACAATAAATAGACATGAAGCTCATTTATCATTTACAAAGTTAGGAACTATTAAACAAAAAATATGGTTGATGTTTTCTCTACATTTATACAGAAATACAGGCATACAGCACATAGATAAATACAAACATATATTTTTTGCCGTTTGTGAAGTTGAAACATATATTTTTTGTTGTTGAGGCATAATTGAAATGCATTATTAAAAAGGTTTATAAAAAACATATATTTTTTGCCGTTTGTGAAGTTGAATATAACTCTTAAAAAGAACATACAGTACATACATACATACAAAACCAGAACTACATTTTTGCTGTGACTTAATATTGGGTTGAAAAAGAAACATTTTTTAGTTTTTAAGATGTAATTAAGCAATAAATATGACCCCTTAATTTGAATCATATTTATGTAATTTTTATTTCAAAAACCAGACGTTTCTTACACCTAAACTGAGCTGTTAACCAGAACTTTTAAGATCATGTTCTGAATGGTTTTTTTTTTAACAAGGTGAAATACACATGACACTATGCTGGTACTTATGATGTGAAAACCAAAATTGGAGGTCCTTTTGGTACCATGAGGTACAAGGCTGAGCTAGGCCATGGTGCCAACAATGGTCTTGACATTGCTGTCAGGCTACTGGAGCCAATCAAGTAACAGCTTTTCATTCTCTTGTATGATGACTATTATGAGGAAAGCTGGATCTTTTCATAAACATCACATGAGAAAGAAAATTCAACTAAGCACCTTTTAAAAAAAAGGATATTGAAGGGTAGAACCCGCGTACATAAGAAAGCAAATAAAATCCCTGACCAATCAAGTTGGACAAAATATAGACTCATGACAAACAACGAAACACAAAAACTTGTATAAAATTTCCTTGTGCTTATCATATTCACTTGTAAAATAATCGAATTTGAATTTCAAACTCTTTTACATTTGACATGGGGATGTATGTTTCTTTATGTTTTTCTTGAGTTTTCACTGCATTAAAAAACCAACCTTATAGCCAATGCTTGACATGCAATCAAAAATTAATAAGAAATCAAATTAAGAAACAAGAAACTATTATGGGATCACCAAAAGTGTCATGATTTGAAAGCTTAAAACATTTATGTATGCCCCTGAAGTAGACAAAAGAATAAAGAAATCAATGTGTTTCACTTCACATAGATGATAAAAAGTAAAATCAACAAACCTGCCAATTATTTCGCATATTAGGGGAATTAGAAGCAAGTTTGCTTGACAATTTTCTTTTCAATCCTTCAACTTCTGTGAGGACGATTAGCAGCAACTTCAATTGACTACCAGGAAGTTTACAAAATGTGTTGCCAATTTGCAGAAGAAGAATGCGGGGATGATTATGCTCTTGCACCTGCAAGTTAATGAAGCAATTTTAATAAAAGTTACATGCATAAAAGAAAACAATGAATATACCAAGATTGTCAATTCTTGAACTAAAAAAATATATAATAATGCCTTTGATGCAGCAACATATCCAAGTAGGGTGGGCACCACAGGTGTACTTTAACATCCAACTTCCATTTTGTAGCACTTGTTACAACTTAAACCTAATATCCAGTTTTGCATGAAAGATTAAAAAAACATGAGGAATTAAGTTTCATAACATATAACAACAAGTTTTAAAATTTGAAAATAAACCCAAATAGCAGATACCTGTAGACAAATTAAAACAAACAGGTGGTCAGTAGTTCTTGCTCTCTCGTTCAACAATCCAAATATAAATGGGTTTTATTAATTTGCGACCAATTTGTGGAATTGGAAAGAAAAATGGAGTTTTTTCACCTCCTCTCTGATAATGAGTGGCCCAGTGACATCAAAGACAAACTACTTAAGGCATAAAGCCATAAACCAAACAACCTTAGAAATAATAGAACCCATAGATAGCTCGATTAACAAACATTAAAATCAACAAAAAGATTTACAGAAGGCATAAATTAAACTATTTCTAAGATCAGATTACCCAAAATTTCACTATTCACATACAATCTGAATACGATACATCCCTACTTTTTGAATAAGCTTCACAAATTGAACTAAATCATTTCTTCCTTTGAATTTATATTGTAAATATGTAAAACGAACTAACATTTAGTCATATGAAACCAACATATAATTATAATACCAAGTACATAAAAGTAACTATAAAAGTATTAAGTAAGCGACTCAGCATCAACATTTTCATATAATAGAAATTCGTAAAAGATTCAGAACCCAACAAAAAATTTACAAAAAATTACACAACTCCCACAATCCATCGGAGGGTAAAATAACGAAATGATCCAGGTTGTTCACAGTTTGGGTAAATAAAAATTAGGTTAAAATTCGAACCAACAATGGGTTAAACCATGAACAAAAATTAGGTTAAAAATTATTCTAACACATACCAAGATTGAAGAGCAGCAAACGCAATGAGGAGTGGTGGTCAGATTGAAGAGCGGCTTCCTGTTTAAAGAACAAATTCAAGATTTCAAACATTCGAATTTGGAGCCAAATTTCTTCATAATTTGCTCTAATTGGTTCTCTTGATTCAGAAATGAAGAAAAGATGAGAAGATGCTTACCACTTTCATCTAATGCTTCAGTCGATTGCTTCAAGATCCGGTTCTCAATCCCTCACTTGGTTGACATATCATCTGATTAAGGTACTATGAAAGAAAGGAGAACGATGATAGATCAAATCATTACCTGGTTGGGAGATTTGAAGCTGAAAATGGTATAGAAATTTTGGGGAGAAGGAAAGTGGGTTTCAATTAGGAATTAAGAACGATGCATCTTGTTTTGAAAGTCCAGCTTAAATTTGTTGTACCACAAGCTTTCAAACTTGTATTTTTCTTAAATTTAAGATCTAGATTTTTATCTCACCAATATTCATTATAAAGTAGTATAGATAATAAATATTACACATGTGTATTTTACATATGAAACAAAAAATTACACATGTGTAAATTTATAAAAAACATCAAATTAACCAAAACTAAAACTACACATATGTAGGTGTAATATTTTATAAATATTAAATATATAAAATATACACATGTGTATTATTTCGATTAAAGTGTACTTTGTGTATTAAAACTTATACATTTTTATTTATACGCATGTGTAATTTTTTATATCTTGTTGTAAAAATATGTTTTTTTTATTTTGTATAAAAAAATATACATTTTTTTTGTTGTTTTTGAAATTTTAAAAAACATTTTTTTTTAAATAGATGGAAATATACATTTTTTTTAAAAACATGTTTTTTTTAAAAAAAATATGACTTTTTTTTGAATGAAAATATACATTTTTGTAGTTGTAATATTTTAAAAAATATTTTTTTAACCAAAAAATTTAAAAAATATTTTTTAACCAAAAAATAAAACACCTATAAAATATGCGCAAGTTTTAGTGCATATTTTTTTTTTAAAATAAATATGACTTTTTTGTATGAAAATATACATTTTTGTAGTTGTAATATTTTAAAAAATATTTTTTAACCAAAAAAATAAAATACTACACATGTGTAGTATTCTGAAAAATCAAATATATAAATTATATATATAGAGAGAGGAGAGAGAAGAGAGGAGAGATGAGAGAGGAGAGAGGTGAATATTTTATGAGTGTGGTAAAAATACCATTATACCCTTTTTATTTTATTATTTGAAATATAAAATAAGTTTGATCTAAGGGTTGAGATTGAGTTTAAGGGTTTTATCTTTAAGATCGGGTTTTCATTTGATTCAAATCCTATATATATATATATATATAAGATCCGCATTCTATAATAACCCTCTCTTATTGCATAACCCGAAATAACCCTGCAAGATGAACCCGAATCTTTGGTTTTTTTTTTCAAAATCTTAGTTTTACATGTACAAAAATATGTTCTTTTATGTGTTTGAGCAAATTCTTTTTCGTTTGTGATCCTACATCAATGTAATTTGCCTTACAGCACATAAAAGAACATATATTTTGTACATGTAAAACTAAGATTTTGAAAAAAAAAAAACCCAAAGATTCGGGTTCATCGTGCATGGTTATTTCGGGTTATGTAATAAGAGAGGGTTATTATATATATATATGAGGGGTGTGGAATTTTTAATAACCCACTAAATGTGTACTAACCCAAATAACTTTGGCAAGATGAAGCCGAATCTTGGTTTTTTTTTTTTGAACATCATTATAACACATTTTGAACACCATGTTCTTTTATGAGTTTGTGGAAATTCATCACCGTTTAAAAAATATCATCATTGTAAGTGAGTGTTACAGTATTGTAAGTTTTAAATATTTACAAACTTACAGTACTGTAAGATTTTGAACGGTGATGAATTAGCCCAAACTCATAAAAGAACATGTGGTTCAAAATGTGTTATAATGATGTTTAAAACAAAAAATCCAAGATTCGGGGTCATCTTCCCAAAGTTATTTGGGTTAGCACACATTTAGTGAGTTATATTTTTAACCTTCCCCTATATATGAGAATGATCAATTGTTAATCCTTCATTATTGCATTAATCGAATAAGTACATATAATTACTGTGGGCCCACATTAAAGTAAATCTAAAAGTTTATGTTTTTTTTTATTTTTTAATTAATGTAATTAATGTAGGGTCCACTTACATTAATAAAAAAACAAAAACCTACACATTTATATTTACTTTAATGTGTGTCTCAAAATAATAAGATGTAATTATTTGTTTAACGCAATAAACATGGGTAAACAAAGGAACCACACCCTATATATATATATATAATTACGCCCCTCTAAAAAACGAGCCCGAGACTTGTAGGGTTTTAATCGAGCCGGGCCAGCTCGACTCGTGAATTTTTGAGACAAGCCCAAGCCAAGCCACAATTCCTTTCAAGCCAAAAATTCGAGAACGAGCTCGTAAGAACCTCGATCCACGAGCTCACTCGTTTTTTTCCTCTACTTTACCATAAATATTTAATAAGATATATATGCACGTCAACTTTTCTACCTTTTTCCTAATAAATATTTGCGTGTCATATTTTAATTAAATTTTATTTTTTTCAACATGCCTCTCCAATTAAATATTAATGATTTTATTAAATTTGGTTAATAATATGATTACATTATAAATTAATTTTATATTTTTCGTATAAACGTTTTTAAAAAATATATGGTATGTTTTTTAAAACAAATAATTTAAAATTTAAATATTTAACTGGTTTTTACATAGTGCATATATATATATATATATTTATAATACATAATATAAGTTTTTTAATGTGGTCCAAATTAAACTTGAATAAAAAATTAGGTTTTCAATAAACATATCATTTTTAATGTGGGTTAATGTGGACCGCATATTTATTTTTAAAATTTCAAATCAATGTCTCACATAGGGTTTAAAGATTTTCTCTTTAAGATTGAGTTTTCATAGGATTCAACCCATATATATATATATATATATTATACCTAATATAAATTTTTTATATATTTAATATTTAATATAACATACGTATCAGATTACGTGTGTGTATGTATGTATGTATGTTTTATAGGTATTATAAATCAAGCCGACCCTGGCTAGAGCTCGACTCGTTTTAAACGAGCTTTTTTCGAGCCGAGTTTTTTTCGACGGAGGTCGGGTTTGCCCCTCCCCCAGGCCGCCCTTGGTAGCGATTATCTTTTTCACGTTTTTAACTGCCACAATTAACACTACAGGAAAACTCACCTTTAGCGGCAACAAAAATCGCCACTAAAGGTAGGATAAATCGTCGCTAATGAGTCGCCACTATTAATTCGTCTCTAATGAAGAAAAAATCGCCGCTAATGTGTCGCCATTAATGGTCCCCTGTCGTCACTAAAGGTGTCTATTGCCACTATTGATATTTTTTACCATTTTAAAACAATCATTAGCGGCGACAACAGTGTCGCCTCTAAAGCTACATGTCGCCGCTAAAGGTCAAAATACCTTTTGAAAGGTGTTGTTTTAATATTCGTGTTTTCTGGTTTTACACCACCTAAAAATGCAGAAACTAGAAATAGCATTCAAACCATTCAAATACCTTATTATACATTCAAAACATGTTTACAATACGCATAAAACAAGTACTCCGTAGTTTTAACTAATTTAAAACATAGAAGATCAAGTACATAAGCCAAATACTTTCGAGTACATAAACAAAAACTTGTAATCATCCATCGCCTTCATCCGAATCATCTTCATCATTTGTATTTGTTTTCTTGTTTTTTGAATCAAAGAATTGTAAGAGTTGTTCCATAAAGCTTGGATCTTTAAACAAACTTGTAATTTGAGCCTATAAAAGAAATAATAAATTAAATTAAACCAAAGTTGGTTTAAAACTATATCAAATGAGTCAACATTAAACAAACTTTGCTAAACCATAACAAAATTATCTAACACTTTTTAAATGGTCAAAACATACCAAAATGTTTATATCACAAAATTGATGCTTGGTTTGGATCCAAAAGTTGACCAACGTTCTCACCATATCTCTATTGAGGATACAAAACAAAATAGTTGAATTAGTCAAATAAAGATGCTTACATATCAGTTAAAGATCATATAGTTTCTGCTACAAACTAAAGTCCACCCTCTACCCTAATTGTAGCATATTTATGATTTTTTGAAGCTTTCCTTAACTTTTATCAATGAAATTGAACCCATGAACTTAATAGTCAACTTTTGGCTTCAGAAGTTCAGGTCTACAAAGAACTTTAACAACTTGAACACCAACCATGTTACAAGAAGTAGAAATCTTACAAATTTCTATAAAAATAAATATATTTCTAACAGTTTGCATTAATTCTATCTATAGAGGTGAACATTTGACTTATAAATCAGAAAATCACCAACAAATCATGGGTGTTCACTTTGTGTTAACATAAAGGAGTGTTGAAGGATTCTTCCCAAGTGAACGACAGCCACAATTTGTGGCCCAAACACATATATAAGATCAATCCAACTTTAGAAAATATACGATCAATCCAACTTCAGTTTGTTATGTTTCTTGAAACCAATATCATCAATGATTCTCTTAATTCTTATATCCAAAATACGACAAAATATATCAACTTACAAGTTGAATCAAGATTGTAGTTCCTTTTAGGCTTTTAGCAGGGATGGTGGTCGGAAAAAATGGAAGATGGAACCTTTTAGCAGCCAAAAAAAAAGTGTGAATCTATCGTCCAAAAAAAATCAGCCAGAAAAAGGGGGAAACCTTTTAGCAGGGATGGTTGTTGGATAACCGATCGCGGCGGGCGGCAGCAGAGGGTCGGAGGTGCCCGGCAATCCTGCGATCGGTCGGCAATTAGCAGCGGGGAGCAGCGGTTGGCGGCAGTCGACGAGGAGCAGGGGGAGCATCAGGTAGCTGCGGCAGTTGACGAGGAGCAGCTGGGAGCATCCGGTAGCTGCAATCCGGACAAAAAACCAGGGAATGGGTGGAAAATGGGAAAGGAGGGAACTTTCAGCGCCTAAAATTACATTTAGCGGCTACCGTCACCGCTAATGCTAATAAAACCTCGACCGTTGGATTAACATTATTTTTATTGGCAGGATGCGTGAAAGGGCTGTTGGATATAAGGCCTCAACAATAGCTCTTGACTTGTACGAATAATTTACAGAAGAAACTAAAAATACTAAAAGTTCTCACACTTGAAATGAAAGTAAAATATAATACGTAAAAGTGGAAAAAAAAAGACTGCAACTTTATTCATCATTAGCATGCCTATATATAGGCTTACATAGACTAGAACGTGGACAATTAATAGCAAATAAAAAAACCTATTTCACCTAAAGAACCGGTACAAAAGTGACCCATTCTTTTACCCATGAACAGCAGCATCCAACGTATACTACCACAAGTTTCGGTCACATATACCAACTTCTTTTAATTCAAACTGTAAACATGCAACTAAATAAATTAAACAAATTTCTAATATTAATTGACCCATGAACCACTAAACTATGACCCATAACTAAACCGATTAACCCAACAAGGGCGGATCCACGCGGCTGTCGCCGCTAATGGCGTCGCCACTATTGAAGGTTTTTCTTGTAGTGTAATTTAATTTCCATCCTCACTTAAAGATCGGATTGTTTGAAGACATCACAAACTCTGGTATGTGAAATGATCGAAATGGTCGTTTGGTGATGACTTTAGGAGAAGACTACAACAGATCGAGGTTATTGTGAAAGAAGACCTATTGACAATTTTCTAATGCCTTTAATGTCGACATACATAAACACAGCTTTTTCAGGTATTGTTATTTGAAATTTCAGAATTTGAGGTTTTGAATAAGTTTTAAGGTTTGGTTGCTTTTTAAGAAATACATTTTGATTTAAACAGGTTACACCAATGTAATGTTCATAATTTTAAAACAAGAAGACGTAGAAAAAGGATATAAAGAAAGCTTCTACAACTTTACAACAAGAATACAGATGCAACATCAATAACCCGTTAAAATTGTGATGAAATCGGACGACTAGCATTGTGAAAACCAAAAAAGTAGCATTAGGATATCAAGGGATGTTTTTCGATGGTTGAGAATCTATTGTTGCTAGTGTTGCCCAGATTTGTGATATTCAACAATAATCAAAATAAGATGTTGAGAGAACTTGCAAGAAAAATGAAACTGATATTATGAAAGTGATGATCAGATTGTTCTCATCGATCACACATATATACAGATCCCCTTTAATCAAGTTTAGGAGAACGACAAGTTTAACCCTTCTACTTTTAAATACTACATAACATGTGTAAACTATTATATTAAATATACTAATGACCCATGATCGAGATTAGTCCTTCAGCTAATGTTGTTTAACAGCCAATATTTTGGTGAAGTTTGAAACTTTAACCTGTTAATGTAACTGGTATAATAATATTAACAGTCAAACTACAAAAGATTATTGGCATTCAAGTAAAATACTATAGATATTCAAGTAAAAGATTCTTGTCATTCAAGTACGTACAACACTGTTGGTGAGGGTACATATAAGAAAAATACCAACAGTTAATAGAAAGGATCGTCACTTATTTTTACGAAACATGCTACGACCATATGTGACACTTATTAGGTCATATACAAGTGGATATTGCAAAGTCACAAATGAAGTAATTGGCAGGCAAGTCAATGCAGCTATGGGAACAAGAATCAGAGAGTTGTTTTGGCCGAACACAAGGAATAAGGTTGCACCAAAAGCTACAAGCATTGCTGTTGTTGAGATGAACAAGTTGGTGAGACCAAGTATCAACTTTGTAGGCAACTTAAAGAGGAAGTCTTGCTCAGAGAAACGAGCAGTGAGGATTGACAAAAACATTAACAAGGATGTAACAGATGTGAAAAATGATATGGCATCTGATACTGCAAATACTGTGAAGGCGGCATTGTTGGTAAACATCGGTATCCCGTTTTCTTGTTTGTTTCCCCCCGGTACTGTAATGGCTGCTGCAAACACGATGGTGGTGATTAGCGCGGCTGTAATTGTGTATGACTGGGTTGTTTCCTTCATCCATTTTTCTCCCTCAATCGCCAACATCTTGTGTTCATTTGTGAATACTATTTGAGGTGTTTCTCCACGAGAGTTTTTTTGGAAGACGTTTAGAGGGTATACAAAACTCTCAACTTCCTACAAGATTACAATAAACTAAGATAGCTACTTATGTACATGAATAATTTAAATTTAAATAGAACCCTAGGTACCTTAAACCATTGTAGTTCTTGTTGTAGTTGCAAAGCCGCCCCCGATATAAGATTCAATTTGTTTTCAGGTGCTAATCTTGCAGCCAGATGCAACAGGTTGTTGTTAAATGGGTCTTTGATTATTCTATATATATGTTTATCTTCTCTCATTTGACAAAGCAAGTTGTAAACTTTTTCCGAACGGTTAGTCACCGCAGCTTGAATAATATTGTGATAATCTTCATTGCGAATCCGAATCGCATCTGGGAATTTAGAGAGAATTATTTTTACAACCTCGACTGCATTTAGTGTTGTGGCCTCAAAAATCGCATTCTTGTAAGTTTCAGGCTTTGTTATAAAGTTGCATATAAAATCTACTATCAATTTGGCATCACTGTAAGCCTTTACTTTTCTTTGTGCGTCTTCAATAAACAAACGTTACTGGAACAAGCGAAAAAAGGAGCAACATATGTCCTGATCAGCAAAGCAAAGAAATAATTGTTATTTATTCCCTTTTCATTTTGGCTTAGTATAGAATTTATATACATATATATATAGAAGATGTATAAAATGGAAACCCCCTTGAGTTGAAAAAACCTTAAAAAACCCTATGTAAAAAAAAGTTTTTTTTTTAATATTTTTTTTATAGTTTTGTAACATTATTAGTGTCATTTTCATTAAAAAATTGAAAAAAGCGCCGACCAAAATTAAAAATAATAATAATAATAAAACAACAATATAACACTGACGTAATTCCTTACAGTGGTATTACGTCTATGTTACATCGGTTTTTTATTATTTTTTTAAAATAAATCTAGTTTGTCGCTTTTTCTACTTTTTTAATAAAAAAGACATTAATGATGCTAGCAAACTGTAAAAAAAATGAAAAAAAAATTTTTTTGATGGTTTTTTTCATTGCTTTCAAGGTTTTACTCAACTAAATTAGATTTTCAAAATAATCCTCTCATATATATATATATAGGGGAAGGATCATAAGAAAACCCCTCATTTCTAAGAAAACCAAAAAAACTCATTTCAACCAATCACATAATTTCTAGATATTCTATTTTTTTTATTTTTAAAAGGGCATATTAGTAAAAGTAACATACATTATTTTAGGAAATTATTCTGGCAAATTAAATATACGAATTTACTTCATTCCTAAACAAACCCTAACCACTCAAGCAAGAGAGCAAGCAAAAGAGAGGAATTCCGGCTCCTCCCTTCTCCGACGAACACTTGGCCGGCTAATCACCGTCATCCTTTCACTTGTTTGTCGTCGATCCAGCCCATCAATGTGTGTGGAAATGAAGAAGACGGAAGCGGTAACAGTTCGGTTGTCGAGCGAATCGTCGATCCAGCCCATCGCCGCTCGTTTCAACCCCAGCCCCCGTCGCCGCCGTCGGTCGCCCAAGATCGATAACAGTTTGGTTGTCGAGTGAATCGTCGAGTTTCAGTAACAGATCGGTCGATGTGTGTGGCAATAAAGAAGACGGAAGCGGCCATTCGATTCGGCCCTTCGGTGCGACGGAAAAAGGTGGCGACGGAAGCGATTGGAACCCACTCAGGAGGTGTGGCAGGTGTGACTGGTGTGCCGATTGGAACCCATTCAGGCGGTGGTGGTGGCAACGCTGTGATAAAATGCTAGGCGAATCGTCTCTTGGAACGCTCTGATCCAAAGGTGTAGACGACGACATATTATCCGGTGAAGAAACCGCCGGCGTATCTCCGAAATAAACAACGCTGCTGACATCCGCATTGGTTTTGATTGATTACGTATATGTAATCAGATTATATGTGTTACATTTGTTTTTTTTGGTTGATTACATGTATGTAATCAGATGATTCGTGTTTACATTTGTTCAAATTGGTTGATTACATAAATGTAATCTGAAGATATGTGCTTTCATTTGTTATTTTTGGTTGATTACATGCATGTAATCAGAAGATATGTGCTTTCATTTGCTCTATTTTGGTTGATTACATACATGTAATCAGATGATATGTGTTTTCATTTGCTCTGTTTGGTTGATTACATATATGTAATCAAATGATATATGCTTACGGTTGTTTTACGTTTGTTCTTTTGGTTGATTACATACATGTAAGCAGTTTTACTTTACATATACGCAATCATTTACGTATCTACTTCCATTTGTTCCGTTTGAGTGATTACATATATGTAATCAGATGATATGTACGAACATTGATACTTTAGATTGATTATATTTTATGAACACGATTAATTTTATTATATTGTTAATCATTTTTATTTGATTTGTTTTTGAAAACGGAAATAGGGAGAGAGGAGAGAGAAATTATAAAAGTAATTATAAAAATTAATTATGTTTCCAAATTTAAAAAAGTATAATTTTCCTCTTATACCCTTAATGGCTAAAATAAATAACTAAAATTATAATTAATTAAATTATTATCATTAATTAATTACAACCATTGATCAATAAGATCAATGGTTAAAAAAGAGTTTTCTTAGTTTTCTTTAAAATTAGAGTTTTCTTAGGAGCCTTCCAATATATATATATATATATATATGGGATTTAGTTTTGATGAGTTGAAAATGAAAAGAAACATGTAGATTGATCGAATATATCGATAAGATAAAATTATCTACAAACAAAGACAAAACTGCAGAACCTGGAGTGACATACTTTCCAAAAAATTGACATTAGGTGGGAAGTTTTGAGCTATAGCCATTAACTCAATGTTAGGGTCACTTGGAGGACGATGTACCCAAATACGCTTCATCATATTTAATGCTGAACCTGCAGTTAAAATGCATTGAAGAAGTAGGACGCACAAATGATGAAGAGTGTAGATTGATTAGTTAAGTTAACTTAATTACCGTAGTCTTTAGAAGATATCGCATTAACCAGAATCCCACTACCCATAATCTCACTCCTATCAAACAAGTCACCATTCTCCAAGTCTTTAACTTTTGAATATTCTTCAAACAAATAGATGAAAGTGTCGGTATGCATGTTAGAAGCAGCTCTGTCTAATGGCGTTTGAGACTCGTTGTCCTTAGCATACAACAAATCTTGGTTTCTTTCAACAAGCAACTTTGCAGCTTCGGTGTTGCCAACAATAGCAGCAACATGAAGTAGTGTGCTTCCTTCTGAGTTTCGCATATCCAATGATGACTGGTTATCTTTTGTAGCAAAGTCCAACATATTTTCTAAAAATTCTGTGTTATTGCTCGTTCTCACTGCCACGTGGAGTGCGGTGTTACCATCGATGATTTGGTCACTCAATGTAACATCAAATCCATGCAAAATTCCTAGAATGTGAAAAACGCTTTGCTTCAGGATTGCTCCATGCAGCATTCGGGCTGAAATATTCGATGACATTTTTTTTGCTGCTGCATCGATAATTTCAAACAACGAACAACCTAAAAATATCCATAAAATGAAATGCACGTAAAAACTTAAAGTTTAATTATCTGTTTTATTCTATATATATTACATACACACATAAATATGACTTTCATTAATTAGAAGTTTTTATTTCATACTCCTTAAATTACAAAAGATATCTCCCCTCTTTATTATCTTAAAACGAACCAGAATAAAATCATAAACAAATGAAATAGAATAAACTAAAGAATGATGAAAGCAACACAAGAATCGTAGTTGTATCACAACATACAGCGAAGTCGTCCAGGTTGACGCGATTTTTTTCTTTTTAATAGATAATGACTATATATATGTCGTCGCAATACCTTTGGCACGACAGGATAGAAAATTAGCTGCATGTTGAATTACCTACAGTAACGAGAGGCCGTCGCATGAAACTATTTTTTAAATTTCTTTTTATTATTTAAGAAAATGCAAAAAGAAAATAAAATTTTAATTTAAACTATAGCGATGACACATCAATACAAAATATAAAAAAATGAATTTTTTTCTATTATATATGAAAATTCACACATACCATATCTTTTCTTTTTGCATAAAATCGAGAGGAACCAAAAGACACTTCAAATATGCGATTTTGGTGACAAGGAGCTTCTAACATGAACTTTCAATTTATTTTGTCTCCTGCCTCGCAACAAGGCCGACCAAATGGACCAATCAGCCCAATATAAAGCTTAGGGACTCTTATTTCTGCATGGCCTCTATTTTTAAGGTTATAAGGCTTTATATACACACACACACACACACACACACATATATATAGGGAAGGGTTTCATAGAAAACCTCCATTTTAGAGAAAACTTAGAAAACTAATCACAATTGTTATCAATCAATTTTGTTTTTCGTTTTTTATTTTACATTTTGTTTTATTTTAAGGTTAGATCTGTTAACAAAAAGAAAAAAATAAAAAAAATATATGTAACTCATGTTATTACATATGTGTAACTTATTTATTACATATATGTAACTTGTAAACTACATATATATAACTTGTAAACTACATATATGAGTTACATATATGTAACTTTTTTGGTTACATATGCGTAACTTCGTAATCTACATATTTGTATTAAAAAAATTTCTTTGTTTATACAATTTCTAAGCTAAATATAAAAAATCAGGAAAGTTTTTTTTTTTTAAAAAAATTGATTGTTTAGTACGAGGTTTTTAGTTTTCTCCAAAGTAATGAGTTTTTATTTGAACCCTACAGCCTCCCCTATATATATATATAGTATTGGGCTTTAAAAAAAATTGGGCTCAATTTCTTATAATTCTTTCGCTTTGGCCTTTGGGGATTGGGAGCGAGAGCCGGAAGAAAAACGGGTGGACGTGAAAAATTGGAAGTAAAACGGGCCTTTATTTTCTATTCTCCAAAACTGCGGCCCAAAACGTAAGTATTCAAACGTTGAGTTTGGTAGGAAGTTTTATTCAATCATTCGGTTTAAAAAAATATTAAATTAGTATACGCATTCAACATAATAATTGACAAAGTATTCGAGAGTTTCCTGGGAGAGAGAACCAAAAATCCAACCGATCTCCTTCATTTCTTTGTTTGGAATTAACTCTATGTTAATGAGACTGTATCTCGACATGGGGTACCGATCTTCGTCATTTCTAATAGAGATAGTCAATTTAGGTCACGATTTTGGCAAACTTAATAATGCTCTGGCACGCAAATCAATATGAGCACAGCTTATCATCCATTAACGGATGGACAAACCGAACGAATGAATTAAACTCTTGAAGATATTCTTAGAAGCTGTGTTATTGATTTCGGAGGTAGTTGGGATATTCATCTTCCACTTGTTGAATTTCATATAATAACAGCTACCATACCAGTATTCAATGTGCACCATTTGAAGCACTCTATGGACGCAAGTGTAGATCTCCTATCTGCTAGTCAGAAGTAGGTAAAAGTTAGATCATTGGCCCAGAATTCATACAAGAAACTACAGACAAGATCACACTTATTCAAGAGCGAATCAAAGCTGCACGCGATCGTTAGAAGAGTTATGCTGACAATTGTCGTAGACCTCTAGAATTCCAAATAGGTGATCGGGTTATGTTAAAAGTTTCACCTTGGAAAGGCATTTTCAGACTTGGAAAGCGAGGTAAACTTTCACAAAGATTTGTAGGACCATTCAAAATTCTATAACAAATTGGAACGGTAGCTTATAGACTTGAGTTAACTCCTGAACTTAATAACATTCACGATGTCTTTTACGTATCAAATCTAAAAAAGGGTCTAACTGATGAATCGTTGATTGTACCTCTTAAGGAAATTCAAATTGATGACAAACTTCAATTCCCTAAAGAACCGATAGAAGTAATGGATTGACAATTCAAAGTACAGAAACGAAGCCGCATTTTAATCGTTAAAGTTAGATGGAACTCACAACGTGGACATGAATATACATAGGAACGTGAAGATTGTATGAAAGTAAAATATCCTCATTTTTTCTCATAAATGATTGTCACCAGATAAGTTTTCACCAAATTTCGGAACGAAATTTCTTTAACAGAAGGAGACTGTGACGATTACGTTTGAGGATTTCGTCATCATTGACTGAAAGTACATGTCATCGTGCTTGGAATCCATGTTAAAAGAACAATTGTGATTATCACGATTTGAAAGTACACGAAAAATCGTGAACGTGGAAAAAAACCGTACGAGAAACGCCGATTCTCCGGAATCGAAAAAGTATGAAAAATTCAAAGATCTTTCCTTCCGGAACCCGTCGCTGTACGCCAAGGCTAAATTGAGTCTCCTTGGCGGTACGCGATGAGCTTAAAATATCTAAGAACTCCGGATTTCTTCACGTTACACCAAGCATCTTTTCATGCTTCTTGGCGGTACACGACGACTAGGTCGGCTTAAATGATTAGATTGAAAATCAGATTGCATGCAAACATAAACTTTTATCTTCCTCTCGAATATACCCGACTCCTAGACGCACAAGATCGAGTTTTTCACCTCAAAACTCAGTTTTTGATCCACCAGATCATCCGGATCGAGTTAGGGAACGTTTCTACAAGTTCTGATCGTCGTTTTCATTCAAGAAATCCGTCCGATCGGGTAACGATGAGCTTAAAAATATCTAAGGACTCCAGATTTCTTCGCGGTACGCCAAGCATCATTTCATGCTTCTTGGCGGTATGCGACGACCAGGTCGGCTTAAATGATCAGATTGCATGCAAGCATAAAATTTTATCTTCCTCTCAAATATACTCGACTCCAAGATGCACAAGATCGAGTTCTTCACCTCAAAACTCAGTTTTTGAGCCACCAGATCATCCGGATCGAGCTAGGGAACGTTTCTACAAGTTCTGATCGTCGTTTTCATCCGAGAAATATGTCCGATCGAGTAACGATTCGTTTTATCATACTGGTTTGATAATGGTTAGATTAGATATTGTATTTAAACGTAATGCAATAGTTATTATGGTTGATTATTGCCTAGATGATGGCTAGGAATGGTTAGAAACGAAGATCTAGATATGTTAACGGTTAAATCCTTGTTTTGATATGTTGTAATGTTCGGTTATCATGAAACTATATCTTAGATTATAATGGCTTAATCCATTCGATTGTAACAATGCTTGTGATTCTCTTGATTATTCCTTGAAATGCTAGGTTAAATCCAAGTGTTTTAAACTAATGACAAGCATCAAGATAATAATAAGAATAACGATCTGATGTTTATGATAACAGTCAGATTAGTACATTGAACATGTGTATTAAACCTATTCTAATACCACATTCTTATGTTTCATGATACCTAACTGATTAATAACAAGGATTGACTATTAATAAGCTAGAAACTCATCAAGAAACTGTTTCAGTAAGATAATGAGCAATAATACCTATGTAGTTAATCTGAGAACCTTCTGATTAATCTAATGAGTCATCAACTATGTATGAGGAACCTGAATCATAATGGGTTCCCACATTATCATACATTGTGTGATATTCAATTAAATTAACAAATTAAGGACTTAATATCAGTTTGATGACTTTCAATGCAATGTCTTTGACATTGAACGTTCAGAAAGATCTAATCAGTAAGTTAAAACATAAATAACTTATTAAACAACAAATAATGCATAATTAAACCATAACAGTCAGTTTGCGCGTTATTCTTCTAACTTTGAGATCTCAGGTGAGTTTCGTACAACCCCTTTTCTTTTTAATGATTTACAAACATTAGGGTATTTCTGTGAAACTATTTTTGAACATATGATATGTATCACTGTCATTTGTGTGATTTCATGTGAACTCGTGGTGAACTTGTAAGATTTCATGGGATTTTGCCTATAAATCTCTATCATAATATCGAAAAAGTCGTATCTCTTGAACTGTATCTAGTGAACCCATGTGGGGCCGAACAGAGAGCAATGATAGCACTATGGACTGACAACCCATTTGTTAGGAGGATTGCATCTCCCCTGGTGTGAATGTTTGTTACATGTTTTCGTTATCCTCTTAATGTTAGTGATAGACATTAAGATAATGAGGCATTAAAATATTTACTGACGGGTAGTATCTTCGTAGAATATTTCGTCCAAAATGAACTAGATATGGGTCCCATGGTTATCATTGGAACTGTATATCGAAAGCTTGCATATCATATCATGTTGTGTAAATCAATAATTACGAACTCACCAGCTTTGTTGTGCTGGCTTTTCAAACTCAACATTTTTGCAGGTAGGCAGTGGCGATTGGTGAGATTGCGCGTTCAAGCACTTATAAATAAATAACTCAGTTTGTGTCATGTGTATAGTTTGTAAACTTTAACGATGCTTGTGGTGACGATACCCTTGTAATGCAATATCTTTAAGTTAATATGTGTGTTTGTGAAACCGGATCAAGTAAGTTACACCTCATCTCTGAGACATCACCACTATACTTCCGCAACCTTCTCAGTGTGATCAGTGACATCATAAACAGGTGACGAGAGGTGGGGGTGTGACATTATGTCCTTAATTGTATGTATATATGCATGTTGGATGTATACATGTTATTATGTAATTGTTTAATTGATATATAATTATGATAGTTGTATATGTGCATGTTGGATGTATATTTTTATGTATAGTCATGACAATTGATTAAATATGGATTAACTAGCGAAATCGAAGATCTTTGAATTTCTTAAACGGTCTTAAAAAGTTTATGAAGATTGCCAAGAACTAAGTTAATAGTGAAGGTAAGGAGTATTACCCGTGTAATGGTTATGCCAATTCGAATCGATCATTCTAAACTTTGACAACGATTTAATCCCACATACATGACCGTGGGTTTCTACAATCATATATCACATTTGTTTGTCATGGTGAGAAGTATCCTAATACGTTAGAGATAAAATACCTATGAGATTTGAAAACACACACTTTTGTAACAAATAATTAGATGTTTGATCATTTGATGATGCTTTGGAAGAGAAAAATACAAATGACAAAAATTTAGATGAATGCAAAGATGGTTTAGTCCAATAATTTTAGAATTTGATGTAGACAATGATCATGTTAATGATATTCTCACCTCTCAGACAGATTTGATTGAGCCAATAGTTAAAGAAAAAAGAAGTAAAACTCAACCAAAACATCTCAATGACTACATGGTAAAACTTCCTCCTTTGGTAGACCACTATCAACCTACAGCTAATCAAGAGATCTCAACAATACACCTTATTGCTCAATGTGTGTCTTATGATAAGTTTTCAAAATATCATAAAGTTTTCATAGCGACCATCAATTTGCATGATGAGCCAAAAAAATTTAATTAGGTAGTGCAAGATGATAAACGAAAGGAAATAATAAAGAAAAGCTCTCGAAGAAAATGTGACTTGGACGCTCAAACATTTACAGGAAGGGAAATGAGCAATAGACTCTAAATGGATCTATAAAATTGAATACAAACCAAATGGATAAATCGATTGATGCAAAGAACATCTTGTGGCATAGGATTTCACTCAGACATAGGGTGTAGATTTTCATGACATGTTTGCACCCATTGCAAAGCTTGCGACAATTCGTACCCGCTTAGTGGTCGCTGTTAAAATGGGTTGGATTAGTCAGCAACTTGATGTTAGCAATACATTTTTTTATGGAAATTTGGAAACAAAGGTGTATAAGAAAATCCCACAGGTTTTGCTAAAGAAGGTGAAACACGGGTCTACAAGCTTAAGAAATCACTCTATGGCTTAATGCAAGCTTCTAGAAATTGGTATCACAAGTTCATTGCTGCTCTACTTTATTTTGACTTTAAACAGTCTAATGCCGATCAATCATTATTCACTTACAAAGCAAGATATGTCTTTGTGGCTGCTCTTATCTATGTGGATGACGTGATAATTGTGGGAAATAGTCACAAGAAATCCAACAAACCAAGTTAGATCTTGATGCAAGGTTCAGCATAAAGGATCTTAAAACAGTCAAGTATTTTTTGGGCATAAAAGTGGCTCGAACTCAAGAAAGGTTGGTGTTAAGTCAAAGAAAATACATGTTAGACATATTGGAGGACAGTGATCTCCAAGGGCGTCAATAAAGTAAGTTTCCAATGGAAAAAAATCTCAAGTTGGACAAAGGTGATGAAGAGGCTCCTGTTGATGCAAGTCAGTACCGAAGGTTGGTGGGAACCTTACTCTACCTTCAAGCAACTTGGCTTGACATCATGAATGCCGTGAATGTCTTAAGTTAACTTGTGTCAGACCCGAAACAGAATCATCTAGATGCAACAATTAGAGTTCTTTGATGCCTGAAGACAACACCGGGACAAGGAATCCTCCTTTCCAAGAACGATTTTATAAATATCACAACCTATAGTGACTCAGATTGGGTCGGGTGCCCCAACTCTAGATGATCCCGAACCGGTTACTTGTTATTGCTTGGAGGTGCACCAATTTCTTGGAAATCGAAGAAGCAGCCTTTGGTTTCTTGATCATCCACTGAAGCCGAGTATCGCACTACGGCCTTGATAGTAAGTGAAGTCGTTGAGTCTGATAGCTACTAATAGAACTTGAAGTAAGACTCAATGGTCAGACACCACTATTTTGTGAGAACTAGTCGACTCAACATATAGCTAGCTATCATGTGTTCAATGAGAGAACTAGGCACAGAGAAATGGATTGTTATTTCATTATAGAGCGGTAGGAGTCAAATGAAAAAAAAAACTGGTACACGTAGACACAAAAACTCAAATAACCAACTTATTAACCAAGGCCCTCATATCACAACACCCACATTCATTATTAGGCAAGTTGGGTATTCGAAAATTACATGCTCCAACGTGAAGAGTAGTAAAGAAGTAGCTGACCTTTGACCCGTATATTATGGTCAATTAGATCAATCTCATTAGTTACTATATTTTTGTCTTTGATTACAAAGAGTGATGTAATATCTGTGTCTTTATATATTGCCTTTTGTACACAAGTCTTAAAGGTGATGATGATGATAATATAATCATTCTCATGAGATAAAATTTGGCCAGAAGCTTCTTAACCATATTTTAGAAAATACATATTAAAAAGCATAAAAACAAGTTGCAACATATATATACCAAATTTGTTAGGTTTTTACACCTTTAGTTGAAATTTTTAAGGTGTTTCCTAGGGAAAAATCATATAATATAATATTGATAAGTGTTTCAAGTCACTCTAACTTTTTTATATGCAAAACCTCTCGATCAGCTTTCAATTTATGCTTCAATCTTATGAAAAATATTTTTTTCTTACAAGTTAGCGTTGTGTGTGAGGGTTGATTAAATTTCTTATAATTAATGCATATGATATGGAAATGAAATGGAATTAGGTGGCTTGTAAATAAAAATAAATAAAGAAATCATTAAAACCCCTAAGTGAAACTCGAGAGCAAATAAAGATGTATTATATTTAAACAAAGGTAACAAGTACAATTTTCATTAACTTATTTTTTAATACATTTTTTATTGTAAACTTTTGGTTTGTTTGTAGTGACATTGAAAGTGATTCCTTGCGATAAATATGCATTTGTTGTTGGTAATTTTAATATTATTGGATTAACTTGGTGATCGAGATAATAATATTAATGATTAATCGAGTTAGGTGACGCATGAGTGCGGGCTCGTTTGACTTTAATATTATATATGTTTGTTTATGTTAATATAATTAAGATTTTCTAATTTATTAATATAATTATAAAATAAATTAAATCAATATTGAGCACATGGGCTCTTAATGGGAAAAAAACGGTTTTTCTCAAAATGCATATATAAAGCATTTTTACTTCCTTTTGAATGAGAACTCTCGATCACAGAATAAGAAAAGATTGGGCGTACGGTTTCTTCGTTTTGCACAACAACAATATTCAAGTTTGATCTTAAGATCTCTAAGTATAATCCGTTCAAACATTTGATTCGTACCATCAAATAGTTTGATCTGATAGTGGTTCACGATTCTTAAAGATTATCCAAGTTGCGTTTCTTCAAGGTTTACAATTGTGATTTTCTGAAGTTCAATCAATCTCAAGAACAATTCCGGTTAGTGATTTTATGTTTGTTTTATAATCAATATAGTGATTATAGTATGATTTGATTCAACATTTGTTGTGAACCTTAACGAACAAATATGTAATTGTTGATCATGGCAATTATCATGCCTTGTGTTCATTCGTTGTTGCATTAGCCTTTATCAACAAATTAAGGTCACATAATGTAATGTTAGTAAGTGGCCTAATAGGACATGTTCAATGAAGCATACAAAAACCAATTTAAATCATTGAAAGAAATGAGGTTAATTTCCACTAAAATTAATGATGTAAAATTTACCCTAAAAGAAAGAGTGCAGAATACTAGAAGTAAAGAGAAAAGGAGAGGATACCAATTTAGGTTGTTTTATAATTTCTTTATGATTACAATAGTAGGATATCCATGAATTGGTCAGAGGCTGGAGTTGTTTGTTTTACTAAAAAATACATATGAATTAGTTAGTTAGCCTCTTAAACAATAAGCTTTAAATACAGTTCAGATAATTCAAATCTTTTACTCACTTAACATTTAATTAAACAAATAGCCCTAAAAATAAGTATTCAAACGTTAAGTTTGGAAGGAAAACAACCTATTCATATATGTATGTTGCATATCATATAATAAATACGAGTGGTGCATAATTAGATGTATATGGAGTTATAGAACCTTATTATAGGTAAAAGTCACCTGGACCCATTTGTCATTTAGATTTCTTTTTTCTCCCTCTCCAATTTTAATTAGAGGTATTGCTATTTTTTTTCTTTTTTAAATATAAGTGCTACATAACCCACTTTAATTTTCATGTGTATCTATATCTATTAATAACAAAAATTAATAATTAAAAGTTGTGTGTGTGTGTTTTTATTAAAAAAAATAAAAGTTAGAGTGTTGGTTAGAATTTTATGATTTTTTTATGTTAGTTTTATTAGAATTCTCATTCAAGTTAAATAAAAAAATACCTGTAACCATTTTTATTTTTTAAACTTTAATTAATTATATAATATTAATTAATATACTTTTAATTGAACTAAAAAGTTGTTTCCAAACTCTTAAAGAGCTTAAAAAACGTAAAATCATAATCTAAAGTCTTATTCGATCATTTGGTTTTAAAGGAATATTATTAAACCATAACCGGATGCAAAATCTATCATAATTAAGAAGAGAATGCATGTACCTCGGAGTTCTATTTCATGAGGACCGTAGACGCTCCACAGTTTATCCCATACACCTTTTGCAGTGAAATCTTTGTTTGGAATTGGCTTGACAACTTTCTCGAGAGTTTGTTGGGAGAGAGAACCAAGAATCCAACCTTTTACAAGTGCATCTGATCTTCTCCACATCATGTCATCATCATCGCCGGCTTTTTCCTTCCCCAAAGCATGTGACTGCGAGGAGACGAAACCAAGCATATCATGACTCTCTAATAGGCACCGCATCTGCATTCGCCATACATCATATGTATCTGGACCACTCAGCTTCACTGAAACAAAGTTTGGGACAAAAACATGTGATGGATATGGGTATGGGTTTGCTTCCCCTGAACTAGGCATGCTTGAGCTTGAACCTGCCATCTTAATATCAATCTTCTGTTAACAAATATTCAAACGAAATCAAGGAGAGGAAGCAGGGATCACCACATAATTAAATATGATGCTAACAGATTAAACAACATTCAAAACACATGCTCAGCTCATATTTATATCAATCCAATTCCCCACCCCCGACCCCACAAGGCCTTTCACTGATTGAATTTCATATACCAAAACATTGATTCATTCTACGTACAATCTTTAACGCAACTACCTCTATTTGGTTAAATTTGTATTAAAATAAAAAATCCCACCACATTTCAATCATGTCTAATACATATATACACACGTATACACCACGGAATGAAAATAGCTGAACACATTAAATATCATTTAATGATTAATCTACAATTAATATGATGATGACACTTGCCAACATCTAATATATTTTAATAAAACTAATTTTTTTATATATAATTTACCCCATCCTTTTTCAAACATTTATAATTTTTTTCTACTATTTTATTTTTTAAATTTTTTTTCACCATTATACTCTTCTCTTTTTGCGCTTTAATTTCGTTATAGTCTCGACTACTTTTTTTTGATGACCCGTATTCACATCATTGTAACGAGTATAAAGATAACAAATTAATTTGAATTTTTCTAAAAATGTCAAACTAAATCAGTGTAATTTACCATTGTTAGAAAAAAAAAATTCAAAATAATGTGTTACATTTATGCTCTTTACATTGATTTAAATAAAGGACATCTATGACAAAATCTGTAAAATTCAGTCGACATTATAACAGAACAAAAAAGAAAAATTAAATCACTGTAAAGATGTGTTAAATCACTGTAAATTACATCATTTTATATTACGTTAGTTGAATTTGTCGTTGTTAGAAAAAAAATTAAACTAATGTGTTATGTTTACGATCGTTACATCGATGTAAAGCTAAATATATGGAAAATAATTAAAAAAGTAGTCTTATTTATAATGAAATTAAGAACAAATAGATAAATGTAAATAATAAGTTAAATTACTGTAAATAATGCCTTACATCAATGTAAATTAAATCAATCTAAATTACATCAATGTAATTTACTATTGTTAGAAAAAAACTGAAATTATAATTTATCTTTATGCTATATAGTTACAATGATGTAAATGCAAGTTATCTAAAAAAACTAGTCGAAAATATAATGGAATTAAAGAGTAAAATGAGACGAATATTATGGTGCATTTTTTAAAAAAACAGCATACTACAAAAAATTTATAAATGTATAAAAATTACATCAATGTAATTTACCATTGTTAGAAAAAAATCAAACTAATTTTGTATCTTTATGCTAGTTGCAATGATGTAAATGCGGGTCATCTAAAAAAATAAAAAATCTAGCCGAGACTATTACGAAATTAAAGAGAAAAATAAGACGAATATAATGGTGCAAATTAATTTGTTATCTTTACGCTCGATACAATTAGTGGTGATAAAAAACCGAAAAAACCAAACCGGAACATAATTAATCGAACCTAAAAAACCGTCGAGAAAAACCAAAACCGAATTTTTCGGTTTGATTTCGGTTTTTGATAAAAAAACCAAACAAAACCGATTTTTAATCTTGTTTAAAAATTAATATATATAGTTGGTGCTGAATCAATTAATTTATGAATTACCCATTTTTAAACATTTTTGTATTGTCAATATTGGGTGTCAGAGAGAATAAAAAAAAACGCGAAAACCGAAAAACAAACCGAAACTCACAACAAAACTAAAAATCGACTATGTCAATTTCGATTTTGGTTTTTGCCAAAAACAGAGACGAACCAAAACCGACAACACCCATAGTTACAATGATGTAAATATGGGGCATCGAAAATAAATTAAAAACTAGTTAAGACTTTAACGGAATTAAAGTCACAATTGAGGCGAGCATAATAGTGAAATTTTATAAAAAAAGATAATATAATATAAAAAGTTAGTTATGATTAAAAAAAGAGGGGGTAAACTTTTTATATAAAATTAGATTTATTAAATATATTAGATGGTGACACTTGTCACAACATATTAAATATAACTTTTTGAGTGGTTACAAAATGTTCTCAATGCCCTTCTATATTAAAAAAATGACACATAAATATAATGAAATAAAGAATGAAAAAAAGTTTAACCGGTAATGATCACGGTTAGGGGAAGGTTAAAAATATATAGGGGAAGGTTAAAAATATAACCCACTAAATGTGTACTAACACAAATAACTTTGGCAAGATGAAGTCGAATTTTGGATTTTTTTTGAACATCATTGTAACACATTTTGAACACCATGTTCTTTTATGAGTTTGGGCTAATTCATCACCGTTCAAAAACTTACAGTACTGTAAGTTGTAAAATATTTAAAACTTACAGTATTGTAGCACAAAACTTACAACGATGATATTTTTTAAACGGTGATGAATTTCCATAAACTCATAAAAGAACATGGTGTTCAAAATGTGTTAGAATGATGTTCAAAATAAAAATCCAAGATTCGGCTTCATCTTGCCAAAGTTATTTGGGTTAGTACACATTTAGTGGGTTATAAAAAATTCCACACCCTATATATATATATATATATATATATATATATATATATAGTAAGGTTATTGTACAAATTGATAGTTTTGTAAAAAGTATAAAAAACAAAGTGTTATTATAATATTTAACAATTCCTTGTTAATAATAAAAATATTGTTATTTATAATAGCACTTTGCTTTTTATACTTTTTACAAAAATCTCATTTTGTACAGTATAAGGAGCTAATATCAGGTGAGTTCTAGGACATTGTTATTTATAATAGGACATTTCTAATTTTTTTTATTGACTTTTGTTTTTTTGTACTGGATTCTTGTGCTTTTTGTACAGTATTTTTGTGTGAGGCCCCGATCCCAGGTACCTCACAGAGGTTGGTTTTCATCATAAACACATATCTCTTAAACCAAAAACTTTCATAAACATGTAGCGTAAATTAAAACATAGTTTGATAATCAGAAATATAACTAAGTGTCTGTATTAGAAACATAAATTATTGCCAACACCATCGGATTCTCAATTTTGATGCCTCGGGCTCTATGCATCCTCTTGCCTTAGCTTTAACCTGACAAACATGTAAAATGTCATCTTACGCGGGTAAGTTCTGGTTTTCATAAAACATCGTAAACGTTTTGGTAAGTTAAAACATACTTAACATAAGTTATCATTTCTTTCACAGAATTCATAACCTTATCACATAACATCTTAAGCATCATCATCATACATCCAATGTCATCATCATGAACAGTGGACTTATGCCGGCACAAGGCTCCATACCCTGTAACCCTGTTATAGTAAGGTTGACTATCGTACCCTGTAATAGTTAGTTTGACTATCGTACCTGTTATAGTCAGGTTGACTATCGTACCCTGTTATAGTCAGGTTGACTATCGTACCTTGTTATAGTCAGGTTGACTCTCATACCCTATTCTAGTCAGTTGACTGTCATACCCTGTTATAGTTAGGTTGACTCACATACCTTGTTATAGTCAGGTTGACTTTCACAATTACCCGATAAAAATACTAGAGTATCATTCGTACATATCCCATAACAAGTATGGGAACCTCATACATTCATTATACATGATATACTAGCATCGTATCATCATTCATCATAATCACCATAACATTTCCTGCAACCATCATAAATTCGTTCATCATAGTTATCATGGCATCATAAACATGTCATGCTAGCATCGTTTCATCAAATCTTTATCCTAATAGCATAGGAATCATCATAACATGTCATGCCCGTATCATTTCATCATATCATCATAACATCCTGGGATCATATACATTTCATCCTAACATCACATCGTAACATCATATACATGTCATACTAGCATCATAATCACAACATCGTATTTCCATCCTAGCAACCTAGGAACTTATCGTAACATTCTATAACTATCATCATATCATATCATCATACTATTCATCATCATAACTCATTTAACATGCATTCGTCATACTTGGCATATTTTCATGCATATTTCATCATACATCAATCATTCATCATCATAGCATAGGCACATAGCATCATAACACATCATATACATATTAACAACATGTATGTCAGCCCAAAACATATGTACACATAAAGTGCTGAAATAGGGCATCTGGGACTCACCTGATAGTAGCTCCTTATCCTCTTAGCCAAACTCCTTAGCTAAGACTCAAGAACCTACACCATTACATCGTATCATTACATTCCATTATTAGACTTAGAATTTATTCTAAGTCCCCATAGCTACTAGTTCCCCCTCCTAACTACAAGTTCTCGAAACTATCATTATTCGAAACCCTTGAAGTTCACGAAGTACTCTTGACACGAAATCCATGGGTTCACGAATTACCTGAGCACTCGAGACATTGTACACGAATTCTCAGTTCTCGAAAATAGATTCTCGAAACCTTAGTTCACGAAACTATGGTACTTGAAACATACTCGAAATCACATACTCGAAGAAAATTGAGGTACTCATCTAGTGTACACCTTCGGGTACTCATGTGATCATCATAAAACATCTCAAAAATCTATCTAAAGCTTTGGGGAGCTAGTTCTAGGTTCCTTATGGCATTACCAACACAATGGAACCGCAAAGTCTTGAACTTTATGCATAAAGATGCGAGCTTTATGCATGAGTTCACTTTTCTATAAAAATCCTAACTTTTTCATTTAGAACACTTAATTACTTGTAGTTAGATGATCCTTCTGGCAACTTTCCGTGCGTTCCTTCTTCTTCTTGGGAGATTTACAACCGATCTTGAGGTTCTTGAACTCCAATTTGAGTACTTGAGAGAAACGATGCTTCTAGCCAAAGGTGTGCATGCTTCCTAAGGCACTCCTATATATTGGAAAGGTTCCCGAACTGGGTACTCGAAATTAGGTCATTTTCGAGTACTGAATTTCAAGAACTTAGGGTTGTCGATATCCATTTCGATTACACCAAACTCGTGAACTTTACTTAGTTTATTTTCCGTTTATTTTCCGACAAGTTAATTAACCATTACCCATTCGATGCTTCCACTGAACTCTGACTTGACGCACCGTTTTGTTTCGTAGCTTCTTTTCCTTTGTATCCACAATTGCGACTGGTTCTTCAATATAGTTCAGTCTGTCATCTACCTCGAAGTCATCCAAAGGAACATGTGCTTGCTTATCTGCCAAACACTTCCTCAGGTGTGACATGTGGAAGGTAGGATGAATCCCAATAAGCTCATCTGGTAGGTCTAGTTGGTATGCGACCTTCCCTGCCTTTGCCTCTATCCAAAAAGGCCTGATGTACCTCGGACTCAACTTTCCTCCTTTTTTGAATCGAATGATTCCCTTCCATGGTGATACATTCAGCAACACTCGATTGCCAACATTAAACTTGATCGGTCTTCGACGCTTGTTGGCGTAGGACTTTTGGCGATCTTGTGCAGCTTTCATGTGTGCTTTTATCACTCGCAACTTTTCTGCCATATCGATAACGACATCCTTGTTTCCCATCTCTTTCTGTCCAGCTTCACCCCAACATATCGGGGTTCTATATCGTCTTCCGTACAACGCCTCATATGGGGGCATTCCGATATTAGAGTGGTAGCTGTTATTATATGAAAACTCCACCAACGGCAAGTGATCGTCCCAGCTTCCTCCAAAATCGATAATGCACGCCTTAAGCATATCCTCCAACGTTTGGATAGTGCTTTCACACTGTCCATCTATCTGGGAGTTATAGGTGAACTGATGTTCAATCTCATTCTTATAGCATCATGAAACTGCTTCCAGAATCTGGAAGTGAACCTCGTATCCCGATCTGACACAATGGAGACATGAACTCCATGTCGGGTCACAATCTCCTTTACGAACAAATCAGAAAACATTTCAGACATATACGTTTCTCTGATCGGGAGGAAGTGTGCACTTTTTTTTAGTCGGTCCACAATCACCCATATGGTATCCTATCGTTTACGTGTTCTCGGTAGCTTGAAGATGAAATCCATGGTGATGTGTTCCCCTTTCCATTCCGGTACCTCAAGAGGTTGCATATATCCGTAGGGCTTCTGATGTTCAGCCTTCACTTGCGCACAAGCAAGGCACTTGTTCACATACTGCATCACATTAATTTTCATACCTGGCCACCAATAATCCTTTCGAAGATCTTGATACATCTTCGTCGCACCGGGATGCACCGAATAACGTGATTTATGGGCTTCATCTAAGATTCTCGATCGAATGTCCCCATTTCTGGGCACCCACATACGACCGAATCGTACTTTCACACCATGGTCATTGTCTTCCAATTTCTTGACTTGCCCGAAGACACGTTTGAAACCCACATTGTCTTCCTATAAACCTTTCTATTGCGCCTACTTGAGCTCGCTCAGGAAGTGTGACGTTATCACCAAACTATACGATTTTACTCGTATAGAAGGATGATTTATCTCGCGACTCAAAGCATTTGCCACCATATTGGCCTTTCCTGTGTGATATAAGATATCACATTCATAATCCTTTAACAGCTCAAGCCATCGTCTCTACCTCATGTTCAAATCCTTTTGCTCGAAGAAGTACTTCAAGCTCTTGTGGTCGGGGTAGATGGTACTCTTTACCCCATACAGATATTGCCCCCATATTTTCAATGCAAACACCACTGCAGCGAGTTCAAGGTCGTGGGATGGGTAGTTAGCCTCATGAATCTTTAGCTGGCACGAAGCATAAACTATCACCCTTCCCCTTTGCATCAGTACACATCCCAACCCTTGTCGTGATGCATCAGCATACACAACAAAATCATCAAAATCATCCAACAATGCTAACATAGGAGCTTGGGTAAGTTTCTCCTTTAGCACTGAAAAACACTTGTTCTTGGTTTGGACCCCATTCGCACTTTACATATTTCTTTGTGAGCTTCGTCAGTGGCGTCGCTATCTTGGAGAAGTCCCGAATAAATCTCCGATAGTAGCTGCCAAACCAATAAAACTGCGTACTTCCGTCGGTGACTTCGGAGGACTCCATTTCATAACAGTTTCGACTTTAGCTGGATCTACCATAATGCCTTCTGGGTTCACCACGTGACCCAGAAATTGTACTTCCCGTAACCAGAAGGCGCATTTGGATAATTTAGCATAAATTTTTTCTTTCCTCATGATCTCCAATACCTCACGTGCGTGGCAAGCATGGTAGCCTGCGTTCTTTGAATAAATCAAAATATCATCAATAAATACTATCACTGATCGGTCCAGCATCGGTCGACATACCATGTTCATCAAATCCATAAATGCTACAGGAGCATTCATCAATCCAAATTACATAACGAGAAACTCGTAGTGTCCATAACGTGTTCGGAATGCAGTCTTTGGAATATCCTGCTCTTGAACATTCAACTGATGGTAACCGGATCGGAGATCTATCTTGGTGAACTAGCTGGGACCTTGCAATTGATCGAACAAGTCATCAATTCTAGGTAGATGATACATGTTGTTTATGGTCAATTTGTTCAGTTCCCTGTAGTCGATTCACATACGCATAATTCCATCTTTCTTCTTAACAAACAACACCAGTGCTCCCCACAGAGAGACATTCGGTCGTATAAAACCTTCTTCTTAACAAACCTTCTTCCCATCAAAGGTTGGTGGGTTGCATCCTTAGAAGGATTTGTAATCACAAGCCTTCAGCTTCCCAAACATAGAATCACCGCTCCTTGTCTCAATGATCAAAACATCCTCATCTCCCTTGGAGCTTTCCTTGGTTCCTTCAGACTTTTGCTTCAATGCATCCTTTAATGCCTTAGCAATCATTGCCGGCATCTTCTCATCCATGATCTTGCTGACTTCATCAGAAATAACCTTTATGACAATAGGCTCCAGTGTGAACTTATCATCATCCTCATGTTTCCCGCTTATCTCGTTTTCTTCTTCATTGACGGGTTCTTCAGTCTCAACTTATGGTTCTTCAGCTTCCTGTGGTCGCTTTCATGGTCTACCCTTTTGTCCGGCGATCTAAATTCTCTACATAATGCAACAATTGATGAGTCAATACATGAATCAGTTTAGCACGAAATAAGTGTTGTAAATCGTTAATGACGTTAATCAGGTGTTATTAACCATTTACCCAACTCATAGGCTCGAAACATTTCCTATCCTATCTCCTCAATGTGCATGTCACTAACTACCTTTCTAACCTTACACCTATTTCTTAGCTTGTACATAAACATTCAGCTTATGGCATCCGTTCATTCGTGGTTGGCAATCCGCATTACTAAATCCCATTCTCAGTTTAGGTCTTGGCATTTGGGATGCCAAGATCTCTCAAACTATGGCTCTGATACCAACTTGTGAGGCCCCGATCCCAGGTACCCCACAGAGGTTGGTTTTCATCATAAACGCATAGCTCTTAAACCAAAAACATTCATAAACACGCAGCGGAAATTAAAACATAGTTTGATAATCAGAAATATAACTAAGTGTCTGTATTAAAAACATAAATGATTGCCAACATCATCGGATTCTCTATTTTGATGCTATAAGCTCTATGCATCCTCTTGCCTTAGCTTTAACCTGACAAACATGTAAAATGTCAGCTTACGCTGGTAAGTTTTGGTTTTCATAAAACATCGTAAACGTTTTGGTAAGTTAAAACATACTTAACATAACTTATCATTTCTTTCACAGAATTCATAACCTTATCACATAACATCTTAAACATCATAATCATACATCCATTGTCATCATCATGAACAGTGGGCTTATGCTGGCACAAGGCTCCATACCCTGTTACAGTCAGGTTGAATATCGTACCCTTTTATAGTGAAGTTGACTATCGTACCTTGTTATATTCAGGTTGACTCTCATACCCTGTTATATTCAGGTTGACTCTTGTAACAGCAAGTGCCAGATCGTCCGGCAAGTCCGTACGGTATGTGTACTTTCACTGTATTCTATGTGTACGTACGTAAGCTTAAACAGTACTTGTATTAACAGAATCCTAAATACAAGAAATCGTTGTACGTATTTTCGTATAAACTTAAATACATTAAGTACAACGTACATGTGAAACATTAGTTGTGTTTATTAAGTGAAAACTTAATTACAGTTAACACAACAAATCATGAGAAGCAACGGAATTCAAACAATAGTCAGAAACATATCGGTTGCGATCTGATGTCCACAGATGACAGGAATCAGATGACCGACAAGTCAGTACAAAAACAACGTGAAATCATGATGTATAGTTGAGTCCGACAGTGAGGAAACACAATTAAAGCATAATGCAGTGTTATTTCAGAATGACGAACTGACAGTGTGTTTGCGTGAATGACGATTCACACAAACATATCTGTGAGTTTAAATTTCTAAAATAATGACTGAAAAGTAGAAAACAAAAGTCAGAAAGCAAAACCATCATCGTATTCGTTCGGGTGACGATTCGAACGAATTACGCGCGAAGGTTACGCGATCTGACGAAACGACAACGAAAACACGTCACGAACGAAAATAATTTAATAAAATCAAATAAATAACATTTTACAATTTTGAAACTCATCAAAATAATTAAATTAAATTCCTTTATTTAAAACTATTTAAATTACGCGTAATTTTCCGGTTACGCGACGAATTAACGAACCGAGCAACAAAAACGAACCCGAACACTCTCGGGGGTATAAAAACTCAAGAATGAGAGTTTTCTCTCATTTCTTCACCCTCAACCTCTCTCCAAACTCAAAAACCCGGTTTCACCATTTGAGGGTTTTCTCAACCTTCAAACCTCCATAACTTTCTTGTTTCTCAACCAATTCGAGTGATTCTTTCGCCCACGCGTAGCCCTAGACATCCTCTACATGAAAGTACAACAGATCTAAAGCCAAACCCACTGAAAAACGAGGTATGAGGCTGCAAAGAGTTACGAAATTAGGGTTTTCACCCTTTTTGTTCTAAGTTTTAAACAGCCGGCTACATCCTTGTATACTCGAACCCTAAACACATCTGAGTATACGACCACCATGGAGTCACGCCTTTAGCCTTGCCACCCACTGGTTCGAACCATGAGGCGGCTAACCACTTGGCCGAATGAGATGTGTCTCAGCTGGCCGAATGGTCTCATTCGACCACCTCTCTTTCGCCAACCAGCCTCCATTCGACACAACCATCACACTCATTCGACTAGAGTCTCATTCGCCGGAGTCATCTCAGTCGCCACCTCATTCGACCAGTTGCCATTCGCCACTTATTCATTCGAGTCTGTACTCATTCGTTTGATGAACTTCATGCGGCAGGCAGGTCTCATTAGGCAGTCACAACTTCCATTCGCCCATACTGCCTCTTTATTCGATGGCTGCCATACTCATTCGGTGACCACCATGTGGCCGGACCAAGCACATGTAGACCATTTATGATTATCTTAGTCGATGGCAACCCTAGTGAACCACCTGAACACAAATCAGCCCACACCACCATTCATAGTTTGTTCTTAAAACTCAGTGGGCCCAAATACATATAACAGGCCCAACACCAGGTGTGAGTCCAATAGCATTTCCTTGTCCTAGTTCACTCAGTTGACCCAACATAGTTGGCCCATGTGACCATTTCATCTTAACAGTTGACTCAAAATCCTTCTATGACCCAACAACATGATATTGGGCCCAAGACCCCTTGTTACGGCCCAACAGGAACTACAGGCCCAAGACAACAACTACTTCGTTTCTTGGCCCAATGGACTTAGCTGAATTGCATTGTTTAATTCAGTTACTAGGTCCAGACATTTTACTTCAGTCCATAACTTACAAATTCAATTCTTTAAGATAGCCACACTTATATTGGAATGGGCCATTGGTAGGCCAATTGTTTTCTTCTTCAGGCCCAACTGTTTTTCTTAAGGCCCAGCAATTCTTTTATGCGGCCCATGTGTTTTTGGGTGAGGCCCAGTTTGTGCAGCCCACAGCTCAACTAGTTCAGCCATATATACAACAATGGGCTCAATAGAAAATTTGTATAGGCCACTAGTAGGCCCACATCATTCCCCAGGCCCAATACCTCTAAAATTGATCCATTGACTCTAGGAAGGTCCAACATGAAGTGAATGGCCCAAGGCCCACTACTTAGGGCTCAAGGCCCACTGCCTTTGGCCTAAGGCCACCATTTTGGCCAAAAGCCCATGATCTCTTCCACTAACCTCTTCACATGAACTTCCGGAGTCCCTATCTAATAGTTACCCCCCTCTCTTACTGACTAAGGCTAAGGTGGTGTCAACCAAAGGCGCAAGAAGTTCTCACATAAATAGACGTTTGAATATTAGCTCAGTCACTCCATTCTCTTATGCCAGCCTTACCTCAATTCCCTTCTTCGCCTCAACAGCTAAAGCATCCCTTTCTGCAGCTCCTGGAACAGCCAAAGTGGAGTTTATGATTCCGAGGGGTCTTTATAGCTCAGCTGGAGTGGATTATTCTACTATTTTTCAGTTACTTGTGTTCGTACATTTTTGAATTATTGCAATACACAGAACATATGGCTCACGCCTCCACTATACTAGTGATGGAGGGCCGGATGGAACAAGGCGCTTCGAACCATACTGTTGCTGGAATGAAAGGAAGCCCCGGAACAGAATTGTGCTGTTTGCTGGGCGCTGACGGCGGAATTGGAATTTTCCGGGGGAAGAAAGGGGCCTTTGCGGCCGAGCAGCTATTATGCTCTTAAAAAAGAACACAAAAAGAAGAAAAAGAAAAAAGCCGCGAAAGACTTTTCCATCACCGGAAAACTAATTGAGCTGCAGGCATCAAGGTAAGGGACCAAGATTATATACTGCTGCCCTTGTCTTGGATTTGACTACTATGTCATCCACATAGTCTATACATCATCTCATGGAAGATGGCCGTCATAGCCCTCTGGTAGGTTGCTCCGGCATTCTTTAGGCCGAGCCGAATGGCATGACCTTTGCACAGAAGGTTTCCCGCCCCGTGATGAAGGAAGTCTTCTTTTGGTCTTTCTCGGCCAACCGTCTTTGGTTGTATCCTGAGAAACCTTCCATAAATGACAGCGTTTTGTACCCCGGCATCTAAAAGGCCCACTATTGTTTCAGCTATTCTAATCCAGGCCCAGCTTGGCCCATGAACTCTTTTGACAAAGGCCCGAGACAAAACCCATGGGGCCCATCAAAATCTACCCGAGGCCCACAGAAAACTGATTCAAGGCCCATTTTGAGGCCTTTGTCCTCACTTTTGGAGCCATTTTGTCATTCACTTGGTCAACAACCCATTTCTGGTCCAATTTCAATTCCAACAGCCTTGTATGACTCTAGGCCCAACAAATATTGCCAAGGCCCACCTTGGGCCCAATAGATTCCTTGGAGGCCCAAAACAAGGCCCAAAAGGCCACTTGAACATTAGTTTTTGTAACTTTTGGCAAGGCCTTCATGATTCAACACCTAATATCATTGGCCCAACCTAAATTGTTGGCCCACATGACTAAAGAACTATTGTAACTCTTTAACTCAACGCTAACAAGTATGATAACTAAGGGATTACTACCAAAACGACAATTTTTGCAACAAGGTCATGTAACTTATAACATGACTTCATGAAACTACAAATGGACTTTGATACAAGTTTGAAAGACAAGAATAAATCAAAGAAAGTCTATGGATTACAAGAATCAATAACAATTAAAGATGGGCCAACAGAGACCGAAGACTTTAAGTGTTGGCCAAAGCTTATGGCTAACACATACATACACATAAAATCCCTATAATTCATACTAATAAGTTATGAACATCGTGAAATCAATACAGGATCGTGAAAATACACTCAAGTACAATAAAGAGCGCGTACATTCTTGTTTTAAGCTAAGTCAAACACAACAACTACAAGGTGAGTTCATATGCCCCCTTTTACTTTGAATCTTTACTGATTTTAACTCTCGGGGCTGAGAAACATGTTTACTTTTATTTATTTAAAAGTTTGCTTAACATGTTATTTATACATTGATTTGATAATATTAAATTGTTTATTATCTTTATCATTGTATGCATGCTTGTATGATTATGAGATAACAGGGAAACTCATATAATTATGATAAGATGATTCTTAATCATCAACACATTATAATAACTTAGTTATAAGATTAAACTTATAACACTTAGTTATTTCCACATAATCAAGTACTTAAACAATCTACACTTAACTGTAAAACAAGAATATTCCCTCATGGATACTTTGGGAATACATGGATTCAGTAAATGACGATTCTTATCATTTACAGTAAATGACGATCATGATAACGTAACTTCATGGGATTCTTGTCATTTACACATATTTAACATAACGTAATAAGACAAGTTCTTATTCGACTTTGTTAAACACACGAGAACATTCCCTCATGGATACTTTGGGAAACACATGGATTCAGTAAATGACGATTCTTATCATTTACAGTAAATGACGGTCATGATAACGTAACTTCATGGGATTCTTGTCATTTACACATATTTAACATAACGTAATAAGACAAGTTCTTATTCGACTTTGTTAAACACGCGAGAACATTCCCTCATGGATACTTTGGGAAACACATGGATTCAGTAAATGACGATTCTTATCATTTACAGTAAATGACGGTCATGATAACGTAACTTCATGGGATTCTTGTCATTTACACCCGATTATCATAAAGTAATAAGACAAGTTCTTATTCGACTTTGTTAATCACATGATACAATCCCACATGGAAACTTTGGGATCACACGGCGGGATAGGAGAGCATGGAATGCATTTTAATCTGATTACGTGAGGATTTAAAATGGATTCCATTCGGATTCTATACGCTACATTTGGAGACATATGATGAACAGTTAACTAATACTTTTAATTAAATTAAAAGTGTAACATAAAAGTTAACCTCACAAGTAATAGAATAATATAAGGATCAGATTTAAATAATCTAAATTCCTTTATTCAACGAGGGTTATCAATACTTCGGTTTGGTAACTAAATCCCTCTTACTATATTATTATTCTACATATGATGACACAACGGACGATTCGGATAGTTGGGAAGTGGATATCTTTAGTTGTATCGCAAGTGGTGTGGAGTTTGGTTAAGTATGTGGTGGGATAGCGTCTGGGCTTGACCCTTTCGTGATTCCCTATATATAAGCATACTTAATTAGGCGATATACTACTTGTACATATAACTAAGGAGAGGCCATTGGGTGGAACAGGTGAAACAAGTATACAAGCAACAGTTAATACATTGTGAATGTGTGCATGATCAGTTCAATGGTTTTCAATTTACTTACTTATGAACTCACCAACCTAGTGTTGACTTTGTTAAATTTACATGTTTTCTCAGGTGACGAACAGGTGTAAATACTTTATGCAAATGATAAGCTAGTGGACTCATAGAAGACCTAGCTTTCTTTTGATTGCATACATTTTGATATGACAGAACACTGAATCACTTTTGTATATCTTGTACAGATCAAGATATAAACTCATTGATTCTTTTTGATTAGATTTACTTAGTTAAATTATGAAGTACAATGTAATTTAACTTTGTAAATCTATTTCATGTCATGATTAGCATTTCTCATTTATATCTCATGTGCTATGTAAACAATCTGATCATTTGATTATCAACCCAATGATATCGCACCCCGGGAACATTCCGCCCGACGGGAAAACACGATCTGTTCCCGCCGGCTCGGGGTGTGACAGATTGGTATCAGAGCCATGGTTATAGAGAAATATAGGTCATATTATTTGAACGGTTTGGCCTAGACTATAACCTAGGGACCCTCATGTAGAGTTCTTATGATATAGGATTCTAATTGCATATGTCTTCTGTTTCTGATCACTGCACTAGCCGATTTTCTTTTCGGTTATGATCAGAATGCCGCCGAGAAGACCACCAACCTTACAGCCACCACCACTGCAAGTCAGAAAGCCCTACACTGGCACTGCACCTTGTGCAACACTTGTCAGTATCATCACGCGCCAAACACTTAGTGCATTCAATGCACAAATTGTGGAAAGTTTGGCCACGGGGCAAACCGCTGCAGGAGCACGGGAACTCCAAACAGAAACAACAACGCAGCTACTACTGCTGCTGCTGCAGATCCTAGGCCTTGCTACAACTGTGGCGAACCAGGACATTTCTCTCGGGATTGTCCCAGGAGAAACCAACAAGGGGCTCAAGCACCAAGAGGAAGAGCCTTTCAGATAGGAGCTGCTGCTGCTCGTCAAGACTCGAATGTGGTCACGAGTACATTTCTCTTATCTGACTTCTATGCATCAATATTGTTTGACACTGGTGCGGATCAGAGTTTTATCTCATCCGATTTTGCTAGCCATCTTAATCATGTTGAGGAATCATTAGACTCCCCTTATACTATTGAGATAGCTAATGGCAAACAGATTACAGTTGACACAGTATTTAGGAATTGCCCACTAACACTTGGTGATCATACATTTTCCATCGACTTGATACCGATGGAGCTGGGCAGTTTCGATGTTATAATCGGAATGGATTGGCTATCTCTTAACCGAGTTGAGTTCATCTGTTCCGACAAACTATTACGTATTCCTATGGAGAACAATGAAGTCTTGGAGATTCGTGGAGATCAAGCGAAACGCAGTGTCAAGATAATTTCGTGCATGAAAGCTCGCAAGTGCCTACGGAAACAATGTGTTGCATTTTTAGCTCATGTGATTCAGAAAGACAAGAAGGCAATCAAGATTCAAGATGTGCCAGTTGTTAGAGACTTTGCAGAAGTATTTCCGGACGACTTACCGGGACTGCCACCTGAGAGATTAGTGCAGTTCCGAATCGATTTGATTCCGGGAGCAACTCCTGTAGCTAAGTCTCCTTACAGACTCGCACCATCGGAGATGCAAGAGTTGTCCAACCAGTTGCAAGAACTTCTCGATAAAGGATTCATCCGACCGAGCTTTTCCCCGTGGGGAGCTCCGGTTCTTTTTGTCAAGAAGAAGGATGGAACTTTCAGAATGTGCATAGATTATCGAGAACTCAATAAACTCACCATCAAGAATCGGTACCCGTTACCGAGGATTGATGATTTGTTTGATCAGTTACAGGGAGCACAGTACTTTTCAAAGTTAGACCTGAGATCAGGTTATCATCAGCTCCGGATTCAAGAGGAACACATACCCAAGACGGCTTTTCGTACCCGATATGGTCATTACGAATTCATGGTGATGCCATTTGGATTAACGAACGCACCGGCTGTGTTCATGGACTTGATGAACCGGGTGTGCAAGCCGTATTTAGATCAGTTTGTGATCGTCTTCATCGACGATATACTGATTTATTCAAAGAACGAGAAAGAGCACGAGCAACATCTCAGGACAATTTTGGAGCTTCTAAAAGAAGAACAACTCTATGCCAAGTTCTCAAAGTGTGAATTCTGGTTAAGGGAAGTTCAGTTTTTGGGTCACGTGATTAACAGTAATGGCATTCACGTGGATCCTGCCAAGATAGAAGCGATCAAGAACTGGGATGTGCCTACAACACCGACGGAGATCCGATCATTCTTGGGATTGGCAGGTTATTACCGGAGATTCATTTCGAATTTCTCCAAGATAGCCTTGCCTCTCACCAAACTCACACAGAAGTCTGAACCTTTTGTGTGGACTCATAAACAAGAAGAGGCATTCCAGACACTGAAACAAAGATTGTGCGATGCTCCAATTCTAACACTCCCAGAAGGCAGTGATGACTTTGTGGTTTATTGTGATGCTTCCCATCAGGGACTCGGATGTGTTTTAATGCAGCGAGACAAGGTCATTGCTTATGCCTCACGACAGCTGAAGATACACGAGAAGAATTATACGACACATGACCTTGAACTGGGAGCTGTTGTCTTTGCTTTAAAGATTTGGAGACACTACCTTTATGGTACCAAATGCACTATCTTCACAGATCACAAGAGTTTACAGCACATATTTGATCAAAAGGAGCTTAACATGAGACAGAGACGATGGGTTGAGCTCCTGAACGATTACGATTGTGTGATCAAATATCATCCGGGCAAAGCAAATGTTGTTGCAGATGCTTTGAGTCGGAAGGAACGAGTCAAACCCTTACGCGTTCGCGCAATGGGAATGACTGTGCAAACCAGTTTGAGAGATCACATTTTACAAGCACAACAAGAAGCAGTGGCAAGAAACAATTTGAAACGCGAGCTCGACTGTGGAGCCGAGAAACATTTTGAGACAAGACAAGATGGAGTTATCTACTATTTGGATCGTGTTTGGATTCCAGCAGTAGATGAACTTCGAACGCTTATATTTGACGAGGCACACAAGACACGTTATTCAGTTCATCCTGGTGCCAATAAGATGTATCAAGATCTTAGGTCATTTTATTGGTGGCCGGGCATAAAGAAAGACATTGCTACTTATGTTGGCAAATGTCTCACATGTGCCAAAGTCAAAGCCGAACGCCAGAAACCTTCGGGTTTGCTGGAACAACCAGAGATACCACAATGGAAGTGGGAACAAATAGCTATGGATTTCATTACCAAGCTACCCCGCACTTCCAGCGGATACGATTCTATTTGGGTCATCATTGATCGATTGACCAAATCCGCACATTTCTTGCCAATCCGAGAAACGTACAAGATGGAGAAACTTGCAAGATTATACATTGATGAGATAGTAGTAAGGCACGGTGTGCCATTGTCCATTATCTCAGACCGGGACAGTCGATTCACTTCGCGGTTCTGGCAATCATTGCAACAATCCTTAGGGACAAGTGTTAACTTGAGCACTGCTTATCATCCATAAACGGATGGACAAAGCGAGCGCACTATTCAAACCCTAGAGGATATGTTGAGAACATGCATCCTAGACTTTGGTGGAAGTTGGGATACACACTTACCTCTCATCGAGTTCTCCTACAATAATAGCTACCACAACAGCATAGGGTGTGCTCCTTTTGAAGCACTCTATGGCAGAAAATGTCGGTCTCCAATTTGTTGGACCGAAGTGGGAGACAACAGAATAACTGGGCCTGAACTTATTCAGGAAACTACTGATAAGATAGCCCAGATACAACGACGACTACAAGCAACACGTAGTCGCCAAAAGAGTTACGCAGACAAACGGCGCAAGCCTTTGGAATTCGATGTGGGTGACCGAGTTATGTTGAAAGTGTCCCCATGGAAAGGCGTAGTTCGTTTTGGGGCTAAAGGCAAACTAGCACCTCGGTATGTCGGACCGTTTGAGATTACTCAACGCATAGGTCCTGTGGCATACAGACTCAGACTCCCTGATGAACTCAGTGGAGTACACGATGTGTTTCATGTATCAAATCTCAAGAGGTGTCTAGCAGATGAAACATTAATCATACCATTGGAAGAGATACAAATTGATGAACAACTACATTTCATTGAGGAACCTGTAGAGATTATGGAATGTGAAGTCAAGAGACTGAAACGAAGCCGTATTCCTATTGTAAAGGTCCGATGGAACTCCAAGCGTGGACCAGAGTTTACCTGGGAACGCGAGGACAACATGAAAGCAAAGTATCCCCATTTGTTCGAGAATTGAAGCCCGACTTTGATGCTTAAATTTCGGGACGAAATTTCTTTAACAAGGGGAGACTGTAACAGCAAGTGCCAGATCGTCCGGCAAGTCCGTACGGTATGTGTACTTTCACTGTATTCTATGTGTACGTACGTAAGCTTAAACAGTACTTGTATTAACAGAATCCTAAATACAAGAAATCGTTGTACGTATTTTCGTATAAACTTAAATACATTAAGTACAACGTACATGTGAAACATTAGTTGTGTTTATTAAGTGAAAACTTAATTACAGTTAACACAACAAATCATGAGAAGCAACGGAATTCAAACAATAGTCAGAAACATATCGGTTGCGATCTGATGTCCACAGATGACAGGAATCAGATGACCGACAAGTCAGTACAAAAACAACGTGAAATCATGATGTATAGTTGAGTCCGACAGTGAGGAAACACAATTAAAGCATAATGCAGTGTTATTTCAGAATGACGAACTAACAGTGTGTTTGCGTGAATGACGATTCACACAAACATATCTGTGAGTTTAAATTTCTAAAATAATGACTGAAAAGTAGAAAACAAAAGTCAGAAAGCAAAACCATCATCGTATTCGTTCGGGTGACGATTCGAACGAATTACGCGCGAAGGTTACGCGATCTGACGAAACGACAACGAAAACACGTCACGAACGAAAATAATTTAATAAAATCAAATAAATAACATTTTACAATTTTGAAACTCATCAAAATAATTAAATTAAATTCCTTTATTTAAAACTATTTAAATTACGCGTAATTTTCCGGTTACGCGACGAATTAACGAACCGAGCAACAAAAACGAACCCGAACACTCTCGGGGGTATAAAAACTCAAGAATGAGAGTTTTCTCTCATTTCTTCACCCTCAACCTCTCTCCAAACTCAAAAACCCGGTTTCACCATTTGAGGGTTTTCTCAACCTTCAAACCTCCATAACTTTCTTGTTTCTCAACCAATTCGAGTGATTCTTTCGCCCACGCGTAGCCCTAGACATCCTCTACATGAAAGTACAACAGATCTAAAGCCAAACCCACTGAAAAACGAGGTATGAGGCTGCAAAGAGTTACGAAATTAGGGTTTTCACCCTTTTTGTTCTAAGTTTTAAACAGCCGGCTACATCCTTGTATACTCGAACCCTAAACACATCTGAGTATACGACCACCATGGAGTCACGCCTTTAGCCTTGCCACCCACTGGTTCGAACCATGAGGCGGCTAACCACTTGGCCGAATGAGATGTGTCTCAGCTGGCCGAATGGTCTCATTCGACCACCTCTCTTTCACCAACCAGCCTCCATTCGACACAACCATCACACTCATTCGACTAGAGTCTCATTCGCCGGAGTCATCTCAGTCGCCACCTCATTCGACCAGTTGCCATTCGCCACTTATTCATTCGAGTCTGTACTCATTCGTTTGATGAACTTCATGCGGCAGGCAGGTCTCATTAGGCAGTCACAACTTCCATTCGCCCATACTGCCTCTTTATTCGATGGCTGCCATACTCATTCGGTGACCACCATGTGGCCGGACCAAGCACATGTAGACCATTTATGATTATCTTAGTCGATGGCAACCCTAGTGAACCACCTGAACACAAATCAGCCCACACCACCATTCATAGTTTGTTCTTAAAACTCAGTGGGCCCAAATACATATAACAGGCCCAACACCAGGTGTGAGCCCAATAGCATTTCCTTGTCCTAGTTCACTCAGTTGACCCAACATAGTTGGCCCATGTGACCATTTCATCTTAACAGTTGACTCAAAATCCTTCTATGACCCAACAACATGAGATTGGGCCCAAGACCCCTTGTTACGGCCCAACACGAACTACAGGCCCAAGACAACAACTACTTCGTTTCTTTGCCCAATGGACTTAGCTGAATTGCATTGTTTAATTCAGTTACTAGGTCCAGACATTTTACTTCAGTCCATAACTTACAAATTCAATTCTTTTAGATAGCCACACTTATATTGGAATGGGCCATTGGTAGGCCAATTGTTTTCTTCTTCAGGCCCAACTGTTTTTCTTAAGGCCCAGCAATTCTTTTATGCGGCCCATGTGTTTTTGGGTGAGGCCCAGTTTGTGCAGCCCACAGCTCAACTAGTTCAGCCATATATACAACAATGGGCTCAATAGAAAATTTGTATAGGCCACTAGTAGGCCCACATCATTCCCCAGGCCCAATACATCTAAAATTGATCCATTAACTCTAGGAAGGTCCAACATGAAGTGAATGGCCCAAGGCCCACTACTTAGGGCTCAAGGCCCACTGCCTTTGGCCTAAGGCCACCATTTTGGCCAAAAGCCCAAATTCAAGGCCCACTATTGTTTCAGCTATTCTAATCCAGGCCCAGCTTGGCCCATGAACTCTTTTGACAAAGGCCCGAGACAAAACCCATGGGGCCCATCAAAATATACCCGAGGCCCACATAAAACTGATTCAAGGCCCATTTTGAGGCCTTTGTCCTCACTTTTGGAGCCATTTTGTCATTCACTTGGTCAACAACCCATTTCTGGTCCAATTTCAATTCCAGCAGCCTTGTATGACTCTAGGCCCAACAAATATTGCCAAGGCCCACCTTGGGCCCAATAGATTCCTTGGAGGCCCAAAACAAGGCCCAAAAGGCCACTTGAACATTAGTTTTTGTAACTTTTGGCAAGGCCTTCATGATTCAACACCTAATATCATTGGCCCAACCTAAATTGTTGGCCCACATGACTAAAGAACTATTGTAACTCTTTAACTCAACGCTACCAAGTATGATAACTAAGGGATTACTACCAAAACGGCAATTTTTGCAACAAGGTCATGTAACTTATAACATGACTTCATGAAACTACAAATGGACTTTGATACAAGTTTGAAAGACAAGAATAAATCAAAGAAAGTCTATGGATTACAAGAATCAATAACAATTAAAGATGGGCCAACAGAGACCGAAGACTTTAAGTGTTGGCCAAAGCTTATGGCTAACACATACATACACATAAAATCCCTATAATTCATACTAATAAGTTATGAACATCGTGAAATCAATACAGGATCGTGAAAATACACTCAAGTACAATAAAGAGCGCGTACATTCTTGTTTTAAGCTAAGTCAAACACAACAACTACAAGGTGAGTTCATATGCCCCCTTTTACTTTGAATCTTTACTGATTTTAACTCTCGGGGCTGAGAAACATGTTTACTTTTATTTATTTAAAAGTTTGCTTAACATGTTATTTATACTTTGATTTGATAATATTAAATTGTTTATTATCTTTATCATTGTATGCATGCTTGTATGATTATGAGATAACAGGGAAACTCATATGATTATGATAAGATGATTCTTAATCATCAACACATTATAATAACTTAGTTATAAGATTAAACTTATAACACTTAGTTATTTCCACATAATCAAGTACTTAAACAATCTACACTTAACTGTAAAACAAGAATATTCCCTCATGGATACTTTGGGAATACATGGATTCAGTAAATGACGATTCTTATCATTTACAGTAAATGACGATCATGATAACGTAACTTCATGGGATTCTTGTCATTTACACATATTTAACATAACGTAATAAGACAAGTTCTTATTCGACTTTGTTAAACACACGAGAACATTCCCTCATGGATACTTTGGGAAACACATGGATTCAGTAAATGACGATTCTTATCATTTACAGTAAATGACGGTCATGATAACGTAACTTCATGGGATTCTTGTCATTTACACATATTTAACATAACGTAATAAGACAAGTTCTTATTCGACTTTGTTAAACACGCGAGAACATTCCCTCATGGATACTTTGGGAAACACATGGATTCAGTAAATGACGATTCTTATCATTTACAGTAAATGACGGTCATGATAACGTAACTTCATGGGATTCTTGTCATTTACACCCGATTATCATAAAGTAATAAGACAAGTTCTTATTCGACTTTGTTAATCACATGATACAATCCCACACGGAAACTTTGGGATCACACGGCGGGATAGGAGAGCATGGAATGCATTTTAATCTGATTACGTGAGGATTTAAAATGGATTCCATTCGGATTCTATACGCTACATTTGGAGACATATGATGAACAGTTAACTAATACTTTTAATTAAATTAAAAGTGTAACATAAAAGTTAACCTCACAAGTAATAGAATAATATAAGGATCAGATTTAAATAATCTAAATTCCTTTATTCAACGAGGGTTATCAATACTTCGGTTTGGTAACTAAATCCCTCTTACTATATTATTATTCTACATATGATGACACAACGGACGATTCGTATAGTTGGGAAGTGGATATCTTTAGTTGTATCGCAAGTGGTGTGGAGTTTGGTTAAGTATGTGGTGGGATAGCGTCTGGGCTTGACCCTTTCGTGATTCCCTATATATAAGCATACTTAATTAGGCGATATACTACTTGTACATATAACTAAGGAGAGGCCATTGGGTGGAACAGGTGAAACAAGTATACAAGCAACAGTTAATACATTGTGAATGTGTGCATGATCAGTTCAATGGTTTTCAATTTACTTACTTATGAACTCACCAACCTAGTGTTGACTTTGTTAAATTTACATGTTTTCTCAGGTGACGAACAGGTGTAAATACTTTATGCAAATGATAAGCTAGTGGACTCATAGAAGACCTAGCTTTCTTTTGATTGCATACATTTTGATATGACAGAACACTGAATCACTTTTGTATATCTTGTACAGATCAAGATATAAACTCATTGATTCTTTTTGATTAGATTTACTTAGTTAAATTATGAAGTACAATGTAATTTAACTTTGTAAATCTATTTCATGTCATGATTAGCATTTCTCATTTATATCTCATGTGCTATGTAAACAATCTGATCATTTGATTATCAACCCAATGATATCGCACCCCGGGAACATTCCGCCCGACGGGAAAACACGATCCGTTCCCGCCGGCTCGGGGTGTGACAACTCTCATACCCTGTTATAGTCAGGTTGACTTTCATACCCTGTTATAGTTTAGGTTGACTCTCATATCCTGTTATAGTCAGGTTGACTTTCATACTTTTCGATACAAATACTGGAGTATCATTCGTATACATCCCATAACAAGTATGGGAAACTCGTACATTCATCATACATGATATACTAGCATCGTAGCATCATTCATCATAATCACCATAACATTTCCTACTAGCAACATAAAGTCGTTCATCATAGTTATCATGGCATCATAAACATGTCATGCTAGCATTGTTTCATCATATATTTATCCTAATAGCATAGGAATTATCATAGCATGTCATGATAGTATCATTTCATCATATCATCATAACATCCTAAGACCATATACATGTCATCATAACATCACATCGTAACATCATGGAAACATATACATGTCATGCTAGCATCATAATCACAACATCATACTTCCATCCTAGCAGCCTAGGATCTTATCACAACATTCTATGACTATCATCATAGTTATCATCATAATGCATGTTATCATACAGTCATGATCTTATCATATCATCATACTATTCATCATCATAACTGATTTATCATGCATTCGTCATACTTAGCATATTTTCATGCATATTTCATCATACATCAATCATTCATCATCATAGCATAGGCACATAGCATCATAACACATTATAAACATATTAACAGCATGTATGTCAGCCCAAAACATATGTACACGTAAAGTGTTGAAATAGGGCATCTAGAACTCACCTGATAGTAGCTCCTTATCCTCTTTGTCGAACTCCTTAGCTAAGGCTCAAGAACCTACACCATTACATCGTATCATTACATTCCATTCTTTGACTTAGAATTTATTCTAAGTCCCCAGAGCTACTAGTTCCCATCCTAACTACAAGTTTTCGAAACTGTCAGTATTCGAAACCCTTGAAGTTCACGAAGTACTCTTGTACACGAAATCCATGAGTTCACGAATTAGTACTTGAAACATTGTACACGAATTCTCAGTTCTCGAAACCTTAGTTCACAAAACTGTGGTACTCGATACATACTCGAAATCACCTACTCAAAGAAAATTCGAGTCCTCATCTCGTGTACATCTTCAGGTACTCATGTGATCATCATAAATCATCTCAAAAAGATATCTAAGGCTTTGGTGAGCTAGTTCTAGGTTCCTTATGGCATTACCAACACACTGGAACCGCAAAGTCTCGAACTTTATGCGTAAAGGTGCGAGCTTTATGCATGAGTTCACTTTTGTATAAAAATCCTAACTTTTTCATTTAGAACACTTACTTGTAGTTAGAGGTCCTTCTGGTAGCTTTCCGTGTGTTTCTTCTTCTTCTTGGGCGATTTACAGCCGATTCTTGAGGTTCTCGAACTCCAATTCGAGTACTTGAGAGAAATTGTGCTTCCAGCTAAAGGTGTGCATGCTTCCCAAGGCACTCCTATATATAGGCAAGGTTCCCGAACTAGGTACTCGAAATTCTGTCATTTTCGTGTACTGAATTTCGAGAACTTAGGGTTTTTGAAATCCATTTCGAGTACACAAAATTCGTGAACTTTACTTAGTTTATTTTCCGAAAAGTTAATTAACCGTTACCCATTCGTAAGTTCAAATAACTTGTATTAAGAAGTTTTGGGATGTTACATTTTGTTTTTTGTACTACTTTTTTATTTTTTACACTGGATTTTTTGTTTTTTATGTACTGGATTATGTTTTTCGTACTGGATTTTTGTTTTTAATATTAATAACGTGACACGTGTCAAATTTCTATTGTTTCATAATCTTCTTAGGCAAAAATCTCTTCTTACTAGATTCAACTCCTATATATATATGTATATATATAGGAGATAGTTCGAATGTTAACCATTCCTTATTGTGTTAACCGAATAAGTACATCTTATACATTGGGGTCCACACTAAAGTAAATCTAAAGATGTAGGTTTTTTCTTATTTTTTATTAATGTAAGTGGGCCCTACATTAATAAAAAAGAAAAAAACATACACCTTTAGATTTACTTTAGTGTGGGTCCCAAAGTAATAAGGTGTATTTATTCGATTAACGCAATAAGGAAGGATTAACATTTGATCATCTCCCTATATATATGTGTGTGTGTACAAGTATAGGGACTTATTTTATTGAAAACCACTAAATATGAAATAACCAAAGGAACTAATTTTGAACCACATATTTTAGGGGTATAAAAGTAATTTTCCTTTAAAGTATGAGAATTTACTATTTTACTCTTTTAAATAACCACTCTATGTACAAAACTTAAAGCATAATGTACAAGTGTATTATGCAGTTCTCAAGTTCCTAACATAAAAGTGGTTCTTAATAAAATATCTCCCTATATGTATGTATATATATATATATATATATGCACACAGGGGATGGTTCCATTTTTAACCCTCCCTTATAGAGTTAACCCGTTAACCCTCCCTTATAGAGTTAACCCGTTAACCCTGACGTTTTTTGCCTGAATCTTTGTTTTTTTGTCATTGTTTTTATTATACATAAATAGGGAGAGTTTTTTTGTGTTTTTGCTAATTCATCACCGTTTAGAAATTAAATCAAAATATATTGAGCTATGTAGGGTTGGGTCAACTATCTTTGAGGCTATAATCAGAATAAAAAATCGGGGTCATTCACTAATAGTTACATTAAAAATTCTTTGTATTTTATCTGGCCTTGAGACTATCAATAATAAACTAAAAGTATATATATGATGGATTTAAAAAAATTGTTTTTATTTACATGTAAAAATGTTTAGATTAAATTTTTTTTCTAGTTTTTTATGCAAATTTTTTAATAAAATATTCATAATCAAATCTCACAAGTTAAAAAGACCCACATAATAAAAAACCGCAATACATATGAAAAAGTTGTAAAAAATTGGAGACCATATATTTTTGGAGGACCTAAACTCTTGCTTAGGATGCTTAGCCCATTAGGCCGTCCCTGGAGCTAGGTTATTATCCTGTGTATTAGCTAGTTAAATAAAAATAATAATAAATAGTCATCAACGAAATTTAAAAATTATAAAACGAATTTTTGATATAAGATATGATAAAAAAATTGTATAATTTAATACTTTATTTGATAAAATAATTATATCGTTTTTCTCCAATACCACTGTTTCAAAAGATTATTTTTTTAGACATTTTGTTTAAATCAGTTTTTGAAAATTTCCTATTTTTTAATATTTAGGTTTTTTTAAAAAAAGTATGTTTTTTAATGTTAATATCTTATTATTGTATTAAGAAATCTTTTTAATTTAAAAATATATAAAAAAATATACTATTTATCAAATATAATTATTTAACATGAGATACATTTGATCGTAGATAAGAACATGAAAATTATTTTGAAAATACTCTATTATTAGCATAAAAAATTAATTTAACAAACAATAATTAATTCTACTGTATATAATAACGTAACAACCTATCAATATATTTTGTATCCGTGACAGCTTTCCGTTAAAATTATATATATTTAAATTACCCTACCACTTTTCATTACTATCACTCCAATAATTTGACCACTTGCTGATAAAAGCAGTGACAGCCTTCTGTTAAATTTCTATTTAGATAACCCTACCACATTTCGTTACTATCACTCCAATAATTTGACCACTTGCTGATGAAAGCTATAACAATGTATATAGGTGCACAAGTCAATTAAACACTTCAAAATTAGTTTTAAAATAACCAAACTCGTTAAACAGTTGAAAATTAGTTTCGAGATAATTGAACCTATTAACCAATTAAAAATTTTTTAAAACGGTCTTCCATTAACCAATCAGTTAACAAATAGTTTTTTTAGTATTAAACTTTATGAATAGTTCATGGAATTCTTGGGAAATAGTTCTCAAGATTATATTAAAGCACACCCTTATACTGTCTTATCTAGTACGCTTTCAACAAAATGGAGGCTATCATCTAGTTATGTTGTTCAATGAACGAGAACCTAAGTAGGGTATATCTAATCTATACGATATAAATTTGTATTTAACCATGCTTATCATAAACGTACACTTCGAGGCAGTTTCACGAATAACATCATTGAACTATGACAATAGATGGAATCCACTAAGGTTGCTGTAGCATGATTGTTGGGTGCTTGTGATCTCGCTTCGTGTATTTCCCTCTCTATTCGATTGGCAGTTCTTCCGAATCATGTACGTAGATTTTGAATTTAGGTTGTTACCTTTTCTTCAAAGTCACTTGAAGAATAAATCTGAAGCGGTATTTTGCATTTATGTTTAATTTGGTTAAATATATATTCATGGTCGTTTTTTGAAACTATTCGGCTAAATTAATTTTAGTTTAGTTTGTGTATTCATGGATTTTTGGCTTCTATGTATATATATGTATGTATGTATGTTTGTATATTAGTAACTAGATTAAAATCCCGTGTATGACATGGGTTGCAAAAATAGTATGTTATATATAAGAAAACGGATCTAAGGCCACTAAGTCTATAGGGATGACAAAATGTCGTTTCTATAACCGTAGCTATAGCAACGACTGGTTGTCTCTATAGGCTTAGGGTTACTTTTTTTGACTTTTTTCCCAATAGCGACGAAATGTCGTCGCAACAGGTCACTCCTGAGTTGGCGGGCTTTGACTGAAATTTTAGCGCCTAATTTCATGTTAAGATAAGTTTATTTCTTCGCAATAGCCATAATTTAAAAAAAAATAGATTTATTCAATTAAACTTAAACGTAGTCGTTTTGGTTGTCGGCTATAGCGACGGAAATTCGTCATTATAGGCGATTTAACCTTAAAATAACCGCAAACACCCTCATTTGCAGAAAACGATCAAGACTCTCCATTTTCAACCCCCAGGCGACGAAATCCGATGATTTCAAGCATCGGACAAGATTTAAGGTTTTATTCACAAATTTTACCCCTTATTTCATGTTTAGATACGTTTATTTCTTCCCATTTGAATAGTTTTTTGTGTTTTGGGGATTTTAGTGTCTATGTATATGCATGTGTGTAAGCATAATCGTATGTGTATGTGTATTCATGTATTCATTTTGTTATTTTCATTATTTTGTGTTCATTTGCGCATATGTATGTATGTAAGTGAGATTTTTGTTTGTGTGTGTGCTTTTTTTATGTTGTATGTGTGTGTATTGGTATATTTATATATGTATCTCCATTGTTTTGAGATGTTTTGACTTTATGTTGGGATATTAATATATGTATGTGTATTGTTTGATTCTTTTATGTGTATGTCTTTGTGACGATGTAGTAGGGACGATAGCAACAACAATGTTGTCGTGTCTATTAACAAAAAGATTATGTAAATAAAAGCATGTACATTGTAAAGTTTAGCTAAACTAATGTTTTATACATGTTACATAAAATATAATATAATTTTTTAATACATACACTCATCAAAATATATTTAAAATAGTTGTTATAATAATTATAAATTATGTTTCAATTTTATTTCTTTTAAATAATGTGTTAACATTTTTATGTAATGTAATTAATAATTAATTTAACTAAAGTATATTTATTCTTCTTTTGGCATGCTTAAATTAACTTACCTATAACTTGGATTTTCAAAAACTACTTACTTTTTATTATTTCAATACAATATATTTTTATCATTCAAATCATCAAATCATATTAAATATTTAAGAATTTTTAAAAGCAATAATAAAAAACAATTAGTATCATTATTGTTTTATTTGTAATTATTTTAAGAAAAATATAATTTGTATTTGATTATAATTAAAGAATCATATAGAATTTGTTAAATAAAAATACAAGTTTACTTAAAAACTTCTGGGAACTATTTACTCCCAGAAGAACAAAGTTTTATTCCGGAAGTAAATAGTTCTCGGAAGGAACTTTAGTTCCTCAGAAGACTAAGTACCTATGGAAGATAACAAAACACTCGAAATCTCACGAAACACTCAAACATTGAACTTGGGGGTTCAAACGAGGTCGAACAATAGTCCGTAAGCGTGAAAACGGCGACGAACGGATCAACCCATTGAAATTGGGCCTATTGGGCTCTCCAGGGACCCGTCGTGGTACGCGATGGAACCCAAGGAACCCCATGGCGGTACGCGATGGATGGGCAGGGTAATCCCGAAATCCATCACAATCGTTGTTAACCACCCTACTTCTCACCTCTCAAGTTCCAGACCTCCCATGCTCGTCTCTTTCACCTGCAAATCACTATCAAAACCTCTGGAAGCCATTGTTACTCCCTTGAAAGCTTGGAAGTGAAGGTTTGAAGGCTTGAACCAAGGAAGGAGCTCACCAAGACCACCACCACTCTCTTGGAGCTGCTACACTCGGATTTCCAGGAGGTTTAGGAGCTATTTTTTCATCATCTCAGTGTTCTTTGAAGCCTTAGAAGGTAGTATCACATCCCTAGTAGCTTAAAAGCACACACAATCACACATGCAATGCTTAAAACCCACATGCAAGCTCCCTAGCCTTGCATGCACGGATTTTGCAATGTTTGAATCTGGGTTTATTGATATTTATGTAATTTATGATGATCTATAGTGTTATTGTGATGATTTATGATGATCCAAGATGTTGTATATATGTCATTATGCTTAAAACAGTCATTATGCTTAAAACAATGATGAATGATAATATACTTACATGCATGCATGATCTAAGGATCTTAGATGGATTTTTGATGATTATTGATGATGATGATGGTAATGTTATGCATGATTAAAATGCAAGTATCCTCAACACTTTCTATTTTTAGTAACTTTAAAGTTACAACTTGATGATATGGGAAGAAATATGAACATGCATATGTATAGATTTTCTATTAGGATGATAAAGTGATGATGTTGATGCCTAGAAATTGATTTGGACTTGATTATGGTCATATTTAGCATAGTTACCATTTTTAGTAACTTTTATAGTTGAAATGTTGCTAGATGATGATTTGGTTTAGATTAACATGTTTAAATGATGTTAAATGGTATTATATGATGTTATGTGATATAAAAACGGCTTAGATATGCTTAGGATGACCATTTGAATACTATATGTCATAGTTGTTATTTTTAGTAACTTTATTTTGCAAACTATCGATTTAGGAAGAATAGATATGTTTTGAACATGCAAAATGACTTATTGTGACTTGATATGATTATTGTATGTTTTGTTAGGTGGTTTCCGATGATAATCTTGCTAAATCTAGAAACTTTCCCTTTTAGGAAACTTTTGTATGCAACCGTGACTTGTATGCTTATTTGATTCCGTATGATAACGTGCTAAGTGTTAACATGATCACGTAGGACTTAACAAGCATGCTAGAACTTTAAAAATGTTTCGTGTTATGAAACTTGCCATAAATGGAAACTTGATATAAATAAGTTGTCCATGGACGCGACTTGCACGTTTTGCACACGACGAGCACTAACATGAATGTTACACGAATCACAACCGACACTCAGTTCACCAACGGGTCGTTGACTTGAAACGGTCAAACACGGTCAAATACGGTCAAACACGGTCAAAGTGGACCAACATGAGCAAACACGGTCAATGTAGACCGACACGGACAAACATGAACAACTGAGGGTTGTTGAGCACAAACATGAGCACTAATACAAACACGAACACAGTCACTTACACGAACTCACATATGGTATACAATTTAGGTAGCCGGTGACCGACTACTCTGCGACGCAGGAGCTTACGCGTTTACCGTCCCGATCACTTCTAAGGTGAGTTTACGACGCCTCTTTACCTCTTTTACAAGCTTTTCAAATAGGGGGAGAATACTTGTTGAATCGAGCCAAACATTACTACTATAACTTTTCAGAACTATATGATATGTATCACGGTTATCTGCGTGATTTCATGTGATTGTTTAGAACTTATGGATTTCATGGGATTTTGCCTGTAGAACAGAACACTGTCACAGAACTTATAAGTCCTCATTTCTTAACTGTATCTAGTGAACCCATGTGGGGCCGAACAGAAAACAATGATAGTACTATCAGCTGATACCCATTTGCTTGGAGCTTGCAACTCCCCTTGGTGTAAATGTTTGTATCTTTTTAAAGAACTTCTTGATGTAGTGATAGACATTAAGACAATGAGGCATTAAGATGTTACCGACGGGTAGTATCATATAGAACAAGAACAGAACGTCCGAAAGAAACTAGATACGGGTTCCATGGTTATCTTGAACTGAACATTTTGAGAACTTGTATTACATATCATATCATATTGTTGAACTTGAACTGTATGATCTCATCAGCTTTGTGCTGACGTTTTCAACTTAGAACTTTTGCAGGAAGATAGTGACCATCGGGTGAGGATGCACTTCATACACTTGTACTTAAATAAATCAGATTATGTAATAAACCTAGTTGTAATGTTGGTTGTAATCATGAAACCCTTGGTAATGTATTTATTTTAAGTTAATTTGTGTGCTATGATATCGGATCAAGTAAGTCACCCCTCATCTCTGAGACATCGCCAATATGCTTCCGCAATATTCTCAACGACATTATCAACACGTGATGAGAGGTGGGGGTCTGACATTGACAATGAAATAAATGAGACCAATTATGAACCCATCTCTCCTACCTTTTTCCCTGATGAGATTCCATCCATAAAAATCACACCTTCAAGAGTGTACCAACCTAGACAGTCTCCTACATTTGTTTATCCCACTGAAACTAATGTGGAAAACTGGAAGAAACACACTTAGAAGGTGATCAGAATAATAATTCTTCTCAAAAAACTGAGATTGCTCCAACCATGAGCTCTACTCGAAGTTCAGAAGGTACAATTCTTCTTGAAACCTCTGATAATCATGTTGCCCGCCTTGACAAAGGAAAGAGGCCCATGGTTGATATCAGATTCCCTCCTTCTCATCCTCATCCACCTTATCCAATAATGAAGGCAAATTAGCCTTTCATCCCCAACTATTCTTCTCTATCTCCTGGTTGTCTAAAGTGTTTCAAGTACAATCACACAACTGAAAACTGCTGGACAAAAAATCCTTTGGAGAAAGATAGAGATAAACTAAATGCTGAAAGATTGAAAGCTGAACAGGCTTCTTTATCTAAAGGGAATCTCCCCAATAAGATGAAGAAATCGAAGAAGGCCAATAGATCTTCAGGTAACAGTTCAATAAGATCTAACACCCATCCATATCTTCGTTTGTCTTCACCTCTATTTGCTTCCCCCGGACCCTCCATTCTTGGAACACAACCTTCTTATCCCATGGTGACTCCTGCTACCTATTCTCCTGCTGATGTGAACCCTTCTTCCGCGGATTCACAAATCAATATCTTGCATCAAAATCAGCAACAACTGATACAAATGATGCAAAAATTGATGAATAACACTCAGCAAAACAAATAAGCATCTTCTCTTTCTTCTAAAATAAAATATGACCCATATCTAACCTATTGCATTTGATCTTCATGTGCAGAGACCTTCTTCAAACCAAAATCATCTATGGTATGTGGATAGTGGACGCTCTAGGCACATGACAGGATGCAGATCCATTTTAAATAACTTCATTCCAAAGAATGGAGGATCTGTTTCCTTTGGAAATAATGCAAAGGGTTGGATAGTAGGTTCTGGTTCTGTCTTGAGTGGAAAACTGCACTTCAAAGATGTAAGTTTAGTTGAAAACCTCAAGTTTAATCTTTTGAGCATTTCTGAACTAGCTGACAAGAACTTTAGTTCATTTTTCACCAAGGACTGCTGCAAAACCCTTTCTCCTGAAATAAAGTCAAAAATAAAGTTACTAATTGATCAACACACCTTGCTAACGGCGAAAAGAAGTGCAAATGTCTACGTTGTAGACATGACCACTGATTCTCAAACATCCTCTCCTACTTGTTTGAGAGCCAAAGCATCATTTTCTGAAACTGTTCTTTGGCACAGAAGATTCAGCCATCTTGTCCACCAAACTCTTCATAAGCTTTCTACCCTTTCTTTAGTAAGGGGACTGCCTTCCAAAGAATTTCACTTTGAAGGTCAATGTGAATCTTGCTTAAAGGGAAAGCAACATAAAACATCACATAAGTCTATTGAGGAATCCAAAACAACTAACTGTCTCAATCTGCTTCGTTTGGATTTGTTTAGTCCAGTGAAGGTAGCCCGTTTGGCAAGAAAGAGATATTGTTTAGTTATTGTGGATGACTACTCAAGATTTTGCTAGACCTTCTTCCTCTTCAGCAAAGATGAGAGTTCTGATAAAATAATTGCCCTTATCACCCAACTTGAAAGATAATTTGCTCTTCCTGTCAAGACAATAAGGAGTGATAATGGCACTAAATTCATGAATCAGGTTCCTGATAAGTTGTACATCTCTAAAGGAATCTTCAGACAATATAATGTTCCTAGAACTCCTGCTCAAAATGGAGTTGTAGAAAGAAAGAATAGGACACTTATTGAAGCTGCAAGAACTATTCTTGCAGACTCAGGATTACCTTTATCATCTGGGCTGAGGCAGTAAATACTGCTTGCTATGTCTTAAACAGAGTTCACATTGTGAAGACACATAACAAGATTGCCTATGAAGTCCTTCATAACATAAAGCCTCTCATTTCCTTCTTTAAAGTTTTTGGGTGTCCGTGTTTTATTTTGAACACAAAAGACTCTTTGTCCAAGTTTGCTACTAAAGTTGACTTTGGATATTTTGTTGGATACTCTGAGACCTCTTAGGCTTACCGAGCTTTCAATCTCAGGACCAAAATTGTTGAGGAAACTATTGATGTTAAAGTCAATGAGTCTGCTTCAAACCCTCTACAGGTGCATGATTAGATCTTTGATTTATCTTATTGCATCAAGGACAGACATCATGTATGCAACATGTGTATGTGCAAGATACCAGTCTTCCCCCAAACAATCTCATTTGTCATTTGTGAAGAGGATACTCAGATATCTTAAAGGCGCTCCTATGCTAGGTATCTAGATCCTGCTAATCAAACGTGTAAGCTTGTTGGTTTTTTCAGACATTGATTATGCTGGATGCTCGCTCACCAGAAAGTCTACTTCGGGAGGATGTCAATTCTTTGAAAATTGCTTAGTGTCATGGAAAAGCAAAAAAGCAAACGTCGGTGCCAAATTCGACTGCTGAAGCTGAGTACATTGCAGCAGCCCATTGCACTACCCAAATCCGTTAGTTACAATACCAACTGTTGGATTTTGGAATAACTGAACTAAAAACACCTCTCCTTATAGACAGCGAAGCTGCCATAAACATAATAAAGAATCTTGTCTAAAATTTTAAAAGCATACACATAGAAATAAGGCATCACTTTATTAGAGACTGTTTTGAAAAGGGACTAATTGTCCTAGAACATGTCTCTACAAGTGAGAAAATAGCAGACATATTTACCAAACCCTTGGATTCTTCAATGTTTGTGGCCAAATTGGGAATGATAAATATGATTTAATAAACACGGTTACAAATGTGTTTCTTAAACCTTTAAATAAATATATAAAAGGATCATCTTCAATGATTATCCTAACAACGGATATTTGATAAACCACTGATGAAGCAACCTTGGTCTCTCTCCGTGGTTATCCCAAAACTCGGATAGGTTCAGTGGCTATGCTAACCATTGTTTCATATCTATCCGAGGTTAAAACTCCCATTGTTACATTTTAAACCTTCCGTGGTTTCTTTCACTTCAATGTCTGCTTTCCTTCAGAGACTTTTAACCTCATCACTTACCCATGGTTACTTTGCTTTCGAGAATAAGGTTCTTCCGATGTTAAAAAATATCTTTCGTGTTAACTTCTTTTCTCTATAGTTAACTAATTCTTGAGACTTACGTCTGATTTGACCGTCACTTATCGCTATGCAAGATTAGACCCCCTCCAATTAATTGAATTGGCCCTCATTAATTGTTCTCACGGCTCGATAATATCTTCCAATTTTACCTTTCTGTCCTTCTTCTCTCTAATGACCACTGATCGTATTTACATCAGTGGTTACCCTCTTAAGTTCTTCAGTTCTTTCACAATAACTTAACGAAGTTTCTTGATCTTCTTTTGATCAAGAAAACCCTTCATTCAAATTCAAATCTTCTAAATGTTGCTCATGGCGAAGGTCAACTACTTTTCAGGCATGTCTCCTGGCACGACGCAATTACACTGACTCCTTCTCAGCTTGATGCTCATGATGATGGTGTAACGGCATCGGACCAGGCTTCATTCCTTACAAAGCTTTGTCTGTACTTCAGGGTGTGCATGAACGTACTCCTTTGTCGTTTGTTCTACTCTCTCTTGCTCACAGGTTTGTCCAATGGGTAAAAACCCTAAGTAAAACTTTTGATAAGTTATAAGTAGTGAAATTTTTTATTTTTGAAACATCCCTTGTGTGCGAATGGTTAAACTTCCTCATATTTTTCTCTCTAAATTTAAAGCTAAGATTTGTACTTACAATTTGTGCTCATAATTGCTCGGTGTTCATCGTCGCAAAAATGGCATCTGAAGCTTTGAAAATCAAGAAGATCCAAAACCTCGGAGCTTACCTTGTTAAATCTTCTGAGTATCCTCTCTACAAAAAAGCAATCGACGTTCTGGTAAAGTCCTTCATTCATACCACTCTCATCCTCAATCCTCCTATCTCGACAGTTTCTCTAAACCCGTTTTGGGCAAACTCCTCCTTGGTGACAAAGGATGACAATGTTGAAAGCATCGCTTCAGTGGTCGCTGGACAACGAGTCACCCTCACCCCCTCCAAAATAAGTGTTGCCCTAAATTTGAACGATATCGAGGCTCCTATAACTGTTTCTTTAAAATGTCTCCATAATGCCTTGGTTTAGTGTGATGATCAGGGTGGCCTGAAAAACAGGTCCTTGTACAAAGCTTTCTTCTACCCTAAGTACAAGTTCCTGTATCACACGATTTTACAGTGTCTGTCTCAAAAGTCGACGAATTGGGGAGAAATGCCATATGGCATGCAATATGTCATGTATGCTATTATGTCCAACGAAAAGGTCAATTCATCACAAATAATTTTTGATCATATGGTACATCACCAGAAAAGTCCAAGTTTCTACTGTATCCTAGGTTTGTGATGGCTTGTCTCTTTGCTGATCTTAATAATGTTTGTCATATTGCTCCTCTTTCTACTATCAAGAGCATTGACAAACAGGTGTTTACTAGATTAAACACTGACGCAAGACACATGGATGACACTGAGGAAACACCCATCCTTGGTGAACCCACATCCACCTCCTCTTCCACACCTGTACAGGTACCGGCCAAAAGGAAACCCTCTAAACCTAAAAAGCCCAAAAAGATTGTTCAAGAATATGAGGTCCCTGAAAATATCTCTGCCCCCACTTGGCAATTGGATACATCTGTTCCATCCTCACAGATGAATCAAGGATCTCCACCCCATCTAGATCCACATCAATCCCCTCAACAAGATGATGTTGTATTCCAAAGGGAACCCTCTCTAACTACTGAAATGTCACTTGACACTCAGATGACAGTCCAATCTCCCATGGACACCTCTGATTCTTCTCCACAAATAGCCCCTCACTCTCCTATCCATGTTCTCTATGAGATTGACTCTGTGTTTGAGCAACTTGGTTCTCCTCCACCTTCACCAATAGAGGAACAACCACATCAAACCTTTGCTCAAACTCATCAATCTTCTACCCATGGAGAAGAGGATGAGATCAAGATGTCCAGTCCATCTAGACATCTTGATCATATATCTGGAGCATCCATATCATATGTGAATCTAATGGGCTCTCATTTGAATGGATCAGGCAATAACACTCATGATATGACAACACCCTATGAAGTTCTTGAAACTGAGGCTAGAAATCCCCGGAACCAAGAAAAAAGGGTCCATGACATTCCTGAGAAGGACTCAGGTCATGATAAAACTGACTCATTAGTCAGGGATTCGGATGACATCCGTAAAAGGGTGGAGAAATTAGATCTTAAAATAAAGGAATTGACGGATTCTGTTGCTCATATTCAGGCTGATGTGACCAAGCTCACTAAGTTAGTCTCAACAGTCTTGAATAATCAAGTCCTGCAACCCAAATCCATCATCATGCTGGCACCTTCACTTGAAGGTACTTCACACACTCCACCTACTTCCACTGCCCCCGCCTTCTCAACTCATGCATTTCAAGAAGTGTTAAATCCACTTCTTACTGCCCATTTAACTACCTTGCTTCAAACCTCTACCCAACAATTCCTCATCGCTCAAAAGATCCAACTAGATCTACTGAAAATTTTAGTACATACCAAAGTCTCCTCCATACAACATGAAGTTTCCAACCATACTCACTTTCTTGAGTCTCTAAATGGGATTGCTCCTCCTTCTCCCAGGTTCAAGGAACAGGCTGATGAAGCCAAAAAAGGGAGAATGAAAGACTCTTGTCTGCTGCCCAAGGTGCAAAAAGGGTGGAAGACAATAGTGGGCAAAGGAGGATGAAGCAAATAAGATTGAAAAATCAAGAGGCACTTCTCAAAGCAGCACTGGATCAATAGTTCCAGACTGAAGTTGCTAAGGCTAACTCAAAGCAGAAGCAAAAGGAAGCTGAAGCACAAATAAACACTAGAATATCTGGAGTATCCAGAAAACCCAAACCTTCTAAATCAGCTCCCACTGAGCAAATAAAGCCCACAACCACCGCCTTGTCTTCTTTTCCCTCAACCACTCAGGACATACCAATTCCAACTGGTTCTACCCAACCTGAGCACAACCCCATCTTTCCTAAACATGTCTCTCCAACCATATCTATCCCCTCTTCACCCATACACACAAATAAAGAAAGCTCACCTACCCTTTCTCCAAATTATGCCTCTCAAGCCCTCCCAGAACTATCCTCACAAACCTCCCTTCCTACTCCTCTCAATGCCTCTAAAATTGGCCAAAAACCAGCATCAATAATCATTCACTCTTTCTCAAGAAGACAAAAGAATGTGGTCAAAAAAACCAAAACACCCAATAACATTGCTCTGAAATCTCTAACCCTGCTCAAGAACCTAGCTCAGACTTAAATGATGATCAGCTCGTTGCCTTTCATATTTCAAGAAAGAGAAGGCTCATATTGTCTAATGATGGTGAGTCTGACCTTCCCAAAACCACCACAACTCCCTCACCAATAAGGTCAGCAGATGCTGATAAACCACAAACCTCTCCAATAAAGGAATTCTATTCACCTGTTAAGACTTTCCCTTCCGATGAAGACCTTCGGAAGATAAAGAATAAAGAAACGGAGAAAGAAAGTATGATCCTAGCTGGTCTAGAAGCCACTGGTCTCTCAGGAAATGAACCGGTAAAGACCTATCAAGAACAAATTGCTCGGTTGGATCAGCAGCAAGATAAAGCCTATCAGGCTAAGAGGGAGCAGCTGATCAAGTTTTTACTGGATGAAGTGAAGTACAAAGTTGAAAACTTCAACAACTGGGATATTACTAGCCTCATAAATGAAGCTAAAGTCTTATCCTAAAGAATAAAAGTAAAAGTCAAGAAGAACAAGACCATTGAGCAGAGGAAAAGAATAAAGCACATCCTCATTCAAAATCAATGGGGACCAAAGAATACAATAACAAGATAGAGAGATGATGTTCTGTTTGATGAATGGTCAAAGTTCAAAAGAGAGAACAGTGATCTTCCTGAGCTTTGGAAAGAAGTCACTTCCCCTTATCCTTTTATAATGACTCAGCTCAAGGATGCCAACCCAAGCACAATGCTTGATCATTTGCTAAATGCACCTATGGGAAGCTAGGTGTTGGGTCTACAGAATCTCCATCTGCTGTCAAATTCAAACCCTAGGTTGATGTCAATTAGGAAATCCTTCCTGATCCTCTGATAAACTATGAGTCTCATCAGCATGCTGTAGTAAATAAGATACTTGATTCAAATGATCAAGTGATAAGAAGAGAAATAATACATTGGCCGGTTGGGCCTCGTCTTCCCTTGGGTCTACCTTATAAATCCCAGCCTTCTCATATCAAAACTTCAGAACAAAAATAAAAAGATGGTTCTACGACTCTGTCTCCAAGAGCATGGCCATTGAAAGATATAATGGTTCAAGAACCTTCTTCTCAAATTGAGATGAGATTCTGACCCTTTCAATTGGTCTGGCTTTAAAACAAAAATAAATGGTTTTGGATTTATCAATCCAGAGGTAGATTGTTGGAAAATAAGCACTAACGAGAAAAACCACTGAAGCCAGACAAATGAATACACCGCGGATTGACCAGCCGTGGATGCTTCTCTTCCAATTGAAGAACTACTTCAGCATCGAAAGATTCACCAAAAATAACTGCCGCTGAACTTATCTACCTCAGAAGACACTAGCAGATCATGACACCTTCGGAAGACTCCATTGCATCGGAAGACATCAAATGACTCGGAATACAATCTCCTATTCCGAAATAATTGATTGTTTAATTAGCTTCCGATGATTATCTTTCGAATGAATTAAAACTGAACATCAGTACAACTACTTCAACCTCAGAAGACCCAAAGACTCTTGTTTCTGTTGTTGTTGACTTTGTATTTGTACTAGTTTGTTGATTCAGTGTCTGTAACAGTGTCAGCTATTTGTCCTATTATTTCTTGTCTTGTATCACAGAATTTTGGGTATTTAAGTCCCAACATTCACTGAGTAAATTGAATTACTTCCCCTAAAATTCCTTGATCTTTCTATCTGTTCTTTTCTGTCTTTCTAAGCAAGAAACTAAACAACGAAAATAACTTTGTGTGCAAAACTTTAGAGCGAGCTAATACCAAAGCTTTGGCTAAATGTCTAAAGCCTTTGTTCCTGGTAAAACAGCTTCTCCTCAAGGTTTCTGTTCTCAACAACTTTTCTTCTTGCAACCCTCCTACTTTCACATGTAAAGAAGGAGCAGATGGACTCTTGAAGTGGATCGAGGAAATGGAAACCAAACTCAAGATCAATCAGTGTTTGGCAGAGCATAAGGTGTCTTATGCTACTTGTTATCTGAAAGACTCAGTTTTAACCTGGTGGAATACTTAGGAAAAAACTTTGGGCTCATTCACAGTCGACTCGAGGGGCTGGAATGATATTAAAACTCTGATTATGTCAGAGTACTACCCAATCACTGAAATCCAAAAGCTCCAGGAAGAATTCTGGAATCACTCGATGATCGGTGTTGATTGTTTAGCTTACACCGATCGTTTTCATGAACTTACTTTCTTACTTCCCAGTATGTTTCCTACGGAAGCAGCATTGATTGAGAAGTACATTAAAGGGCTGGCTCCCAGATTTGGGGAATGGTGACTGCAGCTGAACCTACAACTGTTAAACGTACAATTCTATTGACCACTAAGCTTACCGATGAGGCGGTAAGGAGTGGTACTTTGTCCTCAAAAACTCAGTTGGCCGTGGGTCGTAGTGATATCGGTAACTCGAATATGTCAAAAGGTACCAAACGAAAGTGGTTTGGCAAAACCAAAACTAAAGCTCCGGCTGAGACTAGTCAGAGCAAACCAAATGTGAAAAATTATGGAGCGGTCGTTCCTGAGATGAAAACTTATACTAGGGAGTCGCCCAAATGTAACAAGTGCTCATTTCATCATACAGGACCGTGTCTTGTTTGTGACAACTGCAATAGAGTTGGACACTACACTAGATATTGTAACTTGTCTGCTCGTCAACATAACCAAACACCACAAAAAACCACTCAAACAAACCGATCATGCTTCAAGTGTGGAAGTCCTGACCATTTCATGAGAAACTGTTCGAACAATAACAACACCAATCCGGGAAATGAAGCTAGGGGAGAGCTTCTCAGATTGGTGCGACCGAGGCGAGGCATGATGCGAATATTGTCACTGGTACGTTTCTTCTTAATAACCTATACGCATCAGTTCCGTTTGATACAGTGGCAAATAAGAGTTTTATCTCTCCTAAATTTGCATCATTACTTTCATTGCCTATGGTATATCTAGAAACTCCTTATGCCATTGAACTATCTAACGGCAAGTTAATCAAAACTAAAAGTGTTATTCAAGGGTGTTCCTTGAATCTGAATGATCACCTTTTTAATATCAATTTACTTCCTATTGAGCTTGGGAGCTTTTATGTCGTTGTCGGTATGGACATGATTTCTGATAACCAAGCAGAAGTTGTGTGTCAAAACAATGTGATCTGTATTCAATTACCTGATGTTAATACACTCATAGTTCAACGAGAACGAGCCGGTAGAAAACTTGGTATAATATCTTGTATGCAAACTCAGAAATGCTTACGGAAAGGTTGTCAAGCCTTTCTAGCACTGTGATTGAAAACTGTTCTTTACAAAAACATATCAAAGATATTCCAATAGTCAAGGATTGTCCTGAAGTTTTTCCTAAGGATATATCAAGATTACCCCCAGTGAGACAAGTTGAATTTCGTATTGACTTGATTCCACGTGCAGCACCTGTAGCTAAAGCTCCTTATCGTTTAGCACCCTCAGAAATGCAAGAGCTTTCAGGTCAACTGCAATAACTATTAGACAAAGGATTTATTAGACCTAGTTTGTCACCCTGGGAAGAACCAATTCTTTTTGTGAAAAACAAGGATGATTCATTTAGAATGTGTATTGACTACAGAGAACTCAATAAACTACAGGGAACTCAATAAACTACAGGGAACTCAATAAAATTATTTACCAAATATGTGTAGTTGAAAACTTATTTACTAAAATGAGTGTTTTCTTTTATCTTATAATTTTTTAACTAATCTAATATATTTTCTATTAATTTTTAAACTTTCATTATAAAATCTTTAATTTTCTAAAATATTTTTAACATGTTCTTGTTTTCTTAATATTTTAACACCGTTCGATTTTTATAAATGATTTTTCTAATCGTTCACTCTCTTGATATTCTAATGATTGTATCTAACTTCATATGTTTGTGTTTGCTTGTCTGTCTGTATTTGAGTTGGTGGTCACTTTGAAAGAAGCCTATCTTTCCTAGTGATAAAGGTATGATATGCATAAATATCACCCTCCCAAAACTCTATAAATATATATGATTGAATTTTAGTTTTCTGGGTATGATTGCATGATTGATTGACCATGAACTCATGTTTAAAATATTATTTCCCATGTGTATAAACTCACACCAAAGTACCAAACACAAGCTACAAAGTTAGCAAATTACACTTAGCAAATTGTAATTTAGTTTTTTACAAACTTAAGTTTGCCAAAGGTCACTCTCTCATTGTTAAAATGTGTCTTGCGTGTGATGTATCTTCCAACGGCATCACTAGCAAAAGGAACTGGTCCTCGTTAAAATGTTCAAATTTGTGTAGGTGGGATTTTTCGACTAAAAGCACAATTTTGTGTAGAAACACATAAACAAAAATCTAATACCAAAAAACAAAATATGGTAAAAAAATAAAGTAGAAAATACTTAAAATCTAGGATAAAAAAACTAGAATGCAGTAAAAAAAAGAATTCAATATAAAAAAATAAAATTCTTGTTAAAAAGTAAGTGATTTTATGTTTTTAGCCTAATTGTGTTGAAATTTAATCTAACCCTATATTATAAGTTCAATTTATTTGTATGCTAGTGATTATTTAATCGTAAAATCTATTTTTGAATATAAATTTTGTAGTGACAAACTCGTTAAGTTGAAAGCGTGTAATTCATTATCAAGTCTATGATAAACAAATTAAAAGGGGTAATCTTGGATTAGAGTTAGAGCATATCGAGTGAGCCGGCTATTTTTAAAAGCACTTTTTTTTTTCTTTTTCATAATTTCCTTTTATTGAATTTGTTGCTCCTAAAAGTGTAAGATGCATGTTTTCTTTTTGCATGTGGTAGGGTAACCTAAGCTATGCATATCATCGAATTGGCCATTTAGGTGGATTTTGTCGTGTAAATACTGACAGGAATCATTGTTATAAAGCAATAAATAATAGACTTTATTTTATTTTTTCTAATTATATACATATATGCGTACATGCATATGCCTTGTGGTTGCCACCCCTTCTTTCAAGCCATGTGACAAATTCAAACCTCGAGCAGCCATCTATAATTATTATGGTTGTTGACTCTCCTTTCTAACTTTGTGAGGCAAGTTCATATTAAAAATTGTTAAAAAGGGAGGGGTTATCTATACACCCTAAAAATAGATTTTAACACCCTATCGCTACCCATACACCTCGTAATGGTCACTATGGCGCGTTTTGGTCGACAACCTTCAATGAGTCAGACATTCGGATGTCAGATAAATGCCTATAAGTTACATAGTGATCACTACGGGACGTTTAGGGTTAAAAAATAAATTAATTTGACTGTTTTAGGGTGTGTAACATGTTTTTTGGGGTGTAAAAATCTAATAGTTTTGCTTAAAAACTGTTTCTTATAATTTGCGGTCTGTCGGTACGTTTATTTTTAATTGTTTTTAAGCGGTTTTTCCGTAATAGTTTTGTTTGAAAGTTATTTTTTATATTTTGCGGTCCCTCGGTACATTTATTTTGAATTGTCTTTAAGCAGTCTCACCATTGCCTTATTTTGAACTGTCTATCGATGAATAAATATATATGTTACCTAGGGGTGTGTTTTTTACCTGAACCCGAAGAACCAACCCGAAAAACACGTACCCGAACCCGAAAATACCCAACCCGAAGAAGCCTATTACCCGAACCCGAAAACTTAGAATGGTTCGGTCCTTGGGTACCCACGAGGTTTGTTCGGGTATACTCGAATAACCCGAACTAGGGTTCTAAGGTGCGGTAACATTTTTTTTATTTTCAAATCCTCTATATGTTTTGACATTATTGAAGAAATGTATGTTTTGGTTAAACACGTTTTAGTTATGTTATGGTTAAACATTTGAAATTTTTAAGGAAATATATGTTTTGGTTAAACATATTTTAAATTTATTTGTTTGAAAAATAGAATATTAGTTTTTCAAGTATTACCCGAGAACCGTTTAACCCAACCCGATTAAACCCGAGAACCAATTAAACCGAAGTTAAATGGTTCGGTTCCCGGTTCCTATTTCATATCACAAAAACCCGAATAACCCGACCCGAACAACCCGAAACCCAAGGAACCAACCCGAATGACACCCCTAATGTTACCGATTTATATTTTATTCTTTTTAAAATTACATATGGTTAAGTTAAGTTTAGAAATTTAAAAATGTTTTTAATTATTTTTAATAATAATTTAAATATAATTAATATTTAATATATAAATGATGGTATTTGTCTATACATACTGATGTTATAGAATAAAATGATAAATAATGCATATTTTGTTTTAACGTGATATAATTGATACAAACATATTTAAAAAATAAGACATACATCACCAACCAAAACAAACAAATATATACAAAACATAAACACACATACAAGTCTCTTTTTACACATAAAAAATACAAATATAACTAAAAATACTAACTAATCATTGTGAGGTGGATGTAGAGGTGGAGGAGGATAATGTCATGGCTGTGGATCTAGAGGGAGCTGGATACCCTGAGCATTAGCATCTCTAAGATCGATATGCATCTTGTGACAATTGCGATTGAGAATTACGTCATTAATGACGTGAGCACATTTGATTATGCTTGAAATCCACGTTGATTTGGCAAGTATAATTATTAGATGTTGTTAGTATGCAAGAAATGGTGAACACAGGCGAAAACCGTGCGTGAAACGGAGTTCCGGTCACAAAAATGTCATAGTCAAACTGGCCGGGCGGCACGCGTAGCCCGAGCCTCTTTCGCTAGGCGGTACGCGCGGGTCGTAAAATATATGAGGATTGGAGCCTTCCGCGCGCTACGCCCTGGACCAAGCGGCCACACGGGGCGATGCGCCTGGTGTGGGTTGGTTTGTTAGATCAGATCAAACATCAGATTTCATGCATTTCGAAAATCTCTTTCATTTTCTCGAACTTGAACAATACTTCAGATGAAAATCAGCCTCTTTTACCATCAAATCTCAATTGTGAAGCCCTCTAAACCCACGGATCGCACCAAGGAACGTTTCTTCAAGTTCTGATCGTTGTTCTGCGGTTGAAAATGCGTCATATTAGGTAACGGTTTGTTTTAACCTTCTAATTTCATAATGGTTGATTAGATCTTGTTTTTTAACGTAATGGTATAGTTTGGGTTGTTGATTATTGCCTAGATGATAGCTAGGATTGATTATAAACGAAAAACTTGATGTGTTAACGGGTAAATCTTTGTTTTGATCCGTTGTAATGCCCAATTTGCATGAAATCATAACAATATTTATAATGGTTTAAACCATTTGATTGTGACAATGTGTGTGATTAGTTTGATTAATCTTTGAAATGCAGTGTTAAATCCAAGTGTTTCAAACTAATCACAATTATTAACATACTCATTGGAACAATTATCTGATGTTTATGATAACAGTCAGATTAATATGCTAAACATGGTTATTAAACCTATTCAAATGTCACATTATGATATTTCATAATATTTGGGTAATCAATAACAATGATTGATCATTCCTAAGCCATAAATCCAACTAGAAACTGTTTCAGCACTATAATCAACAACATTAACTATATGGTTTAACTGAGATTATTTCAGATTAGTCAAAAGTGTCATCAACCTTGTATTAGGAACCTGAATTAGTATAGGTTCCTATATTGTCATACATTATATGATATGACATTAAAATAATTAATTAAAAACCTAATATCGGTTTGATGACTTTTAAGGCAATGTCTTTGACATTGAACGCTCAGAAAGATCTAATCAGTAAGTTAAAACATAAATAATTCATTAAACATATACTAATGCAGAATTTAGCTATTATCATCAGTTTGCGTGTGATTTCACCACTCTTCTGAATTCAGATGAGTTTCATACAACCCCTTTTATCTTTAATGTTTTATAAACACCAGGGTACTTCTGTAAATCTATTTTTGAACATATGATATGTATCACTGTTATCTATGTGATTTCATGTGACTCTTGTGTGATTTCATGGGATTTTTCCGTTAGTATCTTTATCACAATATCAAAAGTCCTCAATCCTTACAACTGTATCTAGTGAACCCATGTGAGGCTGAACATGCATCAATGATAGTACTATCGGCTGACAACCCATTCACTGGGAGGTTTGCTTCTCCCCTAGTATGAATGTTTGTTACTTGTTTCCAAAACATCTTCTTAATGTTAGTGATATACATTAAGATAATAAGGCATCAAGATATTTACCGACGGGTAGTATCTTTATCAAATCATAGATTGTCCGAAAGGAACTAGATACGGGTCCCATGGTTATTTGCAACTGAATATCTTGAGAATTTGTATATCATGTCATATCATATGGTTTAACTTGAACTTCACGAACTCACCAGCTTTGTGCTGATCTTTCAAACTCAAACGTTTTTGCAGCGAGACAGTGATCACGGTGAGGCTGCACTTCAACCACTTGTAATTAAATAAATTAGTTGTGTAATAAATTTAATGTAAGCTTTAACATTGATTGTAATGACGAAACCTTGTAATGCATTTACTTTAAGTTAATCTGTGTGTTGTGATACCAGATCAAGTAAGTCACACCTCATCTCTAAGATATCACCACTATGCTTCTGCAACCTTCTAAGTGACATCATCAACAGGTGACGAGAGGTGGGTGTGTGACACATCTGCCACGAAATCAGATCCTCCAACCCGCTATTTTTAAAAGCACTTATTTTTTTGTTGTTTTTTTTCTTTTTCATAATTTCTTTTTATTAAATTTGTTGCTCATAAAAGTGTAAGATGCATGTTTTCTTTTTGCATGTGGTAGGGTAACCTAAGATATGCATATCATCGAAATTGGCCGTTTAGGTGGATTTTGTCATGTAATTAAAGCAGAGGAATTGACGACGAGGTTTTTGGGTGATGTTCGTAGGGGATATTAACAAAGAAAGGGGCTCATGTGGGCCTGTGGCATGGGAATTGTGGTGGATGTTGAAAAAGACAAAATAGTGAATTAATTAGAAAATGAAGCAATTGCCAATTAATTCATGGGTATTCATCAATACAAGCCGATCGAATGAAAGAAAGTTAAGCAAGAAAACCAATTATGATTTAGTAAGAAAGCAAGAATGAAAGCAAGTATCAAGAATCGACATCAATATAAATGGGGTGAATGTTGGATTAATCTTGATGAATCGAATTATGAGTCAAGTTGCGGGTTAGCAGGTTATTAATTAGTCACATGTTAATCAAGATAAACAATGGGCTAAAAGGTATGGAATACAGAAGCACCATTCTTAATGGTGTGAACCGTGAAGCGGTTGTATATATCAAGTTTCTAGTGTTTTTCTTCCTCTCTCAATTATAATTTCATAATTGCGTTTGTATTATAAGTCTAACCCAAAACTCAATTCTTGGAATAAACCATTGTCTTACAATGGTATTATAGCGCCGAGAAGAAGAAACAAAAAACATGGTAGATTTTACATTCAAAGCCAGATAGGGTGGAGCCGTGAGGCGTTTCGTTGGCCTCGCACAATCAAGTGCATGTGTTGGTTCCGTTTTGTGGTATAATCGAAAATGAATCACAAGTGGCATGGCAAAATTGGAAATTAGAGGAAGGTCTTCAAGGGTTAATTAGGAAAAATTACAATTTTTTCCTTCAAAAAAGTTTGTCGTACTAATTTAAAAGAAGGCAAAAGCTTTTAAACGAAATACTGTGATGATCAATTCTAAGAATTTAGAAAGTAAGATCAAGTAGTTTTATTTAAAAAAAAAGGGGTTACTTTCCTACTTGATTTAAAGATTCCAATGAATTCCTTGTAAAGGATACTGAGTTAGGAATTCGGGAAAAATTTTGGGTCATAAACTTGTCATATCTGTAACACATGATTGGGAATAAAAGTTTGTTAAAGAGTTTGGAAACTTGTTTTGATATAGAAACAAGAACAAATGAATGTGAAATTAGAGTTGTTGATATATTTGTGAACGGTAAAACAATAATTATCTTAAATGTCAATTATGTACCTTGTTTGAAAAAAAAAAGAGAATATTGAGTTTGACACAATTGATTGAACAAGGGTACACCGTGACACTTAAAGATAAAGTTTGTAATATCACCGGTACTTTTAAAGGGAAAAATTCTTGAGGAAATGGTGGAAATATTGATGGGGAAGAATAGAAAATAAATACTTTAATAATTTGGATGAATAAATTTCCTATGAAATTTTAAAAAAGGAAATTAGAATCCTATGTTGAAGGTTTCTTTGAAAATGTTTTTGAAAATAAAAATGTACCAACTTTTGGAGAAGGTACTTCGGGTGTTAGAGATGATGATGATGTTGATGATGATTCGTGTTATTGACTGATTGGAAAACTGTTACCTTTTTTTAGATATGCTAGATTAGGGCTGTCCAAAAAGCTCGAAGCTCGGATTCGGCTCGTAGCTCGTTCGGAAAAAGCTCGGATAAAGCTCGTCTCGAATAAAGCTTGTTTGAAACCGAGCCAAACCGAGCCGGCTCGTTTTGTAACCGAGCCAGGGCTGGCTCTGCTCGTTGCTCGGCTCGTATGCTCGGCTCGTGGCTCGGCTCGTTTGTACAATATGCTATACTAAAATATAAACTATAGGGTTACTTTCACTAATAAATATACTTTGGTGTTATTTTGTAATTATGTTAAAAAATAAAAATAAAATAAAATAGGACAGAAATACGAAATGAATCTCAATTCTCACGTGTTTCACTAATTCCTAATTCATAAATCATATTATTAATTCCTAGTTCTACATATTCACGGTTCTTCTCTTATGTAAAATCCGAGCCAAAAACGAATCGAGCCGAGTTGAGGTGAATAAAATTCAAATATTAAATTTTTTATGTAAAAACCGAGGCAAAAACGAGCCGAGCCGAGCCAACTCGGTTAAAAACGAGCCGAGTCCGAGCCAAGATTTCAAGCTCGGTTTATAATCCGAGCCGATCCAGGCTCGGTTTAAATCTGAGCCGAGTCCAAGCTGACCCTTGGCTCGGCTCGATTCGACTCGTGAACACCCCTATACTAGACAATCCACTTTATGGTATGAAATACAAAGAGTTGCTAAAAAAACAATTCCTTGAAGTTATTTTTTTTAATCTTATTGGGCACCGGATGGAAAGAAATACCCTCCTATGTTAGCTAATGATGAAGAAGTTGATTTGTTTGATATTTATTTGTTTGTTAAGGCTATTAGTGATTATGAAAAGGTCGACAATAAGTGGGAGTAAATTGGTCAATATTTGGGAATATCTGGTTCATATGATGTTAACCTCAAACCCATTTATGTGGGTTATTTGGAAACTTTATTATGTTTTTATAACAAGTACAAGAAGGAAGAAGAAACGGGTGAAGAATTTGATGAAGAAATAAAAAACAAGACAAAGGATCAAGAATTTGAAGCCAAAGAAGATGTTGTGATGAAGGAAGATGCATTGCTTGTAAAACAAATACAAGATAGTATGATTGGAAGTAAAGATACTTTTCTGGACGACTTAGATTGTTTTGAAGACTTTGATGACAAAGAAGACCTTGTCATCATTGAAGACAAAGACCCTATTACTGAAAATTAAGCTTCAATCTTTAAATAAATTTGGGGTGATGTTAGTCTCTAATCCATTTAAACTCGAAAAAATTAACGCCGTTAAGTTTTTTTATACGGCAGTCCGCCACAGGTAAGTATGTCGAAAGTTCGGACCGTTATTGGGATTTTCATAGTTGGGACCTGCAGCGACCAATTGATCAAAATTTGGATTATTAAAAGCAAATTTGCCTATATATATAACATTTATTGTAATGTTGGTCCAAATAGTTCAAATTGGGTTAAATGTTTCGGTCAAAATAAGGTTTTGCCGGACAAAAAAAATGTCCATAGCCAAGTTTGTTTCGTTCGGCAATTAAGAAGCACCATTTTTAATGGTGTGAAGTGGTTGTAGAACGGAAGGCATACAACAGTTTCAAGGCAATCTCTAAGTAGTATATATGTGTGTGCAAACTATGATGGAATATATCAAGTTTCTAAAACTTCAAGGAAGTGATGCAGTGGTTAAGGTGAAGGACCAGAGGTCTCAAAAACCCTACTTAGAGCAATTTTTCGTGGAGGCCACTGACACGGTTGCTTGGGACAACGTTTTACCTGTTCCTTTCAGTTAGTCGGGTGTTAAGAGGACCTGAGGGTTTACCACGTATGTGGGTTCCTACGATTACCAAAAAAAATTCTAGTATTTTTCTTTATCTCGATTTCAATTTCATACTTGTGTTTGTATTACGATGAAATCTAGCTCAAAATTGTCTTACACACGCCACGAAGGGTGGTCAAAGCCAGCTAAGTTTATTTATATATTAGGAGTAAAATTAAGAGTAAACTATTGTGTAATTTTTCAAAACAAAAACAATTTATATGCATATGTTTTTACATAAACAAAGAAAATTTGTAATTTAGAGTCATGGAAATCAAGCATGAAAGCATGAATGATACAAACTACATTGCATTTTAATCCTTTACTCTAAAAAAATAAAATAATAAATAGTATTTTTCATTGTTGCATGTGGCGTGTTTTTTTTCTGTTTCTGTTTTTTAGAGTCTTGTTTTTTAGTTACCGGTCCCTTGATTCAAGTTGATTCTGTTCTGTGGGGTTTTTCTTTAAGTTTTGTTTCTATTATCGTCCAGTTTTTTATTTAAAAAAAAAAGAAAGAAAAAGGACTGCTAGACGTATGTAGCAACATGCGTTTTAGGTCCGTTAGTTTTTCAGCATCAGAGCTTACCTAGCTCGTATGTAATTATTATAACATAATTTGATATAATCATATAAACTTATTTAGATATTTAAATTTTATTTTATTATTTTAAACCAAATGCTTAAAAGTAGTAAACTTTCACATGGGCTATCAAATTCTAAAAGCAATTCTCACAAATCTTAATTTGTTGAAGTTCGGTTGAATATCCAATCAAAGTTAAATGATTGGTAGAAAAATAGAACCATAAAATTTAATCATCAAAGAGTTGCACAATTTGATTCGATTTATAAATACTAACTGAGTTAATAATTTAGATCTATCAACTAATATTTATTAGAAAATACCTATCTGTCTATTCTAATTTTTATCTTACAACAGATGAATAACATTCAGGGTGTTCATCAAATCGAATAACTCGAATATTTCGAATTTTGATTTTTTTAAGAGCATTCGAATTCTATTCGTATTCGTATTCATAATTCGAATTCGATTCAAATTTGATCGATGTCGAACGGTCAATCAAAAGATGAGTCTAAAACTTGTGTCTTAGCTACCTATAACTAGTAAGGGTAAGTAAGGTATTGTCTCCACATGGAATCTTTGGAAAGTGCTAAGCTTTAATTGATTAGTTGATTAAACGAAAAAAATGTAAACCTAGAATTGATTTGAATTTATAAAAGGTTCAAGCAATTATTATAATTAATGATTTTAAACAATTATAAGAAAAAGGTAATCACTTCCGGGATTAGGTTAGTAGAATCACAATGATTTTAGGTTTAGCTTAGTTGGAAATCACATAGACATGATCTTGTTAATAGGTTTGATCAAAGTGACAACAATGGAACAAACGTTTAAGATTTGCTCATTCACACAATTGTGAATTTACATATGCAAAGCAACACACAAATACCAATGAGTAAACGATGCAAGAAAAACGAATCACTGATGGCAAAACGTAAATGCTTAAACACAAATAAATCGTTTACATCAATCAAACCATAGTTCAATTCGAGTTATATATCAAAACGAAAACATCCCAAAAACCTAAGTTTAAACATTCAATCAAAGTTCATACACTAACATAATCGCCCGAAAGCAATTACAAAGGAAAACTAGCCACACATCTTCATTAGCACGCTTCGATCCTTGATTTGGATGATGATTATTCATGATGGATTTGTAAGAGTTTTGATGCCCAAAATCGTCACTTTTTCGCCCGAATTTCGTCTAGAAAGTAGCCCCTCTCGAAACCCTAGAATAATGGCTTAAATATGGGAAAGATCTGCCAAAAAATCAGGTTTTCTGGCCTCCGGCATATTATACGCCGGGCACGGGTGTATGGTATGCCCAACTCCTTATCCTACACCTAGACTAGTCTGCCAACACTCAAAACTAGGAGTATGGTACGCTGGTCATATGCTACGAAAAACGAATACCAATGAGTAAACGATGCAAGAAAAACGAATCACTGATGGCAAAACGTAAATGCTTAAACACAAATAAATCGTTTACATCAATCAAACCATAGTTCAATTCGAGTTATATATCAAAACGAAAACAACCCAAAAACCTAAGTTTAAACATTCAATCAAAGTTCATACACTAACATAATCGCCCGAAAGCAATTACAAAGGAAAACTAGCCACACATCTTCATTAGCACGCTTCGATCCTTGATTTGGATGATGATTATTCATGATGGATTTGTAAGAGTTTTGATGCCCAAAATCGTCACTTTTTCGCCCGAATTTCGTCTAGAAAGTAGCCCCTCTCGAAACCCTAGAATAATGGCTTAAATATGGGAAAGATCTGCCAAAAAATCAGGTTTTCTGGCCTCCGGCATATTATACGCCGGGCACGGGTGTATGGTATGCCCAACTCCTTATCCTACACCTAGACTAGTCTGCCAACACTCAAAACTAGGAGTATGGTACGCTGGTCATATGCTACGTTGGGTTGGGCATATCACACGCCCAAATTAACCTCACCAATAGCTTCGTCTCGTCGAGAAAATTAGTTTTCATATATTATGGGCCTCGTAACTCCTCTCCTAGCTTCGATTATGCGTCCACAAAGTTTTAGCCTTCCGAAAATCATGTTTTTGCACTTTTTATTACGCGACGCCTCTTCTAACCATCTACTTAGCCCCCAAACACGTCTTTAACCTCTTGACACCTGAAATTCACAAACATACTCAAAGTAAACTTTTTTCAGGCCAAAATTCACTAATATCACGTATTTACACATCAATTGACGCAACTATTTACAACGTGATCAAAATTCGAATTGGCTTGATTCAAATTTAATTAAAAAAAAATTGCTTATACTTGCTACATATGTTTATGCATTCAAAATATCAAATACACTATAAACATGCAAATATCAAATAACTAACATTTAAGTTGTAATACTAGTGATAACATCAAACTAATAAAATTAAAGGTATTATATAATTGGGTTGACATTTGTGTAATATGCCTTCAGTTTTTATAAACTAAACTACATAACAAAAAACCTAATTTTTAAATATAGTAACTACTTGTATATATATATATAATAATAAATATAGATATATAATTATATTAGAATCGAATTTCGACTTAGTGATTTTCGAATCAAAATCGAATCGAACTTCGATTTTTTCGAGTCCGATTCAAAGACTGGACACTCCTAACAACATTAGATGTCATTTGTCACTCTACTGGCTATACTCACATTTCTTTTCCCACCTAAACCCTTTGACCTGCTTTTTGATTTACATGGCCCATTTCTTATTCTTAAACCCTAAAAAACAATCATCTCCTCATTTTGTTTGTTTAATTGTTGGATCGGGCTTAGAACACACAAGAGAGTGAATCCTTACTTAGAAGAGAGATAAAAACAATCTCTTAAGTAATCTAAAGTAAACAGAATAAAGATACACTAAGAACAAAGAACAAGTTTACTTAAGCTCATGTTGCTATACTGCACTTAGCAAAATTATAAGATAGTTTGCTCGTTACATGTATGCATACTTTGTTCTATGTTACACTACTTATTGGGCTTTTAAAATTAATTCTAACTATTAAATCTAGCATGATTAATAGATTCTATTGATTCATGAGTATTAAATCTATTCATGATTAATAGCATGACTATTTGTTTGGTACAAACGTGCTTAATTTTCTATCAGACATTGTTGATCTTATGTCTTGCACTGTGTCTTCTAGTAGATCAATGTGTGCCCCATAACTTTACACCAATGATGCTTCAGCAATACAAAGATACATCAAGAGAAACGACGTAGATAAGGAGAAACATCTTTATCCGGAGAAAGTCTTCATTAGTAGAAACCGAGTCATTTGGAGAAACTCAACTCTTAAGTAAAAATAGTCATTAGTGGAAACTTGCATACTTCCTAGCATAGTTGAAGAAGCCAATAGGTGCTCAATAGTTGCGAGTAATCGTCTTAGGGGTGGAGTACTCAAATATGATAAATTATAAAGAAAATATTTTTTTTGAAATTATATATATGTTAAATATTATATGTTTGCTATATTTATAATAGATAAACTAATATCAATATAAATAAAATAGATACATGTTCAAATAATATATAATTTAAAAATTGATATCTTTTATATGATATTATGTTTATATTAATCATTTAATTCCCAATAAAATAAGTGAAAAACTATGATCATTTTGGTTTTTTATGTATTTGGGCTTGGATCAAATAACAGTGCTTGGTGCATGGAATTAGGCTTGGACCGGGCTGATCTAGGTTATCCAATTTGAATGTGGTTACTTTGCACATGTAAAAAAATATATGTTAGTCTTCTTGGAGATTATACAGACATCCAAATCTCACATGTATATTCAACACTAGCTTAAAACCAGTGTGATACACGGGTGAAGCCATAGAAAACACTCAATTTAAAATATTATACAAAACATATAATTTGAATGATTGTTTCATATCATCTAAAATAAACATTTCATATATTAGAAATACGATTACATGCAAATGTTTTAAACAAATTAAAAATATTAGAATATATGAGACTTATTATATAGTTAGTTTAGTTAACATAAATCTTATGGTACTAACATTTAATAATATTTATGAAAAAACAGTAATTATTAAATTGAAGAACATATTATTTACTGCTTATAATTATGTGAATAACACAAATAAAATCAGAACTATTGTTGTAAATGATAAAGTTACAATTAAAAAAACGTACTACATAATTAAATCTTGTAAATAGTTGTGATATATATTAAAGTTTCATATTTATATAATTTAGATAATAATTAAATGTGGTGTTCCACATTAATGATTATGTTTCCAAATTAAACAATGAAGTAATTAATTTGAGAAGGAAAAATAGTCAAAACCTTCGTTTATGAATGTCATGTGGCAATAATAAACGTTGATTTATTATAATGTATAAATATACATATCATATCATATCAAAGGATTCACTATGTCAAAAGATTCATACCCTAATTTTTTTCCTTTCAAATATCACTAGGGTTTCACAAATGTAGTCCTAAGAGTCTTCTTGTTCCTTCTCTACTTGTTCTTTGTCATAAGGGTGTTGATTCTTTTTTCTTATATGTGTCACAAAAATAATCCTGTGATATTCTGCATTAGTCTGTAGTTTAGAGTGTTTTTTATCTTGATAATATTGACAACAATCCGGCTATCTTTTATTAAGGCTGTAATCTTGTTTTTTAGAATAATAATATTGTGATTATCTTTCTTGACATGGTATTAGAGTCTCGTTTAGGGTTCGTATTCCACTGTCGACTTCACCTAGGGTTGAATCACACCATTTGTTTCTTCATCAGAGTTATATTTTACGGCTTAGTATTTGAAATCAGTGGTTTAATTGAAGCATGTTCCGATATTTGACGTAGACTACCTCTGAAAATTGTTTCGGTTAGTAGTTGTTTCAGATTATGGCACGTGGGTGTTCTGGTGACAGTTTCTAATAGTCTACTTCTGATATATTTACATAATTTTTACTTATACATATTCTTCTAATTTTAAAAATACAAAAAATGTTGTTATCTATACACCAGTGTACCAATATCCATGCCCTAATTAAATCCACGGTGTTTTTTGGTCTACAGAAGATTTTTTGCACTCATTATCTACTAGCAGGTTCTATTCATTCCATTTGTTTCTTTTTTGTAACTAAAACGGTGTTCAAGGTTATTAAAACACTTGCTCTTCATCGATCAGTTTGTGCAAAGAAGGGTGCTTCTCTTGTTATTCGATTCGTTTTTGTCCAAAAAAAAAATAGTCGTTCGATTTGGGATTATTTTTCTTTGGTTCACCTTATAATTGTTTTGTTTCACTAGTTGTTGATGAAAACGATTGTCTTGTGAGTTCTGCTACTATCTTCGTTTGTTCTATCTGGGCAATTGAATATTATTCGAGTCAACTGGGGTTCAAAAACTTACTAGTGCCTTGGTTTTTTATGCGGATTGCATCAGAGCAATTGAAGGCTATTTGGGATGTCAAAATCTTTTTTATTTGATTCTGAATTAGTGCCTATCTTTTTTATCATTTGATTGGGAATTAATTTGTATTAGCATATATTTATTCTTTTTTCTATTTTGCTAAAACTCACCATAATTCTTCATTCATCACTTAATCTGTTCTTGATTTTCTGGTTTTGTATCAATTTGCTTCCTAATTTATTTGCAAGAAAAGGAAGGTTATAGTGCTTACCAAAACATATAAGGCCTTGACAAACTTCAACTCGTACAAGTTCAAGAAGCATCGGAAGGATATATTTTATCCTTTAGAAGCCTTTACTCTTCGGAAGAAGCATTTAACCTTCAGAAGACCGAAAGTTTCCGAAGAATAACCTTATCCTTTTAATGACCAGACAGAAGGCAAAGCTTACGAAGATAGCAGAACATCATAAGACATTCAAGTAGTAGTGATCACTAGCTTTCGATGCACAACTTCCGATAGAATGACATCTGATGGCCAACAACTACTGATGCTGAAATTCAATAGAGGAAAGTTGCATAGCTGATTTCTATTATCATAACCAAGTTAGAAGATCTTGTTGTGATAATCAACATACCAACTTACAACCCTTAGACAGCAGTGACTACAGAAGATCCTTTTGAAGATTAACATCATTAATGTCTTTTGTAGTCTAAGTAATTAATCTAAAAGTCAATGAATTTATTTTTATGAAGTGTTTGTGAGATCCTTAGAAATTAGAAGAAGAGCCGACTACAGTTGTAGACCAAAGGGGAAAATTACCACCCGATCTTCGTCTCTTTGGATCGATCAGCTAGTTTCCAAGCTGATCTGATTGACATTTTGGCCAATTTATCTCATTTCCTGGGTGCATTTGATCCTAAATACGCAGTGACAAGATTAATATGTTCAGATTGATAGGGGACATGACGCATTTGGCTGAGTGTTCTGGTGTTGCTGCTCAAAATTCACACCATCAAATCATGCACCGGCACCTTTCCTTATGTTTTATGTTTCGTAATTTATCGTCTAATGAGTAATTATCATCAAGTTTGTTAAATTAGGGTTTTGATTCATTTCTTTTCGGATGCCGAGAGTCCATGAGTAGGTAATTTCTTACCCGATGTGATTGTTTAGATTACGGATTGATAAAAAATTGTGGATTCATGATGAATTGAAGTGATGTCGTTCAATCCTTTGGTATGTAGAGACGCATTTTTGGGTTCCGTATAAATAAACAGATGAGATTTAGTTTCTTCTGTTAGCTTCTGCTATTTTTACATCATCTTCGTCCATTATCAGTTGTACACTATTGATAGGTCCATCTGAAATGACCTCAATTACATATGTACGGATTTCATTGTGAATGTATCACCGGAAATCTTCTTTTAACTTTTAAGTGGGTATTGCATCGTTTCATGTTTGACTGTTTTAAGTGGGTATTGCATAATTAATGGTTCAAAAAATAAAAAAATAAAAATGGAGATATCGCCCCTGTTGCTGTGTCCTTTTCACTAGATACCGCCCGTACCAGTGGCAATATCTCCATTTTTATTTTTTTTCGTTTGAATTAATATGTGCAGATAAGGTGGTGATGTGGAATGCCACATAGATATCACCCATATCAGTGGCGAGATCTAAGGTGACTAAGAAAGTTAATTTCTGACACACGTCCGATGTTGCCCTTTATAGTGGTGGGATACCCACTTGTGAAAAAAAAATCCGGACCTAGTTTTGATTAGTTAAAAAGAAATAAAAAACCTACTTTTAAAAAAAATTCCAAGGTGAATTGTTACTTTGCATCTTCGACGCCCGATCTAGGTTTTAAAGGTGCACCTGAGTCACAGGCCAACATCATTATGTGTGTGCCTTTTGTAACTGGCAGATTTTGTGCAGCAGGAGGATGTACATATTGCCTTTTTAGGCTGTACATAAAGATTGTTTATATATTAAATCATGTATTGAGGTTGAATATATTTAAATTTTCGGTGTGCGATGACGGAAGCCTATGATAAATATATAAAAAAAGGTGTATCGATACCTTGCGCCTAGCTCGCGTGATGTGCACGACTTCGCCTCGTTCCTTGGCTCCGTGGACCTAACCCCTCGGTGCGCCTCTCGCTTTTTATAGCCAAGGGCTCAAATTATTATGACCTTAATAACAATTACATGATCCAAGCAATGCAAAAATTGCCAGAAATGGTAAAATCAAATGACACATTGGTGACTTGGTGAATGATGTATTGAAGATTGTTGGTTGAGAATTAGTACTTTGTTGATGAACGACGATGCAGTCATACAAATTGTGTGATTGTATAGTTCTAATCGTCCAGTGTACTTATTTAACATAAACAAATCTAGAAAAGTGAACATTGTCACATAAAAGACGATCTATTAGGTTTTTAGTTGTGGTTAAACAAGTTAAAATCTGTAAGTTGCTGTTGCTGTGTGACAGTGTGAGAACATGTGAGAGGATTAAGAAAACCGACTTTCATTTGGGGCTTTGGGAAATTTTATGAGAAACGAATCCCGGGATATGAATATGGAACTTCTGATCAAAGTAAAAAAAGCACATAATTATCAAAGCCATTTACAGTTTTGAAAATCGAGGCAGCAACCTTCTTTTATCCTAAAAATCAAAACAAGTAATTTACCTTTCCACAAAAAAAAAAAATGAAAAAATGTTAAGAGATCTTCAACTCACCAACTAAGTAACAAAAATTTCTGATAGCATCGGTTGTTGAATCCCTGAAGATGTCAAGAGTGGATACAAATAGTTCATCAACTGATTCACTATCACTGTGCAAATAATTTGTAGTTCCCACAGATAATTTAGCTGGAAAGGAACAGACTAAGGTTAATGCTTTAAACATTGCTTTAGAGAAACTTAAATGATAATGAAAACAAATTCACAGCCATATGGAAAAAGGACTTACTATTTTTACTATTTCCAGATACCATAATAGATGCCCATGATTTTTTAACTCCATCTTCCAGTATTATTAATTTGCTTCTGCATATACTGCATATTATAATGATATCACATTCCTCATCATATTCGTAGACATCTTATGTAAGCAAAAAAAAAAAAAAGAAAAAAAAAGAAAATGTGCATTCTTCATGACCTGTTAGCATATCATATCTCAAAATTGAAAACCAACTATTTTATCATATTTATCAGCATATATAATTCCAAGTTCAAGAAAAGTGAGACTCACACAAGAGTATTTAACCTGACACACAGTTTGACAGTAGTTAACCCTTAAAATCTCTCATCCACTTCCTCATCAAGAAACATTGTCTCCTTGTAACGAGTTAAAGGAGGAGCAGCAGGATATAAATGGTTTTTATCAACTGTGTTAATATTATAACAGAATAACAAATTAGATTTAGCTAGAAATAAGACAAGATAAAAGCTACAAAAATCATCACAAATTTCCATCAATCGTCAACTATTAACCTCAAAAACAAGCAATGAGAAGCAACGAGTAAGATTATTAAAATATGAATTCTGGAATATACACTTGGTGCCTAACTGGCTAACCAAATTTTGCAAATAGCCATCTAAGGCATGAAAAATTATTGAAATCAATGCTTGCAAATGTGATATATCCATTGGAAGATTCAACCCAATAAATATAATAACAAGAAATAGCCACATGAAACAGTCACGGCTCTGGTTTGGAGGATAGCAAGAAAACCGAATATGTACAAGAACAAACATTCAAATTTTGAACATCAGCCTAAACGAGATAACAAACAAACATACTCAACAAAAATCACACGCATACAGTAGGGTCTACGTAAAAGAACTAACAGCAGAAACATAAAATGTGAAAAAAAATAGTTTGATTAGGAAATCGCAAATGACCTAACTAAAATGCAGGTGATAATCTTGCAGTCTACTATCACACCAGAAGTTTATTGCGCTAAGCTCAACCTGGTTTCAGTAACCTTGTCAGAAATTATACACTCTAGGTTGTGTGTACATTGTTCCGTGGTTCCTTCTTTGTAGTTGTCAGAGAGAACTTTTTGCACTTGAAGATTGGCCTGATCAAGTAGTTGAAGTTCTTCTGTCTCAATGAACTTTGCGGCAAAAAGATAATATTAGAAATCAAACTCAAAGCAAATTGTATTTCCAGATATCTAGATTACAAGCATAATTCTCTCTCAAAAGTGTCAGTTTCATAAAAATTAAGCCTACGATTAGTACCTGCTGGAAAAGCACCCATCCATATAAGATATCATGCATCTCCGGAGTTATGCCTAATGTACCCCAAGTCAACTTGACAAGCTTCAAATAATCAGCATGTTCCTTTCATAGTCACACGGAACGCGGTACGCTCCGGTACGTGGTACGAAAACGGGTACGCGGTTCGTACATTTCTAAAATTCGGTACGAGAGGGGGTAGGTTCATTCGGAACGCCATTTCGGTACGCGGTACGATGTATCACATGTTTCGGTACGCCGTATCGCTTCATAACATAAAATTCATATAATAGAATTCATTTGATAATCATATTCATCATTCATTACCCAAAATTCATAACATAATTCATGTATCTGAATTCTGAAATTAGATGTACGTAGAAATAATGACTGATTGATGAATTTATAAGTAGTAAATTGAACGAATTTAAAATGTGAAAGAATAGGAAGTCGGAACGACGATCGGATACCAACAGTCACCTGGACACTTCAATCGGCGATTCTTGGACAAATTCGACGAATTGGTGGTCTGGGAACGCGAATTAGGTTAATCTGGTACGCGATTTCAGTGCCAATTTGACGAATTTATGTTCAATCGGGATCGGCTAAATTTCACGTACCGGATCGCGAACCAGGGGCGATCGGGACGATAATGTACCGCGATTCGGTACGATCGGCTCAGATCGCGGTACGCGGGCTCCTGCACGTTTCCTGTAACTATGGTTCCTTTTATAAAAATCAAAATAGTGGATATCAAGAATCAGTGCAAAAACAAGAAATACAACTACTGTGATTGATGCAAGATTGAAAATAACACTAATGTAAACCTCAATGAGCAGGCCTTCATCCAGGATCTCAAATACTCCAAACAGCAACCTCTCATAGAGTCTTATATTTAAGTGCTAACAAGCATTCTAGTAATTTGATCCACCTTGATGCCACATAGATGAAAGTGATGATGCCACCTGCCTAATATCTAGTAGGACTTCAGCACATTCGAAAGGAGTCATAATAACGTTCCATTCTTATAAGTGTCAAATAACTAGTATAAAAAGAACGCAACACAGCTGTTTAATCTGTCTTCTCATTCTCACATATGAATCTAGAGTTTTTTGAACAAAAAATAATGCAACAAGATATTAGCATACCTCTGGATTTCTAATCTTGTCACCTAAAATGCCAAGTTCTTGCATTTCGGGATAATTGACGGACAAGAATAGTTCTTCTAGAACATTGGTCTACATGAAATTATTTTCAAAATTAAAAGCAACAACAAACTCAGCATTCAAAAAAAAAATCATTCAGGGTCAAATCAATAGTGCAGATAATATCAGTCATTAAATCTATTTCCAATGAGAAAATAGACGAAGTTTGGTTATATATTAGACAAGTAGCAAGATTATGGTCATAACATAGCATGATACTTACCTAATGTCTAATTGTGCTTTATGCATCACTGCATCAGCACCAGATTCATTTCATAAACAAAAGATTAGAAATTCTGCTTATAAGAAGAGGTCATTCAGGAAGATGGTGGTACTAAAGAAAATTTGGATTTTGTAATTGTCCAACTTGCCCTTTTGGCATGGCTAATGTTGATGCTAAGTCACTACAAGCAAAAGCCCACATTTCAAGGTTTCCAACAAAAAGAAAAAAAATAAATAAAACATTTCGCGTACCAGGTGTGACAACTAGTACCTGACCGTCCGGCAAATCCGTACGGTATGTGTACTTACACCTACAACTATGTGTAAATATGATGTAATAAACAATGTGTGATTTCAATTTTGTGAAAATAATTAACAGTTGTATATATTTCAATGAGAATTGAAATATAAATATACAACAACACAAGTGAAATAACAATGGTGAAAACAAGTGACAAAAACACATCGGTAGTGATCTGATTTCCACAAATAACAGGAATCAGATAGCCGACAATTCGGTGAGAAAACAATGTGAAGTCAATCATAAAAACGTGAAAACAATTAAGTTTAGTTGAGTCCGTAAGTGAGAATGCTCAATTTAAAACAACAAATCAATATCGTTTACGAACAATAAACTGACTGTGTGTTTGTGTGGGTGACGATTCACACAAACAAATCAGTGGGTTTAACGTTATGAATGATATCCGAAAAGTAGAAAACAAAATCAGAAAGTAAATCCATCGTCGTGTTCGTTCAGTGGCTGCCCTGAGCAGCACAGAGTGAGGTATGCTGTGGGTTTGTTTAACAAACGAGCACTGACCTGGTGGAATGCCCAGGTTCAAATCAGAGGAAGAGATGAGGCATTTGGCTATGCCTTGGGAGGATTTCAAGATCTTTGTCACACCCCCAAATTCCCACGTGCGGTGTCAGACCGCATGGGTGTGACGTGGCTAGAATCACATCTCTCAGTCATATATAATGACTCTATATGCATTTGAAAAGTATGTTTGTAACAACAGTGTTAACCAACTGATTTAAATAAATTGTAGCGGATTATCAAAAGTTCATAAGCAGCGGAATATAAATGTTAATGCACCGGAAATAGAAATAAGTTGGACACTACAATGTTTAATACATAACATAAAATAAAAATTGTTTGTTTAAAAGACACGATGTGAATGCAAGCTTAGTCATATGCTCGTTGGCCCTAAGTGCATCCTGTTCCGTAGACAGCTAGTTACCTTAGAATACATGTTAAGAAAAAGTGTCAACACATAGGATGGTGAGTTCACAGGTTTTGATATAAATACATAAGTAATATAAAAGAATGTTTGTCACGTGTCATGCTGTTTATCATATGTTAGTTCCGAGCCCTAGGCTACAAGTGTTAGTTACGTCTCTACCGAACTAGACTTGTTAGCTCTTGCCTCCGCCATGTCTATCGTAAAAACAATAGCGTGATGGGTAGAGATTACACGCGTACCGACCTCCCGTCAGTATTGGCGTCGCATGGGGTTCGTCCCACCCAATAGTACTATCTAAACTCACCTCGTTGTGTGAACATTAACGGCTTTGTTACGATACAACACTTAATGTTTGTCTAATAAACCAGCATACACAAATGTTTGTACAAATAGTAATGTTTGACTCAACAAGATAAATTATCCCCTATTTTGAAAGCTTGTAAAAGGGTTTGAAAGAGGAGCCGTAAACTCACCTTAGTGATCATCAAGGAATGCGTAAGCTCCGGTTTCTTCGGGTGTCTCATTCACCGGTTACCTATATCGTATGACTTACATATTTTCGTGTTTGTGATCGTGTTTCGTGTTCGTGTTAGTGTTCGTGCTCAACAATCCTCGGTTGTTATGTTTGTCCATGTTTGTCTGTGTTTGACCATATTTGATTGTGTTTGACAGTGTATGACCGTGTCAAAGTCAACGATCAGTTGGTGAACCGTGCGTTAGTTATAGTTCGTGTAATATTCGTTATCGTTCACATAGTGCATAAAACACACAAGTCACATTAATGGACAACTTACTAATTATAGCAAGTTTCTATTTTTAGTAAGTTTACAACTAATTACATTTTAACGGTTCTAGCATGCTCATTAATCCTAAGTGCTCATGTTAGCACTTAGCACGTTGTCACATACGATCAAATAAACACATAAACCGTTTTCATTTATTAAAGTTTCCAATTTGAAAGTTCTTATATTTGATATGTTTAATATCAAGAATCACATAATTTTTCACAAATTCATCATGTTACATCATTTTAAGCTATTTATTGCTACTAGCATGAAACCAATATTCCTACTTCATGAAAATACCATTTGTCACACCCGGGCCGGCGGGAACAGATCGTGTTTTCCCGCCGGGCGGAAGGTTCCCGGGGCGCGATATCTTTGAGTGATAATCAAATGATCAGATTGTTTACATAGCACATGATAATCAAATGAGAAATGCTAACACATCCATGATATAGAATTACAGGATTAAATTACAATGTACTTGTTCATAATTTAATCAAGTAAAACTGCCAAAAGAATCAATGTAACTATATCTTGTATATGTACAAGATATACAAAAGCTGATTCATTGTTTGGTCACAAAAAGCATGCAACACAAAATAAAGCTAGGTCTTCTAAAAGTCCACTAGCTAGATCCTTGCATGTAAGTATCTACACCTGTTCGTCACCTGAGAAACATGTATTTAAACAAAGTCAACACTAGGTTGGTGAGTTCATAAGTAAGTTAATGTAAAATCTTAATTCATTCTCATCCACAATCACAATGTTTAATATGTTGCTTGTATGTTGTATGTCACCTGTTTCCCTCAATGGCTTCTCCCTAGTTGTATGTGCAAATGTTATGACCCCTGATAAAACATGCTTATATATAGGGAATCACGAAAGGGTCGAGCCCAGACGCTAACCCACCACATGCTCAAACAAAGTTCACACTACTTGCAATACAACTATGGATTTCCATTCTCATGTTTACTCATTCTTGATCAACTGTGTTCCCATGAATAGAATAATATAAAGATAGCATTGTAGTTATCAAACCGAAGTATTGACAACCATTTGTATAGTAAGGATATTAGATTTAATAAATATGTTCCTTGTATTATACTATTGTCTGTGTGTAAACTGTTATGTTACACTTTTAGTTAATTAAAAGTGTTAGTTAACTGTTTATCATGTATTCTCAGATGCAACGTATAAAATCCAAATGGAATCCATTGTAATCCTCATGAAATCAGATTTCAATGCATTCCATTCTCTCCTATCCCGCCGTGTGATCCCAAGACCTTTATGTGGGATTGTCCTCATGTCATTAACAAAGTTGAATAAGAACTTTTCTTATTACATTATGTTAATCATGTGTGAATGATAAGCATACTCATGAAATTACGTTATCATGATCATCATTCACTGAATCCATATGATCCCAAAGCCTCAATGTGGGATTGTTCTCATGTGATTAACAAAGTTGAATAAGAACTTGTCTTATTACATTATGTTAATCATGTGTGAATGACAAGCATACCCATGAAGTTACGTTATCATGGTCATCATTTACTGTAATCCATATGTTCACCATGTAATCCTTAAGCCGTAGTAAGAACAAGTCTTAGTACCCTTAAGTGAAGCAGGTGGTGGATACTCAATGCGATCATACTATCCAATAGTATGTTTTTAGGGTATAGATCAAATGTTATAAGAAATTGTCTTATCACACTTGGTCATTTATGATGTGAAATGATATTTAGATGATATTTTATCTTCTAGTCATTCATGTGCTGTGAAGTGTCATCATGTTTCACTGTAGTAGTTTTCGTTGTTTATTTGTATATGAATTGTCTCAATGATTGCTCATGTAGATATAACTAAGTGTTATAAGATATAATCTTACAACTATGTTATTCTAATGTGTTGATGATTATGAAATTACATTATCATATTCATCTGAGTTTCCCTATTATCTCATGATCATACAAGCATGCATACAATGATAAGCGATAATAAACAATTTAATATTATCTAAATCAAAGTATAAATAACATGTTAAGCATAACTTTTAAATAAATAAAAGTAAACATGTTTCTCAGCCTCGAGAGTTTAAAATCAGTAAAGACTAAAGAAAAGGGGCATATGAGCTCACCTTGTAGTTGTAGGGTTGACTTAGCTTAAAAGAATGAAGACACTCGCTCCTTGATTGAATTTGTTGTATGTTCAAGATCCTGTATTGATTTCATGTTATAATTGCCTCATAAGTATTGAATTATTGTAATTTGTGTGAATGTAGGTGTTAACCCTAAAGTTGGTTAACACTTGTGAGTCTCAGTCCTTATTCGGCCCCGTTTACTTGGTTTGATTCATTTGACCTAACCCTCAAAATCATTTGTTAATTTATTCAAACCCATGATATTAGGTTTTGTGAATTGAAATCCACAACCTTGTCAAATTGTATTAATTTAGTTTGATAACCTAGTGCATGTTATCATAGTTAAATAGTCTAAAGTGTTAGTTTTTCCACTTTACTCTTGTGATCGAGTGTGGGTCTTGGGCCGAATAAGTCCTGATGAGTCGTGTGATGGTATTGGGCTACGTGGGCCAAATTGCCTATGTTGGGCCGAATTCCCTAAACTGTTGAGCCGGCTATTGGATTTTAGCAAAGTGAACCGAATCCACTTCCTGGGCCGGTTGGGCTCTTGTGTTGGACTAGGACATCATGGTCAATTAATCCCATCTCGTCTCTTGGGCCGAAATAAAATGAGATTGGGCTGTTATTGGGCCCGGATCAATAAAACAACCAAAGGTAAGATTGGGCCTTATGGATTCTCATTATGGGCTGCTTAGAGGCTGTTCAGTTAGTGTTGGGCCTGGTATAACTTATAGACCGAAAATAACATTGGGCTAAAGATGTTTGTTGTTGGGCCAAGTGGAAAATTCGTGGGCCCAAAAAGAGTGTGGGCTGGTTCAACAGAATTGGGCAGATGGGTAGTAATATGGCCGATGGGATTATGTGAGCTGCAAAATTGTATTGGTCAATCACTTGACATGGTCGAATTAGAACTTGGCCACATAATTGGGTCAGTTAAACTACTCTTGGGCCTGATATGCATCGGTTGGGTTGGCTGGTTATTAAAATAAAAGATCGAGGGGAAGAACTTCTCATGGCAGCGAACCTAGAGCTAGTTCAGGCAGGGTTCGGCCAGGTGAATAGGAGGTTCAGCAGCGGGAGGTTAGCACCATGGTTCGCGACTTCATGCATGTTAGGTTCGTCGGTCATCACAAGGTTCGTCAAGAAGGCTCGTGACTGAGAAAGTTCGGTGATGGTTTGTTGGTTCGGCCAAATGGGTTCGGGGATGAAAGGTTCGGTGGCACCAGATGGGTTCGGCTGGGAAGCTTGGCTAAACAAGGTTCGTCTGATGAGTGCATGGTTCGTGAGACTAAAAGGGTTCGCCCCTATGTCGCCCAGCTCCTGGAACCCGCGAACCTTGCACTGTTCATCATCCTCTTCGTCAAACCTGGTTGCTTCAACTCGTCCCTACCCATCTACTGACTTGTATCATCGCATAGGGTGTTCGCATGAGGGTTTTAGGTCGAGTAGGTACAGATTTAAGGCTGGTTATAATCGTGGTCGACTAAGGGGATGAAAACCCTATTTTTCATGGATTTTCTCAGCTCGTACCTCGATTTTTAGTGGGTGTTTCTTCCGATCTGCTGTACTTTCATGTAGAGAACATCAAGGGCTTCGTGTGGGTTCAAGAATCACTCAAATTGGTGGAGAAATGAGAGAGTTATGGGGTTTAGAAGGTGTAAAATGGTGATTTGGTGGTGGTGGCCGGAATTCTAGAGAGAGAAGGGAGTGTAGATGATAAAAATGAGAGAACACTCTCATTTTAGGGTTTTTATACCACGCGTGGTGTTCGGGTTCGTTTCGGTTGCTCGGTTCGTAATTTAGTCGCGTATCCGGAAAATTACGCGTAACTAATTCTAATAAACAAAAGAAAGTTATTTTTAATTATTTGATGAGTTTGAAAACTGTAAAAATGCTATTTATTTTATTTTATTAAATTTATTATCGTTTCGTGTCGTGTTTCGTTTTCGTTTTGTCGAATCGCGTCACCATTGCGCGTATTCGTTCGAATCGTCATTCGAACGAACACGACGATGGTTTGTTTTCCGACTTTTGTTTTCTACTTTCCAGTCATCATTTCAGAACGTTAAACTCACAGATATGTTTGTGTGAATCGTCACCCAGCAAACACACTGTCAGTTCGTTTTTCTAAAACGACACTGCAATATTGTTTTAATTGTGTTTCCTCACTGTCGGACTCAACTAAACATCCTATTTTCACCTTGTTTTCACATTGAAATGTCGACAATCTGATTCCTGTCATCTATGGATATCAGATCGCAGCCGATTTGTTTCTGAATATTGTTTGAACCCCGTTGTTTCTCATGATTTGTTGTGTTAACTGTAATTAAGTTTTCACTTAATAAACACAACTAATGTTTCAAATGTACGTTGTACTTGATATATTTAAGTTTACACAAAAATACGTACAACGATTTCTTGTATTTAGGATTCTGTTAATACAAGTATTGTTTACAATCACGTATGTACACATATTTACTGTTTGCAAGTACACATACCGTACGGACTTGCCGGCCGGTCAGGTATTAGTTGTCACACCATTTCAAGTTTCTATAATTATACAGTTTTGTTTAAACGATTATTTCAATTCAACTAACCAATGACATTTGCTAACAATCTCATCATTAGTTATAATTCATCATTTTAGACTAGTTATTTCACCAAATACATCATGTATCAAGATTATGTGCTATTAAAGTTACTAAAAATAGTAACTATCCTCAAATATCCACAACTGACCATTTTATCATTCCTAAACCATCTTTATGCAAATATCATCATAATATACCACCAATAATCTTATTATTAACATGCATGTTCATATTTTTATATCTATCATCATTTTGCAACATAAAAGTTACTAAAAATAGTAACAATCCCAAATATTGCATTCTTGACCCATAAAACCATAATGAATCCTTATAGGACATCCCAAATATCATCAATGACATATATTCATATCCAAATCTTCATGGATCATGGTGGCTCATACATGCATGTATCCGAAAGTTATCCTTTCTAACAAAAAATGTAAATATCAACATAATGACACCAATACCCCAAATAGATCATCATCACAACTCACATAGATCATTTAGATGATAAAACACATGTGTGTTTAGGTAGAAATTTGTGCATGTTGAGATTGAGTGTGTGCATGTGGGTTTCAAGCCTTGCATGTGGGATTATGAGTGTTGATTGTGCATATTAGCCATAGAAACTACCTTAAGAGGCTCAAGAAGGTCAAGATTGAACTTGAGCAGCTACTAGATGCTCCTGGAATGGTTGAGAATAACACCATAATAGTTGCAAATAGTTGGATGATGCTAGGAAGTCCTCCTTTGGCTTCTTTGGTCTTTGAATGCTCAAGAATCTTCAAGCTTGAGCTTCAATAACCCAACAATGGCTTCTAGAGGCTTAGAAAGTGATTGTGAAGGAGATAAAACCGAATGATGGCCTCTAAACTCAAGGAGAGTGTGTAGGAGTACGGATGAAATGATTTTTCTTGGATTTTTAAAGATTTTGGCGTCTTGACAGCTTCGCGTACCGCCAAGACTGTCCCCCTAGGGTCTTGGCGTACCGCAGAGGTTTTTGGGATTCAAATCCCCCGCCCATCCTTCACGTACCACCGAGGCCCACTCCGGGGTCCGTGGCGTACCGCAAAGGATCCCGATTGAGCATAAATTGTCCAATTTCGAGGGTTTGGCTTGTTTTCGTCGTTTTTCTCGATTATGATTCATTGTTTTAACGTTGTATGAACCATTTAGTTCAATGTTTATGCATTTTTAAACTTATTAATGTTCAATTACGCATTTCTTTAACGTTCACCAACGTTCGTATATTATTCGGCACGTGTGTGCGTGTTGTGATAATTCACCGAATTATCGTGTTTGAGTCAGTTTGTTCCTTCTATCGTGCCACGTGTGACACTAAATTTAACTAATTTTAGTGTCATGTATGCAAATGTTAATTAAATAAACATTTAATTAAAATAAAAGATGACCTGGAAATTACGGGGTGTCACATCATCCCCCTGTCAAAAAGAATTTTGTCCCAAAATTCATCTTGCTTTGTCAGTGTTTGCCGATTCAACGAACAGGCGTGGGTATTTCTTTTTCATGTGATCATCACACTCCCACGTGAATTCTAGTCCGCGTCGCAAATTCCATCTCACTTTCACAATTGGTATTCGGCTAAGCTTGAGTTTCTTGATTTCCCAGTCCATAATCTCCACCGGTTCCTCAACGAAATGCAATTGTTCGTAATTTCCTCAAGGGGAATTGTAAGTGTCTCGTCAGACAAACACTTCTTGAGGTTCTATACATGAAACACGTTGTGCACACAGCTTAGCTCGTTCGGTAGGTTCAGCTCATAGGCTACGGGGCCTATTCGTTTGACAATCTCAAAGGGTCCGATGTAACGAGGATTTAACTTCCCACGTTTCCCAAATTGGATAATTCCCTTCCAGGGCAAGAACTTGAGTAGCACTCTGTCTCCTACCTGGAATTCCAAATCTTTACGTCTTTTATCAGCATAACTTTTTTGTCTGTCCTGAGCTGCTGCCATTCGGTTGCGTATCTTCACGATATTCTTAGTTGTCTTATGAACGAGTTCGGGATCAGTCAGTTGGTTTTCACCAACTTCTGCACAACAAATAGGTGATCGACACTTTCGACCGTAAAGTACCTCGAATGGCGCGACTTGAATGCTCATGTAATAGATGTTGTTGTACGACATAGCTGCTGCCAAAGTCAATAACACGTGCCCGAAGCATGTCCTCCAATGTTTGTATTGTTCGTCCGCTCTGCCCATCAGTCTGCAGGTGATAATCAGTGCTCATGTCCAATCTTGTGCCCAATGCCTTATGCAAGGACTTCCAGAAAGGCGACGTGAATCGACTGTCGCATTTAGAGATGATCGAGATTGGCACTCCATGTCGAGTAACCACTTCCTTCAGATAAATCCGAGTCAGTTTATCTACCTTGTCAGTCTCCTTGATGGGTAGGAAGTGCGCATAATTCGTTATTCGGTCTACCATTACCCAGATGGTATCGCAACCACTTGCCATCCATGGCAGTTTGGTGATGAAGTCCATGGAAATCTGCTCCTATTTCCACATCGGTATTTCTGGTACTCAACCTTGACTTTTGAGCACGTTAAACACTTACTTACGTAAGTTGCAATCTCTGCTTTCATGCTCGGCACCAATAGGCCGTCTTCAGATCGTGGTACATTTTGTCAGAGCCCGGATGTACTGAATACCGACTCTTGGGAGCTTCATCCATCACTACGCTTCTCAACCCTCTGTAGTGTGGAATCCAGATCCGATCCATGAAGTAGTATGCTCCATCTGTCTTTGTCTCTAATTGTTTATCCATGCCTCGTAGGGATTCGTGAGTTAGGTTCTCGACTTTCAGAACCTCCTGTTGAGCATTCCAGATCTGTTGTGGTAGCTAAGAATGGATCCTGACTTGTAGCTCATGCACACGTTTGGTTGTTTCTTTTCGGCTTAACACGTCAGCTACTACGTTCGCCTTGCCAGGATGATACTTCATGGCGCAATAATAATCGCCATTGAGTTCAACCCATCTTCGTTGTCTCATGTTTAACTCTTTCCGGTAGAAGATGTGTTGTAGGCTCTTATGATCGGTGAAGATGGTACATTTCGTGCCATATCGGTAGTGTCACTAAATCTTCAAAGCAAACACCACGGCTCCCAACTCTAGATCATGAGTGGTGTAATTTTTTCGTGCACTTTTAGTTGTTGTGACGCATAGGCTATGACCTTCTCGCGTTGTTTCAACACACAACTAAGCCCTTGTTTTGAAGCATCACAGTATACCACGAACTCATCATATCCTTCCGGTAGGGATAGGATCGGTGCACTGCATAATTTCTACTGTAACAAGTTGAAAGCAGACTCCTGCTTCTCTCCCCAATCGAATTTCTTGTCTTTGTATGTCAGGGATGTTAGTGATTGGGTGATATTCGAGAATCCCTCGATAAATCGTCGGTAGTACCCACCAATCTTAGGAATTATGGAACCTTGGTTGGAGTATTTGGTGCTTCCCAGTTCTTTATGGGTTCGGTCTACGTGTATTCCCCTCTCGTTACCAACGTGTCCATGAAACTAGACTTCGCGAATCCAAAAGTAACATTTGGAAAGCTTTGTGTATAATTGCTCGTTCTTCAGTGTCTCCAAGACAAGCCTTAGGTGTTCAGCATGTTCCTCCTAATTCATGGAGAAGATCAGGATATCATCAATGAACACTATTACGAATTTATCAAGGTAAGGTTTGCACACGCGATTCATGAGTTCCATGAATACAGCCTGTGCATTGGTCAATCCTAAGGGCATGACCAGAAATTCATAGCGTCCGTATCGGGTTCTGAAGGCTGTCTTAGGTATATCATCTTCCTATATCCTTAGCTAATGGTAGCCCGATCTCAAATCGATCTTTGAATAGTAGCTCGACCTTTGCAATTGATCAAACAAATCATCTACTCACGGTAACGAGTATCGATTCTTGATCATCACCTTGCTCAGCTCCCTTAGTCGATACACATACGGAATGATCCATCCTTCTTTTTCACGAATAGGACCGGTGCTCCCCAAGGTGAAAAGCTTGGTCTGATGAATCCTTTGTCTAACAGCTCGTTCAACTGGTTAGACAACTCCTGCATTTCCGTTGGTGCTAGTCGGTACAGAGCTTTAGCAATCGGTGCAGCTCCTGGTGTGAGGTCTATCTGGAACTCGATTTTTCGTTTCGGTGGTAGTCCAGGTAGATCCTCCGGAAAAACTTCAGGAAAGTCGTGGACTACAGCGATGTCCTCGATCTTCTTCTCTTTCTTCGGTTGCTCAGTGATGAGGGCTAGTATCGCGGTGCATCCCTTCTACAGGTACTTGTTTGCCTTCATGCAGGACATAATGTTCAACGGTATTCCCCGTCGTTCTCCCTGAATCGAAATCTGTTCTCCGCTCGACAACGTAACTAGAACGATCTTCTCGTTGCTCACTATCTAAGCTTGGTTTGCAGATAGCCAATCCAGTCCAACAACCACATCGAATCTCCCGATAGTTACCGGCATCAGATCGATTTCGAGCTCGTGATCCCCCAAAACCTTGACGCATCCTCGAAAAAGATGTGTTGTGTCTCTATTAGTTTTCCATCAGCTAACTCTACAGTATACTTATAGTCTTGTGGTGTTTGGATAATATCAAGCAGTTTGCTAAATTCACTAGATATAAAATTCCTATCAGCACCGGAATCAAATAATATGCTTGCACAGGCATTATTTGAAAGAAGCGTACCCATAACGAAGTTCGGATCGTCCTTGGCTTCCCACGAGCCAATTACAAATGCACGACCCTTCGTCGCGCCTCCTCCTGTCTTCTTCAGCTGAGGTCAATCCCTCCACATATGCCCGGCTTCCCGCATTCATAACAACCCTTGAGAGTGTTCTGGTTGTTGTGGTTTTGGTCAGGGCTGTTGTTGTTAATCTGCTTGGTTTTACAATCCTTGGCCATATGGCCATGTCGTCCGCACTTCAAGCAGTGGTATCTCTCACATTGCCCAAAGTGTTGGTTTGAGCATCGATTGCACAGTGGGCACTTTCCCTCATAAACGCCCTTCCCTTTGTTATCGGGTTGGGTAGCTGTGAATGCTCGTGCTGGTGCAGATCTTTGATGGGGTTGGAGCGAGGAATGAGATTGATGGTGGTTGGGCTCCCACTTACGCTTGTTGTCTTGGGGTTTCAGATGTTCACCACTCTTGGGTAGCTTTCCCTGTGCTATCGCTTGATACGTAAGCTTATAAGATATCCTGATGGTGGGTTGGATAAGAGTTGGGTCAGATTTTGTGACCATGCTTTGGATTTGTTCGGGCAGTCCGCTGATAAACTGCTCAATCTTCTTGTATTCGGGGGTCACCATCCCCAGGTGTAGTCTGCACAGCTAGTGAAATCGAGTCACATACATCTCGATTTCTGATCCCACCATTTTGTGGACCCAAAACTCTTCCTCCAGATTCTTGATCTTGTTATGCGGACAATACTCCTCCTGGAGCATCCCGTTGAATTCCTCCCAAGTGATAGAGTTTGAAGTCTCTAGCCCGAGCGTCTGGACATGGGAATTCCACCAGGTGAGGGTCGGTCCCTCCAGCGGAGCAGTCCTGCCACTCCCTCGGTGCCCTTGAATGTGTGCGGGTGGCAGCATAAGACATTGTAGCTATGATGTATGCAACTATGATGAATGCAACTGTGATGAATGCCTTGAAGAAGCATATAAATTCGAGTATGATGAAGATCTTCCTAAAAACAAGCGAGGTTCACAGAATAAATTGAAGAAAATATTTGAAAATGGAGACCCTAACGCTGGTCTTCTAGGTGAACCGTCTGGGAAATTTGATTATTATGTCTTGTATGGTACCCGAACAAAAAAGCCCATGTCCACCTCTGTCTCACCACAAGACAAAGCAACCAAAGAATTGATTTTATGTTATAACTCCATCAGTTTCCTCACCAGATTATCTGATCGAATTCCCACCATTAACTCCATTTGAAAACACTCAACAAAAAGCAAAACACATTTAGAAGATCCAGTCATCAGCAATTATTGGTCCAGATGGTGCTACCAGTTCCACTACTGCAGAGGCTACGCTAAATTGGCAGAGTGAAAATGTCGTTGCTCAAAATCAAGACCTTAAAGCCATTTTCATTCAACAAAAGAATCTCTCCAAAAAACAAGAAGCATTAGCCGGTAGAGTTCATACAGTAGAAAGCATCATTAATGATGTTAGAAGTAAAATTCAAGAACTCCATTATAAGTTACTTCAAATGGTTCGAAGCACACCGGTTTCACATGCTTCAAATGCTCTTGCTAATAAGGAGGCAGAAATGATGTTTCTAAAAGCTCAATTGGTAGATCTTGAAAGACAACATAAGCAACAAAGAAGGTCTACCATAAATGATGATCCCTGGAGGTTACCCACAACACCTTTTGCCAAACCATCTTTTGATCCTCAGCCTTTACCTTTGCAATCATTTCCAAAACCATCACCATCTTTGACACTATGGGTTTCTGAACAATATAAACTAAAAAACAAAGCTCTTTTTCTACCTTCCAATATTGCTTCCACAAGTGATACGGAATTGTCTTTTGAATACAGCTCATTAGTAGCTTCCTCAAAAGCTCAAGAAGCCTTACCCATTGAGGGTATAAACCGTATTTCCATGTTTCTTCAAGATTTGACTCAACAATCTTCTCTAAAGTATTTTTCATGTGTTCCAGACTCTAAAAATTCTTTACCTGATGAACAAGATTTCTCGAAAGATTTTGAACATCTATTTCTGGCAGAACCTGTACCCACAGTCAAAAATACTTTTGATTATGATTATGATGCAGAAGAAGCAGCATCAGTAGCAACTCCAAGAGGTAAAAATAAATTTCCCAGATCAGATGCAAAACAAAAGTTCACGTTTGATGATATTCCGCCTCAAAAAATGGAGGGAAAGAAGTATAAAAATGCTGACATGGTGTTCAGCAGAACTCCAATTTTATGACATAGATATGGTCATCAAGAGATTTTTGACCAAATGTCAAGGAAGATTAAGAGACTGGTATTTAAGCCTTGGTGAATACCGACAACTCCAGATTCAACAAGTTCAGTCCCCTGAAGAATTCATGCATATAATTTATGCTGAATTTATTGGGAGCCCAGTTGAACACACTGTACGAACACGAGAAGAATTCTTAAAAATGAAGTGTTGTTCATTTCATAAGAAAGATTTAGAGAAACACTACAATAGAATGTCATAAAGGTTTTACTGTCTCAATGGTGTAGATGACGTAAACCTAAAGCAGGTGTTCCTAAACTCTTTCCCATAATCTCTTTCCAATGAAGCTTATCGATATATCGAAATGAAGAATATGTCGATCGCGCAAGCTTCTCTTGGGGAATTATACCAGTTATTAATTAATGCTCTTTCAAAAAGCTGCAACCAAAAAAGATTCTTAGCAGAGTTTGAAAAAACTGGTAGGCGTCTTGGTTCTGCATGTGATGACAAATACCTCCATATCAAATGAAAAGATGAATCAACATGTGGTTGCCTACAAAAACATAATCATAAAAGATCAAGCAACTATGAAAATAAATACAACTTGAAAAGAATTTTAACTGCAACCCGAAAAAGAAATAGAAGTTCCTAAAGAAAAAGAAACAACGTGGCAGAACTACTGATAGGTGTTACATTTGTAATTAAAAAAGGTATTTTGTAAAAGATTGCAAAGACAAGAAGAAGACTATTGCCTTAATTCAAACACTCAATCAGATAGAACCTTTCAATGTCTCCGATTTGGAATCGTTATACTCCTTAGATGACGAAAAAGAAGAAGGCATTTTGGAATCTTTATGTACCATTGGTTATTCTGAATCAGAATTAAGAGATACAGAAGACTTATAAAGTGATTCAGAAACAACTACTGATGAATTGGATCAATCTAATTCCTAAGATTTGCCAGTTTTTATGGAAAAACCACTTTCAAAGCCTCCAGAATCCCCACCCATACCTATAGCCAAAGTTCATTTGATAAATAACACATATGCAAAGCCGCTTCTGGTTATTGCTTTCTTTGACATAGGATCAGCAGTCTCTTTCTTGAACCATGATGTCCTCCTAGATGAATATTGGAAACCCTACTCCCAATATTTCCGAGCTGCAAATGGAGAAACGTTCATTGTTGATAAGATAAGCACACCAGTCTACATCAGGCTTTTTTCCAAATGTACTATTAAACACAAGTTTATGGGATTAAGTTCTCATGTAAATATCTGTTGATTGGGTTTGATTTACTCCATAACCTACCTGATTTAAGATACGAGGAACAAGGGTTAAAAGACAAAAAGTTTTTAAATCTGTGGATTTCGGTCCCAAAGCTATACATTGCTTAACCCCTAACCACAGAATCTATCAAAACCCAAATTATTCAGACTTCGTGTACCTCCATCCATACAGAGTTTCTCGAAAAAAACAAATCACCATTATGATTAAATCCTTCATTCTTTGTTACCCCCCTTTAAACAAAATGAGGATATTAACCCTACAAAAGCAAGGCTCCTAGGAATGAATCCTGATTATTACCAGTTAACGTTAAAAGAAAGTTAAGAGCTTGTTGAACAAGGTATTATTGAAGCAACATCCTCACAATGGGCATATGAAGCATTCTATGTTAACAAAAGAAGTGAACAAACAAGAGGAAAGTTACGACTTGTTATTAATTATTAGCCCCTAAATCATTTCTTAGCAGATTACTAATTCCCATTACCACAAAAGAAGTCAATTTTCCAGTCACTGGTCAACGCAAAAATTCTCTCCAAATTTAATCTTAAAGCAGGATTTTGGCAACTGGGTATTACACTAGATGATCGTCCAAAGACAACATTCTATATTCCTAATCATCATTTTCAATGGAAAGTAATGCCATTTGGGTTGAAAAATGCTCCTTCTATTTTCCAGAAAGCAATGGTTAAAATTTTTGAACAAATTCTTGGGAATGCTCTGATCTATATTGATGACATCCTCTTATTTTCACCGGATGAAGAATCACATGTTCAGTTACTAACAAAGTTCCATTCAATTGTCCAACAATATGGTATTATGCTCTCTGAGAAAAAAATGGAAGTTGGGGTAAACACAATTGATTTTCTTGGGATGAAAATCTATGATGGAAGGTACCAGCCACAACCCCATTTTGCTAAGGAATTACACCAGTTTCCAGACAAGTTGGCGTCACAAAAAGAAGTACAACAATTCCTTGGCCTGGTTAATCATATCGCTGATTTCCTTCCAAAATTGTCCAATCATACAATGTACCTATTCCCTATGCTAAAAAAGAATCTAGCACCACGGACGGATAAGCAAACACATGCTATTAAAGCAATAAAACAATTAGCTGATATGATGCCATCATTAAAGATTCCCATGCCATCTGACAAAAGAATCCTTCAGATAGATGCTAGTGATGAGTAATGGGCAGCAGTAATACTTGCAGAAGATGACTAAGGTGTCAGAACAGTATGCGGATATAAAAGTAGCACGTTCCAAGTGTAAGAACAACATTATCATTCCACCGACAAGGAGATACTAGCTGTAAAAAGAGGGATAGAAAAATTCCAATTTTATCTTATTCGCCATCATTTTCAGATTGAAATGGATATGTCCGCTTTCCCTCGAATGTTGCATTTTAAAAGAAAGATGCTTCCAGAAGCACAAATGTTACAATGGGCCAACTCGTTTTCACAATGGCAGTTTACAGTAAAACATATAAAAGGGTCATAAAATATTCTTGCTGATTTTTTATCCAAACCAAAGGCCTATAAATGCAAGGATGTCAATTCCATTCATAGGCACAAAATTCTTCCAATGGTGTTCACTATAAACAAAGAAGGTTCTTCTTCTGAAGCTACCTCCTTCATTCAAGAAGACACAATCCCAGACAACCATAATAGGAAGTGAAGAATCTTCCTCCGGAAGTCCAAGAGGTGATTGCAGATCTCTCTCTAAAAAAAGTTCTCTTTTGAATTACAAGACCTTTTCCCATGTCACTCAAAAACTGTGGTTTATTTATGAAAGGAATAAGCTTTCACCCTGATCATCCCTATCTCAATGTTTTCCAAATAAACAACATGATTCACTTTCCAAAAGAAGGGTTATGTTTTCTTTGGTACTTGTTTGAATCCTTCACAATTGCCATGTCCTTCAACTCAATTAAATTGCTTGCATATCTGCTTGAATGCCAATTTGAAGATTTTCCTGAAGAACAGAAAATACCCTTAAAATTCTTGAATGGTTCCTTCCTTCGACTAAATGGGCACAGATGATGTCGTCTTCAAGCAAAAAACATTGTATTGTAATGCTTAGGTGGCCCAACTGCTTTATTCCTCCCACGACATTCACACAAGGATATTCGTTAATCTTTCATGGACCTACATGCTTTATCCATACTTAGTTGGATGTGAATCCTTCAAGTGGGTATTTCAAGTTGAATTATACAAAACAATGGAAAGAAGTTTGTCTAGATCTTGCGGCTGCCAACAACAAATACATAGATGATATATCTGAGGATATCATGGAAGACAAACAGAATTGGATTAACTCTAATCCAATTGCAAAATCATGGGATGAAGAAATAGTTGAGTATTCAAAAACCCATCTAATCGGAACAAAATTAGACAAAATGCCAGATCCACTGATTACAGTGAGCATGAAGTTTGATCCAGCATGGAAGTATGATCCAATAGAAGACAAAGAACCACCGCAATTTCGGTTTGAACCCTATGAAGATGATCCATCTAATCCTGATTCACAATGGAAATAGTCTTAGTGTGTTTAAGTATGTTTAATTGTGTTATTTGAATAATGTATGCTTATATATTACATCATGCATGATGTAAAACTTACCTCATGTTCTATGTACTCTTTGTATAATTATTTGTGAATATGTCATGGCTTATGTAAGAATGTCTTTTCCTTGCCTATAAAAGGAAGGCTTCCCCCTTATTTGTAAGGCATCCCTTGAAAGAAATAAAATCATCCTTCTATACTTCTCTCTAAAAAACTTCTTTCATACTCTTTTCTCATTTAGTGTTCCTTGTTTTCTATTCTCTATTTACCACTCTTGATTCTTACTGGTCTTCTATAGATCAGCCATAAACCCCCCATCACCACTAGTGTCACACCCCGAGCCGGCGGGGTTGGATCGGAGTCCCCGTCGGGCGGAAGGTTCCCGGGGCGCGATATCGTGAATGATAATCAAATGATCATATTGTTTTCATAGCATCAATGTTTAAGAATAACTAAAGCACAATCAAACATTAAGCTAGGATTACAAAGTTAAATTACAATATCAATGTTCTGCAATTTAACTAAGTAAACGTAACACTTAATTTCAAATGTTTCTATCTTGTATCTGTACAAGATATCAAAAGTAGTTTGTATTATCAACAAAAGATGTGCTTCCAAAATCAACCAGGTTCTCTATCTAGGCCACCTAGCATGCTATCCAAAGCTTTAGCTTAAACCTGTTCTTCACCTGAGAAAGCATGTAAGAAAACAAAGTCAACACAATGGTTGGTGAGTTCATATATTTTTTAAGTTTAAAATGGCTTTAACAAACCTCTTTCGGTAAAACCTTAACCTCATTAACTCCACACGTAATATCCAAATCGGTATGCTTATATATAGGGCATACCCTTGGGTCGAGCCTACAACCCGCCCAGACGCCATCCCACCACATACTAATCCGGATATGACACTGTTGTTAATAATAATTAAGCATTTTACCTACCAATCAACCCATTCCTCATCATAGGTTTTGTTTTTTGCTTCAAGGTTTACAAGTCTATAGCATTCATAAGTTCTAGTTTCATAGTATGTTTAACAAGCATCATAGTTTCACACGCACATATTTTAGCTGTCCCTAATCTCATGCATGAGTACAAGCTCTACACTAGCAGAAGTTTAGCAATTACGTAGCTCACGGCTAGATACAAGCTCTGCACTAGCAGAAGTTTAGCCATTACGTATCTCATGAATTAGTTAAGCTTAGTCTAGCAATTACGTGTCTCCTATACAAGATACAAACTCTGCACTAGCAGAAGTTTAGCAATTACGTATCTCATACATAGACACAAGCCATACATACACAAACAATCCAGCAATTACATATCTCATATAAGCAGACAAAAGCTCTGCACTAGCAGAAGTTTAGCAATTACGTAGCTCACGGCTAGATACAAGCTCTGCACTAGCAGAAGTTTAGCCATTACGTATCTCATGAATTAGTTAAGCTTAGTCTAGCAATTACGTGTCTCCTATACATGATACAAGCTCTGCACTAGCAGAAGTTTAGCAATTACGTATCTCATACATAGACACAAGCCATGCATACACAAACAATCCAGCAATTACATATCTCATATAAAGCAGACAAAAGCTCTGCACTAGCAGAAGTTTAGCAATTACATGTCTCTTATATAGATAATAGCTTAGCCTCGTCATGGTTTAGTTTTAATCCAGCAATTACATACCTCGTATAAGCAGACAAAAGCTTTGCACTAGCAGAAGTTTAGCAATTACATGTCTCTTATATATAGGTAATAGCTTAGCCTTGTTATGGATTAGTTTACATGTATCTCAATACATAGGTAGAAGCTCTGCACTAGAAGAAGTTTAGCAATTACATAGCCTATGATTAGATACATGCACTATGTTTCATGCGCAAATAATAGTTTCAAGCAAACAGTTTCAAGTGTCCACACATAGTTTCATCATGAATTCCATAGCATAGCATCAAATCTCATGTTTAAGCACATCGTTTCATAAGCATAAAGTCCCACGTTTAAGCATATAGTTTCATAAGAATCCAACATATAGTTTTAAGCATCAAGTTTGAAGTATAAGTATCATGTTTGTCGCTTTTCCAAGTATACTAGGTTCCAAGCACAAGCATCAATATACGCATCATCTTTAAGTTTAAAAGCATTGAATAACATATCAATATTTTATTTAAAATGTTTAACATGCTTCTCAGTCCCGAAGTAAAACAAATAAGTTTGAAAAGGGACAAATGAACTCACCTTGTGTCCGAAGTGTTTGACTAAGTAGAATATGAAAGCACATGCTCTTTGTTTGCACTTGTTATGATGTTCACGCTCCTGTATTGATTTCATAGTATTGTAGTTTATAAGTATAAGTTTGTAAGGGTTTGTTGTGCGTGTAAGTGTTAGTCCTAAAGTTGACTAACACCATGGGTCTCGGTCATGATTCGGCCCTTATTCACTTGTTATTTTATATTTCCATATAACACGTCTTCCCATTATATGTTTAATGCATTTCCTGTCACCATTAGGTTAGTAATGTTCTGTTGTATCATGATTGTAAAAGTTTAAGTCTCAAGTATGATTTCCACTTCTTTTAATATTTTTGTAATAATGAACTCAAATTCTCTTTTGGCATTTAATATCGATTAATTAAATGCCTAGTTAATGTTCTTAAGTTCATGGGCCGAATGGTTGGATGTTGGATAAAAAATGAGTCGAATAACAATTGATTTGAATCAAGTGTGGGCCGGCTAAGGGTATTGGGCCGATTGAATGTGGGCCGGTTATCAAGCATGGGCCGAGGGTTTATGTTGGGCCGAGAGTGGGCCTTAGACTGGGTCAAATGGTTGTGTTTGACCACATGGATTTAATTGGGCTGCACAAAGGATCATGGTTTATTGCTTGGGCTCGTTGAATTTGGACCGAACAAGGGAATGGGCCGAGAAATTTGGCCGGCTACTCTCATTAAAATTTGTGGACTGATACAAGGGCCGACTAGGTGAAATTGGGCCAAGTGGATTCCTAAGTCCCAGCGAACCTTTGGGCAAGGTTCGGCCATTCCGGTTGCATCCTGGGTTCATTGGTTTCATGTAAGTTCGGTTGTCATGCATAGTTCGGTTGCCTCATTGGTTAACAGGTTCGTTCATAGGTCTCTACGTAAGGTTTGGTGTACATGGGTTCGGGAGGTGCTAAACATAGGGTTCGGCTGAGATGTAGACAAAAGGGTTTGGCTCCCACTTCTCTCACGAACCCATGGTTCGTGACCAAAGGCTCGCCAGTAACCCAAAGGTTCGTCCAAATCGCTGCATGGATGGTTCGTGGCTATAGGTGATGACCGCCATTGGTTTGGCCAGAAGTGTAAGGGTTCGTCAAAAATGGTTCGGTTAGCTTAGATGCATGCAAGGTTTGCCTAAATACAACAAGGTTCTGTGGTATCAACAAGGTTCGCCCCACAGGTATGGTTCGGCTACTAGGGGCAGGTTCGCTGAACTGAAGGGTGGCGCCACACAGGTTCGGCCGATGGGCTCCTAGGGTTCAGCCATCTAGAAACCACGAACCTGTTCATCATCATCAATTCATGCTGTGACATGCGTATTACTATGATGTCGAGATGTTAACATCAGCCATGAGTAGGTATAATGTGTGTGTATAAGGGTTATACCACGGATGTAGGCCTAGGTCGATTAGAGGGTTGAAAACCCTATTTTTCTCACACTTTGTAGCTTCATACCTCGTTTTTGGCTGCGAAAGTCTTCAGATCAGTTGTACTTTTGGGTAGAGGACTTCAAGATCAACGTTTAGGCTCAAGAATCATCGAATTCCATCAAGATTTGAGAGAGTTATGGTGTCTTAAATGTTTGAATTATAGAGAGAGAGAGAGTGACGGGTAGAGAGTGTAGAGAGAGAGAGGGTTTGCAAGAAATGAGAAAAATAGCCTCATTCAAGACTTTTATACCTCGACGGTATCCGGGTTCGTTTCGGTTGCTCGGTTCGTATTCTCGTCGCGTTTCCGGAACTTTACGCGAGTATGTTGTAACTAAAAATAAAAAGAGTTCATTTAACTATTTAAGCGGTATATAATTGTAATAATTATTTAAATATCATTTTAGTAATTTATTTATAGAACTATATATATTTTTTACGCGTTTCGTAAATTGCTCGCGATTTATAAAAAAATAGTTTCGTTTCATTTTATTTATGATGAGTTTCAAAATTGTAAAATAGGAAATATTATATTACCTTAAAATTATTATCGTTCGTATCGTTTTTCGTGTTCGCTTTCGTTTCATCAGAATGCGTCGCCATCGCGCGTATTCGTTCGAATCGTCATTCAAACGAACACGACGATGGTTTGGCTTTCTGATTCTTGTTTTCTAATTTTCAGTCATTATTTCAGAACATTAAACTCTCATAATCATTCGTACAGATCGTCACCTATATGAATAATTCGTCTGTTTAGCATTCTGTAACAACAACCGTTATGGTTTGTTTTGTTTAACCTCACATACGTATATACATAATAGCATTAAATCAAGCATTTGTGTATCTGTTCAGTGTTGTCTGATGTGTTTCTGTCTGTTAAACCGTGAGGTTTAAATCAGATTTCAGAACAATAGCATGATAGTTTAGTGTTAAGCATCACAATGTTAATAGCATATACATAGTTCATGTAGATTGTACCTGAGTTACTGTGCAAGTTACTGTTGCGATCACTGTTTCGGCACGCGTCCGGCACTGATGTTACAGTCTCCCCTTGTTAGAGAAATTTCGACCCGAAATTTAAGACTCGTTATTCGGTACGACTTCCTCTGTAAAGAGTTGGGGATACTTGAGCTTCATGTGATCTTCGCGTTCCTAAGAAAACTCTGGTCCGCGCTTTGAGTTCCAACGAACCTTGATGATCGGGATACGGCTTCGCCTCAGTTTGTTCACCTTGCGATCCATAATCTCCAAAGGTTGTTCAACAAAGTGTAAGTGTTATTCCAATTTAATTTCTTCAACCAGTATGATAAGAGTTTCATCAGCAAGGCATTTCTTCAAGTTTGAGACGTGAAACACGTCATGTACACCACTAAGTTCATCTGGTAATCTTAGTCTGTACGCCACATGACCAATACGTTCAATAATCTCAAACGATCCTACGTACCGTGGTGCTAGTTTGCCTTTCTTTGCAACACCTTTCCATGGGGATACCTTTAACATGACACGGTCTCCCACTAGGAATTCCAACGGCTTGCGCCGTTTATCGGCATAGCTCTTTTGTCTGCTTCGTGTAGCTTGTAGCCTCTCTTGTATCTGAGCAATTTTGTCTGTAGTTTCTTGGATGAGTTCTGGCCCGGTGATACGATTATCTCCCACTTCCGAAAAACAGATCGGCGATCGACATTTGCGACCATAGAGAGCCTCGAACGGTGCTCATCCGATGCTACTATGATAGTTGTTGTTGTAGGAGAATTCAATTAGTGGCAAATGAGAATCCCAATTACCACCGAAGTCTAGAACACATGCTCTTAACATGTCCTCTAGGGTTTGTATAGTACGTTCGCTTAGACCATCCGTTTGTGGATGACAAGCTGTACTCAAGTTCAATTGTGTCCCCAGAGATTTCTGCAATGATTGCCATAACCTTGAAGTGATACTGCTATCACGATCTGAAATGATAGACAATGGCACACCATGGCGTATCACTATCTCGTTGATGTAAAGCTTCGCTAGTTTATCCATCGTGTAAGTTTCTCGCATCGGCAAGAAGTGAGCAGATTTGGTTAATCGGTCAACGATAACCCATATTGTATCGTGTCCACTGGAGGTGCGGGGTAGCTTAGTAACAAAGTCCATAGCTATCTATTTCCACTTCCAAAGTGGAATTTCAGGCTGTTCTAGTAAACCTGACGGTTTTTGGTGTTCCACCTTCACTTTAGCACACGTGAGGCATCGACCAACATACTCCGCTATATCTTTCTTCATACCCGGCCACCAATAGAATGTCCGTAAGTCTTGATACATTTTATCAGCACCGGGATGCACAGAGTATTTGGTCTTGTGTGCTTTATCAAAAATAAGTTTCCTTAACTCATCTACTGCAGGAATCCATACACGATCCTTGAAGTAAACGAGTCCATCGGGTTTTGTTTCCAAATGCTTTTCCACTCCACAATCCAATTCTTTCTTCAAGTTTCCTCGTTCAACCGCCTCTTGTTGTGCTTGCATAATGTTGTCGTGTAAGCTTGTATGCACCGTCATTCCCATTGCTCTGACGCGCAAGGGTTTGACACGTTCCTTCCGGCTCAAGGCATCAGCAACAACGTTTGCCTTGCCCAGATGGTACTTGATTACACAGTCGTAATCGTTCAGAATCTCCACCCAACGTCGCTGTCGCATGTTGAGTTCCTTCTGATCACATATGTGTTGCAGACTCTTGTGATCAGTAAATATGGTACACTTGGTGCCATATAAATAATGCCTCCAAATCTTTAATGCAAATATAACGTCTCCCAGTTCCAGATCATGAGTAGTGTAGTTCTTCTCATGAATCTTTAGTTTTCTCGAAGCATAAGTGATAAATTTGTCTCGCTGCATAAGCACACAGCCAAGTCCCTGCTGGGATGCATCACAGCACACTACAAAGTCATCGCACCCATCTGGGCGAGATAAGATCGGAGCATCACATATCTTTTGCTTCAAATTTTGAAAGGCTTCTTTCTTTTATTCCCAAACAAACGGCTCGCTTTTCTGTGTTAACTTCGTGAGTGGCAAAGCTATCTTAGAAAAGTTCGAGATAAACCTCCTGTAATAGCCTGCTAGTAGAAAAGAACGTATCTCCGTCGGTGTCTTCGGAGTGTCCCAATCTTTTATTGCCTCGATCTTGGCAGGATCAACATGTATTCCCTCACTGTTAACTACGTGTCCTAGGAATTGAACCTCTTTTAACCAAAATTTACACTTAGAGAATTTGGCATAGAGCTTCTCTTCCTTTAACAGTTCCAAGATCGTTCTAAGATGTTGCTCGTGTTCTGATTTGCTTTTGGAATAGATCAATATCTCATCAATGAAAACAATAACAAATTGATCTAAGTACGGCTTACACACTCGGTTCATGAGATCCATGAAAACCGCAGGTGCATTCGTCAACCCAAAAGGCATCACTATAAACTCGTAATGCCCGTATCTGGTACGAAACGCCGTCTTTGGTATGTCTTCATCCTGTACTCTGAGCCGGTGGTATCCAGAACGCAGATCGATCTTTGAAAAGTACTGAGCTCCTTGCAATTGATCAAAAAAGTCATTAATCCTCGGTAATGGATACCGATTCTTGATGGTTAGTTTGTTTAACTCTCTGTAGTCTATGCGCATACGAAAAGATCCATCCTTCTTTTTCACGAACAAAACCGGAGCTCCCCAGGGTGAGTAGCTCAGTCGGATGAAACCTTTATCAAGTAGATCCTGTAGTTGATTGGATAATTCCTGCATTTCCGAAGGTGCTAACCAGTAAGGAGATTTAGCAACAGGTGTTGCTCCAGGAATCAGGTCTATACGAAACTCTACCTGTCGCACACGTGGCAAACCAGGTAGATCTTCAGGAAACACTTCAGGGTATTCCTTCACTATCGGCACGTCTTGTATCGTTTTCTTGTCTTTTCCTTTCTCCACCACATGAGCCAAGAAAGCTATACATTTCTTTTGTAGACATTTACACGCTTTTATGCATGATATGATCTTTACGTTTCTCTTTGCTTGATCCCCACGAACTTCCAATACCCGATCATTCGTTACTGGAATCCGAAGTAGCTTTTCAGAACAGATGACTTCAACTTTATTGAGTGATAGCCAATCCATCCCCACAATGATATCGAAATGCCCAACTCCATCGGCAGCAAGTCGATGGTAAATGTGTGATCAATGAGTGTAAGTGGGCAGTTCCTACGTATAGTGCTAACTGTAACTTGTTTCCAATTCGCTACTTCGATAATGTAAGGGGAGTCTAAAGTTTCCTCAGTAAGACTAAGCTGTCATGCAAAATCAGATGAAATAAAACTCTGGTCTGCACCGGTATCAAATATTATAGATGCATAAGAGTCGTGTAAAAGAAATGTACCAGTGACCACATTAGGGTCTTGGCGTGCAGCATTGGCTCCGATAACAAAAGCTCGTCCTCGGGGTGCTTGTGCTCCTTGTTGCACTCTCTTAGGACAGTCACAGGAGAAATGACCCATTTCTCCGCAGTTGTAACAACCTCTGTTATTGTTGTTGCCTGGATTCTGTGGTGGTGGTGGAGGTAGTACTCTTGCTGTGGTGTTGGTAGCCTGATTTACAGCAACATGGCATTTAGTAACCCAGTGGCCAAACCGACCACAATTAGTTCACTTCCTAAATTGAGCAGTAGGAGGATGATGATACTTGTAGTGAGTGCATTGGGGATGTCCCCCCCCCATAGTTCCTGAGTGCAGGATTAACAGGTGCTGCAGGAGCCTGTCTCATAGGAGTGACGGTCACATAGTTCTTAACGATCTTCTGTTTCTTCTTTTGATGGTACTCTGGTTTCTTTGATGTTGTTTCTTTAGCCTTTCCCGCATCATCTTTTAAAACTCCAGACTTCACCATCACATTGGTGAGTTTAGCTGAAAGGGAGATAGCAGACTCCAAAGTATCAGGATATGCAGCGAGCACGATGCTTTGAATACAAGAGGGTAATCCTGCTACATAACGGTCAATCAACTTTTCCAATGTTGGCACCATCTCTGGTACCAAAGCTACCAATTCATGATAGCGAGTGGTGAAGGTCATATGGTAAGCTCCCTTCATTACATGGTTCGAGAGCTCAATCTCCAGCTGTTGCAGTTCGTGTTTCGGGCAAAACTCATTCCTCAAAAGAAGTTTAAATTCTGCCCAAGGCATCGCCATTGCATCATCTCTTCCTTTAGCCCTGATATGTGCGTTCCACCATGTTAAAGCTCGCTTGCTAAATGATCCAGTTGCATAGCGAACTTTATGGTGTTCTGGACAACTGCTAATGTCCAAGGTGTTCTCCATTTTCTCTAGCCATTGGATTAATCCAACAGCTCCTTCGACTCCAGTGAAGCTTGGTGGTTTACATCCTACAAAGGACTTGTAGGAGCAGTCTGAAGTATGACTAGTGTTTCCACTAGCCTCTCCGGTAGTATGGCCAGAAGTGTTGCCATGTCCTTGAATCCGGTTTATCATCTCAGGGATGACATCTTTCAGCTGAATCGTATGTTGAGTACTCAGCAGCGTCACCAATGCGATAGTAGCAGGATCAATAACTGGACCTGCATTCTGGTTCGGAGGAGGATCAATGGAGGAGGAGGAGGTGGCGGTGGTGAATCAGCAGGTGATGGTGCAGAATAGTGCAATGCAGATGTCTGTGTAGTAGGCACCGGGGTCGGTTGTCTTCTAGGCGGCATTCTGATCATAACCAAAAGAATTTGGTTTGTGTAGTGATCAAATGCTGAAGACATAATGCATACTTAAGTCTTATGTTCTCTATATGAGGGTCCCTAAATTATAGTCTAGGCCAAACCGTTTAAGTATATGACCTATTATTCTCTATAACCTTGAGCTCTGATACCAATCTGTCACACCCCGAGCTGGCGGGGTTGGATCGGAGTCCCCGTCGGGCGGAAGGTTCCCGGGGCGCGATATCGTGAATGATAATCAAATGACCAGATTGTTTTCATAGTATCAATGTTTAAGAATAACTAAAGCACAATCAAACATTAAACTAGGATTACAAAGTTAAATTATAATATCAATGTTCTGCAATTTAACTAAGTAAACCTAACCCTTAATTTCAAATGTTTCTATCTTGTATCTGTACAAGATATCAAAAGTAGTTTGTATTATCAACAAAAGATGTGCTTCCAAAATCAACTAGGTTCTCTATCTAGGCCACCTAGCCTGCAATCCAAAGCTTTCGTCTAAACTTGTTCTTCACCTGAGAAAGCATGTAAGAAAACAAAGTCAACACAATGGTTGGTGAGTTCATATAGTTTTTAAGTTTAAAATGGCTTTAACAAACCTCTTTCGGTAAAACCTTAACCTCATTAACTCCACATGTAATATCCAAATCGGTATGCTTATATATAGGGCATACCCCTGGGTCGAGCCTACAACCCGCCCAGACGCCATCCCACCACATACTAATCCGGATATGACACTGCTGTTAATAATAATTAAGCATTCTTCCTACCAATCAACCCATTCCTCATCATAGCTTTTGTTTTTTGTTTCAAGGTTTACAAGTCTATAACATTCATAAGTATTAGTTTCATAGTATGTTTAACAAGCATCATAGTTTCACACGCACATAGTTTAGTTGTCCCTAATCTCATGCGTGAGTACAAGCTCTGCACTAGCAGAAGTTTAGCAATTAGGTAGCTCACGGCTAGATACAAGCTCTGCACTAGCAGAAGTTTAGCCATTACGTATCTCATGAATTAGTTAAGCTTAGTTTAGCAATTACGTGTCTCCTATACAAGATACAAGCTCTGTACTAGCAGAAGTTTAGCAATTACGTATCTCATACATAGACACAAGCCATGCATACACAAACAATCCAGCAATTACATATCTCATATAAGCAGACAAAAGCTCTGCACTAGCAGAAGTTTAGCAATTACATGTCTCTTATATAGATAATAGCTTAGCCTCGTCATGGTTTAGTTTTAATCCAACAATTACATACCTCGTATAAGCAGACAAAAGCTCTGCACTAGCAGAAGTTTAGCAATTACATGTCTCTTATATATAGGTAATAGCTTAGCCTCGTTATGGATTAGTTTACATGTATCTCAATACATAGGTACAAGCTCTGCACTAGCAGAAGTTTAGAAATTACATAGCCTATGATTAGATACATGCACTATGTTTCATGCGCAAATAATTGTTTCACGGATACAGTTTCAAGTGTCCAAACATAGTTTCATCATGAATTCCATAGCATAGCATCAAATCTCATGTTTAAGCACATAGTTTCATAAGCATAAAGTCCCACGTTTAAGCATATAGTTTCATAAGCATCCAACATATAGTTTTAAGCCTCAAGTTTGAAGTATAAGTATCATGTTTATCTCTTTTCCAAGTATACTAGGTTCCAAGCATAAGCATCAATATAAGCATCATGTTTAAGTTTAAAAGCATTGAATAACATTTCGATAGTTTATTTAAAATGATTAACATGCTTCTCAGTCCCAAAGTAAAACAAATAAGTTTGAAAAGGGACAAATGAACTCACCTTGTGTCCGAAGTGTTTGACCAAATAGAATATGAATGCACACGCTCTTTGTTTGCACTTGTTATGATGTTCACGCTCCTGTATTGATTTCATAGTATTGTAGTTTATAAGTATAAGTTTGTAAGGGTTTGTTGTGCGTGTAAGTGTTAGTCCTAAAGTTGACTAACACCGTGGGTCTCGGTCATGATTCGGCCCTTATTCACTTGTTATTTCATATTTCCATATAACACGTCTTCCCGTTATATGTTTAATGCATTTCCTGTCACCATTAGGTTAGTAATGTTTTATTGTATCATGATTGTAAAAGTTTAAGTCTCAAGTATGATTTCCACTTCTTTTGCTATTTTTGTAACAATGAACTCAAATTCTCTTTCGGCATTTAATATCGATTAATTAAATGCCTAGTTAATGTTCTTAATTTCATGGGCCGAATGGTTGGATGTTGGATAAAAAATGAGTCGAATAACAATTGATTTGAATCAAGTGTGGGCTGCCTAAGGGTATTGGGCCGATTGAATGTGGACCGGTTATCAAGCATGGGCCGAGGGTTTATGTTGGGCCGAGAGTGGGCCTTAGACTGGGTCAAATGGTTGTGTTTGACCACATGGATTTAATTGGGCCGCACAAAGGATCATGGTTTATTGCTTGGGCTTGTTGAATTTGGACCTGACAAGGGAATGGGCCGAGAAATTTGGCCTGCTACTCTCATTAAAATTTTTGGACTGATACAAGGGCCGACTAGGTGAAATTGGGTCGAGTGGATTCCTTTGTCCCAGCGAACCTTTGGGCAAGGTTCGGCCATTCCGGTTGTATCCTGGGTTCGTTGGTTTCATGTAAGTTCGGTTGTCATGCATAGTTCGGTTGCCTCATTGGTTAACAGGTTCGTTCATAGGTCTCTACGTAAGGTTCGGTGTACATGGGTTCGGGAGGTGCTAAACATAGGGTTCGGCTGAGATGTAGACTGAAAGGTTCGCCAGTAACCCAAAGGTTCGTCCAAATCGCTGCATGGATGGTTCGTGGCTATAGCTGATGACCGCCATAGGTTCGGCCAGAAGTGTAAGGGTTCGTCAAAAATGGTTCGGTTAGCTTAGACGCATGCAGGGTTCGCCTAAATACAACATGGTTCGGTGGTAGGTGGTATCAACAAGGTTCGCCCCATAGGTATGGTTCGGCTACTAGGGGCAGGTTCGCTGAACTGAAGGGTGGCGCCACACAGGTTCGGCCGATGGGCTCATAGGGTTCGGCCATCTAGAGGCCACGAATATGTTCATCATCTTCAATTCCTGCTGTGACATGCGTGTTACTATGATGTCGAGATGCTAACATCAGCCATGAGTAGGTATAATGTGTGTGTATAAGGGTTATACCACGGATGTAGGCCTAGGTCGATTAGAGGGTTGAAAACCCGATTTTTCTCACACTTTGTAGCTTCATACCTCGTTTTTGGCTACGAAAGTCTTCAGATCAGTTGTACTTTTGCGTAGAGGACTTCAAGATCAACGTTTAGGCTCAAGAATCATCGAATTCCATCAAGATTTGAGAGAGTTATGGTGTCTTAAATGTTTCAATTGTAGAGAGAGAGAGACGGGTAGAGAGTGTAGAGAGAGAGAGGGTTTGCAAGAAATGAGAAAAATAGCCTCATTCAAGACTTTTATACCCCGAGGGTATCCGGGTTCGTTTCGGTTGCTCGGTTCGTATTCTCGTCGCGTTTCAGGTACTTTACGCGAGTATGTTGTAACTAAAAATAAAAAGAGTTCATTTTAACTATTTAAGCGGTATATAATTCTAATAATTATTTAAATATCATTTTATTAATTTATTTATCGAACTATATATATTTTTTACGCGTTTCGTAAATTGCTCGAGATTTATAAAAAAATAGTTTAGTTTCATTTTATTTATGATGAGTTTCAAAATTGTAAAATAGGAAATATTATATTTCCTTAAGATTATTATCGTTCGTATCGTTTTTCGTGTTCGCTTTCGTTTCATCAGAACGCGTTGCCATCGCGTGTATTCGTTCGAATCGTCATTCAAACGAACACGACGATGGTTTGGCTTTCTGATTCTTGTTTTCTAATGTTTAGTCATTATTTCAGAACGTTAAACTATCATAATCATTCGTACAGATCGTCACCTATACGAATAATTCGTCTGTTTAGCATTCTGTAACAACAACCGTTATGGTTTTGTTTTGTTTAACCTCACATACGTATATATAATAGCATTAAATCAAGCATTTGTGTATCTGTTCAGTGTTGTCTGATGTGTTTCTGAATGTTAAACCGTGAGGTTTAAATCAGATTTTAGAACAATAGCATGATAGTTTAGTGTTAAGCATCACAATGTTAATAGCATATACATAGTTCACGTAGTTTGTACAGCATCACATTAATGTTAATAGCATATACATAGTTCTCGTAGTTTGTACCTGAGTTACTGTGCAAGTTACTGTTGTGATCACTGTTCCGGCACGCGTCCGGCACTGATGTTACAACTAGTATCAGAGACATAAGGTTCATCTTCTTTCTTTCTTAAATATTTGGATTAGTATGCTCTGTGATTGCCGCTTTGCCGGATCTCTCACATCAGAACACCAATGCGAAGGGTCAGCAAGGCCATAGCTGAATACAAGGCCAATCGACTGTAGAGCGAGACGAGTGGCATAAACAATGGTACTAACAATAACTTTAATTCGACTAACTTAGTATAGCTAATACGATCACTAAAGCATTACATTGACTGCTCCAAGTCGAGCTTCGTGCTCCTTTATCACCGTGGTAACGGCATCTCGATGCTCCTCCAGAAGTCCCATCCTGGCACGCATCTCGGCCACCTCGGCCTCCAACTCCTCCTGTCTCCGTATGGCACGCTGGGTCATGCAGACCAAGTTATCGTGCATCCTATCAGGGTATGCTAGGTCCTCACACAGGTACTCAACCTGCTCTCGGAGGTGTCGTTGGTCTACCAGGAGAGCTCCAACCTCTCCATGAAGCTCATACAAGTGTCAGGCCTTTCGGTCTGATCTAGAAATATGGGCCGCGAAAGCCCTCTCCAACGGGACACCCAGCCCTTATAAACAGTGATCACTAGGTGTGTCACCAAGTAACCTAGGAGGTGGCACTCCCTCCTCCTCGATCCAGTGCCGGATGGAAATGGGGTACCATGTGACAATCCGACATTCCGGACTAACCCCGTTAACCAAAAGTTAACGAAAACGAAAGGAAATCACACAAAATCAAATCGAAAGGTCTGAAAGTGAACAAAACAAACTTAAAAACACTATAATTACAAGAATTAGACTTGTAATTAATGAAAATACTTAACTTTGACTTCCAAAGTCAAAGTTCGTATGAAATATCAACAAAAGTTCGAAATAATCAATAAATGGGCTTATAACCAAAATTTAATTATCTATAATCATCATATTGATGATTATTAACAACAAACGCGCGTTACTAGAACATGGATCGAGGAATTAAACTCAAATTATAACTAAAACTATGAAACCGTCACTTGTATCACTACAATTCGCATAATTCGACCAAAACACTCACAATTGCACTTCCAGAAACCTCAATCGGCACCTTTAGCAAGTTCTGCACACAACTATTTGATTCCAGAAGCCCGGATTGAAGGATTCGATCGTGAGTCGGCCGAATATCAAGCTAAAAGTCCATCTTCATCAAAACTACATCAAATCAAGTAAGTGTTCACTCCTACACCTTCTAACATGACCGACTAAGGATAACCACATGCTAATTTCAGCTTTTAACATCGGATTAATAGAATTCGAATTCTATGGTTCATCATTATGAACGATTTGGGGGTTGTTGGTCGAACGAGTTTAGAAACCAAATTAAACTACATAGGGAGTTTCTAAAACATCACTCTAATGAAATCCCTAAGTTAGTTTAATCGAATAACATCGAATTAGAAGATTTCAAATGCTAGGGTTCTAACTAGAAAACGTTTCGGGGATTTTCATGAAAACAAGTTCAAGAATCAAATTTAATGGTACAGAAAGTTTCGTGAGGTTACAAGGAATGAAAAACCCATGTTAATTTCATATAATAACTGAGAAGTAAACGATTTCTAATTCTAGGGTTTGTTATTTAAAACGATTTGGGGATTTTGCTCCTAATGTGTTTAAATATCAAATTAAACTATATAAACAACTTCGAAATGATCCATTTAATGAAAACCCTTGGTCGATTTCTGAAAATCTCAACGAATTGATTGAATTTGATAATTAGGATTCTTGACACCAAAGAATTTGGGTCTTTTATCTTAGATGAGGTTGTTAATTGAATTAAAACATACAAAATAATTCGAAATCCTTGTATTAATGATGGGTTTGATGGTTCACGTTCGAAACCGATTATGACACAATTGAGTGTTCTAAATTGATGATTTTCTCGAATTAAAACTAGGGTGGGACTCGGTTTGATTATTGAAAGAAAACCCCTATGGTTTTGGAACTGATTGGGTTCGAATTCATGGTCAATTGAGGGGCTAATGGTTCGGTTAGTTAAACAAGGGGGAACCCACGGTTAAAGGTTTAAAAGAATTTACTCCTAAGCACTAATGCAAATGTGAAGTTGGATCAGATGGTTTGGGCGCGCGTGTGTGATCCGGGAGGTCGTGGTTTGAACCCGGCCCAACCGTTTTTGTAACTAAAAACCAATTTTTGGTTTTTAATCCGTAACTTCTTCGTTCGAACTCCGTTTAACTCATTCCAGTTGCGTTGGAACCGGATTTGAATCCCGAACAAGATAAAATGATAAAATTCATATTTTTAACCAAAATTGAGATCGCGTATAGTTTCGCGTGTTTAAAAGAAATCGTATATGTCTATATGGTTTAAACAACCGAATATAAAGTCATGCATACTTTTGAATGTGCATTTCTAACACTCTAACATACGTGTGTTGACACGTATGTGATTTCAAACAAAAATGACATCTCGAATAACACAACGTTACTGTTAAAACACAGATTCTTCGTAGAGGATTATCTACGTGACCGCACGTGTGTTGATCATTCTACTTGCATACAAAGGTGCGTACACGACCCCTTTTCTTATTTTAACTGTTTTGGGGGAGAAAACATGTGCAAACAAAAATTTTAGATACGTATCACTTGCTCAAGTTAGCTATTTACATTAAGTGCGAACATAACATTATAAGTCCTTACATATCGAATCGTTTAGTTTGCCGTAGTGCAAAGCGTGGTAGTTGAAAATATATCTATTGGGTTTGACAAACCTCACTTGGTAGATTGTAGGTCTACGCAAGTGTTCGACTAGCCAATTCAACATTTACTATTGTTTGTGCTAGAAAATAGTGGAAAGGCAAATCACATTCTAACAGTCAGCTTCGGTGTCGACCGCTTATGTAAATATTACAAATGACTAGCTATCATGACTATGCATGTGTGATTATGTTATCTTCAAACATTTCATTTCAAACAGTTGTTTCAAACATTTGTGATCAAACAAACCTATGTATGAACCAACCTTTGTGTTCACTTGATTTACATGTTTTCTCAGACGCTAAGGTATATGAGCAAGCAAGCATGGACTAGGAGATCGAGTCTCATGCATATTTTACATTACAGTTGTTTTAGGATTTGAATACTTAAGACTTTGAGTTGTAATTTACATTTAGCAACATTGAGATGTTTTACTTTTTACAAACGCTTCCGCAATGTTTTAAAACTCTGAATTTTTCAATTAAGACCAAAGTTATGTTTGAAAAGCATATAGAGGTCTTCGTTCTGTCTAATGATCTGAGATCCTGGTTTTTCACATCCCAAACGGTATGATTCCGTTAGTTGAAATTTGGGGGTCTGACATACCAATCCCATGCTCGAGTACTGCTCATTGGAAGAGCTCGCATAAACTCCTCAGAGTTTCCATTGGGTAGCATACGACACATCCTGCGTCACTCCTCCTCTGACAGGTCATATTCTGCAGGTTGCTTACCTAGGTTCCTCTCATTGTTGTTGTCCATCCTGTAATCTCGGCTTAATAAGTAATCATGTAACAACAATAATAATATCATTCTGCAATGACTAAGTGTAGTGTCTAGTGCATAGCAATGGCTATAGTCTAATTTTACTACATGCAAACCTAGTTCTCTATAACCAAGGCTCTGATACCAGTCTGTCACACCCCCAAATTCCCAAGTGTGGTGTTAGGCCGCATGGGTGTGACGTTGCCAGAATCATGGCTATCAATCATATAGAACGACTACTTTATATGCATTTGAAAAGTATGTTTGTAACAACACTGTTAGCCAAGTAATTTAAATAAATTGCAGCAGATTATCAAAAGTTCATAAGCAGCGGAATGTAAAATGTTAATGCAGCGGAAATAGAAATAAGTTGGACACTACATTCTTTAATACATAACATAAAATAAAAATGGTTTGTTCAAAAGACACGATATGAATGCAAGCTTAGTCATGTGCTCGTTGGCCCTAAGTGCATCCTGTTCCATAGACGGCTAGTTACCTGAGAATATATGTTAAGAAAAAGTGTAAACACATAGGTTGTTGATTTCACAGGTTTTGATATAAATACATATGTAATATAAAAGAATGTTTTTCATGTGTCATGTTGTTTATTATATGTTTGTTCCGAGCCCTAGGCTCCAATTGTCAGTTGCGTCTCTACTGAACTAGACTTGTTAGCTCTTGCCTCCGCCATACAATGGCGCGATGGGTCGAGATTTCACGTGTCCCAACCTCCGGTCAGTATTGGTGTCGCGTGGGGTTTGTCACACCCAATAGTACTATCTAAACTCACCTTGTTGTGTGAACATCAACGGTAAGACTGTGTGAGGACTTTGATACGATACAACACTTAATGTATGTCTAATAAACCAACATAAACAAAGTTTCTATAATTAGCAAGTTTTGTTTAAAACATTATTTCAATTAAACTAACCCATGCCATTTTCTAACAATCTCATCATTAGTTTTAATTCATAATTTTAGACTACTTATTTCACCAAATGCATCATTTATCAAGATTGCGTAATATTAAAGTTACTAAAAATAGTAACTATCCTCAAATATCCAGAAATGACCATTTTATCATTCCTAAGCCATCTTTATGCAAATATCATCATATTATACCATGAAGCATGTTCATATTTTTACATCTATCATCATTTTGCAATATAAAAGTTACTAAAAATAGTAACAATCCCAAATATTGCATTCTTGACCAATAAAACCATAATGAATCCTTATAGCACATCCCAAATATCATCAATGACATATAGTCATATACAAATCTTCATGGATCATGGTGGATCAAACATGCATGTATTTGAAAGTTTTCCTTTCTAACAAAAATCGTGAACATCAACATAATGACACCAATACCCCAAATAGATCATCATCACAACTCACATAGATCATTTAGATGATAAAAAAAAGGTGTGTGTTGGCAGAAATTCGTGCATGTTGAGATTGAGTGTGTGCATGTGGGTTTCAAGCGTTGCATGTGGGTTTATGAGTGTTCATTTTGCATATTAGCTATAGAAACTACCTTAAGAGGCTAAAAAAGGTCAAGATAAAACTTGAGCAGCTGCTAGATGCTCCTGGAATGTTTGAGAATAACTTCACAACAGCTGCAAATGGTTGGATGGTGCTAGGAAGTCCTCCTAAGGCTTCTTTGGTCTTTGAATGTTCAAGAATCTTCGAGCTTGAGCTTCAATAACCCAAAAATGGCTTCCAGAGGCTTAGCAGGTGATTGTGAAGGAGATAAAACCGAATGATGGCCTTTGAACTCGGGGAGAGTGTGTAGGAGTAGGGATAAAATGATTTTTCTTGGATTTTTAAAGATTTTGGCGTCTGGACCGCTTCGCGTACCGCCAAGACTTTCTCCTATGGTCTTGGGGTACCGCGGTTGTTTTGGGGATTCAAATCCTCGGCCCATTCTTCGCGTACTATCGAGGCCCACTATGGGGTCCTTGGCATACTGCAAATGATCCCGGTTGAGCCTAAATTGTCCAATTTCGATGGTTTGGCTCGTTTTTGTTGTTTTTCTGGATTATGATTCATCGCTTAATGTTGTATGGAACATCTGTTCAATGTTTGAGCATTTGTAAACTTATTAATGTTCAATTACGCGTTTTGTTTAACATTCTCCATTCTTCTTATATTATTCGACATGTGTGTGCGTGTTGCAATTATTCACCGAATTATCGTGTTTAAGTCAGTGTTTGTTCTATCGTGCCATGTGTCACACAAAATTAAACTAATTCTAGTGCCACGTATGCAAATGTTAATTAAATAAACATTTAATTAAAATAAAAGTTGGCCCTGGAAATTGCGGGGAGTCACAATCTTGCTGAGGGGTTAGTTCTGCCTAAGGAATCAATTTAAGAAAATGGAAACAGAACTGCTGAACCATGTAATGGTGGGATCTGGACATCTGGTATATGCCACCAGATTTCATGAACTGGCAGCATTGACACCCGACATTGTGCCAACTCTTGAGAAAAGGATCGAACGGTATGTTGGTGGACTACCGGCTTGTATCCAAGGGCACATGATCGCTGCCCATCCAACCACACTTGAGATGGCTGTTACGCTATCAGCCACACTGACTGATATAATGGTTGCCTCTAGAACACTAAAAAAAGAATTTGGAACTAGCTTGGGAGGAACTACCAAAGAGTCAGACCAACACCCCACCAAGAAACAAAAGGTCGTTAAGAATTTCTCAATGGCCATTGCTACCAAAAGTTGTGCCTACCTAGCCAAAACCAAACCTCCAACAATATACCGACACGGCCCCATTTTGTGATAAGTGTAAGTATCATCATCAACCAGACATGATGTGCAGACATTGCACTTTTGGTGGAAAGATGGGACATTGAGCCAGATTTTGCAAGACCCAAGCACCTTAGCATAGGGTTAATCAAGCAGTGGCACAAACCGCTACACAAAATGATCGTGGTTCCTGCTACACCTGTGCAGAACTAGGACACTACTCGAAACATTGGCCAAAGAGGGTGCTGCCAAGAGGGCAAGCACCCAAGGGACGAGCATTCATGATAAGGGCGGCTGTGGCATGCCAAAGCACTGACACAGACATTGGTACGTTTTCATTTATAATCTTTGCACTTGTATTATTTAATCCTAGCATATATAGATTATAGTTTTGCCTCTTTAAAGTTAACCATTTAACTTACTCAAGCCAGGGCAACTCTAGAATTCCTTCATACAATATTTAAGTGATAGGAAGTCAAAAAATAATGTTATGAATGACATGTACAAACTTCTCACTTACCTTTAGAGAACAAACATCTACTATCAAATTAAAATCGATGGACATGAGTAGTGTGAACATCATCGCTGGAACGGATGCTTTATCCTTAACAGGACCGGGGCCATTTATTCTGACGAAACTTTTCAATATCGCTATAGTGAACAATAAAGCGGAGTTCATGAATCTCATTAACTGTGGGTGAAATCTCTCAATTCGATTCGTTAATGTTGTCTTCCTAGACAATATATGGATCCATCCCAAGAATGAAGAAATGAATGATTTCTCATGCTGAGAAATGACTCATAAGTTTAAAGGTCACAGCGAACACTAGTTGTTGGAACAACTCAAGATACCTCAACGGAAGTGTACACGAATAGCTATGGATTATAAATACCAAGATAATTCGCTCTTCCAGCAGATCTGATCTTTGTTGGGTCACCGTAAAAAAATGGTATAAGTTTGCTCGTTTCTTATCTATACATATAGTCTATGATCATTGAAGAGACTTAAGTTACCAAGAAATTGTTGGATATTGGATGTCCGATTAACGATTTTGCGAAAACAATTAATAGTTGTGTATATTTCAATGAGAATTGAAAAATAAATATACAATTGCACAAGTGAAATAATGATGGTGAAAACAAGTGACAAAAACACATAGGTAATGATCTCATTTCCACAAATAACAGGAATCAGATAGTCTGTAATTCAGTGAGAAAACAATGTGAAGTCAATCATAGCAACGTGAAAACAGTTAAGGTTAGTTGAGTCCGTCAGTGAGAATGCTCAATTTAAAACAACAAATCAGTATCATTTACGAACAATAAACTGATAGTGTGTTTGCGTGTGTGACGATTCACACAATCATATATGTGGGTTTAACGTTCTATATGATATCTGAAAAGTAGAAAACAAAATCAGAAAGTAAAGCCATCTTCGTGTTCGTTCGGGTGACGATTTGAATGAATACGCGCGAAGGTTTGCTCCTGACGAAACGGTAATAATGAACGTTTTTCGAGAACAATAAAATAATAAAAAGAACTATAAAACAATTACTAGGAATAACCAACTTAAAAAGAATTAAAGAAAACTATTTTATAAAACTTTCGTAAAATTCGCGTTACGTTGCGGAAACGTGACATTAACTTAAAACCAAGAAATCAATTGAACCTGAAACCCTACGGAGTATAAAAACTCTAAGTGAAACATTTTCCTCATTTCCCACATTTCCACTCTCTCTCTAAAACCCACACCCGGTTTATCTCTCTAAACCTCTCTCTCTAAAATTCTCCACTAAAATCAACTTAGATTCTTCATTTCTTGCCCCGATAGCGCAACATTGGTATCAAAACGAAGCTCTTGACATTCCCTACATGAAAGTACAAAGGATTGGCCTTGAAATCATCTAAATCGAAGGTATGGTGAGCTCCAAGTTTTGGTTTTCTGGGTTTTGGTTGGAGCCGATGAACAGGACTTGTAACTCGGTTTTAAGCAACCAAACCTCACTAAATTCACATGAAAACGAGTTTACAAATCTTGGATGAAGCTGGAATGAAGTTATATGGCTCAGGATTATAGTATCGATGAAGGGCCATTAGTATCGATGGACTTGTGGGGAAGAAAGCTAGTATCGATGCTCCTGAAAGAACCCTGCCAAGAAACCATCGAACTTGTTAAGTTCGATGGCTAGTAGGAGTTTTCAACCTTTGACACTACTAATGTCGACAGAACCAAGGGGCCTGCAACTCAAAACTATCGATATTGAGCACCGGGTGAAGCTAGTCATCCATATTAATGGAGCTGCCGATACTAATAGTATCGACAGCCTCCATTCGAGAAATTCTAAGTATAGATCGGACCCAATACCATCGATACTATCATTACCCCTTCGATATTGATATTATGGTCTGATCCAAGTATTATGCACATAATTCTAAGTAATATAATTCAGAACTGAGATCATTGGATAAAAAGGAAAACCATAGTGTTGATGGGACCCATTAGGGTTGAATGTTAACCGGTTTTGGAGAACTCATCGATATTACTCGATTTAACCCGTCAATATTATCTAGAACACACTTAAAAACTTATGTAATTTATGAATTAAGTGTTTTAACAATGACAATGTGATGGAAGCAACACCAAAGGATGACAAGAACATGACATAATGGTTTAAGTATGATTAGGGTTTTAAAATGGCTTTTAACTAAAGTATTAGTAAGTAGTTTTGAATATAATTTTCTCTTAATATGTCGTTTTCTAAACATATTCTTAACTTAACAAATAATATTGTTCTTTTAATATAGCAACAAAATTTTCTATGCAGAACCTTTTCTTGTAGATGTCACTATCTCAAATAAGCTTTTCAAATAGCTAACTCATATCAAAAGGTTAGTTTGGAAACTAACAAGTTTACCATGTAAGTTAAGTATAATTGGGGAATAATGTGCAAGAGTAAGATGAAAACATTTAATCAAGGGACATCTTAACATTCTAAGCTTAACCTAAAAATGGTTAAGTTCTATTATGTTATACCACAAGTGAACTTAGGTTAATCAAATAACAAGGACTTACACAAGTTAATCAACTTTAGGGTTAACACGTAAAACAATGACTTATACTTATAAGTCGTAAACCACATGAAATCAAACACAAGTCTTGCAATCAATCTAACACAACAACAGTGAGCGCGTGCATTACTTGAACACTAGTCAACCATTTCATCAACAAGGTGAATTCATATGCCCCTTATCTAATCTTTTGATTTTAATTGCGGGACTGAAAAAACATGCTAAATCTTGTATTTAAAAGTTTTAGTACATTACTTCAACTATCATGTGATTTAAATAATTAAAATTGTGTCTTTATTATCATGCTTTTTATCATATCCTTATGTGCGTTTGTGTGTGAAATGACATTTACGACACATCAGGAATGATATCATGATAACATAACTTCATGATATCATCAAATCAATTGAATGACACAATGTATTAAAACTAGATTTTATATCACTGGGTTTATAACAGTGTGATGACAATGAGATATCATGGAGACAATTACTAGAGATAACAAGAATGATACTCATGATAACATTATTTCGTGATGATATCATTCACACGTACACTAACATTGTGTAATAAGACAAGCTCTTATAACACGTTGTTAAAGTTATTGAGAACACATAACATTGAGAATTAATGACATTGAGATAACAGTTGAGACAAATACTTGTGATATCAAAGATGACATCATAATAACATAACTTCATGATGTCATTCCCCACACATGCTAACATTGTGTAATAAGACAAGGTCTTGTAAATAAATGTTAAAGACTAGAGATCATAACATTGTGTTTATTTCATTGAGATCATATCATTGGGACAAGATGACAGTGGTACAATAGCAACGAGTGTGAGACATTATTTGAGTTAATTATATAGTTTTCATGTGCATGATAATTATAATAATCCGTATGTCAGTGTGGTAAGATTTCACTTTTATTTGCAATGGTATAAGTTAATATAATGGGATCATATCGGGCATTATATGTGCCAACATTCTAATTAGTAGCACTGAAAATACTTTGGTAATATATGCCTATCTTATAGGTATATTTGAGGATATCTTACACTCTGGACTAGTCGGTAATGACAGTCATAGGGACATTGGATGCAAGTACAATAAACTATAATTTAGTAATCCAACCCCAAAAGGGAAATTTTGATCCTATTAAGTCTCGCTCTAGGTATCGATGAGGATATCTTTCATTTCAGATTGTTCAGAAATGATAGTCACATAGACTCTTAAGTCTCACCTTTATAGATATCGTTGGGGGGGGTTATTTTACATTTCGAGTTGATCAGTAGTGATAGACATAGAGACAACTAAGTCTCACTCTTATAGATCTCGTGGGGGATATCTTACACTCCGGGCTGGTCAGTAATGACAGTCACAGGGACAATTAAGTCTCGCTCTAGGTATGGCTGAGGATATCTTACACTTCGGGTTGGTCGGTAATGACAGTCATAGAGACTATTAAGTCTCACTCTTATAGGTATCGTTGGAGGATATCCTAAAGGCTAGGCTATTCTGTAAGGAATAACTATCAAAGACAATTAAGTCTCTACTCTAAGATGTTGGGGAATATCATGTTGAAAATCAATTGGGGACTAACATGTGTGAGTAGAAATGGGTATCCATAGTTGCAATGCAGGTGGCATGGAGTTCAGTTAATCGTGTGGTGAGCTGGTGGCTTCATTCGTGATACGTATGCCCTATATATAAGCATGCTTAATTGGTTGATATGTTATCTGCATGTGTAATTATGGAGAGGACATTGATGTGGGATAAGACAAAACAAATTAAACAATACTTGTGTGTGACACCATTATTTGTGAACCACAGATTTAAATCGTTTTTAATTACTAAACTTATGAACTCACAAACTTAGTGTTGACTTATTTAAAATGCATGTTTTTTTAGTCACCAAGCTTCAGGGCTTAAGCTAGGGGATTTTATAGAAGACCTAGCTTTTTTTGTGTTGCGCATATTCTAAATGACATATATGTGAATCATCTTTTGTAAATCTTGTGCACATACAAGATAGAAACTCAATGATTCTTTTTGGGTAGATTTACTTAGTTAAATTATAAACATGAATTTTGTAATTTAACTTTGAAATTCTATATTAATATCATGTTAGAATTTCTCATTATATATCATGTGCCATGTAAGAAATCTGATAATTTCATTTATCACATGATATCGCGCCCCGAGACACTTCTGCCCGACGAGAAAGTCGATCCAGCCCGCCGGCTCGGGGTGTGACACCACGCATTTCGTCCATTGTGTGTAAGAACTTTCAATCACAAATTCATTTTTTGTATGCCACTCAATATCTCAATTACGATTTGAGGAATATCAACTTGCCCATGTGATTTTATAATAGAAAATTTCATTAACCGTTGCCTAATGCATTCATCCATTGCCTCTGAAATCTAATGGAAAAGGTAAATTATCCAAACAACAATAAGGCAGGATAAGTCAGCAGCACAATGCGAAAAAAGATGATAGAAAAATCTTAGCAGAACCGAATAGTACCCTCTAGATATTGTTCCGACCAAATATTCAAATGTGTATTAACAAATATAGTAAGGAATTATTACACCATCATGTAACTTTTATTTTGTATGCAATAACTTTTTCTTCTGGTTGCAGGTTACATAATTTCAATCGTTTTAACAATATGTGCAATCGTGCAATAAAAGTGATGGAATGTTACTCGGATACAATGGCAAAAAACTTTAATTATGTTAGCATATAATAGAAAAATATTTATTTTCTTACATACAATGACATAAATACAAAAGTGTTAAAATTTATCTTTTATACTTCAATTTTATAATTTTGGTTTATTTGTGTGTGGCCTTACTGAATTATGGATATGGAGTCTAATGGACATGGAGCTGATGGGCTGTTGCTGTTAGCTGTTGGGCTGCTGATATTGGCTTCTAAAGTCGGATATGTTGAAGAGACAAGGATGAGGATGTTGCTAACATATATGGTAAAGATAAGATAGATTTGTTTCTCTCTCATAATTTTCTAGAGAGTTCGTTTTGTCTCTTCGGGTTTTCTCTCGAGAGTTTATCAGCTTCTTTTGAGTCACTTTGTGGTACTCTTAAGTTTGTTTTGATTTTAAATACGCAATCTTTTGTGTATGATTGTAGACGTGAGTGTTTGATTGTATTGTGATTTAATCATAGTTCATTCGGTAAGTTTCTATATCTTCTTGTTATTTGGATATGAAGATATCAGATCTGGTAGTCTTGACATGGTCTCAGAGCTTATGTGCTCTTGCCGTGGTGTAGAGATCTGTTGGGTAATCACACACACACGAAAGCAGTAAACGACACACAAATTTAAAGTGGTTCGGTCGATGTGACCTACGTCCACTGTGCTGCAACTAGGTCTGCATACGATTCCTTGCATCCCCCAAGGTCTGCATCCGTATAACCCCTTAGAACAGTATCTTTACCCTTGAAACATAAACCCATCTTTGAAGTCCCTTTCAAATACCGAAGCAACCACTTGACTGCCTCCCAATGCTCTTTCCCCGGATTAGACATATATCGACTGACTACCCCCACGACATGTGCTATATCAGGTCTTGTGCATACCATTGCATACATAAGACTTCCAACAGCTGATGCATAAGGAACCTTAGCCATTTCGGCTATGTCTTCATCTGTTTTCGGACATTGGTCTTTAGAAAGCTTAAACTGACTTCCCAATGGAGTGTTTCTGGCTCTGGCATTCTTCATGTTGAACTTCTCTAACACTTTGCCAATATATTTATTTTGAGAAAGTGTCAAAGAACCATCCTTACTGTTTCTGAAAATACTCATCCCAAGTATCTGTTTAGCAGCACCAAGATCTTTCATCTCAAATTCCTCGGACATCTGTTTCTTCAGTTTGTTGATCTCTTTCATGTCGGAACCCGCAATCAACATATCATCCACATAAAGAAGTAGGATGATGTAGGACTTACTGAACTTCTTGATGTAACAGCAATGATCCATTTCACATCTCTTGAACCCATTTCGACCCATGAAGTTGTCAAACTTCAAGTACCATTGCCTAGGAGCCTGTTTCAGCCCATACAAGCTCTTTTTCAACTTGCAAACCATGTTTTCTTTCCCTGAAATCTGAAAACCCTCTGGCTGCACCATGTAGATATCTTCATCAAGATTACCATGAAGGAAAGCTGTCTTAACATCTAGCTGCTCTAGATGTAGGTTATGTGATGCAACAATGCTAAGAACAAGTCTGATAGTAGTCATCTTCACAACTGGAGAGAAGATCTCGTTGTAATCAACCCCCTCTTTCTGCTGGAAACCCTTAACCACCAATCTGGCCTTGTATCTTTTAGAACCATTACTTTCATCCTTGATCCTGTATACCCACTTGTTCTGTAATGCTTTCTTCCCAGATGGAAGTTTGGTCAAAACCCAAGTTCTGTTCTTTTCTAAAGACTTCATTTCTTCTTTCATTGCAATCTCCCACTGAAATGAATCTTTCACACTAACGGCTTCAGTGTAACAATCAGGTTCTCCGTTTTCTGATAACAACATAAAATTTGCAGACGGAGAATACTTGTCAGGTGGTACTGTAACTCTGGTAGACCTTCTGACCCAGTTTCGGGCTGTGGAACAGAAGAACCAGAAATCGATGAACTCTGAACTGAAGAAGTCGAATCTTCTTCTTCCTCTGAGCTTTCACTGCCATTTGACCCATTGTCATTTGACTCACTATCGTTTCCTATGCTCCCACTGGCTGAATCATCATCAGTGTCAACTCCTGTGCTCCCACTATCAAAGACAACTTCTGGAGTAACAGACTCTCCAGACTTGTCCAATGTTTCATCTTCAAACTCAACATAATCTTTCTGAATCACTGAGATTTCTTTTCTGTCTTTGTATAATTCGACTTCATTGAAAGTGACATGCTTGCATCTGATTACTTTTCTGCTTTCAAAATCCCAAAGCCTGTAACCCATGTTGTCTAACCCATAACCAATAAAAGTGCACTTCTTGGCTTTTGAGTCCAATTTATCCCTGTCAACATCTTTCAACAAACTGTAAACAGTACAACCAAAGACTCGAAGGTGATTGATACTTACCTCCTTTTCTTGCCATTCTTCCTCTGGTATTTTGAAACCCAAAGGAACTAAAGGCCCACGGTTGATCAAATAAGCAGCAGTATTAACTGCATCAGCCCAAAACGTCTTAGGAAGCCCTGCATAACCTCATGCTCCTAGCTCTTTCATTTAAAGTCCTGTTCATTCTTTCTGCAACCCCATTCTGCTGCGGTGTTTCTGGAACAGTCTTTATCATCTTGATCCCGTGATCAGCACAATAGTTAGTGAATTTAGTGCTAACATACTCGCCTCCATTGTCAGACTTGAGACATTTTACCTTCAAGTTAGTTTCCAATTCAACAGCAGTTTTCCATTTCTTAAAAGTAACAAAAACATCAGATTTCTGTTTAAGAAAGTAAACCTATACCTTGCGTGTCGAATCATCAATGAAGGTGACATAGTATTTTGATCCACCAAAAGAAGAAACTGATGTAGGTCCATAAACATCCGTATGGACAAGCTCTAACTTCTGGGACTTTGGAGTCTTCCCGGCTTTCACAAACGAAACCCTTTTCTGTTTACCGAGTACGCAAGATTCACAAAACCCTGTTTCCACTGTCTTCAAATCTGGAAACATTCCCTTAGCAGCTAACATCTTCATTCCCTTGACACTCATGTGTCCGAGTCGTTGGTGCCACAAATCAAAAGGACTCGGACCTGGTGTTACAACATTCACACCATCAGCATGTACATCAGCCATGTATAAAGTACCTCTTTTAATACCCTTAGCAATCACCAGATTGCCTTTCTTGATTTTCCACTGACCTCCACCAAAACTGACATCATAACCCAGATCATCTAACTTCCCAACTGAAATTAGCTTCCTTCTGAGGTTAGTAATAACCCTGACATCTTTCAATGTCCAAACAGTACCTAGTGAAGTCCTCAAATCAACATCACCAATCCCTGCAATATCCAAATTCTGATCATCAGCTAAACGAACCTTACCAAGGTTACCTGTTCGCAGATTCTTGATCAAATCAGGAGATGAAACAGCATGAAACCAAGCTCCAGAGTCTAGAATCCAAGATTCAACAAAATTCCCAACACAATATATGTTGGCAGCATCGATCTCTTAACAAATAAGAGCATCATCAGACTCATCATCGGTAACATTATTCATCTGCGTCTTTCCTTTTGCAACTAATGGTTTAGGGCACTGACTTTTGAAATGGCCTTTTTCTTTACAATTCCAACACTCAATCTCCTTTCTATTCTTTGATTGACCCCTTTTTCTTGACTTTGACATGCCCCTGCTATGACCCTTTTCATTTCTTCTACCTCTTCCTTCTGTATTCAAAAATGTACTAGAAGATTCACCCGAACTCCTCCTACGAATGTCTTCACTTAAGATGATGTCTCGAATACCATCAAAAGTGAGCTTAGTAGTTCCATATGAACTACTAACTGCAGTAACTGTGCCTGACCAGCTGTCAGGTAATGATGACAACAGAAGAAGTGCCTGAATCTCATCCTCAAAGTTTATGTCAACAGAAGCCAAACATGAGATAACCGAATTGAACTCATTGATGTGAGCAGTGATCGACATACCTTCTTTCAACTTGGTGTTAACCAACTGTCTGATAATGAATACTTTGTTGGAGGCAGACGGTTTCTCATACATGTTGGACAATGCTTACAAAACCCCAAATGTAGTCGTTTCTTTGACAATGTTGTAAGCCACACTCTTTGACAAAGATAACCTGACAACACCCAAGGCTTGCCTATCAAGCAAATTCCATTTAGCATCTGTCATTTTTTCTGGTCTGTAACTCAAACCCATCATAGGAAGATGTAAACTCTTCTGATACAAAAGATCTTCCACTTGCATCCTGAAATACCCATAGTCGTGTCCATCAAACTTTTCAATTTTTACTTTACCGTCTTCTGCCATTGACACTTACCGAACTATCACTGATTTAACCGATATGGAGAGCAGTGAACAAACATAGCAATGGCGGCGGCCGGAACTTAACGACTGCTCTATTGAACACTGTCTTGGCGGCCCACTCGGATAAAATCAGTAATAAACGTAAGAAAACACCGGATTTAAACAATTAACCGGTCTACGAATGGCGGTAGCAGCGGAAACGGGACAGAAAACCTTCGGTCCGCGGCAAAGTGTGTTGTTTGACTGTTTCTGGTCAAAATCAGACCTTTTCTAGTCAAAATCAGACCTGTTTGGTCAAAATCGGACCTTTCTGGTCAAAATCAGGTCAAAATCGGACCTGTTTGGTCAAAATCGGACCTTTCTGGTCAAAATCAGGTCAAAATCGGACCTGTTTGGTCAAAATCGGAGCTTTCAGGTCAAAATCAGACCTTTTCTAGTCAAAATCAGACCTGTTTGGTCAAAATCGGACCTTTATGGTCAAAATCAGGTCAAAATCAAACCTGCTTGGTCAAAATCGGACCTTTCTGGTCAAAATCAGGTCAAAATCGGACCTGTTTGGTCAAAATCGGAGCTTTCAGGTCAAAATCGGACATGTTTGGTCAAAATCGGAGCTTTCTGGTCAAATCTGGTCAAAATCGGACCTTTCTGGAATGAACCAAGAAGAGTAGGGATCGCCGGAACCCTAATCGGCGGCTGACGGCGGCTGGACACGCTCGCCGGAACCCTAATCTTGGATGACGGCGGCTGAGAAACCCTAATCGGCGGCTGAATCCGTCTCTGGAACCCTAATCGCGATTCACGTTCAAAACTGGTTCAACAGAACCTTTGAACAGCAGCAACAAAACCCTAATCAGACAACTGTTTACTGATGACCGGAATTCGGCGGTGGCGGCGGCGACGGCGGCTCCAGGAACAACAGTGTTAGGTCTGGTGTGTGATCGATCAAGAGCCGTAGCTCCAGTACCAGTTGTTGGGTAATCACACACACACACTAACACACACACGAAAGCAGTATACAACACAAGGATTTAAAGTTGTTCGGTCGATGTGACCTACGTCCACTGTGCTGCAACTAGGATTCATATTATTAGGTGCTCAAGAGATTACAAGTACAACGAGACATTTAAATAGAGATTACATTTAGGTATTCTAACTTAACCTACAAGCTAAGCCCAACCGATGTGCGGCCCATTAAGGCTTTAGAAGCCTCCACACTAAACAAGATCCTGGTGTGTTTCCGCTAATCGAGTTGTGAGAAGAAGGTGATTAGGGTTTAAGATCTGAAACTCTATCTAGATAGAGAAGAGAAATCAAGGGGATGGGAACATCTGAGGCTCTTGGATCTTTTTAGTAAACCTTTTTTTACTAACGGAAGCTTTTCTCAGTCTTGGATTCAAGAACTGGTTTTCTATACTGATTTGTAACCCTAAGCGAAGGTTACAAGTCACGAACCTGCTTGGAATACCCATTATTTGGGCGCTATCCACTGTGAGATCATTTGATCTTATATCTTTTTTTTTTATTTTCTGATAAACATAGGAACGATTTGCTCTTCTAATCAACTACCTGGTGAAGACCTGTCTGATCACCCCATGAGTGAGATGAATCTGGATCACTGACCAGGCTTCGTTGATTAGAAAAGAAGAAGTGAATCGGTTTCTATTTATCGTAAAGGTTGATATATGTTCATGATATTTACCTGGGCTATCTTAATACATGCTTGACTGTTTGTATAATCATACCTGTTTAGTTTGTCATTCATATATTAGTGGTTTGATCTCCTATAAGTTGACTCCATGGTTAAGACTTGTGTGATCACCCTGTGAGTGAGATGAATCTAGATCACTGAAAAGGATTCGTTGACTATAACAAAGCAAACCATAGTCTGTTGTGTTCTTGAGTGAGTTGTATTTCTTTTGCGTAGTACTTGTATTAGTTTAGTATTGTGTTTTTTATAGTATGTAATTGTGTTAACTGCTATCTGTCTATATATGTCTGCAATCTTTTCAAGAGTGATTGACTGTTACCTGTTCAAGGTGTTTAGTATCAAGTATGGGAGAATCTGGACCTGTTGTCACTACTGAAATACTAATAAGTAAATTTATATAAGTGACCCATTATATTTGCATACCATTGAATCTAGCTCTCTCACCATTGTAAATTCCAAACTTAAAGGAACTAAAAATTATACAGTTTGGGCAAAATGCCATGAAATTGTCTTTACAAGCAAAAAATAAATTAGGCTTTGTGAATGGAAATTGTAAGAAACCAACTAAAAATGAAGCACTAATTTCGCAATGGGAGAGATGCAACTCTGTTGTTCTGACTTGGATTTTAAATTCAATCTCATATGAAGTATATGTGGGTCAAGTATATTCTCAATTAGCATCTGAGGTCTAGAATGATCTACAGGAAACCTATGACAAAGTTGATGGTTCAGTAGTGTTTAATTTGTATCAAAAAATTAATAATGTTACACAAAATGGCTCCAATGTAGCTGATTATTGTAAAAAATTGACTGCTATGTAGAAACAATGGTACAACTACCCTCTTGCACCAGTCAAGTAGCAAAAGAATATAATGACTTTAACCATTGCTTATGCAATTTTTAATGGGGCTAGATGATGTGTATCAACCTGTTTGTACCTGTTTATTAACCATAGATCTTCTACCTACTCTAAAAGTAGCATTTTCTATAATCTCTAGAGAAGAATCTCATAGAGGAACGCCTGGTTTACAAAAAGGACAAAATGTAGGGTTTATGTCTAAGGGAAATCAATTTGAAAATAAAAAGAACTTTTACAAAGGACAAAATCCAAACCTTAAATGCACACATTGCAATAAAATAGGTCATACTGCAGAAAGGTGTTTTGAAATTGTAGGTTATCCTCAAGGACCTAAGTCAAAGAATTCAGGTCAAAACAATAATCAGAACAACAAATCAGCCATGTCAAATAACTATAAAGGCAATAAAGGTGAAACTGGGACTGCCCCAACACTTATTACTGAACAAATAAATCAATTGTTGGGATTGATAAATGGAAAAACAAATGAAGGGAAAATTCCATCTAACTTTGGAGGTAATTCATATAATCTATTTTCAGCAAACATAAATAACAAACCCATTTTCAGTTTGCCAAATTGTATGTTATTAGTGTCATCAAGCTGGATTGTTGACGCTGGTGCAAATCAACACTTGGTCATGACACATTAATTAGGATATGTACAATCAAATAGATGTGTCAAATCTTAAAATAATAGTTAAACACCCAAATGGAACAAATACTTTAATAGGTAACAAAAGTTGGCAGTTTTTAAAAGTAACTGAAAATGTGACCTTAGATGATATATTTGTTGTACCAGGCTATTATGTAAACCTGATTTCTATATATAAGTTAGCTAAGGACAATAACTTAAATGATATATTTCACATAGAAAAATGCTTTATCCAGGATTCGCACACAAGGAAAACCCTGGTGACTAATAACCAGATTGATGGTCTATATATATATGGGAATATATCTGAAAATAATAAGGTGTGTTTTAATAGTCATAATAACAAAAACTTATGGCACTCTAGGCTTGGCCATCCTTCTGATCAAGTCTTGAAAATTTTAAATAAAACTATTCGTATCTTTGTTGAGTAGATGCCTTGTGACATATGTTTTAAAGCAAAACAACATAGGGAACGTTTCAATTTGAGTGATCATGACTCATCAAGTATTGCACAGCTCATACACTTAGATGTATGGGTTCCATACAAAGTTGTAAGTCATGATGGACATAAATACTTCTTAACAATTGTTGATGATTTTTCAAGAACAGTATGGGCATATTTGTTAAAAAGAAAAGATGAAGTGTTTGAAAATCTAGAAAATTTCTGTTGTCTAATAAAAAATCGATTTGATAAAAATGTCAAAATGTTTAGAAGTGATAATGGCACAGAATTTATAAACAACAAAATAAAATTATTTTGTGACAATGTTGGAATCATTCACCAAACCACAGGCACACCCCTCAGCAAAACGGTATTGCTGAGAGAAAACACATACATCTGCTTAACACTGCTAGAGCTTTAATATTTCAATGTAAATTACCTTGTCAGAATGCATCTAACTGCTGCTTATTTAATTAACAGGATTCCATCATATGTTTTAAATGGCAAATCACCTTATGAGATTATGTTTGGTTTTTTCCCTACTTTAGATCACCTTAGAGTTTTTGGGTGTTTATATTTTTGCAATGTTTTAAATAATAATGAAAAAGTTGGTAGTAAAACTGAAAAATGTGTTTTCTTTGGATACTCTATGTTTAAAAAAAAATATAAAGTTTGAAGTTTAGACTCTAAAGCTTGGTTTTATTCAAGAGATGTAAAAAATTTTGAAGATATTTTTTCCTTTAAAGTTGATAACAGATCTACAAGCCAGATTGTTAATACTGACAACAATATTAATAGTTAGAATTTTTTTGATAACATTGATAATAATAAATCGAAAAACTCTAATGTTGAAGTTCCTGATGATGATGGGGGAAATGTGCAACTATCACCAAAGTCTAGTATAACTCCTAGGGATAAGACTTTAGAATCTAGTGATACATTTGAGAATACTGTGCAACATTCTGAAAGTTTCATTTCAAGTGAAGGTACAAATAATTCTCAAAAATTACAAGAGTCAAAGTTTAACTCTAGTGAGGAAACAGACTTAGGTGAACAAAAAGTTGAAAAAGGTCCGTTTGAAGGAACTAGTGATCCTCATGATAATCAGAGAAGATCAGCTAGAATTAAATCTTTACCTAGCCATTTTGAGGATTTTATTATTGAAGGAAAGGTTAAATATGGTATTGAAAAAGTAGTTAACTATTCAAAATTGTCTTTAGAAAATAAAACTTTTCTTACTACCATAACAAAATCAATTGAACAAAAAACATATAATCAAGCCAAAAAAGATTCAAATTGGGTGATTGCCATGAATGAAGAGATGAAAGCTTTAAATATAAATCACACCTAGGATTTAGTTGATTTACCTAGTAACAGGAAACCTATTAGTTGTAAATGGGTTTATAAAATCAAATATAAATCCACGCGTGAGATAGAAAGATATAAAGCTCGTTTAGTAGCCAAAGGGTGTAATCAAAGGGACGGTATAGATTTTGATGAAACCTTTTCCCTTGTATTTAAAATTGAAACTGTTAGATGTGTAATTAGTTTAGCAGTTTATCGTGGTTGGTCATTGTACCTGTTAGGTATTAATAATGCGTTTCTCTATGGAAGTTTGAATGAAGATGTGTATATGAATCTTCCTAAAGGATATTTTAAAGATAATTGTAATAAAGTGTGTAAATTAAAAAAATGCTCTATATGGTTTAAAACAAGCTCCTCGAATGTGGAATGAAAAATTGGTTGGAGTTTTGTTAGAGCTTGGCTTTGTTCAAAGTAAATGTGATTATTCGTTATTTGTCAAGTTTACAAATTCTGTGTTTCTTGGATTGTTAGCATATGTTGATGATATTGTTCTAACAGGTAATAGTTTGAATGAAATAAATGAGGTAAAATAGTTTTTAAAGACCAAATTTTTAATAAACGGAAGTTAATGTATGAGAAGCTTGTGAGTGCCGGAAGTAGCTATAGCTTGGAAGCTTCATCGAAGGATAAAGTTATTCATCATAAGCTTTTAGTCTTCCGAAGATTAATTTAATATTCCGAAGACTAAGAGCTTACGAAGGATGGATAAAGTATCTTTCTGATACCTCTTTGGACTTCTGGGAGTTATTTGTCGAGGAAAGTTGTGTTTTTGGTAAGCACCGGTATTTTATGTTCTTACAAACGTTTCATGCAATTCTTGGTACTCCGCATATAATGGGGTAACCCCAAGATGAGGATGGTGTCCCGGTCACAACAAAAATAATATCCGAATCTCCAATCTCGTAATGTTCTACAACGCATTTGCAACTCAAAGTTACACATTTTGTCAAAAAATATGTCGCAATTTGAAAATGGAACACAAAAGTTTTTATATGTAAATTTTTTTATTATAATTATTGTTATTGTTTCCAAAACATTTTTGATGCATAGTTTCATCCTACTAATGGTTCCGACACATTCGCATCCTATAAATTCTTTCTAATATTTCCAATAGATTTGCGACACACCGGTTATTTCTTTTCAAAACATGCATTTAATTGGAAGTGTTATGTTTCAGGATAAATATAAACATAAAAACAAGACAATGTTTTGCAGCACATTTACAACCCATAATTTCACATTTTGTCAAAAATTTGTCTCAAATTTGAATCACCATGAAACAAATAAATTTTTTAAATATAAATTTTGTTATAATTATTGTGAGTGGTATCCTAATGTTTCCAACACTTTCATCCAAATTTTTCCAACACATTTGCGACGCATAAATTCATCCTAATGTTTCCAACACATTTGTAACGCATTGGGTTATTTCTTTTTAAAACATATGTTTAATTATAATTTTATTTACAAGTGATACTATCATGAATTCTAAAAAGAAGCCTGAAGTGTTACATGTTTATTCTAGAAGGGGTAAAGGTGGAAATTATAAAAGTGGCTGAGTTTTGGCAGGAAGGGAAGTTTTAATATATATATATAGGGGAGGGATATTTTAAGAAAGCTAAAAACTATGAGAAGTGTGAGAAGCAACAAAGAAGTGACACGTGTACAATAGGATAAAGGGTATAGATGTCAAAATAAAAAAAGGAGGTTGCACATGCAAGTCACATGCAACTTTATCCATTTTTTTAAACGGTCGTAACTATTTTACACAATAACATTTTTAAAAAAAAATTACACCATAAAATCAAGCGTTTTTTTACCATTTAACGAGTATAATATTGTTATATTAAAAAAATTAACAAAACTAGATGTTCATGAAACTTGCGTTTTTATGGTGTTTTTGAATACAAAAAACACCATAAACACTTAAGTTTAAACCTGATGTTTTTAAGTTTTGTTTTATGGTATTATCGAATAAAATATATTGAAAAACACCATAAAGCATATTTATGCTTGATTTTATGATGTTTTTGCTTTATGGTGTTTTTGCAAGATGAAACTAAATGTTTTATGGTGTTTTTGAGCACTAAACAAAATAATAACGCTTAATTTTGCACTTAGTGTTTTTAAACTACATAATTTACATAGGGGCATTTTATAGTGTTTTTTATGTGTATTTGCTGAATAAAAACACAACATGTATTTTAAAGATAAAACACCATACAACATTGTTATTGGAAGAAAATTGTGAACTTAAGAAAAAACATATAGAAAAACACTATAAAGCATCATTTTTCTTTTTGTTTATTCATTAAAAGCACTATAAAACAAGTAATTTTATAAACATCAAAAAAAACCATAAAATGTTTAGTTTTCATGTATCTACGATAAACACCAAAATTCGCAAAACACCACATTGATTTACAAAATAAAATGAATGTATGTATTCAACAACATGTACATTTACTGAATGAAAACACCATGTGTATTTCCAAGATAAAAACACCATAAAATATTGTTAAATTTAGAAGTGGCGTAAAATAAACACCATAAAACACTTGTTAACATTTGTGTTTATTTAGTGAAAAACATCAAAGTGTTTTATGAGCATTCAAAAAAACACCATAAACGCTAAGTTTCATTAACCTACGAAAAATACCATATAAAACCAGTTTCTTAAAACATATCAAAAACGCCATAAAATGTCATGTGGTGTTTTATGTTATGCTAGTAGTGTTTCTAAAACGCCATAAAAATGCATGTTTTATGAACATCTAGTTTTGTTAATTTTTTTAAACAATTAATATTATACTCGTTATAAAGATAAATAAATGCTCGATTTTATGGTGTAACTTTTTTGAAAAAATAATAACGTATAAAAAAGTTATTAGCGTTTAAAAAAGATGGAGGAAAATGCATGTGACTTGCATGTGCATATTTTTTGCTAGATCTTCCCATTCTACCCCTAATGATGGTTTTAACTTATAATTAATTACGAAAATACCACCAGATTAATCTCAACCACAAAACAAATTGATCTAATGGTTGAGATCCCTTCTCACACTTCTCATGGTTTCTAGACTTTCTAGCCAAACCTTATACTATATATATATATAGCCTATAGAATAATAGTGGGGGGAATGAAAAAAGTATTTTGATAGCTATTAGTGGCTCTTGCATGTGGCAGAGAGAGAGGGATTTTCCCTGGGATTTTGATTTGTTTTGATTTGGTTTTGTTTCAATCGATCAATTACAATTTCATCTTCTTTTATTTGCATTGTTGTTCCATTCTTCTATTTGGTTCCATTCTTATTCTCAGGCTTTAGGGTATTTTGTGGAGGAGATGCTCCGCCCTAGCTCCGGATCTGTTTCTGTTTCCCGATTTTGTTACCTCAATCAGTATGGGCCGTTTTCAGGAAATTGGCTTCCAACTTTGGGCCCATCTGAACTCAGGTCCTCTTTTAGCCCAAAACCGTTTGATAAAAACTCTCTTACCCGTTCTGAAAATTTTCGTTCGTTGCCTTCTCCTAAACCATCTTTCTCCTCTTCATCGGATGCGGGGTCAGGACCTTCTCATGATAGGGGGTTCGATCTTTATCTCGAACGGAATGGGAGGATCGCCGAAAGAAAGGCCTTTGTTTCCGTTGTGGACAACAGTATGGTCCCGCCCACAAGTGTCCCGAGGGAAAACTCCGGGTTCTATTACTGGCTGACGATGAATGTGACACTCTTGACAGGGAAAATTTATTGTTAGAACACACCACAGGAAGTACAGACCCATCTCTTACTGAGGTTCCTTCTCGAACATGTTTAGTGTTGGAGTTTGAAGGGTTGGGAAATGACACAGGGGGCTCTAAGACTCTAAGGCTGGAAGGTACTTTACTGGGGATTCCAGTCAAGTTATTGGTTGATAGTGGTGCTACTCACAATTTCATTTCTCATCGTCTGGTACTTGCCTTGGGTCTTCCATTTTCGATTTTTTCAGGTATCCGGATTAAATTGGGGGATGGCCATTTTATTTTTGTCCAAGAAAGGTGTGTTAATTTATCTGTTACCATTGGGGCTTGTGCGTTTGCTGTAAATGCTTTGGTTTTAGACACTGGTAGTCTTGATTTGATTTTGGGTATGGAGTGGTTGAAGTCTTTGGGTGAAGTAACTCATGATTGGTACCATGCTTGGATGAAACTTACTTATCAAGGAATTATGGTTCACTTACAGGGCCTTTCCCCAGGTCAATCATCTCAAGTTGGCCTTCAACAGTGGTTAGCTCTTGAGGAGGTTTCTTCTTCTGATCCTTCTTTTCCTATTTCCCCTACCTTGATTACTCTGTTGGATTAATGGTTGTTCACAGGTTCGTTTACGGTACCGGTTCAAGTGTTCGGGTCAAGTTCGGTGTGGAACCGGGTCAAATGAGTCATCAGTGACTTTTGGTACAAGATAGAGATGGTCTTGTTTTGACCGATTATTATGGAAGAAGAGTTTGAAAAAAAACCGTTGGCATGACTTTATGGAATCATCAGATCATGGGTTTTCAACTTGCATTTTATTTCCTATTTTTATGCAGTTAGTTTATAGTTTTTCCTTGTATTTAAAGTGTGGTTTTTCTTCTTTCAATTGTAACTCAGTTTTATGTTTCTTCCTAGTACACAATAGGAAATTTCCATTTTCCCATTGTAGCACATACGAGAGATTTGATTGTGAGTGTGTGTGATTGAGAAGGGGCCTAAACCAACATTTGGTATCTAGAGCCAAGGTTGAAGGGTTGTTTTGAGAGTCGGTTTCGGGTTAGAGGGTCTAGCCCTCCGCTGCAGGGCAAGCACAGCAGCGGTACGAACCAGGTTTAGGTTCTTAGGGGCTGTTTTCCGGGGCTATTTTACAGTAGAAGGCGGAATCGAAGAGGTGTTCGGGTCGGTCGTTGGTGCGGGGTATGTGCTGTTTTGGACGACGTGGGTGACTAGTGATGAACATCGGTGGTCCGTGGCTGTTAGTGGTGATCAAAGTACCTTTGATTGGGCTTGTTTCGTGATAAGAGGAGACCGGCGTGCGCGTGCAAAAAGCGAGCAGAATGGATCCGTCAAAGCAGGTGGCTTTGGATCAGATTCGCTTGGCTGGTGAAAGAAAACAGTAGAAGGTGGTGGCTTTGTTTTCTTGGTCGGTGGAAGACACCTCTTTAAACAAGTGTGATCGGAAAGTTTTGGTTCGTTCGTTTTATGTTTGGGACGGTGGAGATATGAAATTGGTGGAGATCTTGGTGTTCTGTACGAGTCCTTAGGTGATGGAATAGCATGCACGTTGAATGAATCTCTAATGGTGATCCTTTGACAACAATGAACAGTTAATTTTAGTTATTTGTTTCTATTACCCGAATGGAGAAATAACACGTTTGGCAATATTATGATTGCTGAAGTTCAAATCGTGTGGCTTAGGATGTGGCCGGGGAAGAGGTCGTTGATCCGTGAAAAGTCAGGATGTTAATGAACGGTTCTAGCAGGATGCCATGTTACATGTTACAAGTGTGGTAGATCATTTCGGGTTGAACCGGGGAGACTTTGGACGTGACCGGTTGAGGACGTGGTGTCCGGAATAGGTCAAGATGGTTCAAAAGAAGACGGTTCGGTGTCGTGAGTGAACGGTGTGACAAACGGATTAAGGGGGTGATTGTTGGATTAATCGGTTGTTCATGGGTTCGTTTACGGTACCGGTTCAAGTGTTCGGGTCAAGTTCGGTGTGGAACCGGGTCAAATGATTCATCAGTGACTTTTGGTACAAGATAGAGATGGTCTTGTTTTGACCGATTATTATGGAAGAAGAGTTTGAAAAAATAACGTTGGCATGACTTTATGGAATCATCAGATCATGGGTTTTCAACTTGCATTTTATTTCCTATTTTTATGCAGTTAGTTTATAGTTTTTCCTTGTATTTAAAGTGTGGTTTTTCTTCTTTCAATTGTAACTCAGTTTTACGTTTCTTCAAGTACACAATAGGAAATTTCCATTTTCCCATTGTAGCACATACGAGAGATTTGATTGTGAGTGTGTGTGATTGAGAAGGGGCCTAAACCAACATACTCCATAACACATTGCTCTTTCCAATCTTCTTTCTGAGTTTCCTTCTATTTTCTTACCTCCTTTTGGGTTACCTCCTTCTCGATGTCATGATCATTGTATTAACATAACTTCTTCAGACCCCATTTGTGTCAGGCCTTATCGATATCCTCATACGCAAAAAACTGAATTGAGAAACAGGTTCAGGAACTATTACATTTGGGTATGATTCGGCCCAGTAAGAGTGCATATTCGAGTCCGGTTATTTTGGTTCGCAGGAAAGATAAAACATGGCGAATGTGTGTGGACTATAGGGCTCTAAATAAAGCTACAATTCCAGACAAATACCCTATCCCTGTGGTGGAGGAATTACTAGGTGAATTACATGGTGCGTATTTTTTTTCGAAATTGGATTTGAAATCGGGTTATAATCAGATTCGCATGGCTCCAGACAGCATTGAGAAGACAGCTTTTCGCACTCATGATGGTCACTATGAGTACCTGGTCATGCCGTTTGGCTTAACTAACGTCCCGGCTACCTTTCAAGCAGTAATGAACGACATCTTTCGCCCTCTATTACGACGCAAGGTAGTCATTTTCTTTGATGATATATTAGTTTATAGCCATACTTGGGAAGATCATTTGGCTGATTTATCAGTGGTCTTTACTACCTTATTGGATAAGCACTTTGTGGTTAACAAACAAAAATGTTCTTTTGGTCAATCATCTGTCGAATATTTGGGCCACATTATTGATGGCAGGGGAGTTTCTATGGCTCCAGGAAAAGTAGAAGCTGTTGTTAATTGGCCTGTCCCTAAAAACACAAAAGGGTTACGTGGGTTTTTAGGATTAACAGGGTATTACAGAAAGTTTATAACGGATTATGGCAGCATTGCGAGACCTTTAACTGAATTGACAAAGAAGGACGCATTTTTATGGCAGCCAACGGCTCAGCATGCCTTTGAACAGTTGAAACAAGCCTTGATCACAGCTCCGGTTCTCGATCTTCCTGATTTTACTTGCCCCTTTATGATTGAATGTGACGCTTCTGGAAGAGGTATTGGAGCGGTTTTGATGCAAAACCACAAACCCATTGCTTATTTTAGCAAAGCTTTGAGTGATCGTAATTTAGCTAAATCCGCTTACGAAAGGGAGATGATGGCCTTGGTGTTAGCTGTCCAACATTGGTGCACGTACTTGTTGGGTTCTAATTTTATTGTTTATACTGATCAACACAGCCTCAAATACTTACTTCAACAGCGCGTGTCTACTCCTGACCAACAAAATTGGGTGGCTAAGCTGTTAGGGTACAATTTTGAAATTCTCTACAAACCAGGTTACTTCATGATGGTGCTGAACCAGTTGAACAGTGGTTGGTCCATTGGCAGGGTCATTCAAGTGAAGATGCTACATGGGAAGATGCGTTATGGGTTCAAGGCCAGTTTCCTGATACAAGTCTTGAGGTCAAGACTTTTTCTGAAGGGGCAGGCATTGATACAAGTGATACTATCATGAATTCTAAAAAGAAGCCTGAAGTGTTACATGTTTAATCTAGAAGGGGTAAAGGTGGAAATTATAAAAGTGGCTGAGTTTTGGCAGGAAGGGGAGTTTTAATATATATATATATATATATAGCCTATAGAATAATAGTGGGGGGAATGAAAAAAGTATTTTGATAGCTATTAGTGGCTCTTGCATGAGGCAGAGAGAGGGATTTTCCCTGGGATTTTGATTTGTTTTGATTTGGTTTTGTTTCAATCGATCAATTACAATTTCATCTTCTATTTGCATTGTTGTTCCATTCTTATTTCTGTTCGTGATTGAAACCCTATCATGTAGACATAAAAATAACAATATAATGTGTTTCAACACATACATTTACGTCATATCGTTAAATTTATTCACGTTTTGCCATTCAAGTAAAACACTAGAGACATTCAAGTGAAAGATTATTGTCATTCAACTACAATACTATTGGGAAGGTTACATATGAAATAATTAAATATACACAATATATATAGTTAACAGAAAGGTTCATCACTTTTCCTACCAAACCTCCTATTCCCTTGTATGCCACGTATTATGATCAGCCCAACCTTGCCTAATGCCACCAAAGTTGAAATTATAGCACAGAGCGGAATAATACACACAAGTAACATAAAAAAAGTCCCGAAAAAATTGGTCTGGCCGAACAAAAAGATCCCGGTTGCACCAAAAGCAGAAATCGTTACTAATTCTGATAGAAACAAGCTGATGAAACCAGATGACAACTTAAGAGGCAAAACGAAGAGGAACTCTTGCTCAGAAAATGGACCAATGAGGATTAACAAAAAAATCAACAAAGATGCAAGGGATGTGCAAAATGAATAAACAATTGCCATTGAATAATCATAGAAGAGGCCTTTCTCAACAAACACCGGTATCCCGTGTTAGACATAATTGTTAAACCAAGTTAGAGAAAGTTAATGGGTCATTTATGTAAATAGGTTATAGTTGTGTTTTATGTGTAAATATGTAATATGTATATATTAGAAGGGTTAAGATGTAAAATGTAAAATAGATTTAGGGCTATATATACCACATGTATGTGTCTGTAAAAATCACAATTTTTAGAATACGATCGTTTACTTTTGCATCATCAGAAAAGTCAATTTTGCAATTGTGTTCATGTGAGATCTTGGGCATCAATTGGCATCAGAGCATAAGGTTCTTGAAGATTCTGAGTTTTAATTTCGTGTTTGGGAATCCGTTCATCACAGAGGGTGTTTTGGAATCCCGTTTGCAAGTCCGATCAACGCAAGAGGCTACGATTGGGTGTTATTGTTGGAAGTAGAACATCACAGAGGGTGTTTGGATTTCCGATTGCAGTGTCAATCAAGCAGGAGGCATCGATTGAGACTGTTAGTTTTCGTTTTTTTAATATCAATCATCAAGAGGGTGATTGAATTTCATTGTTCTACATTTCCAATCAAAGCAAGAGGTTGCGATTGGGGTGTTCGTTGGAAGCCGATCATCATAGAGGGTGATTGACATTCATTTCTTCAAATACATTCAAGGCAAGTGGCTGCGAATTGAAGTTGTACGTGTTTTAATCGGCAGAAGCAATATGTGTTTTTGTTCTCTGCAAGAATTCTGAAACCAAAAAGGGTTTTTGGGTTCTTAATTTCCAGTCACATAATCAAGAGGATTTGGGGCTGAAAAAATTGATTTGTTTGTTGTTGTTTGTTCGGTGGAACATCCAGAAAATCAGAATTTTTTTGGTGTTTAATTCAATTCACATAATCGGAGGATTTGTGAAAGTTTTCTTGGTTGATTAAACATATTAGAAAGGGTGTTTGTATTTCGTGTGTTTTCTGAATTCCATTTAAAGCACAAGTTTTTTTTGAAAGTGGATACCAGAATTGATTGTTAAAGTCGAACAGTATAAGGTTCTATTTTGACCCATTCTGGTCAAAATCAGAACTAATTTTTGGTTCCCAGTCTGCATAAAGGCTGATCGAATCATTGAGGGTTGTGGATGTTTGATTGGTTCAAAAAATTTTGTTGCTTGTCTGCGAAATTCAGAACAGAGATTTGAACGAAAAAACAAAAAGAGTAAAAGAAGATTGTGGGCCTGGTTAGTGTTTAAAAAACAACCAAAAAGAGCAGGTTGTTATTTCTTTGTGATTAAGAGACAAAGCCCAAGGATAATTGTTTTTGTCTACGGTTATCAAGTATTTCAAAAGCCAGAAAGTTGTTTTGACATAAAAAGGGTCAAAGACAAAGAGTATTGTATTTGGTTCAATTGTGGTGACTACTTGTGTTAGTCAGAACCAAAAATAAAGGGCAGTTTGACTTTTTTTTTCTCAAAAGTCAAGGCCTGTCAAAAATTTCAATTTTGGTTACAGAAGGATATTCATTGTTTTGTGGTTATTATCAAAGAAAAAGCACAAGACAAATTTTTGAAGTGGTGCTGTGTACATTAGAAAAATCATACGAGGATTCAAGAAATTTCAGGTTTTGTAATTCATTTTTAATCTGAAATTTATTGTTTAAATTGTATACTTATATTTGAAATAAGTTTAAGATTTGTTTTTTGATTCTTGGTAAAAAGTTTAAAATTAAACTTTGGAATCATACTATTTTAAGAAAGAAAGTGTTTCAACTACTCCTGAATCGTTTAGTGGTTTGAAAGAAAACCAAAGATACCATGTCAGAATCAGGACAAGGAAGTAATAATAATAAAGAAATTGTAATACACAAGGAAATAAGTTCTATTTCCCAATTTCAATGCCCGTTATTGAAATCCACAAATTATACCGTATGGGCAATTCGTATAAAAACCATACTTAAGGCAAACGGACTTTGGGAAATGATAGAACCTAGTGCTAATACGCAAGCCGATGAAAAGAAAGACATGGCTGCGACTGCGTATTTATTTCAAGCACTACCAGAAGATATGGTATTACAAGTTGCAAGTTGTAAAAGTGCTAAAGAGATTTGGGATGCACTAAAGACAAGGCATGTTGGAGTGGATCGAGTGCAAAAGGCACGTCTTCAAACACTCAAAACAGAGTTTGAGATGTTGAAAATGAAAGAGGAAGACACTATCGATTGATTCACTGCTAAGTTAAATAGTATTGTCACAAGGGCAAGTGGTTTGGGATCAATATTTGATCAACCAACCTTAGTACGCAAGCTGTTAAGTTCTGTGCCGAAAAGGTTCGTTCAAATTGTTGCCACTATTGAACAATTTGTTGATCTAGAAACCACAACTCTAGATGAAACAATTGGTAGATTAAAAGCCTTTGAGGAAAGGACCAATCTAATGGATGGAGACCTTGTGAACAATCAAGAGAAACTCATGTTCACGCGTCATGATAAGAACTATGGTCGTGGAAGACGTTTTGAAAACCGTGAACAAGGGAAATCTAAATCATCACAAGACAATTGGCGTGATGATAAGATCAGACGAGAAAAAGGAGAAGAAACTCCTTCATATGAAAATTTAAGAAAGCAAAGAAAAGAGGAAAATGTTTCATGAAATACTTACAAATATAGAAACAATAATTATAGCAACCGGAATGAGTCTGGTAAGAACTTAAGCAAAGTCAAATGCTATAATTGTCAAAAGTTTGGACATTTTGCCTCAAATTGCCATGAACCAGATCATAGAGGGGATGAATCAAATCTCGTGGAAGAAGACGAGGAACCGACCCTCCTAATGGCAATTAAAGAAGATTGCTTGGATTATGAAAAGTTTTCCTTAGATGAAAAGGAAACTAACTCTAGCAATTATTGGTTCTCATTATCTAAATATTTTAATAATGAAGAACCAGAATGGATGGAATGGAAGGAACGAGTTACTAAAGAAGTTCTAGTTCCAGAAAAAGAAAATGAATGTGAAAATCCATTATCCAAGCTTGTATTGCAAGCTGAAAGTAAAAATGACAAAGTTGTTGGACTATGTCACAACAATGAGAAACTAGAAGAAGTTCGTGTTGTCTCGCCAAAATGTAAACCAATCAAGATTCAAGAAGTGGGTGTGACACAAGCAAAAGAAGGTGGTAAAGAAGTCAAAGATGAGGATACTCAAAAAGTTTTTAAAGCTAATATAGAATGTGCTCGTGATAAAGACAAAGTTATGAAAATGAAGGAAGACGACATTTATCACAAAGGAAGGAAGCCAAAGTTTAGAGATAATGGAGGCTAAAGAAATGAAGATGAAGACTCAAACTTGGATTAACAATTAGGGGGGTGAATGTTAGACATAATTGTTAAACCAAGTTAGAGAAAGTTAATGGGTCATTTATGTAAATAGGTTATAGTTGTGTTTTATGTGTAAATATGTAATATGTATATATTAGAAGGGTTAAGATGTAAAATGTAAAATAGATTTAGGGCTATATATACCACATGTATGTGTCTGTAAAAATCACAATTTTTAGAATACGATCGTTTACTTTTGCATCATCAGAAAAGTCAATTTTGCAATTGTGTTCATGTGAGATCTTGGGCATCATCCCGCTGTCTTGTTTGTTTCCACCCGACACAGTAATAGCTGCTGCAAACATGATTGTGGTGATTAGCGCGGCTGTAATTGAGCATGACTGAGCAATCTCCTTCATCCATTTTTCTCCCTCAATCAACAACTTCTTGTGTTCCTTTGTGAATACCATTTGAGGTGTTTCTCCAAAAGAGTTTTTTTGGATGACTTTTAGAGGGCATACAAAACTCTCAACTTCCTACAATAGTATTATAAACTAAGATACCTACAACCTACTTGTATGAATAATTTAAATCTAAATAGAACCCTAGGTACCTTAAACCATTGTAGTTCTTGTTGAAATTGAAAGGCTGCTCCCGATATCGTATTCATTTTTTCTTCAGGCGCTAATCTTGCAGCAAGATGCAAGAGGTTGTTCCCAAAACGGTCTCTGATTGTTCTATATGCATTTTTGTGTTAGCTCATTTGATAAAGCAGGTTGTAAACGTTTTCTGAACGGTTTATCACAGCGTGTTGTATAATATTGTGTCCATCTTCATTGCTGTTCCAAATTATATTTGGGACTTGAGAGACAATTTCTTTTACAACCTCGACTGCATTTTGTCTTGTGGCTTCAAAAATCGCATTGTTGTAAGCTGTGGACGTTATTCTAAAGGTAGTTATTAAACGAAGTAACTGACTAGCATCATGGTAAGCCTTTTCTTTTCTTTGTGTGGATTCAGCAAGCTTAAGCTTTACCGGAACATGCGAATAATGGTCCAACATATATCCTGATCAACAACGCAAAGAAATATATAATTGTTATTTATTCTCTTGTCAATTTGGAGAGAGAGAGAGACATGGTATTTAATTTGATGAGCCGAAGATGTACAGAAACATGTAGATCGATTGAATATATATATCGATTAACACAAAAACTATCAACAAACAAAAACACAGGTGCGAAACCTGGAGTGTCATACTTTCAAATTTATTGACGTTTGGTGGGAAGTTTTGAGCTACAGCCATTAACACAGTGTCTGGATCCCTTATAAACTCTGCCATCTTGCATGCTGAAACTGCAGATAAATATATGTAACGAAGAAGTAGGATGCGCATATGATGAAGCGTGTAGATTGATTAGTTAAGTTAACTTAATTACCGTAATCTTTAGAAGAGATCGCATTAACCACAATCTCACTACTATCAAACATGTCAAGCTTCTCCACGTTTGGGGAATTTAAATGTTTATCCAACAAATAGATAGAAGTGTGGGCTTGCATATTCGAAACAGCTCTGTCTAACGGCGTTTGACCCTCATTGTCCTTCTCAAACAACATATAATGGCAGCCATTGTGTTGAACCAGCATCTTTGCAGCTTCGGTGTTGCCAACAATAGCAGCAACATGAAGTAGTGTGCTTCCTTCTGAATTTCGCATATCCAATGATTGCTGATTATCTTTTGTAGCCAAGTTGAACAAATTTTCTAAAAATTCCCTGTTATTCCTGCTTGTACCCACGGCCACATGGAGTGCGGTGTTACCATTGAAGGTGATTTTGTCTCTCAGTGTAATGTTTTCGGCTAAAATTTGTTTAACGAACTCAATTTGTTGACGTACGATCGCTGCATGCAATTTTTTGCCTTTTATTTCTTCTTCATTTTTTTGTTTTATCGTTTCTTCTATGCTTTCTACCCCTTCCCTTATTATTTCTTGTGGGCCATGGTCATGACCTAAAAATATCAATAAAACGAAATGTAGTTAAAAACCTAAAGTTTAATTATATATTTTATTATATACATATATATACATAGGAGATGGTTTCATTGTTAACCCACTTTAATTGCGGTAACCCAATAACTTTGACAAAAAATGCAAGAATTTTTGGGTTTTTTTTTCATGGTTTTTATTATACATATTTAGGGAGAGTTTCTTTTATCGTGTTTTGTCTATTCACAAGGCAAATCGAATTTACACTAGTAATAAAGAAAAAAAAAACATAATTTAATGTGAGCCCCAAAGTAATAAATGTAGTTATTCGGTTAACGCAATAAACATGAGTTAATATTTGATCATCTTCCTATATATATATATATGTATGTAATTACTAATAACTGTTTATAGTTAAATTTATTTGCATGATAGCTCAATGTTTTTATGACAAGTTGCCGACAAAGTTTTTGAAATAAAAAAAATTATGTGCATACATTTGAACCCAGGTTCTAGTAACAAATTTGAAGAATACTTTGCCACTTTAAAATAAGACCATTAATATACTTTCTTCAAATCTATACAATATAATAAATAAAGATTTTGATATCTCTTATGGCTACTTTTTACACTAATTAAATATTTTTTTCCCATCTTTCTATTTTAATAAATATTTTTATGCTAATTTTGTATTAAAATTTGATTTTTCCATCTTGTCTCTCCTATTATATATTAGTGAATTATTTAACTTGATAAATATATGACTGGCAAAATGGCTGGTTGTGTAATAAGTTAGAATAGATGTAGGTTATGATGAGTTTTAAGCAAAATCAAATTGAGTCTAAATGTGTTGTTTAAAAAAATCAATTTTATTCAAGTTAAAATGAGTTCTAACTAAACAAATTGTTTATTTGAATAATTTTTAATAATTTTCTCATCAAATATGTTATTGAACATTATTAACCGTTTGAATCCGTTATATCTATATAGTTTTTAAGTTACACATCTTGACCCGCATTGTATTATGATGTTACCTATCTCAACCTATTATATGTCATAATGCTACTCATTTCAACCCAAAATACAATATGCTTTACCCAATTATACCAATTTAACTTGTAATGGGTCGAGATTGCCAGGTTTAGATTAATAATATGATTACATTATAAATCAATTTTTTAATTTTTTATAAAACATCTTTAAAAATATATATTACGTTATATTAAATAAATAATTTTAAAATTCAAACTATTTAACTTGTGTAATACACATGTTTTAATCTACTATTATATATATATATATGTGTGTGTGTGTGTGTGTGTGTGTGTGTGTAGGGAGATGTTCAAATGTTAACCCTTCCTTATAGCGTTAACCCGTTAACCCTGACGTTTTTTGCCCGAATCTTTGTTTTTTTTCATTATTTTTATTATACATAAATAGGGGGGTTTCTTTTTTGTGTTTTTGCTAATTCATCACCGTTTAGAAATTAAATCAATTGTAAGTTTAAGTTATGCTATCTTATGTAAGTAAGTGTAAGAAACTTACACTTACTTATCCTTTGATTTAATTTCAAAACGGTGATGAATTAGCAAAAACACAAAAAAGAAACCCCCCTATATATGTATAATAAAACCCATGACAAAAAAAAACAAAGAGTCTGGCAAAAAACGACAGGGTTAACATTATAAGGGATAGTTAACAATGGAACCATCCCCTATATGTGCATATGTGTATGTGTGTGTGTGTGTGTTATATATAGGGAAAAAAAGTGGTTGTTAACCCACTTTAATTGAGGTAATCCAGTAACCTTGGCAAAACTCGCTCAAATCTTTGAATATTTTTTTTCATGACCTTTTTTATACAAAAATAGGGGACTCCTTTTTAAAGTTTTTGCTAATTTACAAGCGTTTAGAAATTAAACGAAATGCAAGTTTGCGTTACAATGCAAGCTATGTTTATTTTTGCTCTAATTACACCGGCATAAGATCCTAAACGATGATGAATTATCAAAAACTTAAAAAAAAAAAAAACCCCTATTTTTGTATAAAAAAGGCCATGAAAAAAAAATCATAGATTTGGGCGAATCTTTGATTTTGCCCTCCTTCTTCCTCACTTGACCCGAACAAGGGATTGAGACTCGGTCTCAACCCATGCGATGACAGCTCCCTTTTCCGCGTCAATGACTCAATCGATCGAGAATTTGGAAACGATTCAAACACAACAGCTGGTTGTAATTTTTAATTAAGCGAATAACCTCGTTTTTAAACACCAATCAGGACCCAAAATATACCCATTAACGCATCATTCGAAATTAACCACAAACAAGTATAAACTACGGATTAATCGAATCAAAATCTTCCTCTGCTCGGTACGAAAGTTTTTGAACAACCAAACCCAAGCACAAACACAAAACAATCAAGAAATCAATCATACAAAGCTTTGGTCGTCAACTCTCGGACCCTCAAGCGAATACTACGATTTAACAATACCAAGTAAGAAATTCATACATCATTAGACTTGTTTTTCGATTTCTAACAAAACCCCTATGCTTAATTCCTTTGTCGAGTCCTGTTCGAGTTAAATTTGACAAGCAAAGGAATAGGGTTAGGTCGAGTTACTGAAAGTGATCTGGAACCAGAAATCAATAGGTTATGTTTAAGATGGGCGAGACAAAACCTATGTGAAGTTCTAGATCAATTGGTTCTTCTTGTTGCACGGTAAAGCCTAACTGCAAATAGTCCCGGGTTCCAGAATACATTTATACTCCTTTTTTTACATTTTGTAATGTTTTAGGGATGTTACACATGTCTTATATAAATCAAGTTATTCTTAGAGTAAAAACACAAATGATGCAATGACTTAGTCTTTAGATATTGCTTTTGATTGTATGTAATTACATGTTGAATTCTCTATGCATTCTTCTAAACAATTGCAAGCACATGTTACATACTTACATCAAGGTCTTGCAAGCCTATGGTTTACAAGTATGGTTTGACACTGCTAGAGGACTATTGAGGACTAGCGAGGACTATTTGAGAACTATTGAGGACTATTGAGAACTATGATTACTTGATTTCTTGCTTTGTTTAACTATTGAGAACTTATTTGAATTTATTTGTTACACATGATGCATTAGAAACTGTAAGAATATATTTGAGAACTATTGAGAACTTATTTGGATTTATTTGAGAACAACTGAGGACTATTGAGAACTATGATTACTTCATTTGTAATTGTTTGTTTATTCAATTCTTGTAGTGTAACTTGAGTTTAATGAATGAAATGTTTTTATTGTTAATAATGAATGCTTTAACTATTCAAACATATTAATAGTACCATGAGCTAATGAACAGTCAAACTCGCACCCTGACGTATTCTGCCGTCGGTTGAGGTGTGACATAATTGCTCCCATATCCCTAAAAGCCACACCACAACCACTTAATTTTGCCCCTAATCTCTCCGATCCACAATTTGAAACCGCAACCATATGATTTTTCCTCCTACAATCACCTTTTAACTCTGATTACTATTTCAAAGGTTGAAAGGGGAGACACTTTTGGTGGTAAAGTGTGCGTGACATTGGGGTGGACGTGGTGGTGACGCCACCGCGGTTGTGGTAATCTATCAATTAATCTTTCTGCTTTCTTCTTATATTACTTATATTATACTCCGATGATGATTCATAGCTTGATTTAAGGTTGTTCATCATAAATCATAAATGTCTTTGTTATAAAGTATTTGAACTTAAATTGATTTCCATTTATCACTGGGTTCACATAAATACACGAGGTTAACAACTATAGATCCTACTTTGTAGCTAACTAATTTACAACATTCTAGAGGATAAGTTTAAATAAAAAATCTAATTAATTTAAACTATGGAGGAAACCCGTTTGGGTTAATATTACCCCGCAAGATGGACGCTCGGGAGAGAAGTCCAATCTTGTAAAATAAGTTTTGATGGCATTGCTTTGGTAGTGGCTTTGTTAGAGCATCCGCTAGTTGATCGTTGCCAGAAATATGTGTGAACTCGGATAGTGCTATTTTGAACCTTTTCATGTACAAAATGGAAATCTAAGGCTAGATGTTTCATCCTTGAATGAAAGACTGGATTTGCGGAGTAATGAGTAGCACTTAAATTATCTTAGTAAATAGTTGGAGTGACAGTTGAGAGATAACCAAGTTCGGTCAGAAGAGAGATAAACCATTGAAGGTCAATTGTAGTAGCTGCCACAGCACAAAATTCAGCTTCGGTAGAGGAGCGAGCAAGTATTGGTTTTCGTTCGGAGCTCCAAGATAATGGTGTTGAGCCTAAATAAAGGATGTACCCTGTTGTGCTGCGATATTTAGATTTGTCCCCTGCCCAGTCTGCATCTGTGAACGCATGAAGTTGTAATGGAGTGTTGCGTTTAAAGAAAAGACCAAAATTGAGTGTGCCATGTAAGTAACATAGTCATATTTTTAAGGCAGCATAGTGGGATTCATTTGACTGATGCATGAATTGTGATAAACGGTTAACGGAATACGCCACATCCGGACGTGTAAATGCCAAATATTGTAAGGCTCCAACCAGTGATCTATAATCAGTTGGGGATTGTTGTTGGATATTGGATGTCTGATTAACGATAAGTTCAACGTTACTATGAAAGGTATGATCCACAGAGTTACACTTTGGAAGGTAACGAATAAATGTTTAATTGTTAAACATAATATATGCGATCACAAACTATCGGTTTCGAGGATTTGGTGATATTATTATTTGTGAAATAATAATTGGTGGGAATTAATTATAAAGGTAATTAATTCAATAAAAGAATAAAGTTTTGAACTTTATAAAAAGTTAATTATTAATTAATTGTTAATTAATAATAAGAGGATTAATTAAATAAGTAATATTTAATTTAGTTAAATATTAACTATTTAATTAATGTTAACTAATTAATTGTTAATTACTTAAAAGTGGATTATAGTAATTAAAATGTTTAATTCTTATAGGGTTTAATTATTAATATTTAAAAGGTTTTTAAGTGTAAATATTAATTTTATAAATAAAGGGTTTGACCACCCTCATTTATGGGATCTAGATTGAAAATATTCAAAAACCCTAATTCCTCCTATCTCTCTTGTCGATTGCCGTCACACACCACCACCCTAGTGGGGTTTACGGCTGCAAAAACCACCATCACCAAACCAATATAGTCGGCTGGCCTAGGGGCTGATTCAAGGGAATCATCGAGGGACATGGGCTGCTAAGGAAGAGCACGGCTAGGATCAAAGCCGGCAGCACAGGAGCCATCGCAGGACATATCCGGAGCCTCACATAGGCCGCTTACGGCTGCTTTCCCGGCTGTCATTTGGGCTGCAAGAAAGACCGCATCTAGGCCGCAAGACAGACTGCATCTTGGCCGCATACTCGGCGGTCATCTGGGCTGCATAACAAGTCACATTGGGCCGCTGCAGACCACATCTGGGCCGCGTTGGGTCTGGACCGAGGTTTTCCCGTCTGAGCCGAACCGAGCCCAGCCAAAATTTGTTTTGGTTCAATCCGCTTCGTAAAGGTCGATTTCTAAAACCCCCTATGGTTATGTTATGTTATTTAATTTAATTGTTGTTTAAACGAGTTGTAACTAGATACTTATTTGGGAATTGTTTCGATTACGAATCGAAAGGTTATACAATTTAAAAAGCTTTCGCTGTGTCAGATCTGATCTGATAGTTTAATCCAGTTTTGTGAAAACTGATTTTGATCATTAATTGAAACTGATTAAATTAAAATTAACCTAGAATTCCCAACAATTGTAACAAAGGACTTTCGATGGTGTTGAGAGTAACCGAAGTTGACATTGGGGTGGTTGTCGGTTTGTTGTCATTCATGTTAACTTTTTGAAGAAGATCAAGAATATATTTGGATTGAGACAAGAAGATGCCATTCTTATGAGGTATGACTTCGACACCTAGGAAGTAAGAAAGTGAGCCGAGGTTCTTGAGGGAAAAACAGTTAGCAAGGGATGTGATGAAAGATTGAATGAGTTTAGGATTGGGGCCCGTGATGATAATGTCATCAACATAAACAAGAAGATAGATAGGAGAGGAGGATGACTGGTGAAGAAAAAGTAAAGGATCTGAAATAGTTGGTTTGAAGTGAATAGATAAAAGATATGATTTGAGTTCATTGTACCAAGCACGAAAGGCTTGTTTAAGACCATAAATGGCCTTGTTTAATTTGCATACATGTTTAGGAAAGGATGGATTAACAAAGCCGGGTGGTTGAGACATGTAAACTAATTCAGAAAGAGCGCCTTGTAAGAAGGCATTGTTAATATCCAATTGGTGAAGGTTCCAATTGAAGGAAGTAGCAAGAGCAAGGAGAAGTCGAAGAGTACCCGATTTTATAACAGGAATGAAGATTTCAATATAGTCCAATCCCGAGTGTTGATGAAAGCCTTTGGTAACAAGACGTGCTTTAATGCAATCGACCGTGCCATCGAATTTAAACTTGGTGCGATGCACCATTTGCAACCAAAGATATTTAGTGCTGATTCAGGAGGGACAAGAGACCATGTTTGGTTGCGAAGAAGTGCATCTTATTCGGATTGCATAGCTTCACGCCATAAAGGCTGTTTAAGAGCTTGCACGATGGTGGAGGGTTCGGGAAGAAAGTGAACAGTGGAGTGATAAAGGACATAGTCTTTGTTATTTTATTTGGGATTTGGTTTCTTGATGAGTCGTGTTTGATAGGCTGATGTGGGTTGGTAAGTGCGAGGAACGAAAGAAGCAAGAGGATTGTCGATGGGTGTGGATGGGTGGAAGGAAGCTGGAGAAGTAGGTGCCGATGATTCAACATCAGGTGCGGTAGAGGGACATATGGGTTTTTTTATTTTGTAAGTTTTCCTAGAGTAGGTTATTAAAGGAGGTTTGGGGTTAGAGTTTGTAGGGTCAGGTTGTTGAGGAGTGTTGGTAATAGAAGGGGATGGAGGTGGGGGTTGGGTGGGTGACATAGGGAGGTTATGGTTAAAGGAGACCATGTTGCGGGATCAGGTATGGGAGAGGGAGAGGTATGGGTGAGAGTGTTGTAGGTGAAAATGTGTTCAATGAAATGGACATGGTGGGACGTGTAGACACGATTTGTGGTAGGATCAACGAGATGATAAGCGCTTTGGGATGATGAATAGCCAACAAAAATACACGGTTTGGAACATTGTTGAAGTTTGTTGGTAGAATAAGGTCAAAGCCAGGGGTAGGAGAGACAACCAAAGTTGCGGAGTTTGCTATAATTGGGAAACTTCTGAAAGAGACAACCGAATGGTGAGTCGTGGTTGAGAGTAGATGTAGGTAAACGATTAATGAGATATGTGGCAGTAGTGAAGGCAAAAGGCCAGAAAATTGTCGGCATGTTTGCGTGGGAAAGAAGAGCGAGGTTAGTTTCAACAATGTGTCAATATCAGTGTTCCGGATACCTGTTATGTTTGGGTGTGTGAGGTGGTGAGGTGAGATGGGAAATCCCACAAGCAGCAAGATGAGAGCCGAGTTTGATATATTCACCTCCATTGTCATAATATATTTAATTAACTTTTGTGTTAAAATTATTTTCAAGTAATTTTTCAAAACGAGTAAATTTATTTAGTGAATAGGATTTGCGTTTTAAAGGATATAGCCATATATATTTAGTGAAATGGTCAACAAAAATTATGTAGTATTTGTAGCCATCATAAGATGTAACAGGAGAGTACCACACTTCTAAATATAACAATTGAAGTGGTTTAGGAGATACAATGGTTGAATCATAAAAAGGTAATTTATGGCTTTTATTAATGCAAGAAGAATTACAATAGTCATGCTTATGAGAAATAAATGGAATAATTTTAGCTAGACGATGTAAAACTTGTAAGTGAGGATAACCGAGACGATGATGCCATGAGGATTTATTCGAAGCAAGATGAAATGCATGAGGCGACTTGTTGGAGAGAAGCTCATATAATCCACGTCTAACTGTTGTTTGTATCAGAAGTTGATTGGTTTTGAGATCCTTGATAATAAAGTAAGAAGAAAGGATAGAAATTAGTATATGATTATCAAGGCATAATCTAGGAAATAGAAATATTATTACGAGAGATAGACGGGACACATAGAGCAGTAGATAAGACGATAGGGATAGTAGAAAAATAAAGTGTAATGGTGCCAACATGAGTAATAGAAAGAGACGAACCATCCCTGATGATCAAGTCATCGGTACCCGTAAGAGGCGTGCAATGAGAGGGCATTGAGCTCATTAGTTACATGATGTGAAGCACCACTATCATATAGACAAGAAAGATCCGATCCTGCTTGATTATTAGCCACCATGTGTGCTTGCGGTTTTGTGGTATTATTGTGTTTAAGATAAGTGGGTAAAGGGATGTGTGGGTGGGCCTTTTTGAAGCTGGTACAAGATGATATAATGAATGTCCCTTAGTAAAGCACCATTGGCATTTGCCAAGGTAAGGCTTAGGTGGTGGGTTTATAGTTGGTGAGGGTGTTGGTAGGAGACCCGATAGGACCGGTTGGGTAGGTTTTGCCATGGTTTGAAGGGCTGTCGTGAGTGAGCATGGAAGGCAGTAAAGGGCTGATGTGGAGTAGGCCAGGTTGGAAACAGATTGCTGGGCTATGGATAATTCATGGTTGATAAGTTTTTCATGAAGTTCATGAAACTGGATAGGCGTACCTCTAGCATGGATGGAGTCAATGACTGATTTGTATGCTTTTTTGGTCAAGACCATTGAGGATGAGGTCGGTAATATCTTCAGTGTCCATGACATTCCCTAGATTAGCAAGCTCATCCACAAGTTGTTCGATGGTATGCATGAAGTCAGTAATGGTTTGATTAGGTGCTTTGGATAGTTGTCTGAGGCGATATTGGAGTTGCTTAATGTGACCCCGGGATGGGGAAGCATAGGTTTTGGCAAGGATCTACCATGCTTCAAAGGATGAGGGTGCATGGTTGATGAGGGAAGAAATAGGATATGAGAGAGTGCCCACTAAAGCACCAAATAATAGGCGGTCTTGGCGATACCACTTTGTGAAATCAGGATGAGGGGTTGAGGTTCCATCGGCTTTGATTGTTAGTGATGGATCTTTATGTGATCCGTCTATGAATTTGTAAAGATCTAATCCTTGAAGGTATGCCTCAATCTGCGTTTTCCAACTTAAATAGTTGGTGGTTGTGAGTTTAAGAGAGGAGGGAAAGGTTTCCATTGTTATGGAAGAAGGATTGTTGTTGGGGATTGTGTTGATGATTACATGGTGGGTAATAATCAGAGCTATGGAGCAGAAATAACGTGGAACTGCTTGATCGTAGGTATGGATGCTGTCCTGGCTGATACCATATAAAGTTTTTGATCGTAAATTGATTTCCATTGATCATTGGGTTCACATAAATACATGAGGTTAACAACTATAGATCCTACTTTGTAGCTAACAAATTTACAACATTCTAGAGAATAAGTTTAAATAAAAAATCTAATTAATTGAAACTATGGAGGAAATTCGTTTGGGTTAATATCTGTTAGGATTGTTCACATGAATTTTGTTAGTATTGCTAGTTTAGTGTGATTTCGTGATGCTCCTTTTGTTAAATGACCTTCTGTTATGGTTATTCACCATGATTCTTGTTAATATTGATAGTTTCATGTTCTTCATAACATATCTAATAGATATTGCACTTCAACATAAATAGTCAGCAATGGCCACTCTTTGTACATTTTCTATGTGTGCCTGTGCGTGCCCCATGTACTAGTCATTATGAATTATGATAGTAACATAGTTTTTGCATAAATGAAAGCACGAAAGAATTAGCATACTATTGCTTGTCATCTCTTGTTCTTGAAGTCTCACCTACTTATGTGTTACTATCATAATTCATAATGCATCCAATTTTTGTTTAGAATTATATGCAGTTAGTAAGAAATGATAATAATTTTAGTGATTTATGTCAAATCCATTGGATTGAAAAAGAAAAGAAAAAACATACAATATATGGGGGTGTTTGGTTACCTTCTTCAAAACACAACTGTGTTAAGAAAAAGTCATCAAGATGCTTTAAGGATAACACATCTTTTTTTCCCATTAAGAAGCTAGCAAGCACTTTTCCATAACTGTTTGGATACATTAAAATGCAGTCTAAATAATCTAACCCAAACACCACAAACATGGCCAACTATAAACTTCAAATGTGTTCAACATCGCAAGCATAGTAACATTTTAAAATATGACATTGCGATCGTTAAAAATAAATTTAAAAAGAAAATTTGCTATAAACAGCATAAGCGGATACGTTAGATTTGAAGCACAATTGTCACTTGTGAAGGATCTTGACCACATGCCAAGTAGGTGCCACACAAGCAGTTTAATATATCTAATAGATATAACATTTTTTTGGAATGAAAAGACTGATACAAGAGTCACTAATGTTCAACTACAAATTAGGAACCCAAGGTTTGATATCTTAAACATTTTTTTGGGTTTACTTATATAGTTTATATAATCTCATACTCATAAAATTCACATTTTAAGGTCACTAACAACCAAAAAAGGTCAACCTCATGTACTGAATCATAATATGATTCGTAGTGCAACACACAACGATAATCCACTAGTTATTGTAAAATAGAAAATATCAAAAAAAATTCTCACCATATTTCTGCAGGTTCTTAACAGGTCTTTTACCTGTGATCACATCAAAAAAATACAATATCATCATCTCCATTGTATGTACTACAGGGCCATACAGTGGTTAGTGATGATAATACTATATTTTCTCCTGGAAACAAGCAATAGTGTCAAGCTAATGAAAACATTTGTACATCAGCTCTGTATCATAGCTTAGTATGGAGATACTTGGCAAGATGGTAAATGTTGCTGAAGTCAACAACCATCATTTTTTAGTCTTGGTAATATTTATTCATTTCATATCAGTTTATTTCTATCTTTTCGTTTAATATCTATAGTTTCTCATACATACTTTCATTTAGGTTTGCATTGCAGCTTCTTAGGTTTTAGCCAATTTATGTGATACTCTTCACCACCGTATTGATGTATTCACCATAGCAAGGTCTACAATAGGTGAGTCTCTGACTTTTAGTTGACAGTATGTGTGTTGCATTCTATCTTGATTCACCATAGCAAGGTCTACTATAGGAGTATCACTGTTTTCATTGGTTGCATATCTTTCCCCATACTTTGTTTTTATAAAGGCTATAAAGTCTAGATTTATTCCATAAAAGCAATCTGCAAAACATACTTTTTCTTCATTGCAATTTTATATACTATTTGGTTTCATACATAAGAAATTATATGCCAACACTTCTCTTTTTTTTTGTTCGTTCAATTTTCTGGTCTGATAACCATCACTTGGTATCAGATCTTGTTTCGTTTGAGGGGCTGTAAGTTAAATCTAATCAGAGGTTGAAGAGTCACGAATTGAGTGAAAAACAATCCAACCAACGGAGATGTGTGAAAAATGAATGTAAAGGATTCATCAAAGAAGGTGGCTTTGCATTTGTTCGTTTAAAGGTTAAAGAAAATGTTAAAGGCGGTAGCTTGTTTTCTTGATCGGTGGAATTGGGCTCTTGGAAACAGGTTTGATCAGAAAAGAACTAAAGCTGTCAAAATGGCTTTGGTATCTTTCAATGACATATCAATATTCGATTTTGATTCCTACTAATTATCATGTATGGGCGGTGGCGGTCAAAGTGAAGTCGATAACGAATGCACATAGGATATGGGAGACAAGCGAACGACAGTAGTAGGTGAAAGATCAAACCAAACGAAAGAAAAACAAGCTCTTGCTTTATTATTTCAAGCCATACCTAAAGATATGGTATTGAAAATGGCGTGTTACAACGACCCGGAACAAGTTTGGGGTTAATTGAAGGCACAATATTTAGGAGTAGAATGAGTAAGAGCGACTTGACTTGCAACATTGAATAGAGAGATTGAAAGTTTATGTATGAAGGAGGGTGAAATGGTTGATGATTTTGTAACAAAGTTGGTTGGTTTAGCCTCAAACTCAAGAAGTCTTGGATATGTGCTTGAAGAAGTCAAGTTGGTTAAAAGATAGCTATATTTGATGCCTAAGTCATTTCTTCAAGTCATAGCTTGAATGATCAATGTTTAGATTTGGATTCGTTGCTATTTGACCAGGCCGTTGGAAGATTGAAGGCATACGAGGAGCGTATAAAAGGATCAGAAAAGGTGGATGATACTCAAGAAAGTTTACCGTTGACCAGAAAAGAAACTCACAATTGTGATCATTGTGGCAGTGGAAATTCAAATAGAGATGGCTTTGGATGTGGCTGGGGAAGAGGTTGTGTGTTCGGAAAGAGTCAAGATTGAAATGACCATTTCCAGCGGTATAAAAGCCATGTAAAATGTTACAAGTGTGGCGAACATGGACATTAGAACAATGAGTGACCAACATGTGAAAAGAAAAATCAAGGAGATAATTTGATTGAGGAGGAATAAACACTACTGTGAATGAATGGTGGTATGAATAAACGATTAAGGAGGTGATTGATGGTGTTAATCATATATTGGGTCATAAGTTTGTTAAGTGTAATTCATATAGTCTCAGAAGTCAAGTTACGTGTTTATTATATGTTACGTACATGTGCATGTAACATGCAGTAGCATGTGTGTCGGGTGTGTGTCTAGTATATCAATCAATCAATCAACGTACTCAGTATATCCCGCCATTAGCATGCTAAGGCAAGGTCTGAGGAGGGTGAGATGTAGACAGCCTTACCCCTACCCCGTAGGGGTAGAGAGGCTGCTTCCAGTGAGACCCTCGGCTCATGACGCTTGATCAACCGTCCGAAACGATTTTAACGTTATTTTCACTGAATAAGTAAAATAACGTTAAAATTAGTGCAATTTTACTTTTGCCCCTCAAGAAGCTATCAACACATATATACATTATATGTGCGCACCGCTAACGGGGCGTTGGGTGTGTGTCTAGTATGTTTGTCCTAAATGCTGGTTATGCCATATGTAGCTAGTTGGCAGTTATGTAGTAGTGGCCCTTGTCAGTTTTTGTTCGTGGTCTTGTAAGAGTCAATATGTATGGCTTTTGCCTAGCAATTGAGTAAGAGAGTTTGCAATACTGTCTGTGTGTTTTCTCTTATTAATTCACAAAGTGCAGGTCTGATCAACATCTGGTATCAGAGCCAGGTTGGTTTGACGCGAGAGAAACACGATGGCTAACACCTCTTCGAGTCAGGCGCTACCTCCTCTTCTGGTGTTCAAAGGGGAGGGTTATCAGTTCTAGAGTATAAGGATGAAGACGATTTTAATGTCACAAGATCTATGGGATTTTGTGAGTACTGGGTACAATGAGGAAGACAATGATCGGACCAGGTTGCAGGATCATCGAAAGAAGGACGCTCGTGCATTGTCGTTGATTCAACAAGCTGTACATGATGAGGTTTTCTCTCGGATTACAACAGCTACAACATCACGACAAGCATGGACACTTCTTCAGACAGAATATCAAGGAGATTCGAAGGTCAGAATGGTTAAGTTGCAGAGTCTGAGACGTGAGTTTGAAACTCTTCATATGAAAGAAGGAGAGGCTGTTGCATAATACTTGTCAAGAGTAATGAAGAATGTGAATCAAGAGCCTGCGTATGGTGAAGTAATAAGCGATCAGTGGATAATTGAGAAGGTCTTGAGAAGCCTTCCACAACGGTGGGATCATGTTGTAGCCGCTATTGAGGAGTCAAAAGATCTTACAACTATGTCTTTTGATCAACTTATGAGCTCTTTGCAAGCACATGAGGCACGGGTCAATCGAGGCATAGTTTCTGGGAGTGAGGAACAAGCCTTACAAGCTGTAGTAAGAGAAGATGATAGAATGGGTTATCGTGGAAGAGAATTTGGTGGAAGAAATGGATTTCATGGACATGTACGTGGGAGAGGACGATGTCCTGGAGGTTTTAGAAGAGGACGTGGTACAATGCAATGTTACAATTGCAATAGGTTTGGTCATGTTCATGCGGATTGTTGGAGCGAACCGCAAGTGCAAGCTGCTGTAGGAAATGAAGAAGAAGAGGATTATAGGTTGTTTATGGCAGTGGGGTGTGAAAATGATTGACAGAGAAGTATTTGGTTCCTTGATAGTGGTTGTTCGAATCACATGACTGGAAGAAAAGAGTGGTTTGAACACATAAACGAACAAGAAAAGACAAAAGTGAAGATGGGAGATGGGAAAAGCATTCAAGTAGAAGGAAAATAAAAGATTAAACTAAGCATTGAAGATGGAGGCTATAGGACTGTTGACAATGTTCAATATGCTCCTAAGTTAGATTATAATCTTTTGAGTGTGGGCTAGTTGATAAAAGGAGGCTACAAGTTGATGTTCGATGATGAGAAATGTAAAATTATTCACAAACCAACTGACCAAGTTGTGTGGGAAGTCAATGTTACAGGAAAAAATATGTTTCCCTTAGATGTAACAAAACTGAAATCCTCTCACAAAAGTCTAATGGCAACTACCTGTAAGGAGTCATTTATTCAGCACCAATGGTATGGACATATGTATGAGCAGGGCTTAAGGATGCTGAGTGATCAGAACATGGTCTATGGGCTACCAAAAACAATCAAGTCCTGGACAACATGTGAAAGTTGTGCACTTGGAAAACAAGTTAAGAAGCCATTCCCGAAAGGTAGTATAAGTGCAACTCGTGTGCTTGAACTACTCCATGCTGATCTTTGTGGTCCAATTTCTGTGCCATCTTTGGGAGGTAATTTCTATTATTTTCTGATAATTGATGATTTTAGCAGAATGGCAGGGGTTTTCTTTCTAGTAAACAAGTCAGAAACTTTTTCTAAATTTAAAGTGTTCAAAGCACTAGTTGAGAATGAGTCTGGAAGGAGAATTAGCACACTAAGAACACACAGAGTTGGAGAATTTTGCTCAAATGAGTTTAATGCCTTTTGTGAAGAGAATGGTATTCGTAGGGATCTTACAACACCCTACACGTCTGAGCAAAATGGTGTAGCGGAAAGACGAAATAGAACCATAATGGATATGACCCGTAGTATGTTGTCTGAGAAGACTTTGCATAAGAAGTTTTGGGGCAAAGCAGTTGCAACAACAGTTTATTTGTTGAACCGATTTCCAACAAAAGTATTAGAGCATTAGACTCCATTTGAGGTATGGACTGGACGTAAGCCAGATGTTCATCATTTAAAGGTATTTGGAAGTGTAGCTTACACTTAAAACCCCATCAACTTAGAAAGAAGCTGCATGCTAAATCCAAGAAGAGCATATTTGTAGGTTACTGTACAATCTCAAAAGCATACCGGCTCTTTGAATTAGAAAAGAAAAATATTGTGGTATGTAGAGATGTGGTATTTGATGAGAGTGCTAAGTGGAAAAGTGATGACAAGAATTCTGATGGGTTTCCCATGGGTATAATGGGTATAGATCAAGACTTGTACTATGATTAAATGACAATGAAGATGGTGAAGAAAGTGGGTCAGCAAGTACTAACCAAAGTAGTGAAAGTGTGCAGTCAACAAGTAAAGAAGTGACTAGTAATAGTGATGATGAAAGTACCTAAGCTAACCTACTACTGCACAAAAGGTAAGGACCATAAATGATCTGTATGCCCATACTAAGCCTATTCGACCAAATCCAATAAATGAAAAGGATGTTCCTTCATGTCAATTTGCTCTCTCTCTCTCATTGAACCAGTTAATATGAAAGAAGCACTCAAAAGTATCCAATGGGTTAAGGCAATGGAAGATGAATTACTTTCATTGGAGTCTCACAAAACGTGGACTCTAACTGAGCTACCAAGTGACAAGCAAGCCATAGGTTTATGCTGAGGGAGAAGTTTGCAGATACAAAGCTCGACCGGTAGCTAAAGGTTATGCTTAAGAATATGGAAAATATTTTGGAGAGACCTTCTCTTCTGTTGCTAGATTTGAAACCATTCGATTGGTTTTGTCATTGGCAGCTATGAATGGATGGAATTTATATCATATTTGCATGAGGAAGTGTACGTTTCGCAGCCACCAGGATTCGAGATCAAAGGAAAAGAAGACAAAGTTTATAAATTACACAAATCTCTGTACGGACTGAAACAAGCCCCACGAGCTTGGTACAGTTGTATTGATACATTTTTTTGTGCAGCATGGGTATGAAAGGAGTGAGAATGAGCCAACTGTGTATGTCAAAAGGGTAAATGAAAAGGAACTCATCATTATTTGCTTATATGAAGATGATATCATCTATACCGGATCCTCAAACGAATTGATTGATGAGTTCAAACAACATATGTTGAAGGAGTTCGATATGACAGATATTGGTATTTTGAATTACTTCTTAGGATTGGAAGTAATTAAAGGCAAGGAAGGAATTTTTCTGTCACAGAAAAAATATGCTAAAGATCTGCTTAATCGGTTTGGTATGATAAAATGCAAAACAGTGACAGTTCCAATGATCCCAGGTGAAAAGCTTCAGTTAGATGATGGAGGTGATATGGTGGACTGCTATATGTATCGAAGCCTTATAGGAGGATTAATGTATCCACTCACTCACGTCCAGACATTGCTTTTGCAGTTGGAATCGTATCACTATTCCTGCAGCAACCTTCAATATACCATCTTGGAGCAGCCAAAAGAATTCTAAGGTACATTGCTGGTACCATAGAATATGGAATATGGTATGGTAATAAACAACAAATTATCCTAACTGGGTATTCAGACAATGATTGGGCCGGTTCCTCTTCTGATATGAAGAGTATTTCTGCACATGTGTTCTCAATTGGATCAGGATCAGTCTCATGGAGTTCAAGAAAACAAGGAGTTGTCGCTCTCTCTACAACAGAAGCCGAGTATATATCAGCTGCAGCTTGTGCATGTCAAGCTATATGGCTCAGGAAAATGATGGGTGACTTAATGCATGAGCAACAACTTGCAACCACTATTTTCTGTGATAATAGATCTGCAATATTTCTCAACAAAAACCAGGGTTTTCATAGTCGCACAAAGCACATCAGTATCAAGTATCACTTCATCAGGACTCTTACGGATGAAGGACAGGTGAAGCTGAATTCTGTGGCTACGCATGAACAGATTGCAGATATATTGACAAAGGCATTGGGAGCAGAACAATTTCTTTATTTAAGAGAAAGATTGGGGGTAACGACTATTTGAATTAAGGGGAGATGTTGAGTGTAATTCATATAGTCTCAGAAGTCAAGTTATGTGTTTACTTTATTTTACGTACGTGTGCATGTAACTTGCAGTAGCATGTGTGTCGGGTGTATGTCTAGTATATCAATCAATCAATCAACGTACTCAGTATATCCCGCCATTAGCATGCTAAGGCAGGGTCTGAGGAGGGTGAGATGCAGACAGCCTTACCCCTACCCCGTAGGGGTAGAGAGGCTGCTTCCAGTGAGACCCTCGGCTCATGATGCTTGATCAACCGTCCGAAACAATTTTAACGTTATTTTCACTGAATAAGTAAAATAACGTTAAAATTAGTGCAATTTTACTTTTGCCCCTCAAGAGATGTCGACACATATATACATTATATGTGCGCGCCGCTAACAGGGCGTGGGTGTATGTCTAGTATGTTTGTCCTAAATGGCGGTTATGCCATATGTAGCTAGTTGGCAGTTATGTAGTAGCAGTCCTTGTCAGTTTTTGTTCGTGCTCTTGTAAGAGTCAATATGTATGCCTAGTAATTGAGTAAGAGAGTTTGCAATATTGTCTGTGTGTTTTCTCTTGTTAATTCACAAAGTGCAGGTCTGATCAACAAAGTGTTGGTCTGCAGGAAATAAACAAGAGTTTTAAGGGTTAACGTGATCATGCATGGTAGATAACTTGGAATTAATAAGCATTTATGTTTTTATATGTGATGTTTAATTTGATAGTTTATTAGTTGGAATTGGTATTCTAGTTTGACCGTATCTCATGGAAGTAGACGTTGGAGGAAGGGCGAAGTTGAGAAGAATGGGTCATTAGGTTGTACCAATTCTATAGTAGTATAAATGTTTGTATGTTTTCATTGGTTGCATATGTTTCCACCTTCTTTTTGTAAAAGCTATAAGTAGTCTAGATTTATTCAATAAAAGCAATCTGTAAAACGAACTTTTTTTTCATTGCAATTTTATATACTATTTTGTTTCATACTTGAGATATTATATAGCAACAATTCTCTTTTGTTTTTTTGTTCGTTCGTGTTTTTGGCCTGATAACCATCGCTCTCTTTATTCTCTTTAAACAAAATCAAATCAAATTAAAAACAAACGAAATAGTTTTTGAAGTGAAAATGATTGCAGCAAGTGAATTGTCTATGCTCTATCACTACAAAATGTACTATGTAATATGACTTTTTGTAAGTTTGACCCGTTTAGATTTTTAGTTGGATGTAAAACACACACATATATTAAAGTGAGTTTTGTTACAATGGCCTATTTGAACATTTCGTCAGATGTATTTAGTGTATTAAAGTAAGTTTGGGTAATTTTGATCCGCTTACATTTTTAATTGGATGATATATATATATATATATATATATATATATATATATATATCGTATGAAGATATTGGACCCATATAAATTATCCATGGGTTGATCCGTTTCTAATATGGGATAATCTCAATTATTGTCAAGAAGATAAAGATAAGAAGATAAAGAAGACGTGATTTTCAAGATAACAATTAAAGTTGTCAGAGATGTGATTTTTTCAAGATATCAATTAAAGTATCCAGCTACGAACTTTATGTCAATTAAAGTAGCCCGCTACTCTGCCCACTATAATAAAGATAATATTAATTATTCTACAACAAGACAATTTACTTTTCTAATGGCCGACAAGATTCAATTATCTTCCATAAATGGGGCTCTATAAATTGAAGGCTGTGTGGTATTAGAATGCATTCGAAAAATTACTTAGAATTAAATGTATGAAAAAACCCTCTCCTAAAAAACTTGTATTATCAACCACCCAATGTTCAAAATCTTTAGATTTTCAAGTTATTATTGCTCCACCCAATTGTAAGGAAATCATTTGTAATTCAGATATTCAAGAAATAAATCAAGGTATTATTTAAATATGAGTTGTTTAATTTATGTTTCTGCCATATTGCTATATTGTTTGTTATTTAAATTTTCATGCTCTCGATCCTTAATCGCATTTGGTATCAGAGCCATGATTACTCAAGTGATATTATGTCTAAATACTCTAATTAATTATTTGTAAAAGTTATAATGGAAAAATTTATTGAAAAAACAACGTCATATTTTGAAGATTTAAAATTATGCTGTGTTGGCAAGTCCTATCGGCTAGACGGTTGGATTAGCGTAAGGCTTCAAGATAGAGAGCAGCCGGACCACGTCTTGGGCTTTGGGGATGTTCCCTCAGTATAATCTGAATATTTCAAAATATTGATTAAGTTGATTCAAAAAATTTTTTCATTAAAACAAATACAAATAATGAATCAGATATCTAGATTATTATCACGAAGAGATCATAGCTCAAATACTTTAGCTAATGATCAAGAGGAAGATTTAAACAACAATATGAATTCTTTAGAAATAAGTATTTCTCAAATTGAAAATAATTTATTAAATTGGAATATACCTAAACAAGATGTAAAAACTATATATAAAATAGGAACTTTTGATTTTTTACAAGATTACTCAATCAAAATGACTGAACAAATTATTCCTATAAATAAAGATCATCAAAATTACAATTATTATCTAAAGAAGCCATATTAAACCATAGAAAGAATTATAAATTTTTACATATAGGATTAGTACAGGTAGCTATAAAACCTATGTTCAGATTAGGAATAGACGCTCCCATATTAACTATATTAAGAGATGCTAGACACACTAATTTCAATAATTCATTATTAGCTATGGCTGAATCAAATATAGCCAATGGTCCAATATATTTTAATCGTTATCCTAATTTTTCTATAGGATTATTTGATCCAATCATTCTTGATACTTTAACTTTAACAATAAAAACAAGAAATTTAGAATTTAAAGAAAAAACTAATGCTGCAGTCGTAATATATAGAGTTTATTATAAAACTATGACTACTACTATAGAGCCAAAAACTAAATTATCATCTCCAAGAGATGAAACTATATTATTTGAAGCAAATACTATGCATGCAAAAGTTATAACACCAAAAAGATTGAAATGGAATGAAATTACACAGTCTTTATCATGGAATTTACAAGATATAAATCCACCAAATCCTATAGATACAGAAAATCAAACATCAAATATAATAGAAAATTCTGATGGATCAACAGAAATAATTCTAGATATTCAACATCAAGTAGTAGTATAAATAGTATAAATAATATACAAAGAAATAATTTAATAAGATCACAATCAATCAAAATAACAGGAATATATTATTCTAATTCTATACGTAAGACTTTTTATGAACAAGAAGAAGATAATAAATCTGATAAGTCATATAATCCTAGTAAATCTGATATGGATTTTTTAAAACAATTATGAGTGATACTAGAATACGCATCACCTGAGAAAGCATGTAAGAAAACAAAGTCAACACAATGGTTGGTGAGTTCATAAAGTTTATAAGTTTAAAAAAATATCTTTAGCAAACCTCTTTCGGTAAAACCTTAATCTCATTAACACCACATGTAATATCCACATCGGTATGCTTATATATAGGGCATACCCCTGAGTCAAGCCTACGACCCGTCCAGACGCCGTCCCACCACATACTAATCCGCATATGACACTGTTGTTAATAATAATTAAGCATTTTACCTACCATTCAACTCGGTCTTCATCATAGCTTTAGTTTACTGTTTCAAAGTTTACAAGTCTATAGCATTCATAAGTATTATCTTCAATATAAGTTTAACAAGCATCATAGTTTCACACATCATAGTTTATCTTTCACTAATCTCATGCATGGGTACAAGCCCTGCTCTAGCATTCGTTTAGCAATCACGTAGCCCACGGCTAGATACAAGCCCTGCTCTAGCAGAAGTTTAGCCATTACGTATCTCATGAATTAGTTAAGCTTAGTATCCGAATAGTCTAGCAATTACGTGTCTCCTGTACAAGATACAAGCCCTGCTATAGCAGAAGTTTAGCCATTACATATCTCATACATAGACACAAGCCATGCATACACAAATAGTTTAGCATTACATATCTCATATAAGCAGACACAAGCCCTGCTCTAGCAGAAGTTTAGCCATTACGTGTCTCTTATATAGATAACAGCTTAGCATCGTCATAGTTTAGCTTCCACGTATCTCAATGCATGGATACAAGCTCTGCTCTAGCAGAAGTTTAGCAATTATGTAGCCCATGATTAGATACAAGCTTAACATATCACACACAATCGTAGTTTCAAGCATATAGTTTCAAGTATTAGCATATAGTTTAAGCATCAAGTTTGTAGCATAAGCATCAAGCCTCTAGTTTAAGCATCAAGTTTATAGTATAAGCATCAAGCCTCTAGTTTAAGCATCAAGTTTATAGTATAAGCATCAAGCCTCTGGTTTAAGCATCAAATTAGTTTAAGCATCAAGTCTATGGCATAAGCATCAAGCATCTAGTTTAAGCTTCTAGTTTGTAGTATAAGCATCGAACATCAAGTTTAAGCATCAAGTATATAGCTTCTCAAATAAGAGTTTCCAAGTATAAGCATCATTGTAAGCATTATGATTATGTTTAAAAACATTAAATATTATTTCAATAATTTCATAAATTTCGTAACATGCTTCTCAGTCCCGAAGTAAAAACAAATAAGTTTAAAAAAGGACAATTGAACTCACCTTATGGTTGATGTGTTTGACTAAGTAAGATAAGAATGCACGCTCTTTGTGTTTGCACTTGTGTGATGTTCACGATCCTGTATTGATTTCATAATGTTGTAGCTTATAAGCATATGTTTGTAACGATTCATTGTGCGTGTAAGTGTTAGTGTTAGCCCTAAAGTTGGCTAACACTCGTAAGTCTTGTTCATTATCCGGCCCAAAATTTGCTATATTATATAAAGTAATATTGTTTCTCTTTCCCAGTTTGAAATTTCTCAACTTAAAGTTTGGTTTAAAAGTCACAACCTTTGATCCTATCTTTAAGTCTTTGCATGTTTTGCATCAAGGTATTATCGTCACCTTTGCAACATCTAAAATAATGGTTCACACATTAGTTTATCATTGTTTCTTAAACGTTCATTTATGTGTTCGTTACTTATTTAAAATCCCTTGGGTCGGATGTTATGTTTTGTGAGCCCCGCTTAAGTAAGGTGGGCCAATGGCTTGTTCCTGAGCTAGGCCCATTATGTAAATCAATAATTGGGCCAACTAACATGAATTTGGGTCGTATAAAACTTGTGGGTCGATTGTTACATGGGCCGTGAATAAATCCCATGACTAAACAAGTTAAATGGGCCGAAGGTGTGTTATTGGGCCGAATTAATCAAAGTGGCCCAATTGTTAAATCTAGACCCAACTGATTTGGAGTGGTCGAATAAGTGGCAGCCCACTGATCTTGAGTTAGTCATCCATTGGCAGCGAACCTATGGGATTTCTTTGTCTAGGGTTCGCCTAAGTTCAAGAGGTTTGGCCAAGGGTTTGGGTTCGGCTAGGGCTCACACGTTCGGCTGGGATTCGAGGGTTCGGTGAGCATGGGCCTGCATGGGATTAGGTTCGCCATTTAGAATCAACAGGTTCGTTCGAAGTGTAAGCAGCAGGGTTCGCTGCTGTGGAGGTTCGCCCGCCCAAGGTTCGTAAGTAACTAAGGTTCGGTCGATGGTGGCTGGGTTCGGTTGATTTGCCAGCGAACCTAGTTGTTGAAAGGTTCGTGGCAGAACCTCCGTGGGTTCGTTGGTCTCCTAGGGTTCGTCCCAAGTCCAAGGTTCGTGGACACACATAGGTTCGGCTACATAGCAGAGGGTTCAGGGATGGAGAGGTTCGGCCAGGGTTCGGCATATTGCATGTTCGGCCAGCAAGATAACAGGTTCGCACCACGGGGGTTCGACCATGAACCAAAGGTTCAGCCGAGGCATGCTTCGATAGGTTCGGCCATGTGTAGCCATTTTCACGAACCTGTAGGTATCTCCATCATCTTCGTAGACATGTGAAATTTCGAAGAGTTCCATGGCTCACGCCTAGCTCAACTACCCTCATGAAGCTCGAATGAAGATTTAGAATCGAATGGTTTAAGGTTTTATACCGGTTATACATGTGATAGAATAAAAGTGTGTAAAACCCTATTTTCAGCCCCTTAAATGCCTCATACGTCATACCTTGATTTTCAACAGCCAAATCCTCAGATCTTTTGTATTTTAGGTAGAGGAGATTGAGAGCTTCAAATGGACACCAAGAATGCGCGATTTCACCAAGAAATGACCAAGATCTTGAGTTTTGAAGGTGGAAACTTAGAGAGAGAGGTGACGGGTTGGGAGTGTAGAGAGAGAGGGTTTGTGTAAAATGAATTAAAAGAAGTCATTTGATGTTTATATACCCCGTGGGTATTCAGGTTCGTTTCGGTTGCTCGGTTCGTATTTTGGTTGCGTTTCCGGCACGTTACGCGCGTTTCTCGTAAATTAAATAAAAACACTTTATTTTAGGATGTTTAGAATTTGATTATTATTAGAAATTATTTTAGATATCGAATTCTTTAAATTATTTATCGAGATATGTTATTTTTACACGTTTCGTAAATTCTTTCGCGTATGTACGTATTTTAAATTTAAAATAGTTTCCTTTTAATTTGTTTCTGATGAGTTTCAAAATTGTAAAATAGGAAATATTATTTTTTTCTTAAATTTATTATCGTTCGTGTCGTTTTTGTTTTCGTTTCGTCAGAACGCGTTGCCATCGCGCGTATTCGTTCGAATCGTCATTCGAACGAACACGACGATTGTGTGGCTTTCCAACTTTTGTTTTCTACTTTCCAGTCATTATTTCAGAACATAAAACTCTCAGATTTATTCGTACAGATCGTCACCTATACTAATAACTCATCAGTTTAGCATTCTGTAACAACAACCGTTATAATTTTGTTCTGTTTATCCTCACATACGTTTATACATAATAGCATCAAAACAAGTATCTGTGTGTCAGTTCTGTGTTGTCTGATATGTTTCTGACTGTTAATACCTAAGGTTTTAAATCAGATTTCAGAAAATCACATAATAGTTTAGTGTTGAGCCTCAAGTGTAAATAGCATAAACATAGTTTCACGTAATGTGTACCTGAGTTACTGTTCAAGTTACTATAGCGATCACTCTTCCGTCATTGATTCCGGCACTGATGTTACAGTCTCCTCTTGTCAGAGAAATTTCGTCCCGAAATTTAAGAATCGTTATCCGGTACGGCTTCCTCTGTAAAGAGTTGGGGATATTTGTGCTTCATGTGATCTTCGCGTTCCCAAGTAAACTCAGGTCCGCGCTTTGAGTTCCATCGAACCTTAATGATCGGAATACGATTTTGCCTCAGTTTCTTAACCTTGCGATTCATAATTTCCAAAGGTTCTTCAACAAAGTGTAAGGGTTCATCCAATTGAATTTCTTCAACTGGAATAACGAGTGATTCATCAGCTAAGCATTTCTTTAAGTTTGAGACGTGAAACACGTCGTGTACACTACTAAGTTCATCTGGTAGTTTAAGTCTGTACTCCACGGGACCAATACGTTCAGTGATCTCGAACGGTCCCACGTACCGTGTTGTTAGTTTTTCTTTCTTTACAAAACGGACTACGCCTTTTCATGGGGATACCTTTAGCATAACTCGTTCTTTCACTTGGAATTGCAACGGCTTGCGCCAATTGTCGGCATAGCTCTTTTGTCTGCTTCGCGTAGCTTGTAGCCTTTGTTGTATCTGAGCGATTTTGTCTGTAGTTTCTTGAATGAGTTCCGGCCCGGTGATACGATTATCTCCCACTTCAGACCAACAGATCCTTGACCGACATTTCCGGCCATAAAAAGCCTCGAATGGGGCACAACCGATTCTGCTATGATAACTGTTGTTGTAGGAGAATTCGATTAATGGCAAATGAGAATCCCAATTCCCACCGAAGTCTAGAACACAAGTTCTTAACATGTCCTCCAGGGTTTGTATGGTACGTTCGCTTTGCCCATCTGTTTGTGGATGATAAGTTGTACTCAAGTTTAAGTGTGTCCCCAGAGATTTCTGCAAAGATTGCCAGAACCTTGATGTGAATCTGCTATCACGATCTGAGATGATAGACAATGGCACACCATGGCGTACCACTATCTCGTTGATGTAGAGTTTTGCTAGCTTATCCATCGTGTAAGTTTCTCGCATAGGCAAGAAATGAGCATATTTGGTTAATCGATCAATGATAATCCAAATAGTGTCATGTCCACTGGAAGTGCAGGGTAGTTTAGTAACAAAGTCCATAGCTATCTGTTCTCACTTCCAAAGCGGAATTTCAGGCTGCTCCAGTAAACCTGATTGTCTCTGGTGTTCTGCCTTCACTTTGGCACACGTGAGGCATCGAACAACGTACTCAGCTATGTCTTTCTTCATACCCGGCCACCAATAAAATGCTCGTAAGTCTTGGTACATCTTATCAGCACCGGGATGCACAGAGTACTTGGTCTTGTGTGCTTCATCAAAAATGAGTTTTCTTAACTCATCTACTGCAGGAATCCATACACGATCCTTGTAGTAAACAAGTCCATAAAGCTTTGTTTCAAATTTCTTTTCTGCTCCACAATCTAGTTCTTTCTTTAAGTTCCCTCGTCCCATAGTCTCTTGTTGTGCTTGCATAATGTTGTCGTGTAAGCTTGTCTGCACAGTCATCCCCATTGCTCTGACGCGCAAGGATTTAACTCGTTCCTTCCGGCTCAAGACATCAGCTACAACGTTTGCCTTGCCCATTGTTTCCCCAATGCATAATTTTTTTTGAACGGCGAATGTCTTAATCGTGTGAGTCTACTGTTTTCAGGCCATGTCACCAAGTTCTAGTTACCTAGACCTCTCATGAGCCACCACAACCACCCAGGAGAAAACCCCACTGGAAAACCATTGACCTTCTTCAAACTCCTTTTTCGCTGCAGGAAGGATTTGAACCCAAGACTACCCATTTGAAAGAATCTTAACATACCATGTAGGAAAAAATGTTTGAATATGTGTTAATCGTGTCAGTAAAAGTGTGTGAATCATATTTGTGTTTATCAAGTTCAAATACGTTGCTCTTACTTTCAAATTCAATCAAATTCGTGTGTGAGAAACTATGAGAAACAAGAAGAAACTTGAACAAAAGTGTTATATATTAGAGCCACAAGGGAAACCTAAAATCAATTGCTACTACTTCAATTCAGAATCAAGCCGATAATTTCAGTCCAAACATCAGAAATCAAAGGGAAGGCCATAGATGAATTCAGGCTGTAGAGTGGAGGTTGCAATAGATGCCATTGAAGAGCGACACAAGATCAAACATGTAATTGCAATGAATTTAGGAAGGAATAAGAGGCCTAATTTGAGGAGGGGTGTGATGACTTTGAAATTAGGGCTTGGTGCAAAATTGATAAAGAAGTCAAAAGATTTTAAAAGGAAAAGTGCAATCAAACAACTTGTTACAAAAAATAAGTACACTGGTGTGTTTAGAAGGATGAAGAAAGCAAGATGCTACCGTTGCAAGGTTCATGGCCATGTGATTTGGAATTGCCCAAACCGAGCAAAAGTCACAAACCACAGGAAAAATAGGCAGATTGCAAAGAATTCATTTGATGAATAATTAGAAGGTAATAAATCTTAATTTCTTGTTAATGGTATGAATTTGATGGGATGAAATTAAGACAAGTCTTACCTCTCCCCTTAGAAATAGAGAGACTGCTTCAAATGAGACACCGGCTCATGATGTTTGATTAACCAACCAATCGAATGCTTTTAAAGTTATTTTCACAAAAATTAAGTAAAATAACGTTAAAATTAGTGTAATTTTACTCCCTTAGGCCAACACGTATATACATTATATGCTCAAACCCCAAACGGGGCCACTTTTGGGTATTAAAGATGTGTTTATGAAATTCAAACCTTGTTTTGGGTTTGAAAATGGGCCGATCGTCTAGTTGACTTAGAAATAAATGGAATTGGTGTAATTAAGATCAATTTAAATGGAAAAGAAACTATGATAAGTTTTATTTCATATGTCCCCGGCTATGGAAATAATGTTTTTAGTTTAAAACATCTCGTATGCCAAGGATTTGAAGTAGAATTCGATGGGGATAAATGTAACATAAACATAGAAAAATAAAAAATTGATCTTAATATGTTTAATAATGATCAATTAGAAGAAATTATATATTATATATATGTATATATATAGACAGCGGTCTTCATAACCGCTTTGAAGATCGATCTCAACCATCTAAATAAAATGAAACTCAATCTAGGTCGTCTAAATTCGACAGTTGGGCTGTTTTCTGGCGGTTCCGGGCGGTTCTACGCCCTTTCTCCTCTGTTCCATCGATTAACGACGGTTTCATGCCATTCTATAAAATCTGCCGACTCATATGCCTTCACTCATGGATTCTTGTTTAGATTACTGCCATTGAAGCCATCAAAGCCATCGTTGGAACTCTAAAGCTAAAATTTAGGGGATGGCGGAGCAACATTAACGTGCAGAAGAAGAACAATAAGCCGTCATAGGTCAACTCCAATTAAATTATGTACTTACAGAAATTGGAAGAAGATGTGAAGCTTATGGCTTGAAGACCTAAATTTGAACCTCTCTTGTAATGGCCCTAGATCTTCTTACAATAATCTTAATTCTAGTACTCAATTTTTTTTTGTTTTATTTTCTTAAATTTGTGATTTGGTTGTTAATTGACATTTTAGAGTTTTTAATTTGTGGTTAGCTCGTGTCGTCAGCTCTTTGTTAGATATGCCACTAAATCTTCTTCCACTAATCCCAATTCAGGTACTCACTCAAATTTTTTGTTTTATTTTCTTAAATATGTGATTTCGTTGTTATATGACATTTTTGGGATGTTAGTTTGTAATTAGTATGCTACAATGCCATGTTTCAGAATATGAAAATGAGGATTTACGTCTTGCTCAATTAGTTTTAGGGTATCTGGATATGATTAACTGTTTTTTATACTTTTAACCAAGAGAACACTTGGTCAACAAACTTACAGACTCACTCCTTGATGGTCCAGATGATCACGTGTTATCTTCATGCTGGACAGATTGAACTTTCGGTGAGCAAGAAAAAAATTTTATTTATAATTTATGTTCAATATGTCAAAGAGATAGAACAAACACCTAACGTGATTTAGTAATTCAAGTGTTTTGTTAAAATCCTTCATAACTACCATATGGAAATCTATCATTTAAATTTCTTTACAATAAGCAAAGAAGTTATTTCTTGATAATCTGCTACTTTTATGTTTGTTTAGTAAAAGACATTTCTAATCTGACTGTTTTCTTTCCTCACATCATGTGGTTTACATCTTTTTATTTGATTAGTGTGTTTTATTTGTGTTTTTGATAAAAGATTACAACTTTGAGATGATGATGATATAGGGAGTTTAGCATTTCAAGGAAGACCTTAGTTTGGACAACAAGATTACTAGAAATATGTCAATCTTATTTTTATTATTGGCTGAATTCAAATTTCTTATTTTGCTCATCTTCGTTTTAGATTTTTTTTTCATCTTTCTTTATTTTTACCACCATCTTGAATCCATAAGTTGTAACTCATAAAGATAGTTTCATTACTTTACTTCTTGATTCAGATAGTGGAAGATTTGTAGGAGATGATCTAGCGAATGTTGCCAATTTACGAACGATTAACACACAAGATTTCAGGCAACAATGTTGCAATGTCATCACAACTGAAGACACTGAAAGATTGTATGTCAAGAATTGCCAAGCTCGACTCCACCACCAAAGGAATCAATCCTTCTATTAAAAGATGAAATATCACCTCAAACAGGGTCGTCTCAAGCGTTTATGGGGCCTAGGCGGAATTAAATCAGGGGCCCTTCTATTACATATAATAGTTAATGTTAAAAAAATTCCTCTTTTATCCAGGCTTGAGACCAGTAATAATAAACTAATAGTTTATAAACAACAGAGTTAAAAAAAATTATTTATAAATTTGTTACATGCATAAATTTTTTAAAAAACAAAATGAATTATGTTAGAAGTTGTTAACACAGCCTCAGCAATAAGCAAAAAACTGTAGAGAGAGCAAAAAAGCGAAGAGATACAAAATAAAACTGAATACAACTAAAAGATGCTTACATTTCCAATGGCAAGTAATCCCTTGTGAAAGAAGAAAATGATCATCATAAATGAGAAAAAGACGCAACCCCAATCCTTCTATTCCCAAAATGTCAAAAATTAAAATTTAATATCTTTGCACGCATTAAACAACTATAGAATGTATTAGAACAAATAAGATCATTAACCGAGTAAAATACAATATTAGTGGTTGTAACTTGTAAACACTTGCTTTTCCAGTCATTTACCTCCAAGCCAGTCATGATGTTTTAGAAGATCAAAAACTCTCTGTCTTCCAAAAACTAAAAACAAATGAGCAAGCTACACTAAATCAACAAGAATGAAAACATTCTGGCTCTGAAATCTAAATTTTCAACTAAATTAAGATCCGCAAAACTTCAACCATCCTAAATCGAATAAACGATCCAGTAATCATGTGAAATAAAAGCATATGCTGATATGACGAACAATTCGAAAGCAAAACGACACAAACACAAATTACACAATCAAAAGCTATCACCTCACAATTAGTAGACAGATTAAAAGAAGAAGATAAGATAAACCTGTTACAGATAGTGAAGAGTATTAGAGGCTTCCACTATTCGATCGACTCATCTACTTCAACAGAGGGATTGAGATAAGAAACCCTAGCATCTAAACTCTAAGTGAGCCAATGAGAGATTGAGAAGAGCAACCGAGCGGTGATTTGAGGAATGGAGAATCAATAGGCTTTCCAACTTCCGACTCACGCTTTACGTCTTTCCATTGGGCCTGGGCCGCCTTGCCCCCGCGCTTTTCCAGATCCCAGTCAACATCATGTGCTGTTAAAAAAAAGCCCATATACATGTAAATTAATTTTTAAAAATTGGGGGCCTTATATTTTTGGGGCCCTAAGATCTTACATGGGTTGCTTAGCCCATTTGGCCGGCCCTGAGTCCTCAAAAGATTGCTTCATATGAGCTACTGCAGCAATTCAAATGATCCAAAAAACATATAACCTTCTTCTTGCAATGCCTAATGACAAAAGATTAAAACAAACAGTAACATTGATGTTATAAGCTTTAATTTTTTTGAAGTTGATGAAGTCTACAGTTTCTTTCCCCAACATCTAATCAATGTTGACTGATTCAAAAGCTGTAAGTAGTTTAACTTTAGACTCCGCTTTCTGTGTTACTTGATTTGATCAAGCCCATACTTGTCCTCTCATAAACATACTCTTTAATGGGTACATAATCTTCAACAGCTTCTGTACAAAATGGTATTTCATTATGGTTTCGTGGTCTTATGAAGGGTCATGTGGTTGCTACTTAAGGAATTCTTGAGTATTTTTACAAGTATGTTGATTTTTTTCTAATGATCTTCTACCTTACAATTACGTGTACACGTATTGCCATTTGTTTCATTTATATGCTTTAGGTTCCTGACATTGCTTCTTCGCCCCATAACAACAGTTAATCAAAAATCTTCTTCAAGAAGTCAAAATGATAACGGTAACTTGTTAATTTTTAAGTATGTTGAAGTATTATATGGATGTGCTTATGTGGTTTCTTGATATGAAATTGATTAGCAAAAACTCTCCATTTTACAGCGCAAGATAGACATTTGGGCAACTAATTTTTCAAATTTTGTAGATATTGTAGTGTAGGTAAATTATTCTTAAATTATTAAGTCCAACTCTTGTTGTTTTAACTGTTTTAATGACTTCATTATCATAATATATGTATATATATACATAGCGAGAGCTTCTGAGATGCATAAATTAATTATGCTTCTTTGTATGTTTGATGATGACAGGGTTGATGTCATGAGAAGTTTTCGAGTTACGTCATATGACAGTGGAATTTTCATCAATGATTAATTACGTGTGATGTGTAAACATTTAAAGATCGAAAGATGTTGCTTATTACATTGCTATGACATTTTTTGTATTATGTTTCGGATCAAACTTTTTAATGTTATTATTTACAATCTTCTTCAACTTTTGTTTATATTTATATTATTAATAATGTGTCATTGTAAAATGTGTTATACAACAAACGATATGTACTTTTTACCGGCACAAAATTTGAGCCTTTAAAGGTCTTTTTTATATTGTGGCAAAATAAAAGTGTCATTAAAACTAACATGGATATGTAACTAAAATTATTTTTTAGTGGCATAAAAATTGTGCTACAAAAGTCTCTTTTTATTTTGTGCCATAAAAAAAGTGTCACTAAAAGTCTAAAAACTTTGTGCAACACATTGAAAAAGTGTCATTAAAAGGTTTTAGCATCACCATTTCCAGTGACACTTTTTTTGTGTGCCACACTATCTTTAAGGGGTTTATAGTGGCACTTTTTTAGTCTTTTGAAACACTTTTTGTATGTCATTAAGTGATATTTTATTTGTAGTGGATGTTTTATTTTCTGGATCAAGCATAGATATACATATAGCAACCTGTAAGTTCACCTCCTTGATAAGCCTAGGGGCTATAGTACTAGAACAATATTTACTGCCTACTATCATAAAACTTATTGAGACCGATAAAAAATAAAAATGATTAGGTAACTTCCTCTCCTAACAACCCTCATTCATCTCATTTTGCTAATCTGAATACATATTTTTTCTATTACCTTCGTTTTTCATTTATTTAATTAATGTTGTTTGAAATATTGTTTTTGCTGTCTTATGAGCTATACTATGATCATAACCAATATTGTTCTTTGGTTTAGTAGAGATAGATACAACTTTGTCATTATTACATATACCTACCCTGTCATCGGACGGGTATAAAACTAGTTTATAAGGGTTTGATCAAATTTTAGTTATTAAATTTAAGAAAGGTATGTTGGAATCATATCTTGAAGATTATTATGATCATATGAGAAATGAAATTTGTTATGATCATATGAAAAATGAAATTTTTATGATCATATGAAAAATGAAATGATAAATCATGATGATATTGAACATGGTTTGGCTAATGATCTTGAAAAAAAATATGTTTACTTGTGTAAAGGTTAATTCTATCACCATAATGGTTGAATTCCTTGATTGCCTTGAATATTTGGATTTAGTGATTAAGTACAAAGAAATGTTTAACATTGGTTTTGACAACATGTTGATTTGGTTTTATAATGAACATTTGAAGTTTGTGATGAGAAAGAAATACCACATGTGATAGATGGGTTTGAAGTATAATTGCTACATTTTTATTTGATAGAAAAACATATGGGGGGCTTTATGAAAATCACTAATGAGGATGAGCGGTTTAAAGTTGTTGAGAAGAGGAGGTTCCCTAAGAGTTTAGACACTAAGTTAAAAATGTGCGCGCTATTTGAGATACTTAAACTTGGAAGATTGTTATTATGAAGTTGTGAAAAGGAAACAAGGTGATGTGGTCAAACCAATGCAAGAAGGGACTGAAATTTTTTGAGAGCAGTTTGGGAATTATGAAACTTCGGAAGTTGACGGTGATATAGTTTGGGTGACAAGAAAGGTAAGTGCTCATAAGGAATGGCCATATCTTTGTGGTCTAATTGACGGAGACAAATTGAGGAGAAGTACAAGTCATCCAAAGAAGCTAGTGTGGCCGAGTTTCGAAGCTATCGGAAGAGACTTTTGGTGACTACTTTAAGAATTGAAACATTAGATTCCGATGTTGTTATGGCTGCTATTGATGTTCTTGATAAAGGGTAAAGTTGTAAAGTTACTAGTTTGAAACTAAAGACTATAGCAGGGCAGTATCTGGATCAAGTGCTGGTTGTACAGGGCTGAACTATTTCGGACAACAGATTGCAGGGGCTGTTGTGCAGGTTCTGGATAACACAGGGGCTGCGCAGCCTGTACAAAAGGTGCCACGAACTGATTGCATAAGTTTGAAGGCAGATCTGACTAATGCAGGGGTTGAAGAAGACTCAAATGAAGATGATGATTTAATCATCGTTACAAGTGAAGATGTCTAAGATTATTGAAAACTTGTGCATATGTGAATTATGGGGAGAATGCTAGTTAATTAAAATCTTAATGGGTCAACTTGGGTCAGAAACTTATTAAGTTTACTTGTAAATAAGCCCAAATAATAGTCCAATATGTAGAAGTCAATTAGGGGTATTATGGTCCAGTTTGTATTTGACAATTAACTGTCAAATACGGTTTGTCAGTTGAAAGAAGTTGAAATATAACTACCGAATCGTAGATGTATAAGTATGTTAATTGTGTCTGTAAAAGTGTGTGATTCGTGTGTGAGAAACTATGAGAAACAAAAAGAAATATGAATTCCTTGAGAAAAAAAAGACTATAAGACCATTCTTAATACCCACCCCACTAAAGTAGAATTCGATGGAGATAAATGTAACATAACGAGAATGTTACATGAAAACATAGAAAATAAAAAAATTGATCATAATATGTTTAATAATGATCAATTAGAAGAAATTTATAAGGGGTTTGATCAAGATTTAGTTATTCATTTTGAGAAAGGTATGTTCGAATCATATCTTGATCATTGTTATGATCATATGAAAAATGAAATGATATATTCATGATGATATTGAACATTGTTTGGCTAATGATCATGGAAAAGAAAATAAGTTTACTTACATAAAGTTGATTCTATCATCACAATGGTTGAATCCTTGATTGCCTTGAATATTTGGATTTAGTGATTAAATACAAAGAAATGTTTAGGGTGTGAGAGGAGGGAGAACGGGGAGCGGGAGCCGCTGTGGTCCGAAAATCAACCCCGCCAGGGAGCAGTGGCGGTGTGCCCACTGGGTGCCGCCGAAGCATGCAACCCTGCCCGGCCAGCAGGGGATGCATTACGGATGGTCTAACAGGAGTAAAAATCTAGATTTTAGCAACACATTAACACAAAGTTGATCTATGTTGTTAAGGTTAAGATTTTTAAATAGGAGCGGTGCATATGTGAAAGTACTAAAAAATTCAACGTCTCCTGCTTAAAAATACCGCAGTTAAAAATCAAAACTGAGAGGCCCCGAGTCCCGGGAGTCCCCTCAGTTGGCAAACATCAAACCCATAGTTCTTAAACCATAATTACATTACTATGGCAGCGGAATATAAGGTTATCACATAAGATAAGGTACATATATTACACATGTTAAAACATAGCCCATTCTTCTAACAGTTATATAATACAGCCAGTCTATGCCAGGGTAGTATTCAACATATGCCAAGAGCCGTCTTGCCATTCTTTCCAAACTATTCAACCTGATATGCATGTAAAACAAGTCAGCTTTATGCTGGTGAGTTCTGAGTTATAATTTTAAATAGAACTTTATCCATTCATATCATCATATATCATATTTTAAATGCATAACATACATATCATCAATCATACGGTGCATAAATATAGCCTTCACTGTTGACCGAAGTCAACAGGCTTGTGCAGCACAAGACTCTTAAACTATCAACCCGCAGCTGATAACTCATACATGCATAAGATTTATTTAACACTATCAACCCGCAGCTGATAACTCATACATGTATAAGATTTCTTTAACTGAACTGGCGACACACAGTCGACAGGCTTGTGTTTCCACAAGACTCTTTAACCATCAACCGAAGTTGACGGCTCATACCGGTACAAGACTTCTTTACATACATCATTCATACTTAACATGGTTAAAATCATTTAAACCATCATAAGCATAAACACTTTACCGCACCGCAGTGCTCAACATTTGCCCAACCGCAGCCGGGACTTCAAAATCACATTTCCTACTCGACCTCGGCCGAGACTTTAAAAATCATTTCCTTCTCAACCACAGTTGAGACTTAAAACATTCTTTACCTGAAAACATTCTTTACCTGATCCTAATCAGGTTGAAATCTCTTTTATACAATAACTTTATAATAGGCATAAAACATTCTTTACTGTAACATATTCTTTTCTGACCGTAGTCGGTTAAAATAATCATTTTCATTAAATAACTTTATAACATGCATATCGGCCCAAAACGATAAAACATTAAAAGAGGGCTACAAAGAACTCACCTGATGTCTCACGGTTAGCAAGATCACTCACAAACTGGTGCTAACGGCGTAACTCTGCACTGGGTTACGTTTAATAAGTTATTTATGTTTGAACTTACTGATTAAATCTTTCAGAACCTCCAATGTCAAGGACATTGCCTTAATAGTCATCAAACCGATATTAGATTGATAACACACTTCATTAATCAGAATAATCTCGGATTAATCAAATAGTTAATGTTGTTGATTATAGTGCTATAACAGTTTCTAGACAGTTTAACGGCTTAGGAATGATCAATCCTTGTTATTGATTACCCCAAATATCCTGGAATATCCCAATGTAACCTTAGAATAGGTTTAACAACCATGTTTAACATACTAATATGAATGTTGTCATAAACATCAGATACTCGTTCCAGTGAGTATGTTAATGATTGTGATTAGTTTAAAACACTTAGAATTAACCTTGTGTGTCCAAACATTAACCTAACTAATCACCTACCCTGTCATGATCAAATGGTTTAAACCCTTATAACCATTGTTATGATTCCATGCAAACCGGGCATTACAACGGCTCAAAACAACGATTTTCCCATTAACAGTTCGAGTTTCTCGTTTATAATCAATCCTAGCCATCATCTAGGCAATAATCAACAACCCTAACTATATCATTACGTTCAGAAACAAGATTTAATCAATCATTATCCATCTAGAAGGTTCAAGTGAACCGTTACCTAGTCGGACGGAGTTCTGCGTGTGAACAGATGATCCGAGCTTGCACAAGCGTTCCCTGGTGCGATCTGAACCTTGAGAAGCCTTCACAACTGGGTTTTGATGAATTAAAGGGTGATTTTTCGTGTGTGGTGGTTGGAATCATCGAAGATAAGAAGGAAATATACCTCATGGATGAAAAACTGACTTTTTAAGCCAAAGTTGCGTCCGGATGACATCAGGCGCATCGCCCCATGCCAGGTGGTGGGCTGGGGCGTACCGCGCGGGGGCTAGGGCGGACAGATATTTTCATTGTGCTCCGCGCGTACCGCCTAGGGTCGGCGTGTGGTGCGGGGCGTACCGCCTCAGGCCATTTTCATCAACTTTTTGATTTTATCTTCGTTTCGCGATTCCAGACAATCCGTAAATCCGTTTCGCGCACGGTTTGCGCCCACGTTCACCATTTCTCGCGTACTATACTCCTGTAATAATTTCGATTGTCAACTCAACGTGAATTTCATGCGCGATCAAATGTGCTAAATCTTCAGCTGTTACAAATCTACCCTCCTTACAATAGGTTTCGTCCTCGAAACCTGTTACGTTTCAAACAAATGTGGGTAGAGTCGTTTCATCTTGTCTTCAGTCTCCCATGTAGCCTCAGATCCTTTTCGGTGTTTCCATTGAACCTTAACTTGTCTAATCATCTTGTTACGTAATTGTTTTTCTTTCGTGTCAACTATTGCAACTGGTTCTTCTATGTAGTTCAACCTTTCATCAACTTCAATATCATTTAAAGGCACATATGCTACATCATCTGCTAGACATTTTCTCAGATGTGAAACGTGAAATGTCGGATGAATTCCACTCACTTCATCTGGCAGATCTAATCGGTAGGCTACCTTACCAACTCGTGCCATTATTCGAAAAGGTCCAATAAATCTCGGACTCAGCTTTCCTCTTTTCCTTAATCGAATAATTCCTTTCCATGGTGAAACTTTTAACAGTACTTGATCACCTACCTCAAACTCTATTGGTCTCCGTCTTTTATCGGCATAGGACTTCTGTCGATCCTGTGCAGCTTTCATTCGTGCTCTAACTAGCTGAAGCTTTTCAGTCAAATCAATTACTGCAGCTTTACTTCCCACTTCTTTCTGTCCTACTCCTCCCCAACACACAGGTGCCCTACAACGCCGTCCGTACAATGCCTCATATGGTGGCATGCCAATACTAGCATGATAGCTGTTGTTGTATGAGAATTCCACTAATGGTAAATGATCATCTCAGCTACCACCAAAATCAATAATACAAGCTCTCAGCATATCCTCTAAGGTTTGAATAGTCCTTTCAGAATGTCCATCTTTTTGAGGATGATATGCAGCGCGATATTGAGTCTTGTACCCATCGATTCATGAAACTGTTTCCAGAATCTGAAAACAAATCGTGTGTCACGATCGGACACTATAGAAAATGGAACTCCATGTCTTGTAATTATTTCTTTCACGAATAATTCGGACAGTTTCTCCGACGTATAAGTCTCACGTATAGGCAAGAAATGAGCACTTTTCGTTAATCGGTCTACAATCACCCAAATAGTATCATGACATTTTGCCATGAAAGGCAACTTAGTAATAAAATCCATGGTGATGTGTTCCCACTTCCATTCTGGGACTTCTAGAGGTTGCACATAACCATAAGGTTTCTGATGTTCAGCCTTTACTTGCGCACATGTCAAACATTTGTTTACGTACTGCATTACATTAAACTTCATACCTGGCCACCAATAATCCTTTCGGAGGTCTTGATACATTTTTGTTGCACCAGGATGAATAGAATAACGTGACTTATGTGCTTCGTCTAGAATCCTTGACCTGATGTCCCCGTTTCGTGGAACCCACATTCGACCAAATCGGATCTTAACGCCAAATTCATTTTCTTCTAGATTCTTAACTTGACGAAAAATTCTTTCGAAACCAACACTGTCTTCCTTTAGTCCTTCCTTCTGTGCATACTTGAGCTCATTCAGAAAATCTGGTGTTATCACCAAACTGTAAGACTTAACCCGTATCGCAGGGTGTTCTGTCTTGCGACTTAGTGCATCAGCCACCACATTGACCTTGCTCGAGTGATACAAGATCTCACAGTCATAATCTTTGAGTAGTTCAAGCCATATTCTTTGTCTCATATTCAAGTCTTTCTGTTCAAAGAAGTATTTTAAGCTTTTATGATCTGTGTAGATTGTACATTTAACTCCATATAGATAATGCCTCCAAATTTTTAAAGCAAATACCACAGCAGCTAATTCCAAATCATGTGTTGGATAATTAGCCTCGTGGATTTTCAATTGTCTTGAGGCATACGCTATTACCTTTCCCCTTTGCATAAGTACACAACCCAAGCCCAGATAAGACGCATCTGAGTATACAACCATGTCCTCATTACCATCCGGCAATGCTAAAATAGGAGCTTCGGTTAATCTCTTCTTTAGTTCTTCAAAAGCCTGTACCTGAGTTGGACCCCAATCATATTTTACTTCTTTCCTAGTCAACTTTGTCAACGGTGTAGCAATCTTAGAAAAATCCTGAATAAATCTTCTGTAATAACCTGCTAATCCGAGAAAACTACGAACTTCCGTTGGTGTTTTCGGAGGATTCCATTTCATTACTACTTCTACTTTAGCTGGGTCCACCATTATGCCTTCTGGACTAATAACATGACCTAGGAACTACACTTCTCGTAACCAAAAGGAACATTTAGAGAACTTAGCTTAAAGCTTTTCTCTTCTTAGCATTTCAAGTACTTCACGGATATGACACGCATGATCACCTTCACTCTTTGAGTTATTAAGATTTCATCAATGAACACAATCACTGATCGATCAAACATGGGTCTGCACACCCGATTCATCAAATCCATAAATGCTGCAGGGGCATTAGTTAACCCAAAAGACATTACAAGGAACTCATAATGTCCATAACGTGTGCGAAATGTTGTTTTTGGAATGTCCTGTTCTCTCACCTTTAGTTGATGATATCCTGATCGGTCAAATAGATCATCAATTCTTGGTAACGGATACTTGTTCTTTATTGTGAGCTTATTTAATTCTCTATAATCAATGCACATTCTCATGCTTCCGTCCTTTTTCTTGACAAACAACACTGGCGCACCCCAAGGTGACACACTTGGTCGTATAAAACCTTTGTCTAGAAGGTCTTGTAGTTGGGTCATTAATTCTTTCATCTCTGTTGGAGCCAGACGGTACGGTGCCTTGGTGACAGGTTGAGCTCCTGACACAACATCAATTTGGAATTCGATTTCCCGATCAGGTGGAATTCCTGGCAAATCCTCAGGAAATACATCAGGAAAGTTATACACCACGGGTACGTCTTCCAATTCTTTTACCTTAGATTCTTTATCGATAACATAAGCCAGATAAGCCCCACACCCTCGCCTCATAAATTCACTTGCCTTAATCATTGAAATGACTTTAGGCACATTGAACACTTTATCCCCGTAAACCGTTACTGCACTCCCATTAAGAGCCGTTAAGAAAATCATCTTTCGTCGACAAACAATGTTAGCCTCATGTTTGGCCAACCAATCCACGCCCAAAACTACATCAAAACCTCCTAACGTAATCAGAAACAACTTAACAGGGAATCTATGACCCTCTATATCAATATAACAATCATCATCAATGGCCTTCGTTACTCTAGACGATTTACCAAGAGCAGTTTCTATGTTAAAGGCATGTTATATCTTTTTAACATTTGCATGCAGTTTATCACAAAAAGCAATAGCCACAAAGCTCATACTTGCACCAGAATCAAATAGCACTGAAGCAGGGATATCATTAATCAAGAATGTACCTGTCACCACATCAGGGTCTTTGGCTGCCTGATCTTTGGTCATAGTAAAGGCACACGCTTTTGCCTTTTGCTTCTCACCTCCCTTGCTACTTTCAGGTTTGGTAGATTCAGTAGTTATTGTCTTCGGTTTAAAACAATTCTTACTCATGTGACCTAGTCCACCACAATTGTAACATTTTAGTATACTTGGACAATTATACGAGAAATGTCCAGTTTTTCCACAACTGTAACACAAAGTAGTCCCCAGACGACATTCTCCCCCATGTTTCCTTCCGCACTTAGTGCATGTTTCAAATTCTTCTACCTTAAGCCTTTTCATAGGAAACCTCGGTCTATCATTTCTGTTTCTTTTGAATCCAGGTGACCACTTTTGTTTCAATTCCTCCTTTATTGGTTCAGCTTCAAACACATCATCCCAGACAATGCCGCTAATTTCTACAGCTGATTCAAAAGTTCTTGGAGCATGCGCCTTCACATGTGTTCGGACTCTAGGTGGTAGTCCTTCCACATATAACTTCATCCTACGTTCCTCCGTGTTTACCAAATGGGGAACCAATCTTGACATTTCATTAAATTTTGAAGTGTATTGCCGATGATTCATACGTCCAGCTTTCAATGTCAGAAATTCCCTTTCAATTTTATCAATTTCATCCTTTGGACAGAAGTGTTTTATAAATAATTCCTTCAAGTCCTCCCATTTCAAGTCCTCCACATCAGTAGTGGTCTTTGACTGCTTGATAGTGTTCCACCAATGTAGAGCTTCTTCAATAAATGAATGAGCTGCAAATTTCACAGCTTGGTCTTCCCGGCATTCACTGATAGCGATAACCGCCTCCATAGCTGAAACCCAGTGGCAGGTGGCCACGACATCCTTCTTACCATCAAAGGAGGGTGGATTGCATCCTTTGAAGGCCTTGTAGTCACAACCCTTCAGTTTCTCTGACATAGAATCACCGCCCTTATTCCAAATGATCACAACTTCGTCTTCTTTGGTGCTTTCCTTAATTCCTTTAGACTTGTCTTTCAGAGTATCCTTTAGTGCCTTTGCAACCAAGGCTGGTAGCTTCTCATCCATGATTTGGCAGACCTCATCAGAAATAGCCTTCACTACGATAGGCTCTAGAGAAAACTCGTCATCATTCTCTGGTTGCTCGTTGTGCTCGTGGTCGTCTTCGTTGACAGGTTCTTCATTATCGATACGTGGTTCTTCTGGTTCTGTGGTTGTTTACGTGGTCTACGCTTTTGTCCAGCCATCTAACTATCTACAGGATGCAACAATTGATGAGTCAGTACAGGATAAGTTTAGCACGAAATAAGCTTTGTAAATCGTTAATGACGTTGATCAGGTGTTATTAAACATTTACCCAACTCATAGGCTCTAAACGTTTCCCATCCCATCCCCCCAACGTGCACGACACTAACTATCTTTCTGACCTTGTACCTACGTCTTAACTCATACATAACATTCAGCTCGTGGCATCAAACTACCTGTGACTGGCATTCTTATCATTCTGTCCCATTTTCAGTTTAAGTCCAGCCATTAGGGATGACCGGATCTCTCAAACTATGGCTCTGATACCAACTTGAGAGGCCCCGAGTCCCGGGAGTCCCCTCGGTTGGCAAACATCAAACCCATAGTTCTTAAACCATAATTACATTACTATGGCAGCAGAATATAAGGTTATTACATAAGATAAGGTACATATATTACACATGTTAAAACATAGCCCATTCTTCTAACAGTTATATAATACAGCCAGTCTATGCCAGGGTAGTATTCAACATATGCCAAGAGCCGTCTTGCCATTCTTTCCAAACTATTCAACCTGATATGCATGTAAAACAAGTCAGCTTTATGCTGGTGAGTTCTGAGTTATAATTTTAAATAGAACTTTATCCATTCATATCATCATATATCATATTTTAAATGCATAACATACATATCATCAATCATACGGTGCATAAATATAGCCTTCACTGTTGACCGAAGTCAACAGGCTTGTGCAGCACAAGACTCTTAAACTATCAACCCGCAGCTGATAACTCATACATGCATAAGATTTCTTTAACACTATCAACCCGCAGCTGATAACTCATACAAGTATAAGATTTCTTTAACTGAACTGGCGACACACAGTCGACAGGCTTGTGTTTCCACAAGACTCTTTAACCATCAACCGAAGTTGACGGCTCATACCGGTACAAGACTTCTTTACATACATCATTCATACTTAACATGGTTAAAATCATTTAAACCATCATAAGCATAAACACTTTACCGCACCGCAGTGCTCAACATTTGCCCAACCACAGCCGGGACTTCAAAATCACATTTCCTACTCGACCTCGGCCGAGACTTTAAAAATCATTTCCTTCTCAACCACAGTTGAGACTTAAAACATTCTTTACCTGAAAACATTCTTTACCTAATCCTAATCAGGTTGAAATCTCTTTCATACAATAACTTTATAATAGGCATAAAACATTCTTTACTGTAACATATTCTTTTCTGACCGTAGTCAGTTAAAATAATCATTTTCATAAAATAACTTTATAACATGCATATCGGCCCAAAACGATAAAACATTTAAAGAGGGCTACAAAGAACTCACCTGATGTCTCACGGTTAGCAAGATCACTCACAAACTGGTGCTAACGGCGTAAATCTGCACTGGGTTACGTTTAATAAGTTATTTATGTTTCAACTTACTGATTAAATCTTTCTGAACCTCCAATGTCAAGGACATTGCCTTAATAGTCATCAAACCGATATTAGATTGATAACACACTTCATTAATCAGAATAATCTCGGATTAATCAAATAGTTAATGTTGTTGATTATAGTGCTATAACAGTTTCTAGGAATGATCAATCCTTGTTATTGATTACCCCAAATATCCTGGAATATCCCAATGTAACCTTAGAATAGGTTTGACAACCATGTTTAACATACTAATCTGACTGTTGTCATAAACATCAGATACTCGTTCCAGTGAGTATGTTAATGATTGTGATTAGTTTAAAACACTTAGAATTAACCTTGCGTGTCCAAACATTAACCTAACTAATCACCTACCCTGTCATGATCAAATGGTTTAAACCATTATAACCATTGTTATGATTCCATGCAAACCGGGCATTACAACGGCTCAAAACAAGGATTTTCCCATTAACAGTTCGAGTTTCTCGTTTATAATCAATCCTAGCCATCATCTAGGCAATAATCAACAACCCTAACTATATCATTACATTCAGAAACAAGATGTAATCAATCATTATCCATCTAGAAGGTTCAAGTGAACCGTTACCTAGTCGGACGGAGTTCTGCGTGTAAACAGATGATCCGAGCTTGCAGAAGCGTTCCCTGGTGCGATCTAAAGCTTGAGAAGCCTTCACAACTGGGATTTGATGAATTAAAGGGTGATTTTTCATGTGTGGAGGTTGGAATCGTCGAAGATAAGAAGAAAATATACCTTCTGGATGAAAAACTGACTTTTTAAGCCAAAGTTGCGTCCGGATGACATCAGGCGCATCGCCCCATGCCAGGTGGTGGGCTGGGGCGTACCGCGCGGGGGCTAGGGTGGCCAGATATTTTCGTTGTGCTCCGCGCGTACCGCCTAGGGTCGGCGTGTGGCGCGGGGCGTACCGCCTCAGGCCATTTTCATCAACTTTTCGATTTTATGTTCGTTTCGCGATTCCGGACAATTCATAACTCCGTTTCGCGCACGGTTTTCGCCCACGTTCACCATTTCTCGCGTACTATACTCCTGTAATAATTTCGATTGTCAACTCAACGTGAATTTCACTCGTAAGTATGATATTATTTGGAGCGGTTTAAAGAAATCGCTCCTAAATGCAACATTTGTAGTGATTCTACAAAATCGCCCCTAAAAACCTTTTTTTTATGGGGGGATTGATCCTAGTAAAGGTGTTCACGGTTCGATTTTTATGGTTTTTAGGTAAAACCCTAAAACGGTTTTTAAATAATGAAAACAAAAACCAATAAACCGTTAAAAATAATAACTGAACCAAACAAAACCGTTATTAAAAGTTTAGTTTTACGATTTGGTTTTCGGATTTTGAGCATGTTCATTGTCAATTGGCGAGAATTTACTGTCACTAGTGATTCTCATAAAATATGAAGCTTTAACCTGTTAATGTAAACTAGTTTGTAAGATCAATAAAGGCTGATGCTCACCAAACTCTTCTCTTGACTAAGTCTTGGACTCTCAAAAGCCTAACAGCCTTCGGAAGGAAGGAGTTAGCCTTCGGAAGAAGCGTTACTTCTAAAGGATAAATCACTCCTGCTGAAGGTTATACAGAAGAGTGAAGCTTCCGATGACCTCCTCCGCCCTTAGAGCTCAACACTTGAAGTTTCAATAACTCAGCTACTTTTGAAGACAAAAGCTTTCGAAGTTATGCTCTACAGGTTCTGGGTACAAGGAATTCCGAAGACTTGGTTCTGACAAAGATTCCATCCACTTGTAGAAATAATCAGAGCTGCTTTCTCTTCCGAAGACTAATAAAGAAGACATTTTTGTGATAGTCAGTAGCAAAGAAGATTTGTCAGAACCACAGAAGATAACAAGATATTAATGTCTTTTGTAGTGTAGGCATTTATTGTAAAGTCAAAGGTATCTTTTGTATTAATTGTAATTAATAGCGCTTGGCGTGTCAAGTCCATAACAGATACTAGTTTTAGCATTAGTTTGTTTCTAGTATTTTGTACAGCCGTGTATCCCTACGAGGATACAGTTGTAGGTCTTAATATATAATCCTTCACTGGTTAGTTAGCAAATTACGAGTGCATGATTGAGCTAAGTGTTGTAAACCTAACAGTTGAATGCAATATACTTTGACCTTGAATTTATAATTGATTTATGTATCTTGTTTCAATCTGTTTTACAAATTAAGTTGATAGAATCTCCGCATCTATCAACTTCGTAGAAGATAACTTGTGAAAGTGTTGTGTAAGTTACATAACTGGATCCAACAAGTGGTATCAGAACTTTGGCTCTCTAACTTAAGCAACTAACCATTCTTAAGTTACCAGTTGTTTATCTTCTACAACTCTTTGTTTTTCAAGCTACCTTTAAGTCAAAATGACAACCATCAGTAAGCACGACACTGAGAATGGTACTCTTAACAAACCTCCCATGTTCACTCCGGATGATTATGATACATGGAAGGTTAGGATGGAGGGTTTCATCAGGAACCAAGACTTCAAACTTTGGAAGTCAGTTCTTGAGTGACCATTTGTCCCAACTATTGCTGCTGCAGGTACTAGTGGAGCACCTGTGCCAAAAGACCCATCTTTGTACTCAGATGATGATTACAAAAAGATGGAGGTGGACTCTGAGGCATTATGGCTGATTCAGATGGCAATTCCAAACTCTATCATACATGCATTCAAGAAATGCAAGTCTGTCAAAGAGTCGTGGAACTCTTTGCAGCAGATGTATGAGGGGTCAGATGATGTGAAGGAGAACAAAAAGGACATGCTGAAGCAGAAGTTCGAAAACTTTTGCCAAGATAACAACGAGAAGATGGCTTCTCAGTATTTGAGGTGTGTTCAATTAGTTGATGAGTTGACTGCTGCAAGAGTGAAGATGAAGAATCAAGATGTCATCAGGAAGTTTCTAAGATCACTTCTTCATGCCTGGAATATATATTCTGTTGCTATTCGTAGAACAGAAAATCTTAGAACCCTTAAGCTGGGAGAGTTACTTGGTATACTTAGAGCATACCAAATAGAGATTGATGCCCAGGAACCTAAGCCTACATCTGTTCCATCAGGTTCAGTCGCTTGCTTTGTATGCCCCTATCCACAATCCACCATTTCTAAACTATCAACCAATCTACCATTCAAACTCCACACCCATTGTCACCTTCCCAGAAAATCCAACTCCATCAACCTCTTTCAAACCTATTTACAAGCTCAACTCCACTGCTCACCTCAAGCCGAGGAGCATTCATGGCCGAAGAGACCAATTATTTTAATCTATGTCAGGAGGATTTAGATGGAATCACTGCTGATGACCTCGAAGAAATGGACATCAATTATCAAATGGCCATGATTTCATACAGAGCAAAGAAGTTCTATTAGAGAACTGGTAGACAGTTTAGGGAGCATAACATGAAAACCGGATTTGGTCTAGACAAGTCTAAACTAAAATGATTTAACCGTTGTCACACCCCGGGCCGGCGGGAACGGATTGGGTTTTCCCGTCGGGCGGAAGGTTCCCGAGGCGCGATATCATGAGTGATAATCAAATGATCAGATTGTTTACATAGCACATGATAAATAAATGAGAAATGCTAACTCATCCATGATATAGAATTACAATATTAAATTACATTGTATCGTTCATAATTTAATCAAGTAAATCTACCAAAAGAATCAATGCAACTATATCTTGTATCTGTACAAGATATACAAAAGATGATTCATGTTCTTGTTCCCAAAAGCATGCTATACAAAATAAAGCTAGGTCTTCTAACAGTCCACTAGCTAAATCCTTGCATGTAAGTATCTACACCTGTTCATCACCTGAGAAAACATGTATTTAAACAAAGTCAACACAAGGTTGGTGAGTTCATAAGTAAGTTAATGTAAAAAAAACTTGATTCATTCACATGCACATTCACTATGATAAGTTTGTTACTTGTATGTTTTTTGTTCATCTGTTCTCCCAATGGCTTCTCAATAGTTATATTCACAAGTACTATATTATCCTAGTAGTGATGCTTATATATAGGGCATATGTAAGGGAACGAAGCCCTAGCCAACATCCCACCACATCACCACAAGAACTCCACACTACTTGCAATACAACTATTGATTTTCCATTCCCAATTCACATGTTTGTCCCATTGATCACCTGTGATATCATGAATAGAATAATATAATGATAGCGTTGTAGTTATCAAACTGAAGTATTGATCACCATTTGTGTAAGAAGGATATTAGATTTATTTAAATATGTTCCTTGTATTATTCTATTGTCTGTGTGTTAACTATTGTTACACTTTTAAATTATTAAAAGTGTTAGTTAACTGTATGTAATGTATTCTCAAATGCAACGTATAGAGCCCAAAAGGAGTCCATTGTGATCCTCACGTAATCAGATTACAATGCACCCGATTCACCTTTATCCATCCCAATGCCTTCATCGAAACTGTTACTAATAATATGACATGAGAGAAAATAAATTCCTCAGTCTACTAGTCCACAGGTAACGATGGATGATGTACATCTGTGTAGTTGTTCTCAATGTGGGATTGTTCTCATGTGATTAACAAAGTTGAATAAGAACCTGTCGTATTACATTATGTTAATCATGTGTGAATGATAAGCATCCTCATGAAGTTACGTTATCATGATCATCATTCAATGTAATCCATATGTTCACCATGTAATCCTTAAGCCGTAGTAAGAACAAGTCTTATTACCCTTAAGTGACGCAGGTGGTGGATGATAAATGCGTTCATACTATCACATAGTATGTTTTTAAGTTATAACTAAGTGTTATAAGTACTTGACTTATCACACTTAGTTAGTTATAATGTGGAATGATATTTAGAAGATGTTTTATCTTCTAATCATTCATGTGTTGTGAAGTGTCACCATGTTTCACTATAGTAGTTCTCATTGTTTATTTGTGTATGAATTGTCTCAATGTTTGCTCATGTAAGAATAACTAAGTGTTATAAGATATAATCTTACAACTATGTTATCCTAATGTGTTGATGATTATGAAATTACATTATCATAATCATCTTAGTTTCCCTGTTATCTCATAATCATACAAGCATGCATACAATGATAAACGATAATAAACAATTTAATATTATCTAAATCAAAGTATAAATAACATGTTAAGCAAACTTTTAAATAAATAAAAGTAAACATGTTTCTCAGCCCCGAGAGTGAAAATCAGTTAAGATTAAAGTAAAAGGGGCATATGAACTCACCTTGTTGTTGTAGGGTTGACTTAGCTTAAATAAGGAATGCACGCGCTCTCGTCTGTACTTGTTGTGTTTTCACGATCCTGTATTGATTTCACATTGTATTTCACCTTATAAGTATAATTCACATGGATTTGTGCGCGTGTATGTGTTAGTCCTAATGTCGGCTTAACACTTGTAGGTCTCGGTTTTCATTCGGTCCTTATTTGATTTCCATAGATTTCTAATACTTGATCTCATTAAGTTGAGTTTTGGCATGTGATTGTAATTCATGAATTTTTGTTTGTTTTTACTTATTCCAATTCAACCCATAACCATGGCTTAAATTTATGGTTTAAGATCCGTCTTGTTGTCTCGTTAAATTTTGAGGGGTAAAATTGTCTCATACGTATCGCCGTAATGTATTAAATTATATTCTTAGCAACGTGAGTCAGAAATCAAATCGGGCCGAATGTAGAGGGCCTTGGGCCAAGTGGAGCTATGGTGGGCCGAATTGGGCCTCATGGCCGATTAGATCACCTGGATCAAAGGATGTGTGATGGGCCAAACTCCTTAGGTTATTGGGCCAAGGGTGTGGGCTGCGAAGAATGAACCAGCTTCCATGTTGGGTCGATCTGTTGGGTCACTTAAACGAAAATTTGGGCTGAGGCAAAAGAAGTGGGCCGCATACATGTTACTGGGCCCAAAAGGTCCACGTGAGTTGCATGCATGTGTGAGCCGAATGTATTATCTTCACGGTGGACGGTGGGTTTAAATCAAGTCGAAATAGTAATCATGCACCACTCCAGATGCAGCGAACCATATGGTTCCTTGACTTAGGTTCGGCCCTGTTGGGAGTTGGCGAACCTCATGGTTCGTTCGAATAGGGTTCGCTGATGATGAAAGGGTTCGGCACATGATACATGGTTCGGCTGGTGGGGCAACAGGTTCACCACCTCAAGTGCGGTGCTGAGCAAAGGAGGTTCGCAGAGCAGGGTTTGCAAAGGTGATGGTTCGGCTGCGTCGCATGAGAAAGGTTTGGCTCATAGGGTTCGACAGTGGGTTAGTGGAACCTTGGGGTTCGCCACCCACGAACTGATTTGGTCAGCTTCTCAAGCAGGTTCGTTCGAGTGGTGGAAGGTTCGTGGACCTAAAAGTCAGCAGGGTTCGTTGATGCACAGGCTCGCTACCAAGGTATGTTCGGCACCCTTCTGTCATCCATCAGCTAGTCGAAGGTTCGGCCGTTACTTCACTTGGGCGAACCTGTTCATCATTCCCATTTAGCCCATCGGATCCATGCGGTTTCCATGCTAATGGTTCTGCAATGTCGCTACTCGTGATCACGTGAGTCTAAGGGGTTAAGGTCCAACCGGTTAAGTGTGTGTATAACAAAACCCAAGTGAAAACCCTCTTTTTCGTGAACTTGATGGCTTTGTTCCTCGAATTTCAGTGGAAAAAATCTCCGATCTGTTGTACTTTCACGTAGAGGAGGTCAAGGGCTTCGTGTGGACACTAAGAACACTCAAATTCGTCCACAAACGAGTGAGATACGCGCGCTTGAAGCTTGAAAGTTTTAGTGAGAGAGAGGGTGCGGGAAGTGTGTTTAGAGAGAGAGAGGGCAGCCAACAAATGAGAAAAACACTCTCATTTGATGTTTATATACCCTCAGGGTATTCGGCTTCGTTTCGGTTGCTCGGTTCGTAATTTCGTCGCCTATCCGGAAATTTTATGCGTAATAAATTGTAATAAAATAAAAGAAATTGATTAATTTTTTTGATGAGTTTCAAAATTGTAAAAATGTTATATATTTTATTTTATTAAATTAATTTCGTTCGTGTCGTGTTTTCGTTTTCGTTTCGTCGGATCGCGTCACCATCGCGCGTATTCGTTTGAATCGTCATTTAACGAACACGACGATAGTTTTTGCTTTCCGACTTTTGTTTTCTACTTGTCAGTCATCATTTCAGAACGTTAAACTCACAGATGTGTTTGTGTGAATCGTCACCCATGCAAACACACTGTCAGTTCGTTATTCTGAAACGACACTGTGAATTATGTTTGAATTGTGTTTCCTCACTGTCGAACTCAACTAAACACCATGTTTTCACCTTGTTTTCACATTGAAATGTCGGCCATATGATTCTCGTCATCTATGGATATCTGATCGCAACCGATTTGGTTCTGTTAATTGGTTGAACACTATTGTTTCTCGTGATTTGTTGTGCTAACTGTACTTAGGTTTTCACTTAAATACACACAACTAATGTTTCAAATGAGTGTTGTACTTACAGTATTTAAGTTTACACGAAAATACGTACAACTGTTCTTGTATTTAGAATTCTGTTAATGCAAGTACTGTTTACAATCACGTATGTACACATAGTTAATGTTTCAAGTACACATACCGTACGGACTTGCCGGCCGGTCGGGCACTAGTTTTCACAACCGTCAACAACTGGGGCACTTTGTAAGAGAGTGAAAGTATCCATGCTCTCATACATCAACTTCTGGTCAGCCAAATCACAAAGCATATGGCTCATCCAACAGTGCAAATATTGCAGAACAGCATGATTTTTCAGACTGGAGCTTTCAAGTTGAGGAAGCATCCACCTCAAATAATGCCTTGATGGCCAATGACTCCACCTATTCATTTAAGGTAACGGATGATATGTGTACCCCTGAATGCTTAGAAAAATTAAATGCTTACAAACATTTTAATGCTCAAGTCTGTAATGAGCATGAGTCAATACAAGTTCTTAAAACAAATTTCTTTGAAGTTGAAAGAAATTACAAAGAAAAGATTGAGGAGTTGGAAAAGACTATCTCCAGTTTGAAACACGAGGACACTAATAAGAAGTGTCAAATAAATAATCTTTTAGAAAGGTTAACAACTGCCAAAACTGAACTTGTATTGGCTGAAGCTTACAAAGACAAGTTTCTCAATCAAGGTGAGAAGTTTGGGAAACTTCTCAAAATGACTGAGATACCTGAGCTGGTCAAGAAAAAGGGTACTGGGTGGGTTATAAAAAAATGGAGCCTCCATCTGTCTATACTCCAATGGTGGAGGATCAATGCAAACCTGAAGCAAACATTGTGTATGATGAAGTTCTAGACATACACAAAATTCAACAAGAAAATGATTTGCCTGAATTTAGCCCTGCACAATCAACTTATTCATCTGAAGATGACACTATTGAAAATTTTGAAAAACCAAAATCGGTTAGTAAACAAAAGAAAAGAAACAAGAAAACCACACCATCTTTTGTGAAGGCTAAGTATGTACAAACAGGGAGTACATCTTCAAATGACTATGTCACTTGTCCATCTTACAAGTCACATAGGGCTAAATCAAGAAATAGAAAAGCCGATGTATCCAAGGTTTAGGTAAACCACCCAAACAAAAGTCTTGCTGAAACCCCCAAGTCAGGAAAGTCAAGTTCAATGAAGCACAGCTCAAGTTCCCCCCACAAATAGGAACTTTCAGAAACCAACAAATGTTCAACCAATGTGTTTGATGTGTGGAGACACAAATCATTATGCTGCTGAGTGTTTCTACAATCCAAGAAGTAAAATACATTCAAGATCACAAAGAAGAGAAAGTCAAAAGGGAAGATGGAGAAAATCATCTGTTTCCTCGGAAGAACAATCTGCTTCCGGAAGAAACAGATCAGCCAGGCAGCAAAAGAAGCCGTCAGAAGCAGGAACTTCTGACAACATGAAAAGAAAATGTAGGAGGTCTTCTGAAGAAAAGAAAGCATCGGAAGCACGTGTCAAGAATGCTTCCGACAAAAACAAGAAATCTCATCACTTCGGAAGAAGAAGAACATCAGAAGATAAGCCCTACTTGAAGGCAAACACCAAACCATCAGAAAAGAAGGAAAAAGTTGCTTTCGATGGTTGCTAGAAGAAGCAAGCTCTTCTGACCACTCCAAAAGTCAAGAAAATATGGAAGAAAAAGGAAACATCTGAACCAACAGTTCAACCAACTGTCCCAGCAGCAAGCTTATCATCTGTTCCACCAAAGATGATTTCAAAGAAATTTTCTTATAATGATGAAAATGGAAAACCCATGACCACATGGGCTTGGGTTCCCATCAGGAACTAACTCACTTCTAATCATGTGCTGGGACAACAAGATTCAAAAGGCAACTTGTGGATTGTTGACAGTGGCTACTCCCGGCACATGACAGGCAACAAGACCCATCTATACAAATATGAACCATTCTTTGGAGGGTCTGTTGCTTTTGGAAGTGATCCAGTGGGAGGATATATCACAGATAGGGGCACAATCACAGATAGCAAGGTAAGCTTTGAGAATGTGCATTATGTGAAAGAATTGAACTAAACCTTGCTGAGTGTATCACAGGTGTGTGACCAAAAGCATAATATCTTGTTTACTGAGCATGAAGGTATTGTCCTGACACCAGGATTTGTTGTTCCAAATGACCAAATTCTGCTCAGAGCTCCTAGAAGAAACAACATGTATATGCTGGATATGAGCACAGCTTCACCACTTAGCAATATAAATTGCTTTGTCTCAAAAGCCTCACTTAATGAACTATCTCTTTGGCATAGGAGACTTTGTCATGTAAACCTGAAAAACATGAATAAATTTGTCAAAAATAACTTATTTACAGGTTTACCAAAAAAAGAATTCATTTGTGTTGATAAATGTGTTGCCTGCCTAAATGGGAAGCAACACAAATCATCTCATCATGCCAAAGAGATAAATTCAATAACAACAGTCTTACATTTACTTCACATGGACTTGTTTGACCCTACAAGTGTGAAAAGTCTAGGTAGAAATTCTTACTGTTTGGTGGTCACTGATGACTTTTCAAGATATACCTGGGTATTCTTTTTGGGTACCAAGGATGAAACTGCTGAGATCTTGAAGTCATTTATTCTTAGGTTTGTGAATGAAAGTGACCATCGTGTAAACTTCATAAGGTCTGATCAAGGAACATAATTCAAAAACCATATTTTAAACCCCTTTTGTGAATCTAAGGGTATTACAAGACAATTTAGTGCTCCTAGGACTCCACAATAAAATGGTGTTGCTGAGAGAAGGAATAGGACACTAATTGAGGTTGCAAGGACCATGTTATTTGATGCCAAACTACCAGTAACTTTTTGGGCAGAAGCAGTCAACACTATCAGCTATGTTCAAAATAGAATATTGGTAGTTAAATCACATGGTATGACTCCTTATGAAATTTGGCATAAGAGAAAACCATTTATTGGATTTCTCAAACCATTTGGATGTCAATGCACCATTTTGAATACCAAAGATCATCTAGCCAAGTTTGCTGAGAAATCAGCAGAGGGCTACTTTGTTGGGTACTCTTCCCAGGCTAAGGCATATAGAGTATACATCAAAGATTCCAGGATTATTGAAGAGTCTGTAAATGTTCACTTTAATAAACATACTGTCAATAAACCTGGAATAGTCCCTGATTGGCTGTTTGATCTTGATAAATTCACATCTGTATTTAATCTTTTGAAAGAGTATGTTCCAAAACTACAGACAACTACCTTGGACTCCACTCAGCACACAAGAGAAGAAGATTTTCGTGTTGAACTGCTAATAGCTTCAAGACAAACCTTGGCAGAATCCACTTCAACACCTCAAGCAATCTCACAATCTGAAGCAACCAACACCTCTCGAGCTATTCCTCAAAGTGACTCCACTTCTGCACCACTGAGTCAAGAAGAAGTTGGGAGCCCTTCTGTCAAAGCAAACACTCTAGAAACTTCTCTTCCCAGAGAAAATCAACCCACAACAGTCCAACATCAGAGACTCCAAAATCTACCAGAAATTCAGCTTGAGGTTGTTCTTCCAAACCTTGAGCCAAGAAACCTGGATTTAAGTTCCCAGCTGGATGTGATTTCAAGAACCCGCATTCACAACACTCATCCAGCTGAGATTATCATTGGCAATGTTGATGGTGGAGTAAGAACAAGGAGTTCCATGCATGAAGCAAACATCTGTTTGTTTTCCTGCTTTCTATCCCAAATTGAAACAAAGAAAGTTGTTGATGCACTGAAAGGCAGCAGATGGATAGAAGCAATGCAGGAGGAACTCATTCAATTTGAAAGGCAAGGAGTTTGGAATATTTGCCCTTTGCCTAAGGGTAAATATGCAATTGGAACCAAATGGTTCTTCAGGAATAAGAAGGATGACAAATGTGTGGTCATCAAGAATAAGGCACGGCTGGTTGTACAAGGGTACACACAGGAAGAGGGGATCGATTATGATGAAGTTTTTGCTCCAGTTGCAAGGATTGAGGCCATCTGAATATTTCTAGCCTTTGCAGCTGCTAAGAACTTCAAGGTTTTTCAAATGAATGTCAAAAGTGTCTTCCTTTATGGAAAGATTGATGAGGAAGTATATGTTTGTCAACCACTTGGATTTGAGGATCCAAAGTTTCCTGATCATGTCTGTAAGCTTGATAAATCTCTATATGGGCTGCATCAGGCTCCCAAAACATGGTATGAAACTTTATCAACTTTCCTGTTGGCCAACAACTTCAAAAGAGGGACAATTGACAAGACTCTTTTATTCAAGAAATCCAATCAACATATTATGCTTGTTCAATTTTATGTTGATATTATTTTTGGTTCTACTAATGTATCTCTCTACAAGGACTTTGAATCACTAATGAAGTCCAAATTTAAAATGAGCTCAATGGGAGAACTCACTTTATTTCTTGGACTACAAGTGAAGCAAACTCCTACAGGGATTTTTATTAATTAGTCAAAATATGTCAAGGATATTCCTGAAAGGTTTAACTTCACTGATTGCAAATGATCCTCAGGTATTTAATCACAGCTATTGGTATGATTAATTTTGAATAAATGAATTTGTATCAAGGTTTAAATGATCCTTCGGAAGATAAACATAAACTATCTTCTGATCAGTAACTTACTCATCAGAAGATATTTTTAAGTCTTCAGAAGTGTTATTTAACTTTAGTCGGAAGAAATCACACTTCGGAAGACATTAATTCTTCTGAAGTATTCCTCTTCCGATACATTGCCTTTGCCTTCGGAAGCTCAATCTTCTGATTAAACAAAAATGCGTCTAAGCAATAACTATTCATCAGAAGAAGATGTCTTCCGAAGCACAATTAAATCTGATAAATCTTTCTGACCCCTCAGAAGCAAGTGCTTCCAATGTTATATTTAACATTCTTTAAAACATGCATCGGAAGTACATGTCTTACGAAGAACATCTTCTCGTTTCATGAACTCCTTCCGATAACAACATCTTCGGAAGCTAGGTGTCCCTTCTGAAAATTGTGAGTATCCTAGTGCACAACAGCTGTATCGGAAGACCTTTTTCTGACACTTCGGATTGATGTGTCGGTTTATATATATAGAAAGAATAATGATTCAATACTATCGAGTAATAAATCGAAATGACCTAAACCGAACAACACGCTACAGGAAAGTGTACCTGACGTATGAAGTATAGCTAAGGAAAGTCCGGATATCGAACCTAAGGACACAGAATCTAAGAATTAACCCTAAATAAAGACAAAGCTAAGACTAAAGAAGGAAATTACTAAACAAGGAAATTTGTGTTTTTTTTAGAAAAGTGTTCTATAAGAAAGAAATAGAGAAATAATATAACCTCTACAACTAAAACGAATTATGGAACTAAGAAATCAGATAAGGAAGGGTACTACCTAGACTTGGAATCCTAACGGTAACTTAAACAGTTTCGGGAATGAGATACAGGATATAACCGGTCAATAAATATATGACAACTTAAGAAACACTCAGAAACATTAGATCACAAGGTCAGTCTCACTAATACTAAAGAATGTTCCAAAGAATCATGTGAAAGATCACCGAGATGTGTAACGGATTACCTAATCAGTCTCTCCAAACACAGATCGTTTAAAGATTCAGAAGATCGTATCACGTGGTAAGTATCAACAATCTCAATACATCAAGAGTGTAAGGATGTATAGGAATCAATCAAAATATATGTGTTAATACCTTGAATAGCAAGGAATCCTAAGGTTCAAATGGCCAAAGCAAACCCTAATAGAGTTAGATGCGAAATCTAATCCTAAAATTGATAAAACCGGTCAAAACACGTAGTAAACAACTAAGACTCATCAATTGGACATCATCATGCATTTATAGATCATCATAACAGCAACAAACAATCAATATTAATCATATATAATCTGATCTAATCATAAACAATCCAAATACCATAAAAACAAACACGAAAACCGTAAAAATCAACTGTTCGTCATCCAAATCTAGGTAATACAATAAGTTTAGCCAAGAAACATGTTTAGAACAGTAATAATATGAAAAACATTCAGAAACATATCCATGGATTCGAGTACAAACGAAAAATAATCAAGAAAACAAGTAAAAGAACCTGAAAACGCGTTCCGAGCACTTGTATACGCGATCTGAGACTCCCCCGAGCGTCCGAATCGATCCCAAAGCTCCAAAATCTTCCAAAATATGATTCTCCTATGGTTTCAGCTGTCCTTGGGTGATGGATCTGCGAATTAGGGATTCCAAGTGCTTAAATATGTGAAAAATAGCAAAAGGTTCACGAAATGGGTCATTAGCCGGTTCAAAGGGTTCAAAAGGCTCAAAATGGGGGTCAAAAGGGTCGGTCAAAGGCCACAAAGGCCGGTCAACAGACGCAGCTGGCGCGCGGGTCTTGGGTCGCCCGGATTGGGTACACGCGGGGCAGCGTGTGTGTGTATCTGGTATGACAAGCGGGTTGGGGCGGGTACCGGTTCCTCATGCGGGAATAGGGTGGATTTTAGGGCTGATGTGTCACGCCCTGGTGCTGCCACGTGTACCAGGAGGCTCCCAAGTTCCAGATTTGCATTTTTACCCCCTGAACTTCCGGAAACCCATTTTTAAGCCCTGAAACTTCCTGAAATGCCACTTTTTTAACCCGAAACTTCTAAAAGTATATTTTTAGCTTCCAACTTCATCAAATTTATTCGGGCTTCGGTTCTCTTCTCAATTACGAACGTTTATTTCGCGAAACCTACAAACGTAACATAAAAAAAATAAGTAAAAATTCATTTAAATATAATAAAAACTAAATAAAAATCTAATAAAATAAGATAAAATCCTATAAATTAAATAGTAAAACGATGTGTAAATAACGACACATTAAAAATCCCCACACTTGAACTTTGCTTGTCCCTAAGCAAACCTAAAGCAACGCAAAACAAAACCTAATTCAAAAACGTTTCACATCAAACAAAGCCGAGCATGGGTTTACGAATCAATTAAGCACTCCATCACAAGACTTACAACGGTCAATAGATTTACAATCCAATCAGACATCAATGAAGCGTGTTTAAAACATGGGATTTCCAAATCAAGATTCACATGTTTTTCAAGAATTCAACCATTTACGTTCACACCCTCACAATTGTCACTCGACACTCGATTAAATATATGGATTTTTGCAAGTAAACTCTCATAACCTAACACTGCAACAATGCTAACATAAGCTTGTGCTATAATCAAATCTCCACATAATATCAAGATTAACACAGATCAAAAGGACTTTAAAAGGTAGGCTTAGGTTAAGAGTAAGTAATGTATGGTTTTTAAGTGGCTAAAACACAAAAGAAAATTCCGGTAGTTTACTTTATTCACAAAAAATAATTTAAACGAAACAAACTACCAACACTAGGTCTTTTTGACCTTTTATTCACACATTAGTACATTCTTTTTCTTTTTTTTTCACTAGAATTAACCAACATAAACACGTAACTGTCTAACTAACCGGATGTCTTGAAATTAAACTGGGTGATCAAATGAAAAGGGTTTAGGCTCAACAGGGTGTCTAATTGGTGTATTTAAGGGTTTCAAACAAAAGAAATCGGAAAGGCTAAGAAATGGGTGAACCTAATGCCTTAATCATCTCTGTGTCAGATCTCAATCAAAGTCTCAAATTGTATACAAGCACAAGTTCTAAAACAATGCAACAGGTAGGTCAAATCACACACAAACTAATCAATGAATACATAAAGACTGTTAAGGCTCAAAATCTCACAGGAAACGTGTGGAATATGGTTAACGATATGAACATAAACGGTTTTCAACTATCAAACATGTTTCACTATTGTAAGAATCCCAAACCCATAAGTTTTGAAAACAAGTCCAATTGGGAAAACTTTATCACTCAACTTAAAGACTAACTGCATAACCAACTCAATAACCCATGCCGACTCGCCTTTTGTTAACGATTTACAATGAAATAGACTTGTTAAGCATCGTAACAAAAGGTAATCAGGACTTACAAAAGTTCAAGTTTTCTTTTACTTTTTGGTATTTTCAATTTTTTTCAATTTTTTTTCTTTTTTTTTCATAAAGATAAGACTCAAAATAAAGACATAAAAAAAAAAGAATTTCTCCATCCCCACACTTGAAACACACATTGTCCCTAATGTGTCTAAAACAGGGAAAAAACTAAGACTAAAATAAAAACAAAGTAATAAATGACAAACAAAAGAAAGAAATATAGGTACTTCCCTAACAAGCAATCCATGCAAATGCGTGAGCTCCATAGTGACCTGCTGAGATCCAAGTAAAATAAAACAACCATGAAAGTATCTGGGATCTTGTAACAAATGCTCATGCGTGAATGCATGGCTTGACAATCAGGTTAGCACACGACCATAAAATTAACCGACTAAGAATGCATACCAAATACTAAAAAAAACTTAATGTACATAAATGCGGGTTGCCTCCCAAAAGAACTTGGTTTATTAACGAGTCTTCAGCCAGACTCGGACCCACAATCACTCAGTCGGTGGGTCAAGATAGACGTCCTCGACCACTTTCTTCTCAAACGGGCCACTCAAGTAATGCTTCAATCGATGCCCGTTTACTTTAAACGATGCCCCATCCTTATCTTCAATCTCGACTGTGCCATACGGGAACACTTCCTTCACCTTATACGGTCCAGACCATCGGGATTTCAACTTACCCAGGAACAATCTCAGGCGTGAGTTGTATAACAACACCGCATCCCCACACTTAAAATCTTTATCACCTCTCAACTTCCTATCATGCAACGCCTTCGTGCGTGCCTTGTAGTCGTGAGAATGCTCGTATGCATGATCGCGCAACTCTTCCAACTCGCGCAACTGATGAAACCTCAAATATTTCGCAGTAGCCATGTGTAGGTTCATCGTCTTCAGTGCCCAGTATGCTCTATGCTCCATCTCAACGGGTAGATGACAAGATTTACCATATATCATCCGAAACGGTGTGGAACCGGTCGGTGTCTTATAAGCAGTGCGAAAAGCCCACAATGCGTCATCTAACTTATCTGCCCAGTCTAGCCTATTCCAACTCACAGTCTTCTCCAAAATACGCTTTATACCCCGATTACTAACTTCAACCTGCCCACTCGTCTGTGCATGATAAGCCATAGCTAAACGACGGGTCACCCCGTATCGCTGCAAGGATTTCTCCATTTGCTTATTGCAGAAGTGGGTGCCTCTATCACTAATCTAGGCTTTGGGAGTACCAAAGCGTACAAATAACTTCTTCATAAATCTCACTACAACCCGGGCATCATTCGTGGGGCAAGGTTGGGCCTCTACCCACTTGGATACATAATCAACAGCAACCAGGATGTAACGGTTCCCTCGAGACATTGGGAACGGTCCCATGAAATCAATGCCCCATAAATCAAAAATCTCACAGACTTGAGTGGATGTCTGGGGCATCTCATTACGGGATGAGATGTTGCCAACTCTTTGGCAACTGTCACAAATCTTCACAAACACATGTGCATCCCTATATATAGTCGGCCAGAAGAAACCAGAGTCAAAAACCTTCTTCGCCGTCAGTGTCGCTCCATGGTGTCCTTTGGTCGATCCCTCGTGGCAATGCCTCAGTATGTCGGCTGCCTTACCTCCATGCACACATCGTCAAATCACCTGATGTGCTCTGACTCTAAACAAATATGGGTCATTCCACAAGTAGTGCTTCACATCAGCAAAGAACTTCTTCTTTTGCTGGTGAGACATCCCCTTCAGTAACACACCATCAGCCAGGTAGTTCGCAAAGTCAGCAAACCATGGCAACCCCTGCTGCTCGGCCTTTACTACCATCAAAAATTTTTGAGGAAAGGTATCCCCGATGGCCATATCTCGCATCTCCTCTCGCTCGGGATTCTCAAGTCTCGACAAATAATCTGCGGCCACGTTTTCTGCTCCCTTCTTGTTCTGTATCTCAATATCAAACTCCTTAAGCAACAAAATCCATCGAATCAAGCGCGGTTTCGCATCTTTCTTATTGAACAAGTACCTCAATGCCGCGTGATCGGTGTACACAATTGTCTTGGAAAGCACGAGGTAAGATCTGAATTTGTCGAATGCGAAGACCACCGCAAGGAGCTCTTTCTCAGTGGTCGTGTAATGCTCCTGTGCGTCGTTCAAGGTCTTACTCGCATAGTAGATGGGGTGGAAATGCTTGTCTCGTCGCTGCCCTAAAACCGCCCCAACCGCGAAATCGCTCGCGTCACACATAAGCTCGAAAGGCGAGCTCCAATCGGGGGCAATCAAAATCGAGGCATTCACTAACTTCTTCTTCAGTAGCTCAAACGCCCTCAAACACTCCTCAGAAAAAAAAATGGGGCATCCTTCTCCAGTAGCTGAGTCATAGGCATCGAAATTTTGGAAAAATCTTTAATGAACCACCGGTAGAAGCCAACGTGGCCTAAAAATCTTCTAATGGATTTCACGTTTGGGGGTGGTGGAAGTTTGCTGATGGTCTCTATCTTGGCCTTATCAACCTCTATCCCAGCCCGTGAAATCTTATGCCCTAGCACTATCCCCTCTTTTACCATAAAATGACATTTCTTCCAATTCAACATCAAATTCGTCTTAACACAACGTGCTAGCATCCTATCTAAGTTCCTCAGGCAGTGATCAAAGGAACTCCCAAACACAAAAAAAATCGTCCATGAACACCTCCATGGAGTCCTCAATCATATCATGGAATATCGCCACCATACATCGCTGAAAAGTGGCTGGAGCGTTACACAATCCAAATGGCATGCGGCGATACGCAAAAGTGCCATAAGGGCATGTAAACGTGGTCTTTTCTTGATCCTCTGCAGAAATGGGGATCTGAAAATAACCAGAAAATCCATCAAGGAAACAGTAGAACTGTTGCCCTGACAGACGCTCCAACATCTGATCGATAAAGGGTAGGGGAAAATGATCTTTCCTCGTGGCATCATTCAACTTCCTGTAGTCAATACAGACTCTCCAACCTGTGACTGTTCGTGTCGGAATCAACTCATTCTTCTCATTAGTCACCACTGTCATCCCCCCTTTCTTAGGGACAACCTGAACTGGACTAACCCATGCAGAGTCTGAGATCGGGTAAATCAGACCGGCATCTAACAGCTTAAGCACCTCTTTCTTAACAACCTCCTGCATGTTCGGGTTCAGTCTCCTCTGGCTCTGCACAACAGGCTTAAATTCATCCTCCATAAGAATCCGATGCGTGCAAAAGGAAGGGTTAATACCCTTAATGTCCATCAACTTCCACGCAATTGCCTGTTTATGTGCCTTCAATACCTCGATCAACCTCTTCTTCTCCTCCTCCGTCAATTCAGCAGCAATAATGATGGGTAATCGGGCATCCTCGTCCAGAAATGCATACTCAAGGTGAGATGGCAATTCTTTAAGCTTCAAGGACGGGGGTGCCTCGACAGACGGCTTATCAGCTGGCTCTGCTCTGTCTAAAACCTCACACACCTGTTGAGAGATCGGGATCTCATCAATCAAAATATCTGGATGCTGCTCACTGGAATGAACATATATCTCTACCTCCCTATCCTCAACTGTAACAACTGTGCCGGAAACGTCGCCGGAACAGCTAACGGAACAGTAACAGCACAGTAACTCAGGTACAAACTATGCAGACTATTGATGTACTGTTAACTACGTAATGCTAAACAGTAAACTATTATGCTAATGTTTCTGAAATATGATTAAACGTAACAGTTTAACAGTCCGAAACACATCAGACAACACGGAACAGTGATACTAATGCTTATCGATGTGTTATTATGTGTAAACGTATGCGAGGTTAAACAAAACGAAACGATAACGGTTGTTGTTACGGAATGCTAAACCGATGAGTTATTCGTATAGGTGACGATTTGTACGAATGATTCTGATAGTTTAACGTTCTGAAATAATAACTGAAAGGTAGAAAACAAAAGTCGGAAAGCAAAACCATCTTCGTGTTCGTTCGAATGACGATTCGAACGAATACGCGCGATGGTGACGCGTTCTGACGAAACAAAAACGAAAACGATAAAAGATACGAACGATCATAAATTCAAAGAAATAAGATAATTCTTAATTTACAATTTTGAAACTCATCATTAAATAAATTAAATTAAACTAATTTAAGAAAAATCGCGAATAAATTAAATAAACGAGTAAAAATGCTAAATTCGTCAAATAAATTATTTAAACGATACTTGAGTTAATTTTGGGGAAAATAAATAAATACCGCGATATTTTAGAATATATTTATAATTTAAAGGTCCAAGAATAATTCCTTTATTTTAATTACGAAGAACGCGCGCGTAATTTCCGGAAACGTAACAAAAATGCGAACCGAGCCACGAAAACGAACCCGAACTCACCCGAGGTATAAATACCTTAAATGAGATCATCTTTCTCATTTTCTCATCTTCCTTCTCTCTCTTAAACCTAAAACCCGGTTTTGAGAAAACCCTCCCATCTACAACCTTCAAACCTCCATATCTTGAGCAATACTCCACGAAATCGAGCCATTCTTGAACCCACGTGAAGCTCTTAACCTCCTCTATACGAAAGTACAGCAGATCTAGAGGAAGACCCGCTGAGATCTGAGGTATGAGGTTGTTTTCAGTTCGAAAATTAGGGTTTTTGACTTCATTTTCTCATCTCAACCCTAACCGGTTAACACCTCCAATCCTTGAACCCCGCAACCACCGGAACCTCCATCAACCTGTGATATGTTCGAAATTTCTCTGGTTTTGACTGATGAACTCGAGGGGAGCCACATCCGGCCGACTTATATACAGATGGTCGAATGGCCTTAGGCCGAATAGCCTTGGCCGGGGGTCCCCCTTTCGCCGACTGAGCTAGTTCGCCTGTTCCCTCATTCGCCGGTCATCTTCTTTGCCACCCTCATTCGCTGAACCAACACTTTGTTCATTCGCCTGTTGCTCCTTCGCCGGCCACCTTCCATTCGCCGACCACCAACCCCGTAAGGGTGCTCATTCGGAGTATGACTCCATTCGGCCAAGTAGAAGCAACAGACCCAGAAATCTTCATTCAGCCACCCCAACCCACTCGGCCATGGTGAGGTTATACGGTCAAGTGTTGTAGCCGAACCACAGGTTCACAATCAACCAGCAACCCTCAGCCTTCATCCAACTGAATCAGTTTATGCTTTCATCGATTAACACACATGCATGGGGTCATCATTAAACGAATTGGTTCAGGGCCTCCTGTTACAGCCCAAACATTATCTATCTAGCCCACTCGATCCAGGCCCAACACCCTTTGTACCAGGAATCCATGGGATTTTTGGCCCAATTGCACAGCCCACTTCATTGAATCGGTCCCCTAGTAGGCCCATGTTCAGGCCCAAATTTCTCGGCCCAGGACTTATTAGTTAGCCCAGTATAAATTCGGTTCATATCACTACATTTAGACTCAACAGTGGCCTATTGGGCTTGACCAAACAATTTGGCCATTTGGAATTATTACTTGGCCCAAGGCCACCGATTCGGCCCATGAACTGTTACGGCCCATCTCCATAGGGTTAAACGCATAAGTAAACATCTAAGTGAATTCAAGAATAAATATGCATGGAAATTGTAAAAGTTAAAAATGGTCTAATACTACAAAGGTGGCCATGGTTTTGACATAAGGAACTTTATAAGCTCAAAACATCAAGTTTTTACAAGGATTATTATCTAATTATTTATTAATTAGGTAATAATAGTCTTAAAGATGAACAAGAACAACATGGGAAATTCTATATTATAAACCTAAGTTGTATTTATGACTTAGGATAATTTATAATAATTCTATCTAGACAAGTAATCAACGTATTAGGTAAAGGTTTGAAATTTTACTAAGGGTTTATGGCAAGTAAAACATAAGGATTAGAACATCACATGTTAAGCTTAACTTAAGAAAATTGTTAGCGAAATCTATGACCATCAAACAAGGGCCGAATCATGACCGAGCCTTACGAGTGTTAGCCAAAGTCATGGCTAACACCTACACATACACAAACCATTCATAAACTTATACTTACAAGTTATAAACAACGTGAAATCAATACAGGATCGTGAAAACAATATCAACTACAACCAAGAGCGCGTGCATTCTAGTTTGAGATTAAGTCAACTACCACTACTACAAGGTGAGTTCATTGTCCCTTCCCAAACTATTTTGGTTTTTAACTCGGGACTGAGAAGCATGTTATTCATTTTAAAACAAGTGTTTTAAATTTAACAAAATGCTTTTATACTATGGATTATGCCAAGTGCTAAAGGCATAAGACACTATCTAAACTAAATGTTATTTGATTATGCCAAGTGCTTAAGGCATAAGACTCTATTTAAACTAAAGGCTATTTGATTATGCCAAGTGCTAAAGGCATAAGACACTATTCAAAATAAATGCTATTAGATTATGCCAAGTGCTAAAGGCATAAGCTACTTGCTAATACTAAAGCTATGTGTTAATACCAAGTGCTAAGGGTATTTACTATCTGATGATGCTATTGTGGATGCTAATGCTATGAGTCAGGCTAAATACTAAGACTACGGGTGAAACTAAATGCTAATACTACGGGTTTATGCTATGAACTAACACTACGGGTTATGCTTAATACTAATGCTATATGAATATACTACTTGTATATGCTATGGGTTTTATGCTAAGAGACTAATGTAAACACTAAAGGCTAATGATTCTATAAGGTTATGGGGATACTAAATGCAAACATACATATATACAATTTGGATACTTGACTCTATGGATACTATAAACTCTTGAATGCTATATGATTGCCATGCTCAAACAACGGTTTGGCCTCTCAGTGCTTGCCTTATCGGTTGTAAAGCTAGTTCTTGTGCACAAGTTACGTAAATGCTGGACTCTTTGTATGCTAAAACTATAGGCTATGGAAGAACAATAGTTGGTCTCTTAGTGCTTGCCTTCAGGTGTTCTTCCTAGCCGGGACTTGAAGAACAATAGTTGGTCTCTCAGTGCTTGCCTTCATGTGTTCTTCACAGTCTTATCGAGGAAATGGACTGATGGCCTCTCAGTGCTTGCCATGCAGTGTTTCCCACAACTACTTACCTGGGTTATCAGTAACTAGGACGATATTGTGATCCATAGTTGACTTTGTGTCGACCTGGAAATCCTCTATCTCCCCCTGAGTTGCTAATCATACCTGGGGCTGGTTTGGATTGATATTGGATTCCTTCGGGCATCCGGTTATCCATACCGGTAACTATCAGACTAAACTCACGTATACTATCGGTGATTGGGGTAAACTTACAAACTATACAGATGGGAAGGTAAAAGGCTTAATTATTATTAATAACAGTGTCATATCCGGATTAGTATGTGGTGGGACGTCGTCTGGGCGGGTTGTAGGCTTGACCCAGGGGTATGCCCTATATATAAGCATACCGATTTGGATATTACATGTGGAGTTAATGAGGTTAAGGTTTTACCTAAAGCATCTTTGCTAAAACTATTTAAACTTATAAACTACATGAACTCACCAACCATTGTGTTGACTTTGTTCTTACATGCTTTCTCAAGTGATGCACAGGTTTAAACATAAGCTATTGGATTGCATGCTAGGCGGCCTAAATAGAGGACCTAGCGATTTTGGAAAGCACATATTTTGTTAATCTTACGAATCATTCTTGGATGTCTTGTACAGTTACAAGATAGAATACATTGATTCTTTTGTTAGATTTACCAAGTTAAATTATCAAACATTGACATTGTAATTTAACTTTGTAATCCTATTCATATACTTTATTGTGCTTTAGTGATTCTTAACATTGATGCTATGTAACAATCTGATCAACCCGATTATCACACCCGATATCGCGCCCCGGGAACCTTCCGCCCGACGAGGACTCCGATCCAACCCCGCCGGCCCGGGGTGTGACATCAACAATCTCATAATCACTTATCCTAATCTCGCTCAAGCAACGATCCATGTGTGACATGACAGTGTCAATGAAGTACAAGGTATCATCCTGGCTCTCTGTATGCTGCAAAGATCTACGGATCTCGAAAGTCACTGTCATCTACGGATCTCGAAAGTCACTGTCTCGTCTGCAACTCGAAGAGTAAGCTTACCATCACAGACATCAATCAATGCCTTGGCGGTGGCTACGAATGGACGGCCTAAGATCAGTGGAACTTTCTCATCCTCCTCCATGTCTAGAATCACAAAATCCACAAGGAACACAAACTTATCTATCTTAACTAGCAAATTCTCCACAATGCCCCTGGGATACTTGACTGATCTGTCAGCCAGCTGGATGCTCATGTGGGTGGGTTCAGGCTCGCCTAAGTCTAATTTAGCAAAAATCAAATAAGGCATCAAATTTATGCTCGCCCCAAGGTCCACTAAAGCATAGCTATCAGATGAGCTGCCTAATGTACACGGGATAGTGAAACTACCCGGATCAGTCTTCTTCTGTGGCAGTTTGTTCTGAACAACTGCAGAACATTTCTCACTTAGTGTAACAGTTGACAACTCCTCCATCTTCCTTTTGTTTGTCAACAAATCCTTCAGAAACTTCGCATACTTAGGCATATGCTGAAGTGCCTCAACAAATGAGATATTCACCTTAAGCTGCTTGAACAACTCAAGGAATCTCCCATACTCCTTCTCATATTTCTGTTGAAGGACTCTCGCAGGGTATGGTATCTTGGAAAGGTCAATCTCCGGATCCTTCTTCTTCTCGGGAGTCTTCTCAGGTTGTGTTGTACTTGCTGGGACTAGCCTAGTGGGTTGCACCTCTCCTGGAGACTCCATCTCCTCATCCATAACTTCCTCATCCTCAGCCGGTTCAACAACCGGTTTCTCGGCTCCCGTACTCCTGCCACTTCTCGTAGTGATTGCTTTAGCATACCCTCTCGGGTTCTCTTCTGTTTTGCTAGGTAGAGAACCTGACTGTCTCGCACCCAACTGACTCGCACCCAACTGACTAGCAATCTGACTTACTTGCCTCTCAAGATTCTGCGATGTTGCCCCTTGACTTTTAATTATAGTGTCATGCTCCTTGTGTTGAGCCTTACTGTAGATACATGTTTTGTCCCTAGTTCGGTTCTGTAAATGATTATCATGTAATTATTCAAAGTATTAATGGAAATTGTCTTTCTATATAATTCATCATGTTTATTGATTATTGATTATTAATGTTTATCTAAGTGTTTGATTTGATTATTAAATGTTTGAGTATGAAAACTGCTCATTCGGCCGAATGACTCTAGAATGAAGTCATTCGGCGAATGAGAGTTGTATCGAATGTCTAAGATCAGAATGAGTCATTCGCCGAATGACTCATTCGAATGACTGCTCATTCGAGCTTAGTCATTCGCCGAATGAGCTGCTTCGGCCACTCATTCGGCCGAATGACTACAGCTTATAAATAGAAGTTCAAATCATTTCAAACCTAACTTTCCCGAGCACTCCTTCTTCCCTGGCACTCCAGAGTCAAAACCCTTGAAGATTTGAGCTGTTCTTGTGCTTCCAAGTTCGATTCTCAACCCGTGGTGTTCGATTGTTGCTTCCAAGTCGTTCCTACACACTCGGATCACCACGGTTTCTGTTGGTTTCGTTTGGAAAACCCTGGAATAGGATTCCGCACTATCCCAGAGGTTATCGAGTAGATCTCTATTGGATTCGGATTGTTTCCGAGCTCCCGATCGGTCCAACAAAGTGGTATCAGAGCTTTGGCTCTTGATTCTACTCGTTTTCCATCCAAAATCATCAGATTTGAGTCCCCCAAAACCCTGATTTTCGTAACTTGCAGAAACCCTATTTTTCTTGCTCAACAAGTCACTATTCCATTGAAATAATAAGTGTTTTTGTGGTTCATTTGATCTAGTTCCTTCCCAATTGGTTAGTAATCATGTCTTGAAGTTCTGTGCAAAATTTGGTGGTTAGATCTGGTCAAAATCGAAAGATATCGCGATTTTTGTTGTCAAAAACCCCAGATCGCCGAATGACTCTGGCGGCCGAATAAGTTCAGCCGAATAGCCTCCCATTCGCCGAATAGCTCTCATTCGGCGAATAGCTCCTTCGCTACTCTCATTCGGCGAATAGCTTTCATTCTGAATTCTCATTCGGCGAAAGACTCCATTCGACTTGCCATTCGCCGAATAGGTCATTCGACACACCCATTCGCCAGTTCTCATACTCAGTCTCTTATTCGTTAGTTTCACCTCATTCGGCCCCCGACATTCGCCAGTTTGTGACTCATTCGCCAATTGCTGCTGAAAATTTTCTAAGTATTGAATTTGATCAAATGGAAGATCTAGCACTCATGGCTAACCAGAATCATCGTATTCAGACTCTTTTACCGACAGAAAATGAAACCGGGAACTCAAACAAAGCTCCTAAGCTTTTGACTTTGGATGATTATCCTCATTGGAAGTATAGATTTGAGATTCACATCAATGGAGTGGATACAAATCTGTGGATGATGATTGAAGGAGGATACTTGAGGCCTTTAAATGAGGATGGAACTCCTATGCTGGTCACACGGATGACAGAGCCTCAAAGGAAACTATATGACTATGAGAAGAAGGCTTATGCTATTTTGTCTCAGTCTATTTCCACAGATATCTTTCATCAATTCAGACAATTTACATCTTCCAAGTATCTATGGGATGCATTGCAACAAAGATATGAAGGGAATGATGCACTGAAAAGCATCAAGTCTAAAGCCTTGAGGAAGGAGTTCAACAGTTTTATGTATGTGGGAAATGAGTCCCTTGATGAGTTGATTGCAAGGTTCTACCATCTGTTGAGTGAGTTGTTCAACCATGAGGTCAAAACCACAACTCAAGAGAAGATTCAATGCTTGGCAGATGCATTACCTCCAAAGTGGGAGTCCTTCTTGATGGTCCTTAAACAAAATCAGATGATGGCTCATATGGACATCAATGATTTCATTCAGAAGTTGAAGGAACAGGAGATTGAGAACAAGTGGAAGGCTAAGAGAGTTGTGCAAGTTCAAGATCCTTCTTTGTACTATTCTACACCCACTGTTGATAAGTCAACAACTCATGCTCCTCTGAAGACTGCCTTTGTATCTAAAGCTTCTGAAGCCCCATCTGCACCTCAAATGCACTTTAGCCCATCTTCTTCATCAAGTTCACAACAAGAGCATCATCAACCGACTGCTAGTCTGAAGACTGAGAACTTTGATAAAGTTACAGTTGAGATTGCCAAAGAGCACATGGGTCTTCTGTCAACATTAGTCAGTTCATATGATGGACTAGTTGCTGGTCAGATCGGCAATCCATATTTGACTAATGATGACTACTCTCAGATTGATCCTGATGATATGGAAAGAATTGATATCATGTGGGCATTGGCAAGTGCAGTCAGAAGAGCTAAGGAGTTTGTGAAGAGGACGGGGAAAGACATCAATCTGAACAAGGAGTCTAAGTTTGGCTTTGATATGGCTTCTGTTACATGCTACAACTGCGGTGAGAAAGGACACTTTGCCAGACAGTGTAAGCAGCCGAAGAAAGCTGGAAACAAGAACCCATTTCAGCATCAGAAATCTGCCTCTGCTAATTCTGAAAGGAGATTAGTTCCTATTGATTCTCCTACAACAGCTGGATCTTCATCTTCTGGTAGTAAAGCCTTGATGGTTCAACAAGATGAAGGAGTCAACTGGGATTTCAGATTCAATGCTGACAAGGATGATCAAGAAAAGGCATGTGTGGCAGAGATTCAGAAGTCTGAAGATGTTGATAAAGAAAGCAGTCAGGAAGATGTGGTGGTGACTGATGACATGGCATCAAGTTCAGAATCAGAAAGTTTGACAGATTCTGACTCTCAAGAATCTGATGAAGAAGCTGATGACTCTTCAACTCAATTTGCTTTGATGGCAAATTCTTCTGCTTCCACTGATTCTTCTGAGCAGGTATACACTGATTGTTCATCTTCTCAATCTGATTGTTTCAATTGTGTTGATCTTAGGAGCAAGGTCCTTGCTTACCAGAAACACAACAGTGATCTGATGACCGATCTCGACCTGTGCATTGAAGCAAACAAAGTTTTAAAATCTAATGAAAAGGATTTTCAAAATAAAATTGATCTTTTGAATAGACAACTGCATGAGGCCGAGATCGCTGTTCTGAACAAGCAAGATGCTATAACTTCTTATCTCAATACTATAAATGAGATTAAGAAGAAGTTAGCATCAGTTGAATGTGATTATGAGACTTTGGGACAAAAGCTCAAGAGCTATGAGAGCTCCTCGTATATCATTGAGCATATGATCAGTAGGGGTACTGATCAGGGTAAGGAAAGGGTTAATTATCAAAAATGTCCTCCACCAATCCTCAATGCTTTTGTCAATACTCCAAATGACAAAGAGGTAAAGGATTTTCAAGTGACTACTCCGTTAGTAGTTGATCCAGTTAGTCTGAGCGAAAAGCAAACTTCATCTCAGACTAAGGATTCAAGGGTGGATGGAATTGTGGAAGATTGGGTTTCTGATTCCGAGGATGAATCAGAGTACTCATCAAAGCAGAGTACTCCTCGGAATCAAACTACTAGTGTCATGAAAGGTGACCCAATCTCCAAATCCAAGATTTACAAGGAATTATCCTTTGTTAAAGCTTCACAGGAGTCTGAAGCTAACTGTACTACCAAATCAGCTCAGTTTGGTAACAAGGGAAGGAAGGGTTTGGGTTTTGAGCAAGATTGTCATAAATCAAATGTTTTTAAATCAACTAAAAAGTCATTTTCTGATTTAAAACATTTTCACAAAAAAGGTGAGAAAGTCTGTTTTGAGTGTGGTGAGGCAGGGCATATTGTGAGGTTTTGTCCTAAATTGATCAGACCTAAGGTTGTCCCTTTCAAAACCTTAAGGTCTGCTTTACCAAAACCAGTAAAATCTGTGCCTAAATCGTTTCAGCCAAAATCTTCACCTCACACTCAAACTAAGGGTTCAGATAAAGGGAAGGGAAAGTTGGAAACATTGGTTGTTCCATCTGAGGTTAAAGTCAATCAATCAAAACAATCATCCATTTATCTGAAAACCTCTTTTGACAAAAAGGCAATTTGGAAAGTTAAGTCATCTGAGGTGTCTGTTTCAAAAATTTCAGATAAACCTATCCCTAAGGGAAAATGGATCGATGTTTGGATCCGAGACTCAATGGGTCAACCCAAGACCGTAAAGGCTTGGGTTCCCAATGTAAACTGATTGTCTTTCTATTGTGCAGGTTGCCCCAAAAGCTGGAGTGAACAGCAATTGGATTGTTGATAGTGGGGCTTCCAGACACATGACTGGTGATATTTCGCTGCTCACCAATGTGAACGCAGTTCGAGGTGGATATGTAGCCTTTGCTGGAGACAAGGGTGGTTTTATTACAGGAGAGGGAATCTTGACAAATGGACAAGTTTCGTTCGACAATGTCAGATATGTCAAGCAATTGGAAAACAACCTCCTGTCAGTCTCTCAGATCTGTGACAAAGAGTACAAGGTTCTGTTTGATGATTCAAAATGTTATATTCTCAAGCAAGGTGTGCAGATACCTGAAGATTGGATTTTGATGTCTGCTCCAAGAAAACAAGACTTGTATGTTCTCAACATGGCCACAGCTTCAACTACATCCTCCACAGCTTCATGTTTTATGACAAAGGCAACTGAGAAAGATTCAATCCTTTGGCATAAGAGGATGGGCCATTTGAGTTTACGCAAGATGAATCATCTGGTTCACAACAGTCTGGTTGAGGGAGTTAGCCTGAAAAACTTTAAGCTGTCTGATATCTGTGTTTCATGCAAGAAAGGAAAGCAGTCTAAGCAGTCTCATAAGCTGAAAAAATATCATTCAATCAATGTTCCTCTTGAGCTTCTCCATATAGATTTGTTTGGCCCAGTAAATCGGAAGAGTATAGCTGGAGATCAATACTGCCTGGTTATTACTGATGAATACTCCAGATATTCTTGGGTCTTCTTTTTGAAGGAGAAATCAGAAACGTTTGACTGTATTCAAGTTCTGGTTACCAAACTTGAATCCCTCTATAAGCTCAAGATTCGTCAATTTCGATCTGATAATGGAACGGAGTTCAAAAACCACAACATGGAGAATTTTTGCAATGAAAGAGGCATCGTGCAACAATTTAGTGCTCCATATGTTCCACAGATGAATGGCGTTGCTGAAAGAAAGAATAGAACATTGATTGAGGCTGCTAGAACTATGCTTGCTGATTCTTCACTACCGGTTCAATTCTGGAACGAAGCTGTTGCCAATGCGTGTTACACATTGAACCGGGTTCTTATTGTGAAGAGACATGGGAAAACTTGCTTTGAACTGCTCCATAATCGAAAGCCAAATCTTAAGTATCTAGAACCATTTGGTGCTCCTTGCACCATGCTTAAGAAACATGAGCAGGGCAAGTTCAATGAAAAGGTGGAAGAGGGCTACTTTCTTGGGTACAGCACTCCAAATAAGCGAGTTTACAACATTGCAACTCATAATGTGGAGGAGTGGTACCACGTGGATGTTCAAAAGTATACAATGCCTCCACCTGGAAAAGGGCCAGATTGGATGTTTGACTATTCCAGTCTGTTTGACTCATTCAACATGCCCCCCATGTACTCAGATGAAGATGTAGCTGTTCAGATGCTGTATGATGTACAGAATGCCCCCGATGCTACTTTTCAACCTACATCTGCATCTGATCACTCTACACAGATAAATGATGACAGCTCAGACACAGATGACAATCCTCCGGTTGCTCCTGAACCAGTTGTTGATAACATTGTACCTGATCTTGAGGATTTGAATTTGAATAACTTAGATCCTGAGGTTGAGGTTCCTGCTCATCCTGTTGGAAGAATCAATCGAATTCATCCTCAAGATAACATTATCGGGAGTCCTTTAGATGGAGTGAAGACTCGAAGTCAGATTTCTTCAGGTGGTCTTGCAGATATCCTTGATTTTGCAGATGTAAGCTTTTGTGCTCATTCCTGCTTTATATCTCAAGTGGAACCGCGTACCATCACTGAAGCTCTTAAAGAAGAATCATGGGTAGACGCCATGCAAGAGGAGCTTCTGCAATTCAAGAAGTTAGGGGTTTGGCAACTAGTTGATAAACCCAAAGGTGCAAAGGTCATTGGCACTAGATGGGTTTTGCGTTGCAAAAAGGATGATCACGGGATCATCGTGAGAAACAAGGCTCGTCTGGTGGTTCAAGGATTCAGACAGATAGAGGGATTGGACTATAATGAGGTGTTTGCTCCGGTCGCTCGATTAGAAGCCATTCGTATTTTTCTGGCTTATGCATCCTTCAAAAAGTTCAAGGTTTATCAGATGGATGTAAAGAGCGCGTTCCTTCATGGAGTTATCAGTGAAACGGTGTATGTCAATCAACCTCCCGGATTTGAAGATCCACTGCATCGTGATAAAGTCTACAAGCTAGACAAAGCGTTGTATGGTTTACATCAAGCTCCGAGAGCGTGGTACGAGACACTTTCCACTCACCTTCTGAACAACGGGTTCAGAAGAGGTGTCATTGACTGCACTTTATTCATTCGTGAGAAGGACAGTGATTTACTCTTGGTACAAGTATATGTGGATGATATTATCTTTGGATCTACAAATGATGATCTGTGCAAGGAATTTGAGACTGTGATGAAAGAAAAATTTGAAATGAGTTCGATGGGAGAGATGAAGTTTTTCTTGGGATTGCAGGTGGATCAGTCTGAGGCAGGGATTTTTATTCATCAAACCAAATACGTTGGTGACATTCTGAGCCGGTTCAGTACGTCTGATGCAAAGCCTGCTGGTACCCCACTGGCGATTAATCACGGGATTACTCCAGACGAAAAGGGGGAGTTAATTGATGCCACTCTGTACCGGGGAATGATTGGATCTCTCATGTATCTCACTGCTTCTCGACCAGACATCATGTTTGCCACTTGCTTGTGTGCACGTTACCAATCCAAACCAAGAGTATCTCACTTGATTGCTGTCAAAAGGATTATGCGTTATCTGAAGGGTACACCGGAACTTGGCTTATGGTACCCTAATGATGATAAATTTGAACTTACTGCATACAGTGATTCAGATTATGGCGGATGCAAAAAAGATTTCAAGTCAACATCTGCGGGATGTCAGTTCTTTGGAAACCGCTTAGTCACCTGGCAGTGCAAGAAGCAGACGTCGGTGTCTACTTCAACCTGTGAAGCTGAATATATTGCTGCTGCTAGTTGCTGTTCTCAAATTATCTGGATTCAACAGCAACTCAGGGACTATGGGTTACATTTTTCTAACACTCCTATCTATGTTGATAACACTGCCGCCATAGCTGTCACCAAAAATCCAGTTCAGCACTCCAAAACCAAACACATCGACATAAAATATCACTTCATACGTGATTGTTTTGAGAAGAAATTAATCGATGTTGTTAAAATTCACACCGATCACCAGAAAGCCGATCTGTTTACAAAAGCTTTTGATAAACCACGATTTTTATATCTGTTATCGGCTAATGGTGTTTTTCACAAGGATGAAGTTCAATCCTCATCTGAATCCAACAAATGATCATCACTTTAAAGTAGATAGTTTTATTTATTTTTAGTATTTTCATTTTCTCTAGTATAGTTGTCTTTTATTAACAAAAACACAAAAAGATTTTCTATTTTTAGGTTTTTAGGGGGAGATATAGAAATTTGAAAAACCAAAAACAATAGAAAATTTGAAAATCCAAAAACAATAGAAAAATGAAAAATGAAATAGTCCTGTTTAATGACATAACACATTGATTTCATTATGTCATAAAAGCAGAAATGAATGCATGAGCTAAAATCACAAGGAAATATTGATGGGATGTACTGATAGGCTGACTATACAAAATAAATAAACAATATATGAGAACTTAGAAAGTTTGATTTGTGGGATCCAATTTATTAAGGCTTTTGAGTGAGAAATGGTTCTTGACTCAAATCAAGCATACACCTGTCATCATGGAATCAAATGAGTTTTCATTCAAAGAAAAACAAAGGCAAGCTGGTATTAAGCTTGATAAAGAAAAATCAAAAACAAGCTGGTATTAAGCTTGATAAAGAAGAATTAAAAACAAGCTGGTATTAAGCTTGAAGAACACCTAATGCAAGCTGGTATTAAGCTTGAGAAAAACTTAAACAAATAAAAATAAAGTTCGATTCCATACATGTGCCATATTGCTGGGACGGACCTAGCTGAAGCAATCCATGTGGATAGAACAAGAAAAACACAAAAAGATAATGAATGAATGAATCTTATTAAATTCATGATGACTGGTATTAAGATATGCTGAAATGAGTTATGAACTGATTTTGATCCTAATTGATGAAATGAATTGGGGAACTCAATCAGAAAATATGAGGGATCATTTAGTTTGTTTAAGAGTTGAGTATTGTTCAGTTTAAATTTGGACAAATATATCAGTAATCGTGTCAAAACGAAATTGTGATTGAAGTGAAGCATTCATTGAAGAATATGTGATGTAATCAGAGATTTGTGTTATCTTATTAATGGGCTTTTCACAAAAATATGTGTTTACTTGTGTTTATTTGCTTTTAAATTGCGTTTGTACAGTTGTTTAGTTGTTTCAGAAAAATACAAAAAGATTTTCTATTTTTCAATTTTGTTTTAGATGATCATTTGTAGATTTGGATGCCTATCATATCTGAATCCTGAACCAACTAGACATATCTTCATAATTGGTTAAAAGTTTGATGCACAAAATGTTAAATCTTTGAAAGTTTGAGTTTTGGAGATGTCAATGTCTCATTCGTACGAATGAGAGGCAGAATGAACTCATTCGGCCGAATGAGAATGAGTCATTCGACCGAATGAGCTACTCAGAATGAACTACATTCGGCGAATGAAAAATGTCGAATGTCTCATTCGACATTTCCATTCGGCGAATGAATATCACCGAATGACTCATTCGCCGCATTCATTCGGCGAATGAAACAGAATCTTTATGACCTTTCGCCTAGCTCATTCGGCGAATGAGGAGAGGCTATATAATTGTCTTTCGGCCGAAAGAGGGTCATTCGACCATTCTCTCTTTCGGCATATCAGCAAACCCTCATTCGGCGATTTACACACAGTGAACCTAACTTTGATTTCCTTTGATTGATATTGATCCTGCTTCTGATAATCGTATTGTACTTATTCTCAGGTATTTGGAGATCAAATTTCAACCGATTCCATCCACGAAATCATGTTGAACAGATCGACACTTAGGGTTTTAGGGTTTGGATATTCGCCTTTCGAATAAACTGTAAAAACGAACCTAAAAATCGAAATGTCATGTATTAAATATGTTAATCGGTTGTTTCTGAGGATTAATCAACAGGTTTTATGGATGGATTTGCGATTTTGGACAAAAAGGAATTTTGAACTGTCATTCTGCCGAATGTCGTCATTCGGCGAATGACTCATTCGGCGAATGAGCCTCATTCGACGAATGGATCATTCGGCGAATGACAAGTCATACTCAAGTCTCATTCGACGAATGAGAGTCATTCGACGAATGAGCCTCATTCGACAGATAACTCATTCGGCGAATGGACTCATTCGGCATATCAGAAGAAAGTTAATCTGATTTTTGTAAAATCTCATTGTTTAATTGATTATTCTGTACTGATATGTGTATTTCTTGTATTGTGCAGCATGGCAGGATACAAATCAGTACCGAAGCATAACATCTGTGCCCATCTTGATCTGACGACTCCGAACGCGAAGCATTATGCTGATATCATTACTTTCCTGAGGCGTTCCAGGATTTTCACTGCCATATTGACCATTCATGTGCCATATTTATCACATCAGCAGGAATTCTGGACCTCAGCGGATATTGATTGTGAGGCCGAGCCTACAGTCATTAGGGGCAAGGTTAGAGGTCATGACGTTGTAGTGTCGGCTGAGCACATACGGAGGGTGTGTGGCTTTCAGGACTCTCCGGATCATCCAGTTCTACTTGACAGATTTCTTGTTCGTGGATGCTTCCTCAGATGCAAGTACGAGGGAGACATTGGAGCCGGGATTTTGAACAAAGCGTTCATGTCCCCGCAGTTCAAGTACTTGGCACATGTACTTGTACACTGCCTTGGCTCCAGGAGAGGAGGCTTTGATGATATGCGCGAAACCATACAGTGCGCATTTGCTGCCCTTGTGCTCAACAAACCATTCAACTACTCAGAGATGGTTTTTCTGCACATGAAGGAGAATGTAGGGCTGAAGGGTGATAAGAAGTTCTTGATGTACCCTCGATTCATACAGCAGATCATCGATGCACAGATTCCAGATCTCCCAAAGCTGAATGCTGACATTATCAGATTGGAGCACATGAATGACATAACTCTCAACAGAGTTTTGTCATACAGAGGGAAAGAGAGGAAGCCTACTACACGATCATTGTTTGGTCACCTCTCTCGACCTGACTACAGAGCTCCAGCCGGAAGGAGATGGAGACACGATGACTCCGATTCAGATGTGGAGGACATTGTGGTCCCTGTTGGTGGTGATGACAGTGATGGTAATGATGGAGATGGTGGTGAAGGCCCGAGTGGTGCTGGTGTGGAGGTGAGCACTGTTGCTACTGAGAGCACAGGTGCGGGTGAGATGCCAGCAGTACACATAACCACTGCTGCTTCAGTGAGCATGGTTGATGTTGCTGCTTCTAGTGTTGGTGCTGATGTTGCTGTGTCTACAGCTCAGGAGGAGGATGTGGACATCGAGTCACTGATGGACTTGGATTTCTTGTCTACTACTACTTCATCAGTGACTGCTCCTCTTGATGTCTCTATTCCACATTCCTCGGATGATGATAGTGAGTCTGATGACTCAGGTGATGGTGGTGTTGCCGGTGAGGGTGGTGATGATGAGGACGAGAGCACTGACTCTGATGATATATTAGAGCCAGGATATGAGAGGGTGATGGTGGCAGGCAAGATGGTGGTAAGGAAGAGGAAGAGGACAGACGATGACTTGGAGGAGATTACTGACCCATCATTCATTCCAGAGTTTGACTTTTCTCCTCCTCCAAGGTCTTCTGCTCCTGCTTCTACAGCAGTGACATCTTTGGCTGCTGCTCCTACTTCATCTAGAGCAGGAAGGGGAAAGAGAACCCGATTCTCTTTCCAAAGGAGGTCAGAACTGACTACAGCTGCTGCAACTACTGTCACATCAGTAGCAGCTGTGTCAGTTTCTTCACTGACAAGGACAAGGGCCATTCACACTCAGGCCATTACTGCCCCTCTGTCCACTCCTTTCATTCAGGAGCCTGTTTATGTTGCTGCTTCCTCTGGCCCCTCCACAGTTCGTGCTGATGTTCATATACCTGCTGTTTCAGTTGTAGATCAGCTTAGTACACTGAACAGTATGGTCTTGAGACTGATGGAGAGGAGTATGGAGCAAGAGAGGAAGCATAAAGAGCAGGAGTTGGTTATTGCTCAGCTTACCCAGAGAGTTGAAGAGCAGGATACTCTGCTGCTTCAGGCTGCAGACCAGAGGGCCGATTTGAGGGCCAGGTCTGCACAACAGGAGGAGCAGCTCCTGAAATACATTGATGAACACAACCAGTTGGCTATGACAGCCTCTGGTTTCAGTGATCGGATCCTGCAGCTCGAGTCTGAGAACGCTCGCCTAGCCGGACTTATCGAGGGTTCGAAGGAGAGTACTCCCAGACTGGAAGGAGCTGAGGATCGTTCCGATGATTCAGACAAAGAAGAAGATGAAGAGTCTGATGAGGAACAGGTGGATTACGAAGATTCCGAGAAGGATGAGGAATCGGATGACGAGGATGAAGATGAAGATAAGGACGGATCTGGGAGTGGGTCTTCTGAATCATCCGGTACTGACGACGATGATGATGATGACAATGATGATCAAGCCCCTCCCTCTTCAGAGATCCGGTCCAAGAAAGCCAATGACAAGAAGGCTCAGGCTCCTCCTCCTTCGTCCCCCTCGAAGACAGCCGAACCAGAAGCTACTGAGGAAGTACAAGCTGTGCCTTTGAGACGTCAGCTTGATGAGACACTGACTATGATCTTGGACGCTCAAGGCATTATACAGCACTCAGTGAGCTATGACAAGGAGGAGGGAGAGATTATTCACTGCCTATCAAAAGAGCAGATAGCCGAGCTCTTCAGGTTGAATCCGGACGAGGTGATTACTGATGATACCTCTGTTCCTATCATAGATGAACCGGAGCCTGAAATTTTTGATGATGTAGATGAAGTCATTTTGGAAGACATCACAAAAGAAGAGTATCCAAAGTATACTTCGGCTGAAGCTGAGTTGCCTACATTCACTGAACCATTTGATCAGGAAACTGAGGATCTCTTGGTCAGATATCTGGAAGAGCAAGTAGAGGCTAGCAAGGCTGAAGCTGATGACTTAAAGAAAAGAAAAGAAGAGTGGGCTGCGTACTGGGAGGTACTAAAGAAACAAAGCACTGAGAAGATGCCAGCAACGCACAAGAAAGTCTACCGGACCAAAGGCTATAAGGCTGGAGGTCAGATACTCAGCTGGGCATACTTCCATGATCTAGGGTGCTATGCGGTGAAGAGAGAGAAGGGTATTGACTACTTCAAACACCCGCATGACTTCAAGACGTTGCCTGGATTCGAGGTCAATCAACTAGCACGTCTGAACATGCTATACTGTGAAGACTCCGGGATGTCTGCTTGGTTCTCTCGACAAATCAAGTATGAATACCGGAAGAGATGGGTGAATTTTCAGCCGCAGCAGCCAGAGAGATACTATCTACCAGAGATAGACGGTGATACCCGAAAGCACAAAGTAATCCTGAAGTGGCTTCCCCCTAAAGTCATGAAGAAGATTCCTTTACGGAAGATGCGTCAAGACTTTATGGAGGGCTTCCGATGGTGGTACTATGATGGAAGAACCGGTGAGGCTGTGATCGTGCTGTGCAAAGACAAGAAATGGGAAACTGTCAGAGTTTTTGATCCCATGTGGCTGACCAATCTTTCATTGAATGATGTTAAAGCTTTCTATCGACATCAGATTTTCTTCGACATACAGGATATGGAGCAGGCTCTTCAGTTTATGAGAGTTATTCGTCTTTGTATCTGCTTAAAGATTCATGCTGGTGCTGATTGGAAAGCTATCTCAGACAAGATTACAAAGAAAGACGTTCCAAAGAGTTGAACTAGGTCCAAGGGGGAGTATGTAGATACATGTTTTGTCCCTAGTTCGGTTCTGTAAATGATTATCATGTAATTATTCAAAGTATTAATGGAAATTGTCTTTCTATATAATTCATCATGTTTATGTTTATTGATTATTGATTATTAATGTTTATCTAAGTGTTTGATTTGATTATTAAATGTTTGAGTATGAAAACTGCTCATTCGGCCGAATGACTCTAGAATGAAGTCATTCGGCGAATGAGAGTTGTATCGAATGTCTAAGATCAGAATGAGTCATTCGCCGAATGACTCATTCGAATGACTGCTCATTCGAGCTTAGTCATTCGCCGAATGAGCTGCTTCGGCCACTCATTCGGCCGAATGACTACAGCTTATAAATAGAAGTTCAAATCATTTCAAACCTAACTTTCCCGAGCACTCCTTCTTCCCTGGCACTCCAGAGTCAAAACCCTTGAAGATTTGAGCTGTTCTTGTGCTTCCAAGTTCGATTCTCAACCAGTGGTGTTCGATCGTTGCTTCCAAGTCGTTCCTACACACTCGGATCACCACGGTTTCTGTTGGTTTCGTTTGGAAAACCCTGGAATAGGATTCCGCACTATCCCAGAGGTTATCGAGTAGATCTCTATTGGATTCGGATTGTTTCCGAGCTCCCGATCGGTCCAACACTTACTCTCAGTAATGAATTGAGTCAACAGCTGGGCCTGTTGTTGCATCATCTCCTCCAAAGTGGACTTCTTCTCCCCATAAACACCACTACTCTGACCTGGTTCTCTAAACATATTCTGCATCGAAGGTCTAGAGTTAAACCCAAGCGGGTTACCACTCTTCCAGGTGAAACTTGGTTGGTTCCTCCCTCCCAAGTTATAGGAATTGCCAAAGGCATTTCCAGGTCCTCGGTTAGGATTTCCCACATAGTCAACCTGCTCCTGAGATTCATCAGTCATCTGAGGACACTGAATGGTCTCATGTCCTCCCCTACACACTTCACACCTTGCAATGTTCTTCACTTGCAGGTCTTTGACTAATTTGGTCAATGCCTCAACTTGGGCTGTTAAAGAAGTGTTCGAATCAACATGCAAGACTCCAGTTTTCTGAGTGGTAGTGGATTTTCCCCTGGTGGGATATTGATAGCTACTCATAGCCATGTTCTCAAACAACTTCAGGCATTCATCGGGGGTCATATTGGTAAGCAAGTTACCCCCAGCAGTGGAATCGAGTGTATGCCTTGTAGCAAAAGTTACTCCATTATAAAACTTTTCAACCAATGCCCAATCCTCAAGCCCATGATGTGGACACCTATTCAACATCTCCTTAAACCTTTCCCAAGTAGCAAAGAAACTCTCTCCCTCCTCCTGCTGAAATGAATGAATCAAACTCCTAAGTCGTGCAGTTTTGGCAGGTGGAAAATACTTGGTCAGAAACAGTTCCTGCATCTCATCCCAAGTAGTGATCGATCCTGATGGAAGTTACTCAAGCCAAGTGATGGCTTTGTCCTCAAGAGAAAATGGAAAGAGACGCAGAAAGGATGCATCATCAGAAACACCTTTGATCTTAAAGGTGTCACACATACGAAGAAACTGACCTATATGAGCATTGGGGTCCTCCTCGGGCAGTCCATGAAATTTAGATGAGTGAATGATTAGATTGATGATTTGAGTCGGGATGTGCCACTTGTCCTCGGTGACAACTGGTCGAGTGATGGAAGAACAATTTCCAGCAGCAGTCGTCTTGGCATAATCAGCAACGGTCCTCCTAGCAAGTGCAGCCATCTCTCCTATAGCAGTGTTGTGTGTGCTGTGAAAAAGAAGGTGAGATCGTAACCTCGAGTGAAACTCTCTCTGGCTCGGTAAAAGGAACGTACTCTGGTGACTCAGTCCGTCTACTGTGGTGCATGCACTGTAAAAATATTAGAAAAGAAAAGGAAAGAAAATATGATTACTTACTAAAATTAACCTAAATAATTACTTACAGTCTAATAAATCACAAACCTAAATAAGAAACACTCACCAAGCAGAAGTAAAATTCGAAAGAAAAACCTACTAACTAAAAGGAAATCTAAAAGGAATCCTATAAACGAAAAGTTACTAAAAATAGAAACCTGTAAAAAATAGCAGCTGCTAAAAATGGCAAGTCCCGAAAAGACGTCAAACAACTAAAAACAGACACTTACTAAAAATGGAAAGTTTCTAAAAATAGAAAGTTACTAAATATGGAAGGTACCTACGAATAGAAACTTACCACGAAACTACAAAACTAAAAAGGAAAGCTAGGTCTAAAGCTAAGGTAAATCTAAGAATTACCGTGTCCCCGGCAACGGCGACAAAAACTTAATGTGTCGGTTTATATATATAGAAAGAATAATGATTCAACACTATCGAGTAATAAATCGAAATGACCTAAACCGAACAACACACTACAGGCAAGTGTACCTGACATATGAAGTATAGCTAAGGAAAGTCCGGATATCGAACCTAAGGACACAGAATCTAAGAATTAACCCTAAATAAAGACAAAGCTAAGACTAAAGAAGGAAATTACTAAACAAAGAAATTTGTGTTTTTTTTTAAGAAAAGTGTTTTATAAGAAAGAAATAAAGAAATAATATAACCTCTACAACTGAAACGAATTATGGAACTAAGAAATCAGATAACGAAGTGTACTACCTAGACTTGGAATCCTAACGGTAACTTAAACAGTTTCGGGAATGAGATACATGATATAACCGGTCAATAAAGATATGACAACTTAAGAAACACTCAGAAACATTAGATCACAACGTCAGTCTCACTAATACTAAAGAATGTTCCAAAGAATCATGTGAAAGATCACCGGGATGTGTAACGGATTACCTAATCAGTCTCTCCAAACACAGATCGTTTAAAGATTCAGAAGATCGTATCACGTGATAAGTATCAACAATCTCAATACATCAAGAGTGTAAGGATGTATATGAATCAATCAAAATATATGTGTTAATACCTTGAATCGCAAGGAATCCTAAGGAATAAACAGGAAAACCGATGGTCACGTAATTCGCATTAAAAACCCTAAAACCCTAATAATCCAAATTCCATCACTTGGTTAGTCTTAGGCATAATAATCATGCTGTTTATAATCCAATTACAGATAATATCCTAAGGTTCAAATGGCCAAAGCAAACCCTAATAGAGTTAGATGCGAAATCTAATCCTAAAACTGATAAAACCGGTCAAAACACGTAGTAAACAACTAAGACTCATCAATTGGACATCATCATGCATTTATAGATCATCATAACAGCAAGAAACAATCAATATTAATCATATATAATTTGATCTAATCATAAACAATCCAAATCCCATAAAAACAAACACGAAAACCGTAAAAATCCACTGATCGTCATCCAAATCTAGGTAATACAATAAGTTTAGCCAAGAAACATGTTTAGAACAGTAATAATATGAAAAGCATTCAGAAACATATCCATGGATTCGAGTACAAACGAAAAATAATCAAGAAAACAAGTAAAAGAACCCGAAAACGCGTTCCGAGCACTTGTATACGCGTTCTGAGACTCCCCGAGTGTCCGAATCGATCCCAAAGCTCCAAAATCTTCAAAAATATGATTCTCCTATGGTTTCAGCCGTCCTTGGGTGATGGATCTGCCAATTAGGGTTTCCAAGTGCTTAAATATGTGAAAAATAGCAAAAGGTTCACGAAATGGGTCATTAGCCGGTTCAAAGGGTTCAAAAGTCTCAAAATGGGGGTCAAAAGGGTCGGTCAAAGGCCACAAAGGCCGGTCAACAGAGGCAGCTGGCGCGCGGGTCTTGGGTCGCCCGGATTGGGTACACGCGGGGCAGCGTGTGTGTGTGTGTATCTAGTATGACACGCGGGTTGGGGCGGGTACCGGTTCCTCACGCGGAGAACAGGGTGGATTTTAGGGCTGATGTGTCACGCCCTGGTGCTGCCACATGTACCAGGGGTCTCCCAAGTTCCAGATTTGCATTTTTACCCCCTGAACTTCCAGAAACCCATTTTTAAGCCCTGAAACTTCGTGAAATGCCACTTTTTTAACCCGAAACTTCTAAAAAGTATATTTTTAGCTTCCAACTTCATCAAATTTATTCGGGCTTCGGTTCTCTTCTCAATTACGAACGTTTATTTCGCGAAACCTACAAAAGTAACAAAAAAAATAAAATAAGTAAAAATTCATTTAAATATAATAAAAACTAAATAAAAATCTAATAAAATAAGATAAAATCCTATAAATTAAATACTAAAACGATGTGTAAATAACGACATATCACGGATCTCAAAATTAAATGTGTCGTTATAATTAAATGCTGACATCCAAAGGTATAAAAAGTCTCTCGCTCATACACTTTCTCTCACCGTTCCATTTTCAAATTGATTTCCTCTTTCTCTCACAAATTAACCCTAAATCTTCACAGCAAATTTCTCTTTCCTCTTCGATTGCCATGTAATCTCTTGCTTTTCGACCTGCTCATAACCTGGTTGTGGAGTTATCAGCTGACCATGATGCTGATTTTGCACCAATTATCTCTTTTCTCCAAAAGAGCAAGTATAGTTTCGCTCTCACCGTCAAACCTGTGGTGTATGAATCTCATCACCAACAGTTTTGGCATTCTTGTTCTATTGCTCCATCTCCCGATGGTAGAACTCTTGTAGCTACCATTGATGCTCATCCCATCTCCATTTCTGTGGAGACCATTGTAACCCCTACGGTTTTCATGTAAATATAATAATAATAATTATTATTATTAACTTGTAATAGTGTCAAATTTTAAGTAAATAAATAATTATCATGAGAATTCTTAAACGAATTTTTAATTGAATTTAATTAAAGATAAGCTAATTTAAATAGTAATATTATTAAAGCCTTGACGTAAGAACTAAAATCCATATATATTCATATAATTATATTTTTAAACATTTATTTTAGATATACATGAAAGGTGTATATATTACTTAATTTAAATAAGTTTTATGAAGTGAAATAACAAATTTAATCTTGTAATATGTTTAGAAAACTTTAAATATAAAATAGAGGGGCTTGTTTTGCATAAATCTGAAAGTGGACTTAGAAAGAATAACAGGGGGGGGGGGGGACTAATCTTGCCAAGCCTCCATTGTTGCTTTCTCTTTTACCCAGGACCACCACAAACCCGAACCCATGTCCACTTCGTGACCCGAAAATCATACAGCTCACATTACCATGTTTACAGCTTGATTACCTTCGATTATGGCAACATATCAAGACGCGTATATCATAACAAACAGAAATTAAGACCATTAACATCTAATTTCGTGTGACAATCATTCCTAAAATACGAAAATAAATCAACCATTTGGACTCGGCTGTAACGAGTGTAAAACTCAAATTAACCGAACCAAAACATCCCTTTGGAGCATGCGAATCTTTCTGAACAAACGGCACAGACGCAAAAACATTTTATATTTTGATTTAAGACCTGCAAGCTCGGTCGTTCGTCATCTTGAGTTCTCAGACGAAATCATCGATAAAACCATCAATCGTAAGTTTTTTTTACATTACTTTGGTCTTCTCTTATTGTTATTTCAACAAAAGGGATCAGAAACGATCGAATTTGAAGATGATGGAATTAGGGTTCATCGGTTCTAACAGGGAATTGTGGGGAAACAGATGTTTCATTTGTGAACATAACATGCTGGTCACTGGTTCGAGGCCAGCAGTGGCTGGGTTTTATTCCTGGTCGCATTTTTTTTTTGTTTCGATTTTAACTAGTTCATCAAACTTTAAAAATTACAGTAAATTTTTACAAAATACATTTATTATTTCTGTTAAAAACAAATTAAAATATATATATAGACACACACAATAACATACAAATCTTTTAATTAGTTATCTATTCTTAATTTTTTTTTTTAAAAAAAAGGGAATAATATTTTTGCAACTATTAATCTTAAAATTCATATAAAAAAATTATTAAAATTATTATAAACAATATATATTTTATAAATTATTTGTCTAATCAGAAATATAATTACTTTTGAAGCTTAAACAATATAATCTTTATTTTATGAGATTTATTAAAGCTATTTGCAATAAAAATTGTATAAACTATTATTTTTGAGATCATTAAACAATATAAGCTCTGTAAACACATATATTATAATCAACATAATATATATATATATATATATATATATAATATATATATATATATATATATATATATGAGATGGTTCAAATAAAGACTCCTCACTTTAGAAAACACTAAGAAAACTCCTACTAACCAATCAATTTAAAAAAAAATTTCACGATTTTTTAGTATTAGCTTAGAATTGTAATAAACAAACAAAAATTTTTAATAAAAATATGTAGATCACGAAATTACATATATGTAACCAATAAAGTTACGTATATGTAACTCATATATGCAGTTTACAAGTTACATATATGTAATCAATGAGTTACATATATGTAATTACATGAATTACATATATTTTTTTATTTTTTTTCTTTTTGTTAACAAATATAACCTTATAATAAAACAAATGTAAAATAAAAAACGAAAAACGAAATTGATTAATAACAATTGTGATTAGTTTTCTAAGTTTTCTCAAATATGAAGGTTTTCTATGAAACTTCCCCCTATATATATATAATTCATAAAATCACAAAAGTTGGTTTAAAAGTCAAAACCTAATATAGTGATAAAGTTATAAGATATCCTCAATAAAAATATTAACAACCATTATCATTCTTAGGCCTATCATACAATTAACACTTATAATAAATAATTAGGATATTTAATATTCTACCGTATTTATTATACTAAATTATTGAGAAAACTTACTTAAAGTACTAAATAAATAATCTCAAATTACCTTTCAAACTTTAGACAAGTGCAAGACATATTCTTTTAAGGTATTCATAGAATGCCATAACTCTAACTAATTAAATTTAAACTTTATGAATACCTTTCTCACTAAGTTTATTCCAATAAACATTAGGGTGAAGTGTCCTTGATTCATATCTCACATACTTTATTGAAGGACTTAGGATAACTAAGCAATTCAGGTGAGTATTCATATTCCCGCTTTTACTTTTCATATTTTTGGGATGTTGCATATGTTACTCAAAACAATAATTATTAATCAAAATCATTCGATGCAAAGCTCTTAGTCTATTTAGTTAGAATTCATATTATGTGTATACTAGCCTATTTGAAATCTATTATTCATTATTCATGTGTTATCTATTGCAAACAAGTTTGACATACTAGATGTTATGCTAGTATTGAAACTTGTTTGAGAGACTATTATCTATTGTAGACTTAGTTGAAGTAGTAGTTTATAATATTACTGAAACTGGTTTGAGAGACTGTTATCTATTGCAAACTTGTGTTATTGCATGTCTTAGTTTACGACTTGAGTAGTCTTGACTAAGTTCTATGTATTACACTTGTTTGAGAGACTGTATTCTATTGTATTCATAATATATGCAAACATGACTTATACGTGCCTTGATTCAAATTTTAGATAGTCTGGTTGTTATGCATCAATTATTTAAAACATTTATTTAAACTATATGTTATACTCACCAACTATTCATATAGTTGACCCAAAAACCAATTTTACATATGTAACAGGTTAAAGTGAAGATATGAGGAAGACATAGGATAAGTTAGTGGACCTAGTTAATTGTAACCAATGTTTAGCATTTCAAATTGTAACACTTTGTACATTCAATTTCTGTAATATTGGTTATTATCTTAATTGAATATTGTACCTATTTTGTAATAATGATGCATTAATTATTTAAACTTATTAATAGCACCATGAGCTAATGAACAGTCAAGCTCACGCCCCGACGTATTCCGCCGTCGGTTGGGGTGTGACAACCATCTGTCGGTATCTTCATCTCAATGATGCCGGGAGAAGGGTCTCATTCACAAGGGATGAGGTAACAGTGACCTTCAGGTCATTGGGGTACGAAGGTCCTCTCCCTTCAACAACCTATTTGAAGGGTAGAGTGTCCTATAATTATAAGTACCTCATACATGTTTTTCTTCACTGCTTGTCGAATAAAACTGGTGGTTGGGATCAAGTCCCCTCTAATTTAGCTTCGGCTACTCATGGTTTGATCTCTAATCAACTTTTTAACTTTTCTGCTTTGGCTGACAATCTTACGTCACCAAAGAAATTCTGTATGTATCCCAGGTTTTTGCAACATATTTTCTATAGTGAGTTGGGCTCCTCCCTCTCACTAACTGGGAACATATATAACATTCCCTTGGTTACTCAATTCTCTGGGACTTTCAGTCCTCTTCTTCCTTCTATGAATCTCCCTGCTCCTGAAGGTGAGAGCACTGTAAAACCAACAGTTGCTGATCCCACACCTTCCCCTTCTATTCCTCACCCAATCAAAATCACATACAAACGCAAACGAACCCCTGAGCAACTCTCTACAACTGTTCAGGCCCATTCTTCTGAACCCGTCAAGAAAAAGGTGAAAAGAACTGGCAGGGCCCAGGTCTACCTAAGGTGAAAACCACACCTGCTGTTTCACCATTGGTTCTTCCTCTGGAACCAGTGGCTGCCCCTATCCAGCCTGAAATCCCTCAGAGTATGTCACCATACATACCTAAGAATATCCAAAGGGATACCCCCATTATTGAGTCTGCTTCTGTTGAAGCAACTCCATTAGTTCAGGGAATGTCTCCTAGGTCCCCAGGAGAGTATAACCCATCAATTGCCCCCACCCATACCATTACCCCGGCTCATGGACTCTCTGCTGTAGCTCTGGATGACCCATTCTCTCCCACTACACAAACTTTACTAAGAGTGGTGACAGAACTACGAGCAAGGTTTCCTGACCCAAAGCCTTCCAATACAGAGGTTAACCCCAGAAGTTCTGCAGGGGTTAATACAGAGGAGGCTACCACTGCTGCTGAACCTTCTCATGTTCCTCATGACAGTGGTACAAGCAATAGGACCTCCTATATGGCAACTCACATTGCTGATGACTTCTTTGAGGTCATCTTCAATGAGAGGAATCCAGGGTGCCAAGAAACCACATCTGGTGGTAGAGGTGCAGGAGCTAGGCTCAGGACTCCATCGCCCCATGATTCCACTCCAGTGGATGAGGGCACAACAATACCAGAATTGATGGCTACTATCGCCACCTTACAAACTAGGGTAGCTTACCTAGAAGCTGAGGTTGCTACCATGAGGCTGTAGATCCAAGAAAAAGATGCTACCATCTTGGACCTCTAGCGCCGTTGTCACACCCCGAGCCGGCGGGCCGGATCGTGTTGCCCGTCGGGAGGAATGGTCTCGGGGCGCGATATCGTGAGTGATAATCAGAATGATCAGATTGTTTACATTTCACATGATATATAAATGAGAAAGCTACTAAATAAAATAGAATTACAAAGTTAAATTACATCGGTTAAGTTTATAATTTAACAATGTAAATTTACTATCACATCATAAATATTCTATCTTGTATCTGCCCAAGATATAAAAAATAAATCCGTATAATGATGCTTCCAAAAATATGCAGGTCCAAAAAGCTAGGTCCTCTATTGGTATCCTATTCCAAAAAGGAATAACTCCTTAGTTGACCTGTTCGTCACCTGAGAAGTCATGCTAAAATAATGTCAACACATGGAAGGTGAGTTCATTAAGTTTTATAAAAATGAGTTTGAATAACCTAAATGACAACCTTAACCTCACCATTAACCACCTATATTATCCAGTTCAGTATGCTTATATATAGGGCATACGTAGGGGACAAGCCCGAGCCACCGTCCCACCACATACTAAACCACATGATATATTGTTCCTGGAAATAATTAAGCGTTTCATCCCACAAACTTTGATTCCTTAACATCTGATTCATACAATTTGATTACCCTAAAAATGTTTACCTTGATCCCCGAAATGACAACCTTAACCTCATCAACGACCACCTATGCTATCCAATCAAGTATGCTTATATATAGGGCATATGTAGGGGACAAGCCCCAACCACCGTCCCACCACATACCTGACTGCGTAGCATATTGTCATTAATGATAATTAAGCGTTTCACTCCATTCACCTTAAATTTAGATTCTGATTTCCACAAATAGATTTACCTTTAATCTTTTGAGTTCACCATGTATTCATGATTTCCCAAAAGCACTTGTAGAAATATAACATTAAATGTTTAATTAAACTAATAACTAAGCATTTAAATACAACTAAGACATGATGATTGGGCCTTATTTGACTCAATCAATTAGACTTAGATGTTGATGGTTGTCCAAGTTGTACCCTCTAACACGTGGCCCATATCAGGCATGACTCACAAGGAGTCCACGTGTGTGTGCCGGGACTTTAATGATGCCCATATCAGCTTGACCCACTGGTCTACTATACATGCCGGTACTTTAAGGATATCCTTTGATTCTTGATCGTCTTTGATTCTCTTGATTTTGATCTTGATTTCATTTGATAGTTCACGTTATTGCCCATATAGCTTGACTATAAAAGTCTACTACTTATGCCGGGACTTTATGTGTGTTACACGTGGTCTTGATTTCTATACAACTGGCATCCACCTTAACTCAAGTATTAATGATTTCATTAGATTTTAATGATTTCATTATTTCAATGATTCACACACATTTATGATTTCTGATTTCTTTGAGTCTCTTGAGTTTGATCTTTAGAATTTCCATGATTTCACAATGATAGTTGATTCTTGATTAGGATCCTTTGTTTCAGATCACACACTGAATTAGATTTCTTTGAACATGATCTTTAGCTTTAGTTCTTTTGATTTCACTTTGAATTTAGATTCTTGAGTTTGAGCTTGATGGACTAAGGGTTGTTTAACATTTAGAATTAAGGTATTACTCATAAGAGTAACTTAATTAACTTGATATTTAGTTCTGCATAGCAATTACCTAGACAGGAGTCTAGGAGTATCAACAAGCATATATAATAAACAATTCAAAATAAAAGCATTTACGTAAAACAATTTAAATAAAACAGTTTACGCATGCTTCTCAGCCTCGCGTTTGAAAACAAAAATGTTTAGAAAAGGGGCAATGAACTCACATGTGTTGCTGTGCAAATGATCTATCACAAAATGCGCGCTCGTTGTTGTTGCTTAGGTTTCTTCAGTTCCTGAGTTGTTTTAAAAGATTTCGAATACTGTAAGTATACGTATTAGCCGTCGTATCTAGGGTTTGGTCTCGGTGTGCAACTAAGTGTCCTAAGTTTCTAATGTGATTCTAAGATTTAATCTAGCTATTCTAACTTATGCACCCATTTGCAAACCCGTATCCCAACAATTTAATCATCATAAGTTCTTTAGTTAACATGTTTCTATTTAATTCATTCTAAGTCAAATATTAAGTAGAAATCATTTATTTAAAATCTAATAAAGTTCGCAAAACATTTTTTTTATTAAAACATAATTAACTTATTTGAAGTAGCGTCTAACATGTGATGGACTTAGGTTAGGCCCATTGGGCCCACCTCGACCCATTGTTAGTCTTTGTTTTGATCTTCATGGTTTCATAATAATTCTCTCAAGTGTCAAGCTAACTCAACAGATATTAAAATCTCTTAATGAATGGTTATGGTGTTTTAAAGAAAACCCTTGTTAGCGGTAACCTAATCCATGATTACTTTGGTCGCCCTTTATCATAAAAATGGCCTTAATAGACTTCTCATACACATACCCCACTCCCCATGCATACCCATGCATGACTAACCTCATGCACGTGGGTAAACAAATAGATTTCACTAACACTTAGATTTTATAGTCATGAAGGCAGCGAACCTATTGGCAAAATCCATAGGTTCGGCGAACCTTTGAGGTTCGGCACTGTCTTGGTTCGTGGATCCGAGGTTCGTCACCCTAGGGTTCGTGTCACATCTAGGTTCGTCCAAGACCACAGGTTCGTGAGCCATGTAGCTCCTGTCCAGCTAAGGTTCGTTGTCCGAGGGTTCGGCTGAAATAGTTCGGTCCCCTTAGAAGGTTCGGTACCCATAGGGTTCGCCTTCTTTGGGTTCGGCTGTTAGAGGGAGGTTCAGACAAGGTAGGTTCGTAGTCATGCACAGGTTAGGCTGCCAGTGTACAGGGATCGGCTGAGATGGTCGTTTTGACACCAAGAATGCTTGAAATGGTCGAGAATCGAGTGAGATATTGTAGAGAGAAGGTGGTGTAAAGCTTTCTGGAGAGAGAGAGGGATGGAGACGAAAATGAGAGGAAGAAGGAGATTGGTGGAGGTTGGTGTGGTCATTTATGACCACATTAAATGGTCCACAAATACCCCGTGGTTTCGGTCTCGTTCGATTTCGCGTAACACGTCGGTTCCTCGTAAATTTTCGTAATACAACGACTCGGTTTATAAAATAAGATTTATAAATTTATTTTAAATTGTGATTCCTAATAAATTAACTAAATATCTTTTGTTTATTTTAAATTTTCAAAAATATTAAATTTACTGTTTAGAATCGAATAGTACGGTCATCGCGCGTATTCGTTCGAATTGTAACAACTGTAAGAAATATCCCAACAAACTTAAATATTAGATTGTTGTTAGATGATAAAGCCCAATAAAATATAAAGGCCCAAATAGGCCTATTAAAGCCCGATATGTACAACTTAGGCCCAATAAGGCACTTTAAAAATGTAACTGACGAAAGAAAACGTAAAATTATAACATAATGATATTATCTTAATTATGAGAAATTTAAACATAAACTTGCGAAGTCTTGGTTAAAGCTAGATAAATGATATTAACCGTTTAAACGTCCTAATACCTAAATCAAGGGAAAACGTGTCACTAACTAATAATTATGAATAATGAAAATATTAAAAACATGATAATTCTATTCTGAGCAAGAAAATAATTAAACGAATCAGATACATCATATACGCGATATTAACGCGTTTCAACGTAAATAATTAAACAAATTAATCATAACGAACGAAATAAACATTTTAATAATATTTTTGGGTTAGTTTGTTTATATAATAAAATTTTGGGACGGGAATAATAAACGAAAACAGAATACGATCGCGAGACGGGTCGGAATACGCGTTTTAACCTAATTAATCCTAGATAACCCTAAGTATAAACGGGAATACCCACTTTGTTCCCCTCATTTTGTTCAGCAATCACACACACATACTTGTGTGTGAGCAGCCCTTCGGAAACACAAACGAGAGAGAGAGAGGGAGATCCAACACCGGAGCAGGGCGGACCACAGCGGCTACATGGCGGATCCACGGCGGAGCGGCGGCGGCGATCGAGCTGACTATACCTTCAAGCTCGTCTCACCTCTTTCTACAACAATTTCTTCTATGAACTTGGGTGAATCGTGCTTAAAAGGAGAGAAAACAGAGAGAGAAAGTGATGGCGGCTAGGGCCGCCGTAGGCGGCGGTGTTGGTGGCTGTACAAGGTGGTTCCGGTGGTTATGCATCTTCTAGCCAAAAACAAAGGTAAGGTCGACTGGATGTTTCTTGAGAAGGTGGTGGTCGAATGTGGAGATGGTGATGCTACCAGGTGTAGATGATGGTTCACGGTGGCTGCTAGGGTTAGAAGTGTGGATACCAACTAAAAACCAGCGGCGGTAATGGTGACCAGCAACTACTGGCGGCGGCGGAACAGCCACGGTGGTGGCCAGAAGTGAAACCGAGGAGATTACGGGTTTTGGAGATGATTTCAGCCCTAGTCAATGAAAGTCAACAGGAGATAGGGCTGGTCAACCTGGACGGTCTCGGTCAACAGCAAAAACGAAACACTAGATTTTATTCGTTACGTAAAAACGAGTTAAGAAACATGTTTGAATTATGAAACATACGTACGAATAAATTAATCGGTTTTGGATACGCGAAACGACCGAGTGGGAAGGTAAAACCGTGCTCCATTAACTTTTAGTATATGGTTTAGTTGTTTAAACAAATATACTAAATTGGTTGAGCTTTTAGGTTAATTAACATAAAATATAATTAGAAATAATGGGTTTAAAATGCAATTGTTAATTGGAACTATGTAACGAGTGTGACAACCAAAGTGAGTTTTAATGTGTGCATAGGATTGTAGCTAAAAGAAATCAATATACTTTAACCCGATGCTTTACAATTTTAAACGTTACAAGACTTAACATATAAAATATAGGTACTTATTGAAATTTGTACATAATTTGTTACATTGGGTATAAACTAACTTATAAGCTTGAATTAAATAGAATTTTATAAATTGTGTACTCAATGAATGTGTAGGTTACTTATATAATTCTCATATAAACATTTAGTCTTTATATATATATACACTTACACATTATATATACATCTATAGAATATTGTATACAATAATTAGTTCAGTATAATCACATGTTTATAAACATGTTTAGTTTAGCATATTAACAATTGATTTTATAAACATATGGGTAAACAAGATATGAGTTAGGTTGGAATTAATAAGAGGAATGTGCATACATATGTTATTGGTAGTTTGATAGTATTAAACAATTAGGAGCTTAACAAAAGGTGTTTGACTCAATATTAATATGATTTTATACAAAATATCAATCTTATACTAATTCTCTAATTAATCATGAATTTGTTAATTTTATATTAAGACTATTTACTCTTAAAAGTATCATTATTATTATCAACACCATTTCTAAGCTTTTAAGACTACTAAAGTCTTACTGAATATTATCAAACACTCTAAGCATATTCAAATCATAATCTTTTTGTCATTAAAATCATTATTTATAAGTATTTAGAATTGTTTAAAAACATTAATATTATCCAAATATATGATACTATATTGATCATATATTTTACTCATAAAAATAGTGACGTCATTTATATTGCTAGAGACATTAGTATTATGGTTACCGTTATCTTTAATAATAGTATTATCTAAGAATGAATATTTACAATTCTACATAGAAATTAAATTATGGATACTATAGAAACTCATTTAATCTATATTTATAGCAGCTACAATAGTTAGTATAAATAATGACTCTAACATGTATAACATATTAGATACTAATATGAATTGCTAATATTTATTTTTTTATGAAAGTCTTATTAATTATTTATAATACTAACAAGTTAGGTATATACACTATCATAATTTTATATTTATATTGTCATATTTAAAATACCTTATGTAGTATATCAACTTATAATATTAATAAGGTACCATGAATACTAATATACTAAAACAATTTGGATACTAATTGTCTTTTAACTTAAAATCAAGGTGAACCAACTTTAAAATATAAGACCATTTGTCACAATAAAATTCAATTATCTTAGAAGACCATAAACATACTAGTCACATAAGTAGCATACTAGTAGCTATACTAAACATCAAATAATACCAACACTTGCGCATACATTTGGACATAAAAATATAAGGTAAGACTTCGTTAAGCATGCCAATATAAAGAAACTTTAAACTAGTAAACTCTAAACACATTAACCCAAAGAGCTCAACCACAGTAAACAACCATAATGTATGAATCTATAACTTATGCATGTATAGATGATTACAAATAGGAACTTGCTTTGATGATAACTCTGGGAACATAGCAAATCATGCATAGTGGCACAATGACATATTTGTGCAGGAACAAAAGGACACCATTAAAGCAACCAGATGAGTTCATGTGATCCCTTTTCTTTTTACTGTTTTGGGATACTAAAAGCATGCTCCAAAAACTGTTTATAAAATTTTTATTTATGTGATAATGAACGTCCGTTTCAAATATAATTGCTTCCCCTAGACATGAAACATAATTTACAACCATTAACTCCGGTGGAGAGCCGGTGGGTATATGGGTAGTACTACTTGGAGAATCCTCCACGCACAGTGGCCCGAAAGGGTGGCCTTATAAAAATAAGGTTGAAACCCCACTGAGGTTAATGTCAACCGTTGTGGCATATATTCGCTTTGACACATTTACACCGAGGGCAGGAACGAGTCTCGGAATGGGAAGTAGATTAAAATGTCATGTTACGGGCTAGCATTATAAGAGGAAAACGCTCGGCATGGCACAGGGTTGGTTGTATTGTTTCTGAATTATCACATGCATTTATTGTTGTGTCTATATACTAAAACTCGTGAGCTCACCAACTTTATAGTTGACGTATTTTAGCATGTCTTTCAGGTAATTAGAAACATGTATGACTCGGATACTGGATTGCTTGAACAAGAACACTACATGGAAAACTGAAGAGCTTGGCTTAAAGATTAATAAAGTGTGCCAATGCCTGGATAGACCCAATAACTCTAGAAAATATCCCACTAGCTAAATTATGTCTTTAGATTTGTTGTAAACAAATCAGCTATTTAGATTAAACCTTTGGTTTAGTTGTATATTATTTATTTTGTTTTCCGCTACTTTGTGTTTTTAATCAATCGTTAGTCAAGCCCCCAGGTTGGGTTGTGACATGTTGGTATCAGAGCCAAAGGTTTTAGCAAATTAGGAACCTTAGGATAAGTTCCTAGACTTTAACGTGAGTAACCTAGGGGCCTAAACAAATAGAAACATGATACTAGTGAGACCATGAATTCCCATGCATATGAAGCACACGAATGGTTAAACTAGAACTATCATGTAAATCAAATTTAGGATTATGGGTGCACACATAATGGTGAATTTGAAGTTACATGAGAAGTTCTAAGACACACATAAAATAAAGTTTGAACATAATGTTTATTCATATACTTACAAATACTTGTTATGATAGTGATTTTTGAAACAAACATTAGTTGACATTGGGAGTTGAGCATAAGATTTAAGTCACAAGAGGTCAACGATGATTTTATGGTATGTAAAATTTTCTTCGTTCATCCTATTTTAGTGGAAACGACATTCCCGTATTCTCATCTTCTTTTTATCTCAAGTACTATTGGAATCATGACTTCTTTGTTAGCAAGGTATGTATGTTGTCAACCTCCAATCCTTTTAAGGCGTCCAAGAATCTTTTGTTTTTATTCTACAGATTCTAAAATTCCTCTATATTTCTTGATCAAACTCTTGCATATAACCATATAAGTTTTGATTATGGCCATCAACTATGCGTAATTCTCAACTGACTACAAAGCTACATGAGTGTTTGGATACTCCGGAAGACCAAGCAGAATGGATGCATTCTCATCAAAGTTATACAACATACCCCACATTCGCAGTCAAACTCTTATATCCATATACTTGATAAAGTCTTTGTTACATCGATCTCTCTTATAGAAACCAGGTTAGTCATTGTTTAATAACCAACGACCTCTGCTGTTTGTGATTTATATTCTACTATCCATAATAGTCTAACTTCGATCTCCAAACTTTCATTCATTCTATTTGCAATTCTAATGAACACGCCTTTAACTTAACCATTCCCAATTCTTGATAGCTAAATCAGAAGTATTGGAATTGTACATTGTTAAGAGGTAACTCCTTAGTTCACACAACGGGAATGTGAACCTTCATTATGAAGATTAGTTTATTCTACCACTTGAGTTTTCGTTCCAGAAAGGCTATTTCATAAACAATCCGATTCAACATCGAGAATCTTTCCTACCCAATCCATCGATCGAACCCCAAATTCTAAACTAAATAACAGCGTCAGATACGAACACTTTAGAAATCCCTAAAGGGAGCTCCACCTGGTGAATATACTAGACAGAACATGAAGTTGGAACGCCGAGAACATAAAGTGAGAAGTTATGTTTTCATGAGAAGAACGTATTCCTATTGATTATAAGAGTGAACAAAATATTCCTTGATAGCAAGATAAAAGGGAAGACGCGAAGGTCATTTTGTGTTCGGTGTATCGAAGACCATGGATGAGATTGGGCGAGGCGTCCTATTATTGCTTGAACAAACTTCATTATATTGGCAAATGAGACCTACAACGCATTGATAAACGAAGAGCACTACCAGCTACCGAATTATAGCAAGGTGAAGGAAGGTAATTAACATCAAGAGGAAATGACGATCTTCAAACCGTTAGAATCAATGATTACCGGGAAAAAGAGGAAGTGAAAGATTAAATGGTGAAGGATTGAATCTTAGATTAGAAGATTTTATAGTGCCAATAAATGTTTTGAGAAGCATTGAAGACCAACTGTAAGAAATGGTATGTGCATCATAGCATCAATGTGAATCTTAGGAACATGTGTAGTATGTTATAGGAAATTGTTTAGTTAATATCAAAATGTATATTAATGTATTTACAGTCAAATACGTTTGGCAAGGACACTATCGTAATATATCAAAACAGTGGTGGGTTGGCGGCTGATAAGGCAGGTAACCTGACTCTACGTATGCCCTATACATAAACTATGTTCGGTATATTGGGATAGTGTTGGTGCAAAGCGTTATGACAAGTAATAGAACAATTAAAACATCTAAGCAAAATTTTAACAACTACAAGAATTCTCATGTTATACAACTTATAAATTTCAACAAGCCGAAGTCACGAATAGTTATACGAAAGGCTCTAGTTGAATACCGACCACTCCATAATGGGGGAAGAGATCTCCTGAAACTGAAGAGTTTGGGCACTTTTGGAGATTTTGATGATTGGGTGGATCTACCTTGGAATGCACTCACACAAACACTATCAAGAGATAATAAACTGAACTAGCAAGAAGGACAACTAAACTAGATTGTCACCGGAGGAAAGTAATTCGTTACCAAGATTAAGCAGTATGGAAGGTCTACAGAGAAGTAAAGTAGAAGTATCAACCTCAAGAAAGATATGAAGTATTAAATTGTAAGAAGAAAAGCTACAAGGAGGTAGCATGAAAAGTTAAAAATCTTTTGCGAAAAGTCAGCCTCAAGAGCATGATTATGAAAATCTCTGTCAGATTTTGAGGATAGCCAATGAAGATCACGTTCGAGCCTAATGCACCTTTACATCACTTCAAGATGTAGGATAAATACAATATGTACACTAAAATATTCATGACAAAGTGATACGTCGAAAATCTTATCACGACAAGAAATTAGTAGGCTATAACATATAGGATGAAGTAGAGCGACTAGTAAAGGAGAAAGGAAATGGAACAGACGACCAGTGCGATGACACAACGAAGTTGTGGTTATGTATAGAATGTGAAGGAAGAAATCTAGAATATTCTATCTATTACACAAGACCACAAAATAGTTAGTTCCAGACCTATTGTGAAGCCAACAACAATCTATACTTCTACATCTCATAATTTCATACATCAATAGAAAAGTGGATAAATAATAGACAATGTGTCAATAGAAAAGATAGTATCATATACGAAAGTCATATCCAATTGTTCGTCAAAAGTGGGTACATTCGTGGAAGTTTTAATGAGGTCCAATAACTCAATTTATAAAAGCAGCTACTTGGAGTTTTGGTTCAAGAAATCATCATTAGAATGATGCATGTAGAAAAGCTACTTAGAAGGACTTATTGAAAGAAGTCAAATTGTAACCACCCTAGAACAAAGGCACCCTCATCAGTTTCTTTTGTAATCATGATGTGCGTCTTTTAAATACTCTATTCGTTTCTTTTACACCACCTCATACTGATAGTGTTCAAAAACTTCTTATATATCATTAACCTATTAGTAGCATTTGAGAGAATTACTCTTCGAATTTTCGTGGTAAGGACGAAAGCTTCCTTAAATCTCTTTATCTTCGAATTCTTATATTCCAAACCGGATGATCAGAAAGTTTGACATATTTAAACAAGATGATGCCCTCCTCCCGATTGATGATTTTTCTTTTGATTATTATTTTGAAAGACTTCGTATGAAGCTGTAATTGTTGTAAACCCTTGAAATAATTCTGAGTAATATTCCAACACAAATAGTGGGTCAAAATCCTTTATGTACTTGACGCAATCGATTCAAGTTGAAATTTAACCCATTCACACTTGTTAATTTATACCTTTGAAATTCCATAATAACCTTGATTCGGGAATCTTTCGTTAATCTATCGAATCTATCCTTGAAGCAGATAGCTATCATCACGATTAAAGTCTCTAAAATTAACATAGTCTACTTAATCTGACTACTCAATAGAAGTATGACAATAGATGTAACATTTCGAACTTTTGTAATATTAAATTTATAAATAAAAATTTCGAAGTTTCATTTTTATTACGAATCATTAAATATAAATATATATAAATAATAACAAGAAACCTATATATACATATAAATATAATGATAATACAAATAAACAACAATAATAATAACACTTTTATATTCTTTTAAAGTTTATAAAAAAAAGTTTTAATAAAATATATATAGGTAAATAAATAAATAATTAATATGTCAAAACTTTATTAAAGAATGTTATAAAAATAATAATAATAAATAAATAAATAAGAATTAAAGATCTTAATATTTATAGATTTCTTTTAAAATGAGGGGACCAAAACTGTCAAATCTATAACTGAGATTTTAAAGAAAAACAAGGAGGGACTGGTTCTGCATATCCTCAAACTACTCATCTCCTTCACCCATTCCTCTCATGGATCAACCCATGAACCACCGATGACCCATTCGTTCAAATGAACTAATTAAGCGAGCGAAATCAATAAAAATTTAAACTTTAAACAACCCCGAACACAATGGGATCGATAACAACCATCGATTCGAAGTTTAAAGATTCAAACGTGGACGAATTTGTCGCCTAAAAACCCGTACACGATCGTGTATGCTAAAATCTATATAAACGAGTATAGAAATCAAATTAAATCATCCCACTCGTTCCTTCTATACCTGCGAACAAGTATGTGCAATCGAAACAGATTCAGAAGCTTTCCCTATCGCGAATCAGATCCAAGAAGAGTGTTCTTCGTCATTCTTGAGCTTTCAGTCGAAACCCACTCAATCGTACACCAAACTTAGTATTCTATATCTCATTTTGCTTTTTTTTTCAGTAAGGAATAAAAGCCCTATATTTAATCTTGATATCAAATTGGAAATCGAGGTCAATTTGATAAGAAAGAGATCTAGGGTTCGATTTGTGTTAAAAAGGAATTGGGGAAAAAAATGAATGTTATATTAAATATAATTGAAACGGTAATCTTTCACGGCTTAGGCCTTGGATCAGCTGGTAATGTGTGTATGTTTCATGCTAGTGGTCTCGGGTTCAAACCCGGCTGGAGCCGGGTGGACCATTTTTTTAAAAAATTTTTTATAACTTTTTAATTACTTATTATTTTTAAAATCTGATTTCACCTAAATTTTAATAAACTTAAAAACTATTAATTTGATAAAAAAAATAATAAATAAATAAATATTATTCAGTTTATTTATTTAATTAATTAATTTAATTATTTAATTATTTAATTATTTATTTATGTACTATTTATATTATAATTATTACCAACTTATTTTTATTACCAGGACTACTATAGTTATTACTAATATTATAAGTAGTGTTATAGTTATTATGACCAATATTATTATTACTATTATTATTATTATTATTATTATTATTATTATTATTATTATTATTATTATTATTATTATTATTATTATTATTGTTATTAATACAAATATTATTATTATGAGAATTACAATTATTATTGGTATTATTAATAAAAATATCATTATTATTATTATTATTATTATTATTATTACTACAAATATTATTAGTATTACAATTACAATTATTATTGGTATTATTAATAAAAATATCATTATTATTATTATGATTATTATTATTATTGTTATTAATACAAATATTATTATTAATACAATTACAATTATTATTGGCATTATTAATAAAAATATCATTATTATTATTATTATTGTTATTAATACAAATATTATTATTATTACAATTACAATTATTATTGGTATTATTAATAAAAATATCATTATTATTATTATGATTATTATTATTATTGTTATTAATACAAATATTATTATTAATACAATTACAATTATTATTGGTATTATTATTATTATTACCATAAATATTTTTAGCACTATTATCATTATTAATATGGTTATTATTATTAATAATATGGATAGTATTAATAATAATATTATTACTATGAAAACTTTTCAACAATTTAAACAATAAAACGATTTGTAAACAATAATTATAAAATCATACTTAAGGATTTGGTTATAAACATATAGAACACAAATACATTATGGAAATACCTTGCAAAGTCAAAGTGATCATAGTTATGTACGATTGAATTATAGGTTAAGATAGACCGTGTTGGATACTATTTGGACTACATAATTATCATTTATTTGCAACGATTAGTTCATCACACAAGGTGAGTCTTCATAGCCCCTTTTTATGATTTTATTATTTGGGGTGAAACATGTTATCAAATCTTTTAAACAATTTATGTGAAACAAGTTTATGACATTATACTTGTTGAACTTTAGTTAACATTTAGCATTGATCACCCCTAGTGACTATGATAGATCTATTGACCGGCCATTCCACTGTGTTTGATTTACCCTTCGGGGGAAGCCCGCAGTGATAGTTACTAGTTTAAGCATTGCGATGCTTACCATGGTCAAACATTATTATGTTAACATTAGTTGATCTGCTTCATTTACTAATTCAATATTATATGTTCATATTGCTTTGTTACACATATTACTTATAACATTTATAAACATTTATTCAACTATTTCGGTGTGTGTGCTAAAACCTGTGAAGCTCACCAACTTTATAGTTGACCCTTTTGTTTTAACATGTTTCAGGTGGGAATGCTACATAAGCATGATATGAGATTGGATTTAGTTTTATTATTATGTTTAGAATTTGATTGTCTTAGTATTTCCTTTATGATGTAATGGATGTTATTTGAATATTAAATTTGAATTTATTAGACTAAATGGTTTGAATTTATTACAATAACCACCCTGTGCTTTTGAACAATCTACACTTCGTGAATGCCCGATGATTCCGCCATTGGTCGGGGTGTTACAGATTGGTATCATAGCCTGGGTTATAGAGAATTAGGTTATAAAATGAATGACCTAGACTATAACCATAGAATGACTTAGTTGAACTATGTAGTTGCCATGAACTCTAAGTTGAACCTTATAATTGTAAGGACTAGGCCATGAACCTTAAGTTTGAACTACATAGTCGCCATAATAGGTCAAACTTGATTATGTGACTACTTGTACTACTTGACTAGTTATTTAATAGGTCAATTATTTGAACCTAGTTTAGGATGCCTAACATGCACACACTAGACTTTAGGGTTCTGAACTTCTTGACCCCTTTCTTAAGTCTGGCAAGAGGATCGTCATTACGAAGACTGCTCTTAGACTTACAAGTCTAATTAAATCTTTGACTCCCATCAAATAGTCTTTAGGTTCACATTAATGAGTAGGAAACACATACAATCTGGAAGGGGGAATGCCTGTACTTTGGGGAGTTCTGTCTAGGAAAGTATTTCGTATAAATCCAAATCAACCGATGGACCTGTTATACTTTTCTGGAAACCCTTGGAGTGAGTATGAACCTACAGGCTAAAGTATGTCTTTCTAAAAGTTAATTTGGACTTAAACACTTTGATATGTCAAAAGTATTCCTTAGGGAATGCAATCTATATTGATTTGTGCTAGAACTCTCATTTGAACTATCAATTTCTTATTTTTTGAACTCCTTGAGTCATTTCTGATCCTTTACATTTTGAACTCTTGTAGAATCATGTGTCCTCGTCGCAATGATGCCAACACCACCAATGCCAACACCACCAATATCGATAACACCAACACCAACAATGCTAATAACACCACCAACCTCAATAACCCCATCATGCAAGAATTGGCTGCTGTCATTACTCAGCAAATGGCCACAGTCCTGCCTGGCCTTGTGACCCAGCTCAATCAAGCTACTGGGGTTCAAAACAACAACCGAAATGGTGAGGGTGCAAACCAAACTTGCACCTTCAAGCATTTCAATTCTTGCCACCCTGCCAAGTTCCTTGGATCTGAAGGGGCCACTGGACTGCTTCAGTGGTTCGAAAGTATGGAGAGTACCTTCCTCCATTCAAACTGCCCTGAGAACCTTAAGGTTCGTTATGCCACGAGTGTCTTTCAAAAAAGGGCACTCACTTGGTGGAATACCGAGAAACGAACTAGGGGTGCAGAAACTGCAATGGCCTTAACTTGGGATGAGGTCAAACGACTGATGACAGAAGAATTTTGCCCTCGCAATGAAATGATGAAACTGGAGTCGGAATTTTGGAATCTTAAACAGGATAGTGGGGAAAATCTGGCTTACACGAACCGTCACCACGAACTTAGTCTGTTGGTGCCTCACATGGTCACCCCACTTTCTCGTGCTATCGAGAAGTATATTAGTGGCATACCCATGCAAATCCAAGATACCTGTTATGGGAGTAAACCGACTACGTTAGAAGATGCAATTCGATTGGCTGCTACCTTAACTGACAACCATGTTAGGGCATGTACTTTAACTAGAAAGGGGGCCAAGAAAGTGGAAGCCAAGTCCACTACTGATGAACCTTCTAAGGAGGTTAAATCTGAGTCTTCTAATGCTTCAAAGTCCATTAACCGTAAGAGGAAGGCTAAAACCTTTGCGGTAGTGACCCCTGCTATCCCTACTACACCTATCAACCAACAAGCCCCACTGAACCCAAACAATAGAACCTATGTGGGGGTTCAACCTTTGTGCCCTATTTGTAGATACCATCATGCATCAAACCGACAATGCAGGATATGCACTATTTGTGGGAAGTACGGTCATTTGGAAAATTACTTTCGGAATGGACAAAACTTGCAGCAAGGTCAACCAGCTCCACCAGTTAACCAACAACCAGCTGCACCGGTTCCCGCAATAACCAATGGAAGGGCCTGCTATGAATGTGGCGACCCCAATCACCTTAGAAACAAATGCCCAAAGCTTGTAGGCAACGAACAAAGGGTTACAAGGGCTCGTACTTTTCAGCTAAATGCACAAACAGCCCAAGCTAACCAAGATGTGGTGAACGGTACGTTTTTGATTAATGACTGCTATGCTTCTGTGTTATTTGATTCGGGTGCTGATAGGAGTTTTGTGTCTAGTCAATTTGAGCCTTTACTTGGTAGAACACGAACTAGATTAGACAAGCCTTATAATGTGGAAGTGGCTGACGGTAATGCGATAGACATTGATACTATTATATTAGGATGTACGGTGAACCTTATGGATCTCGTTTTCCCTATCAATCTTATACACATGCCTCTTGGTAGCTTTGATGTTATAATTGGCATGGATTGGTTAGCCACTCATCGAGCCGAGATTGTTTGCTTTGAGAAGTTCATACGTATTCCACTACCGTCGGGTGAAACTCTGAGAATCTTTGGATAGACGCCTAGTAGCGGTCTTAAACTCATGTCGTGCACGAAAGCTCACAAGTATTTGCGAAAGAAGTATGTAGCCTTTCTAGCCCATGTGGTGGAGAAGAAAGACAAGGACAAAAACATTCAAGACATCCCGATCATTTGCGACGATCCTGAAGTATTTCCCGATGATCTTCCAGGAATTCCACCCGTACGTCAAGTCGAGTTTCGAATCGACTTAGTACCCGGTGCTAATCCAATTGCAAAGTCTCCCTATCGTCTTGCACCTTCCGAAATGCAAGAAATTTCTATTCAACTCCAAGAGTTATCCGATAAGGGTTTCATTCGTCCAAGTCATTCACCTTGGGGTGCACCGGTACTTTTCGTTAAAAAGAAGGACGGGTCATTTCGAATGTACATTGACTATCGTGAGCTCAACAAACTCACCATCAAGAATCAATACCCGTTGCCTCGTATCGATGATTTATTTGATCAACTTCAAGGATCGGTTTGGTTTTCAAAGATCGATCTTCTCTCCGGTTATCATCAACTTCGTGTTCATGAAAATGACATCCCAAAGACTGCTTTTCGAACTAGATATGGTCACTACGAATTTGTGGTTATGCCTTTCGGGCTAACCAATGCACCTGCGGTTTTCATGGATCTTATGAACCGAGTGTGTAGACCGTATTTGGACAAATTCGTGATTGTATTCATTAACAACATCTTGATCTTGTCACACCCCCACCTATCGTCACCTGAGATGATGTCATACGTCACTTTGATATGATTGCGGAAGCATAGTGGTGATGTCTCAGAGATGAGGTGTGACTTACTTGAACCAATATCACAGCACACAGATTAACTTAAAAGAAATACGTTACAAGGGTTTCGGTTATCACAACCAAACTTACAGTTTATTAACAACTTATTACATAAACCTAGTTATTTAATTACAAGTGTTCTACGTGCTCCCTTGCCCGAGGGTCACTGTCTACCTGCAAAAAGTTTAAGTTTAAAATGTCAGCACAAAGTTGGTGAGATCATACAGTTCAAGTTCCACAAAATGATATGATATGTAATTATAAGTTCTCAAAATGTTCAGTTCCAGATAACCAGGGGACCCGTACCTAGTTCCTTTCGGACGTTCTGTTCTATAAAGATACTACCCGTCGGTAAATATCTTGGTGCCTCATTGTCTTAATGTCTATCATTACATTAAGAAGTTCTGGAAACAGGTAACAAACATTTACAGCACGGGGAGTTGCAGCTCCTAGCAAATGGGTTGTCAGCCGATAGTACTATCATTGTTCCCTGTTTGGCCCCACACGGGTTCACTAGAGACAGTTCAAAAATGAGGACTTTCAAGTTCCATGATAGAGTTCTATTCTACGGGCAAAATCCCATGAAATCCACAAGTTCTCAACAATCACATGATATCACACAGATAACAGTGATACATATCATATAGTTCTGAAAAGTTTCACAGTGCTACCCCGAAGTTTATAAAAGACTAAAAAGAAAAGGGGTTGTACGAAACTCACCGGATATCTTACTGGTAGCAGAATATCACACAAACTGGTAATAATATGATGATTCTGCATTTATTTATGTTAAATTAGCGATTTATAGTTTAACTTGCTAATTATATCTTTCTGAACGTCCAATGTCAAAGACATTGTCTTAACAGTCATCAAACTAAAACTAATTATGTAATTAGTTAATTTAATGTTATATCATCCAATGTATGATAATGTAGGAACCTATATTGATTCAGATTCTTAATACAAAGTTGATGACATGTTTAATTAATCTGAATAATCTCAGATTAACCAAATAGTTAATGTTGTTGATTGTAATGCTAAAACAGTTTCTAGACAGTTTAATGGCTTAGGAATGATTAATCCTTGTTATTGATTACCCAAATATCACGAAATATCACAAGGTAGTATTAGAATAGGTTTAATAACCATGTTTAACATACTAATCTGACCGTTAACAGAAACATCAGATAATCGATCCAATGAGTATGTTAATGATTGTGATTAGTTTGAAACACCTGGTTTCACGTTGCATGTCAAAGATTAACCAAACTAATCATCTACATTGTCATAGTTAAATGATTTAAACCCTTATAACCATTGTTATAATTTCATGCAAACCGGGTATTACAACGGTTCAAAACAAGGATTTACCCGTTAAAACATCGTGTTTTTCGTTTATAATCAATCCTAGCCATCATCTAGGCAATAATCAACAACCCTAACTATATCATTACGTTCAAAAACAAGATTTAATCAATCATTATCAATCTAGAAGGTTAAAATTAACCGTTACCTAGTCAAACGGAGTTCTGCGGATAAAAAGATGATCTGGACTTGCAAAAACGTTCTTGGGCGCGATCCACGTGATCAAAAGCTCTAAAACTGAAGATTTAGTGGATTGGAAGGCGGGTTTTTCGTCTGTGAAGGTGGTGGCGTCGAAGAGAAGATAAAGATTGAAGTTTAAGTTGAAATCTGATCTTTTAAGCAAGTTGCCGATGATCTTGACCCCAGGCGCATCGCCCCAGACCAGAGGGGGAGCCGGGGCGTACCGCGCGGCCAAGAGGATGCCAGATATTTTCGTGGTGACCCGCGCGCATCGCCTAGGATCATCGCGTGACCCGGGGCGTACCGCCCCAGGGTTATTTCGTCCATTTTTCGATCAAATATTCGTTTCGCGATTCCGGTCAATCCGTAACCCCGTTTCGAGCACGGTTTTTGCCCACATTCACCATTTCTCGCATACTATCATCTTGTAGTAATTTCGATTGTCAACTTAACGTGGATTTCAAACACGATCAAATGTGATCTTGTCATTGATGACGTAATTTTTCGTACACAATTGTCACAGTCTCCTCCTGTTAGAAAATTTCATCCCGAAATTTAATGAAGACTTACATAATTACAATCGTTTATGAGAATAGTTATGGGTATTTCGCTTTCATTCGGTCTTCCCGTTCCCACGTAGATTCGGGTCCACGTTGTGAATTCCAACGAACCTTAACGATTGGTATGCGACTACGTTTTAGCACTTTCACTTCTCGATCCATTACCTCTACTGGTTCTTCACTGAACTGAAGTTTTTCATCAATATGAATTTCTTCTAGAGGTACGATCAATGATTCATCAGTTAGGCATTTCTTCAGATTGGATACATGAAAAACATCGTGAATGTTACAAAGCTCAAGAGGTAGTTCAAGTCTGTAGGCTACTGATCCAATTCGTTCAAGAATTTTGAATGGACCTACAAATCTTGGTGAAAGTTTACCTCTCTTCCCGAATCTGAAAATGCCCTTCCAAGGTGACACTTTTAACATTACTCGATCACCTATTTGAAATTCTAACGGTCTACGACGATTATCAGCATAACTCTTTTGACGATCGCGAGTAGATTTAATTCGTTCTTGAATGAGTGCGATCTTATCGGTTGTTTCCTGAATGAATTCTGGGCCTATGATTTGGTTCTCACCTACCTCTGACCAACAAATAGGTGATCTACACTTGTGTCCATAAAGTGTTTCGAATGGAGCGCATTGAATACTGGTATGGTAGCTGTTATTGTATGAAAATTCAACAAGTGGAAGATGAATATCCCAGCTACCTCCAAAATCAATCACACAGCTTCTAAGCATGTCTTCCAGAGTTTGATTCGTTCGTTCAGTCTGCCCGTCTGTTTGTGGCTGATAAGTTGTGCTCATATTGATTTGTGTGCCCAAAGCAGTCTGAAGAGTTTGCCAAAATCATGACATAAATCGACTATCTCTGTCAGAGATGATAGAGATGGGTACTCCGTGTCGAGATATAATCTCATTAACATAGAGTTTAGCAAGTCGATCCATAGAAAAATCTTCTCGGATGGGTAAGAAATGCGCAGATTTCGTATGGCGATCAACGATAACCCATATAGAGTCATGATTACATGATGTTCTGGGTAATTTAGTGATGAAATCCATAGAGATCTGATCCCATTTCCACATGAGAATCTCAGGTTGTTGTAATAACCCAGAAGGTCGTTGATGTTCATCCTTAACTTTGAGACATGTTAAACATCGTTCCACGTATTCGGCTATGTGTTTCTTCATTCCAGGCCACCAGTAAAAATCTCTAAGATCTTTATACATTTTATCAGCACCTGGATGAATAGAATACCTGGATTTGTGCGCCTCATCCAAGATAATTATTTGAGAATTACCGAATAAAGGAACCCAAATTCGTTTTTGAAATACATCACTTCATCAGCTTTTGTTTCAAGTTGTTTATCTAATCCTCATAGTTCCTCAGCAGGATAGTGCGTTGCTTGTAAAGCCTGTTGCTGAGCTTCTTTGATTGAGAAATTAGACTGGTTTGAATAGTCATCCCTAATTCTTTCACACGTAAATGTTTGACTCGTTCCTTGCGACTCAAGGCATCGGCTACAACATTCGCTTTACCTGGGTGATAACGAATTTCACAATCATAGTCGTTTAAAAGTTCTACCCACCGCCTTTGTCGCATGTTCAACATTTTCTGATCTAGAATGTGTTGAAGACTTTTGTGATCAGTGTATACGATACACTTGATTCCGTACAAATAATGTCTCCAAATCTTGAGTGCAAACACCACTGCACCAAGTTCTAGATCGTGAATAGTATAGTTCTTCTCATGTATTTTCAGTTGTCGAAAAGCGTAAGCAATTACTTTATCATTCTGCATCAAAACACACCCAAGACCTTGGCGAGAAGCATCACAGTACACTGTGAAGTTATCAATACCTTCCGGTAATGCCAAGATAGGTGCATTGCAGAGTTTGTGTTTCAACAGTTGGAATGCCTCCTCCTGTTGGGAACCCCATATAAACGGTTGAGTTTTCTGTGTCAATGTAGTTAATGGCAAGGCTATTTTTGAAAAATTCTTGATAAATCGTCGATAATAACCTGCCAGCCCTAAAAATTGACGTATTTCAGTTGGGGTTCGTGGTGTTTCCCATTGCCTCACCGCTTCGATCTTACTAGGATCCACTTGAATACCGTGTTCATTTACTACGTTTCCAAGAAATTGAACTTCTCGTAACCAAAACTCACACTTGGAAAATTTGGCATATAATTTCTCGTGTGCCAAGAGTTCTAAGATCAGTTTCAAGTGTTGAGCATGTTTTTGTTGATTCCGATAATAAATAAGAATATCATCAACAAACACAATCACAAATTTATCCAAATAAGGCCTACATACTCGATTCATCATATCCATGAAAACTGCAGGTGCATTTGTTAATCCAAACGGCATTACTAGAAATTCAAAATGTCCGTATCGAGTTCTGAAAGCAGTTTTTGGTACATCATCATCATGAACTCGTAACTGATGATATTCGGATCTTAAATCGATTTTTGAGAAATAGGTAGCGCCTTGAAGTTGATCAAACAGATCATCTATACGTGGTAATGGATAACGGTTTTTGATTGTCAGTTTATTGAGCTCCCTGTAGTCAATACACATCCTGAATGAACCATCCTTCTTTTTCACAAAAAGAACTGGTGCTCCCCAGGGTAAGAAACTAGGTCTGATAAAACCTTTGTCTAACAATTCTTGCAATTGACCGGAAAGTTCTTCCATTTCTGATGGCGCAAGCCGATACGAAGCTTTAGCAATAGGTGCAGCGCCTGGGATCAAGTCAATACGAAATTCGACTTGTCTCACTGGGGGTAATCCTGATATATCCTCAGGAAAGACTTCAGGAAAATCCTTGACTACTGGAATATATGTGATTTGTTTGGGTGGAGTATTGTGCTCAATCACGTGTGCCAGGAAAGCATAACAAGCTTTCCTTAAGAATTTCTGAGCTCGCATACAAGAAATGATACCAAGTTTCCTACCAGCTCGTTCTCCTTGAACTATCAGTGTATTACCATCAGATAATGGAATACGGATCACCTTATTTTGACACACAACTTCCGCTTGGTTATGAGAAAGCCAATCCATGCCAACAACGACATCAAAGCTCCCAAGCTCAATAGGAAGTAAATTGATTTTGAAAAGATGATCATTCAGATTCAAGGAACACCCTTGAATGACACTGTTAGTTTTAATTAACTTGCCATTAGCAAGTTCAATGATATAAGGAGTTTCTAGATCTACTGAAGACAATGAGAGTAATGATGCAAATTCAGGAGAGATAAAGCTCTTATCTGCCCCCGTATCAAAAAGAACTGATGCATAAAGATTATTGAGTAAAAACGTACCAGTGACAATGTTTGCATCATGCCTCGGCTCAGTTGCACCAATCTGAAAAGCTCTTCCCCTAGCTTCATTTCCTTGATTGGTGGTGTTATTGTTCGGACAATTTCTTATGAGGTGGTCAGGACTTCCACATTTGAAGCATGACCTGTTAGTTTGAGTGGTTTGTCGTGGTGCTTGATTTTGTGGTTGAGCAGGAAAGTTGCAATATTTAGAGTAATGTCCAACTCGGTTGCAGTTCAAACAAATAGGACACTGTCCTGTGTGATGGAATGGACACTTATTGCATTTGGGCGCCTGCCCAGTGTAAACTTTCCTCTCAGAAACAGTTGCACCATAGTTCTTCACCATTGGTTTGTTCCGATTAATCTCAGCCGAAGCTTTTGTTTTGTTCTTGCCAAACCACTTTCGTATGGTACCCTTTGAAACATTTGAAGTACCGACATCACTACGGCTCACCGCCGTCTGAGTTTTCAAAGACAGAGTACCACTCCTTAGAGCCTCATTGGTAAGCTTAGTGGTTAACAGAATTGTATGTTTCAGGGTTGTGGGTTCAGCTGCGGTCACCATTCCCCGGATCTGGGGAATTAAACCCTTAATGTACTTCTCGATCAAGGCCGGTTCCATAGGAAACATGTCGGGAAGTAAACAGGTAAGTTCATGAAACCAATCGGTGTAAGCTAAACAATTAGCACCGATCATAGAATGATTCCAGAATTCCTCCTGGAGTTTTTGAATTTCAGTGATTGGGTAGTACTCTGATCTAATCAAAGTTTTAAAATCGTTCCAGCCCATAGAATCAACTGTAGTTGAACCCAAAGTTTTAGACTGGGTATTCCACCATGTTAGAGCTGACTCTTTCAAAGAACAAGCAGCATAAGACACCTTATGCTCTGCCAAACACTGGCTGACCTTGAGTTTTGTTTCCATTTCCTCGATCCACCTCAAGAGGCCAGCCGCTCCTTTACCCGTGAAAGTAGGAGGGTTTCAAGAAGCAAAGTACTTGTATGTACAACCATGCTGTGGTGGATCAGGAACTGTTGCTTTTGTGGTTGTTGTATCAGTGGTAGTATGAGTTTCTACGTGACCACCAGTAGCATTATGTTCAGTATGATCGTGGTCCCCACCAGAACCCGCAGTGATATGAGGTTGGTGTTGTATCAATACACCACAAGCAGATAGCTGTTCTCGCACAATTCGTGCTATCATTGCTTCACTAGTTTCAGATCCACTTGCACCAGCAGGTGGAACAATATTCACTCCCGGGTTCACAGGTGGAACAGTACTTGTCTCCAAATTTCCAGGTGGAACCACATTTGCTCCCAGATTAACCTGTGGATCTGGATTTGATTCCACATTCACAGGTGGAACTTGACTCGTTCAGGGTTTGTAACGTTCTTGGTAGCTTTTCTAGCGGGTCGACCTCTTTTAGGAGCCATGGTTCTGCTCACATGCAGAAAACTCAGGTCAGTTCAGAAACATTAAAGATATAACCCGTTTGATCACATAAATTCAATCATATTCAGTTACACTGAAAAATTTATATTGAATTGTGATTATAAAAGGATATAGTATAACTACATTGATATAGTTCAGGTATGTTCTCAGTGCACAAAAATCACACAATTGTTCGTAGTTATACTCAGTCCTGTTAATTCAAAAACACATCAAGATATTACACAGCTCACAGTACTGTGACATAAATATGTTATGATATATGTTTTTGATATATTAACATACAGGACACTGATAAGTTCTCATACAGAATTGTTCTCACACAGAATTGTTCTCACATTGATATCAGATATTTTCTCATACAGTATTGCTCTCGTACTGTATTTTAATACATTGTCACACAGACAATAGATATGTTCTCACACAGAAATGTTCTCACACAGGAATGTTCTCACACAGGAATGTTCTCACACAGTTCCTTTTTATTATCTAATTGTTGATCACATAAGTTTGATATTAACATACAAATCATACACAACACAAAACACAGTTATACGGAAAGAAAAGAACCATTTTATTATCACTACCATAGTTTTATACATCACAAAGTTTGTTACACCAAAAGTCATGCTACTTCAAACCCACCACACCTTACTCTACCTTTCACAAACTCGGGATCTGTATATATCAAAATATCCCGTACTCACTACCATCAGATCTAACTATGTCACAAGATATATACAAAAAGATCACAACCACTCAGTTCCTTGATCACCCTTACCGTATAAAATACGGTAAACACTCCAGCACAATAGCCAAAATGACCAACACTATGGCCACACATACCAGCCTAGCCTCTAGGCTCATCATCACAAACACCCCCATCAACGCCTCTCTCACCCACACTAATCTCTCTCTCATAACTGCCACTTGCTGCCAAAATGCAGCCATCACCATCTGGCCCAGAGTCATGCTCAATCTATCCTCCATCACCATTCTCCAAGCCTGAGCATCTGTACCTAAGGTAGTCACCTGACTCATAAGAGTCACGTGATATGTAAGTATATCCAATACAGTAGCACGTGTGTTCTCTACGGTAACCTGATGCTGCTGCAGATCCTGACGGTTTCCCTGCAACTCCTAGCGTCTCCCCTGTAGTTCCTGGGTAACCTGCTGTAATTGCGGCCGTAGCTCCGCTTGATGAGAGGATTCTCCCATCTCGTGGACAATGGTAGGCACATCCCTTGGTGCCAACTGACGTCTTGGAGTTAATCCTGTGGTCTCGCGGGCTTGACCCCGCATTCTTCTAAGTCCATCCCACACAGGGACCCTTTGAGACGATAAATCCTGCCTCCTATCTGCAGAGCCATTCTCAGCAGGTAACCGAGAACGTCTAGATGAAACAGGTGATGCTGGTAACGGTGGTGTAGTTGGCACAGGTGCTGGTGGTGACTGGGGTACTAATGGAACAGTCTTTGATTCAGCCGCAGACTCTACTGAGGGATCTGAATCCGAACCCGAACTCGAACTCAGTGTGTCATCCAGAACAATGTAAGGGAATCGCTGATATATATACCTTTCTTCTTGATTGGCCATCGCTGTACAAACAAATTTATCAGATCAGTACCATGAAATAAATATTGAATAAAATATTCAACATAACCATGATATGACATGCCTTCCTATCTTAAAGAAACTAATCGTTCTTATAGTTATTACTGTTCTGCTTGCATTGAATTTCACTAGAGCATACAAGTGATGCAAATTCCAGTTGTGCTGGCCAGTCAAAACTATAACTTGTACTACTTGATTATTCTGGCTTAATTCAAAGAGAAGTTTTGTTCATTAGTTATGTTCAGTGCTCTCTGTGTTACTATACGAGCCTATGGTTATAGTCTAGGTCTCTAAGTCAACCTAATTCTCTATAACCTGTGGATCTGATACCACCCTGTCACACCCCCACCTCTCGTCACCTGAGATGATGTCATACGTCACTTTGATATGATTGTGGAAGCATAGTGGTGATGTCTCAGAGATGAGGTGTGACTTACTTGAACCAATATCATAGCACACAGATTAACTTAAAAGAAATACATTACAAAGGTTTCGGTTATCACAACCAAACTTATAGTTTATTAACAACTTATTACATAAACCTAGTTATTTAATTACAAGTGTTCTACGTGCTCCCTTGCCCGAGGGTCAGTGTCTACCTGCAAAAAGTTTAAGTTTAAAATGTCAGCACAAAGCTGGTGAGATCATACAGTTCAAGTTCCACAAAATGATATGATATGTAATTATAAGTTCTCAAAATGTTCAGTTCCAAGTAATCATGGGACCCGTATCTAGTTCCTTTCGGACGTTCTGTTCTATAAAGATACTACCCGTCGGTAAATATCTTGGTGCCTCATTGTCTTAATGTATATCATTACATTAAGAAGTTCTGGAAACAGGTAACAAACATTCACAGCACGGGGAGTTGCAGCTCCTAGCAAATGGGTTGTCAGCCGATAGTACTATCATTGTTCCATGTTCGGCCCCACACGGGTTCACTAGATACAATTCAAAAATGAGGACTTTCAAGTTCCATGATAGAGTTCTGTTCTACGGGCAAAATCCCATGAAATCCACAAGTTCTCAACAATCACATGATATCACACAGATAACAATGATACATATCATATAGTTCCTGAAAAGTTTCACAGTGCTACCCCGAAGTTTATAAAAGATTAAAAAGAAAAGGGGTTGTACGAAACTCACCTGATATCTTACTGGTAGCAGAATATCACACAAACTAGTAATAATATGATGATTCTGCATTTATTTATCTTAAATTAGCGATTTATAGTTTAACTTACTGATTATATCTTTCTGAACGTCCAATGTCAAAGACATTGTCTTAACAGTCATCAAACTAAAACTAATTATGTAATTAGTTAATTTAATGTTATATCATCCAATGTATGATAATGTAGGAACCTATATTGATTCAGATTCCTAATACAAAGTTGATGACATGTTTAATTAATCAGAATAATCTCAGTTTAACCAAATAGTTAATGTTGTTGATTATAATGCTAAAACAGTTTCTAGACAGTTTAATGGCTTAGGAATGATTAATCCTTGTTATTGATTACCCAAATATCATGAAATATCACAAGGTAGTATTAGAATAGGTTTAATAACCATGTTTAACATACTAATCTGACCGTTAACAGAAACATCAGATAATCGATCCAATGAGTATGTTAATGACTGTGATTAGTTTGAAACACCTGGTTTTCACGTTGCATGTCAAAGATTAACCAAACTAATCATCTACATTGTCATAATTAAATGATTTAAACCCTTATAACCATTGTTTTAATTTTATGCAAACCGGGTATTACAACGGATCAAAACAAGGATTTACCCGTTAAAACATCGTGTTTTTCGTTTATAATCAATCCTAGCCATCATCTAGGCAATAATCTACAACCCTAACTATATCATTACGTTCAAAAACAATATTTAATCAATCATTATCAATCTAGAACGTTAAAATGAACCGTTACCTAGTCAAACGGAGTTCTGCGGATAAAAAGATGATCTGGACTTGCAGAAACTTTCTTGGGCGCGATCCACGTGATCAAAAGCTCTAAAACTGAAGATTTAGTGGATTGGAAGGTGGGTTTTTCGTCTGTGAAGGTGGTGGCATCGAAGAGAAGATAAAGATTGAAGTTTAAGTTGAAATCTGATCTTTTAAGCAAGTTGCCGATGATCTTGACCCCAGGCGCATCGCCCCAGACTAGATGGGGAGCCGGGGCATACCGCGCTGCCAAGAGGATGCCAGATATTTTCTTGGTGACCAGCGCATCGCCTAGGATCATCGTGTGACCCGGGGCGTACCGCCCCAGGGTTATTTCGTCCATTTTTTGATCAAATCTTCGTTTCGCGATTCCGGTCAATCCGTAACCCCGTTTCGAGCACGGTTTTTGCCCACATTCACCATTTCTCGCATACTATCATCTTGTAGTAATTTCGATTGTCAACTTAACATGGATTTCAAACACGATCAAATGTGATCTTGTTGTTGATGACGTAATTCTTCGTACGCAATTGTCACAAATCTACTCTAAAAGCAAATCTGAACATGAACAACACCTTAAATTGGTTTTGGAGCTCTTAAGAACAGAACAACTATACGCTAAATTCTCTAAATGTGAATTTTGGCTTAAGAAAGTTCAATTCTTAGGACACATTGTCAATAAAAAAGGTGTTCATGTATATCCAGCGAAGATTGATGCCGTTAAGAATTGGAGTACACCAAAGACTCCAACCGAGATTCGTTCTTTTCTCAGTCTTGCCGGTTACTATCAACGTTTTATCGCTAATTTTTCAAAGATTTATGTTCCACTCACCGCCTTGACTCATAAGGATAAGCCTTATGAATGGGGGCTGAAACAAGAAGAAACATTTCAAACGCTAAAGCAAAAGCTTTGTGATGCTCCTATTTTGACTCTCCCCGATGGAAATGATGACTTCGTTGTTTATTGTGATGCATCTAATCAATGACTCGGTTGTGTGCTCATGCAACGAGGAAAAGTTATTGCTTACGCATCGAGACAATTGAAGGTTCACGAAAAGAATTACACCACTCACGATCTCGAACTCGGTGCTGTTGTATTTGCTTTAAAGATTTGGAGGCACTATCTCTATGGCACAAAATGTGTGGTCTTCACTGATCACAAAAGCCTTCAACATATTCTTCATCAAAAAGAACTCAACATGAGGCAACGGCGTTGGGTCGAACTTTTAAACGATTACGATTGCGAGATTCGTTATCATCCCGATAAAGCCAACGTTGTAGCCGATGCACTTACTCGAAAGAGCCATACTCAAGTGCATAGCATTCAAATCCAATCAAATCTTCACAACCACATCTATGAGGCTCAACAAATCTCTGTAAACCAAGGCAAATTGAAGGATGAAATGTCTTGCGGTGCCGAACTGCAACTAGAAACCGAGTCTGATGGCTTACTCTATTTCTTGAATCGTATTTGGATTCCTAATCGAAACGATCTTCGATTGACCATTATGAAAGAGGCACATAAGTCTCGTTATTCCATTCATCCTGGAGCGGACAAGATGTATCAAGATCTTCGAGTTCTTTATTAGTGGCCCGGCATGAAGAAAGACATTGTCGAGTATGTTACTAAATGTTTGACTTGTTCTAAAGTCAAAGCCGAGCACCAAAGACCTTCGGGATTGCTTGTTCAACCTGAAATTCCCATGTGGAAGTGGGAAAACATTTCTATGGACTTCATCACTAGACTCCCAAGAACTTCTAGTGGTCATGATAGTATATGGGTGATCATTGACCGTTTGACCAAATCGGCTCATTTCTTACCGATTTGCGAGAACTTTCCCGAGCGAAAGTTAGCTCGTATCTATGTGGATGAAATCGTAAGCCGACACGGCGTACCTCTTAGCATCATATCTGATCGTGATGCTCGATTCACTGCTCGTTTTTGGGAATCTCTACATGAATCGTTTGGTACTCGATTGGATCTTAGCAAGGCTTATCATCCTCAAACGGATGGTCAAACCGAGCGAACGATTCAAACTCTCGAAGACATGCTTAGAGCTTGTGCCATCGATTTTGGTGGAAATTGGGATAATCATCTACCGCTTGTCGAGTTCTCGTATAACAATAGTTATCATGCGAGTATCGGCATGGCGCCTTTCGAAGCTCTCTATGGTCGTAAATTTCGATCGCCTATTGCTTGGAACGAGATTGGTGAGACTCAAATCATCGGTCCCGAACTGATTCAGGAAACGATCGACAAGATTCATCTAATTCGCGACAACTTGTTAGCTGCTCGAAGTCGACAAAAGAGTTATGCCGACAAACATCGTAAACCTTTAAAATTCCAAATCGGTGATATGGTACATCTTAAGGTTTCACCTTGGAAAGGAGTTACACGATTTGGTAAAAAGGGAAAGCTTGCTCCTCGCTATGTGGGTCCTTTTAAAGTCCTAGAAAGAATTGGGAAGGTAGCCTACAAGCTCGATCTACCGCAAGAGCTTAGCAACATTCATCCAACTTTTCACGTGTCTAATTTGAAGAAGTGCTTGGCCGATGATACTCTACACGTACCTCTCGATGAAGTTCGCATTGACAAGTCGATGAACATTATTGAGAAACCGGTAGAGATCATGGATCGTCATGTCAAACAACTCAAGCGAAGCCAAATTTCGATTGTTAAAGTTCGTTGGGAATCGAAACATGGTCACGAGTTCACTTGAGAACGCGAAGACCAAATGAAATTGAAGTATCCACATTTGTTTTCTACAGTTTCTTCTTAATTTCGGGACGAAATTCCTAAAAGTAGGGGAGACTGTAACATTTCGAACTTTTGTAATATTAAATTTATTAATAAAAATTTCGAAGTTTCATTTTTATTACGAATCATTAAATATAAATATATATAAATAATAACAAGAAAACTATATATACATATAAATATAATGATAATACAAATAAACAACAATAGTAATAACACTTTTATATTCTTTTAAAGTTTATAAAAAAAAATTTTAATAAAATATATATAGGTAAATAAATAAATAAATAATATGTAAAAACTTATTAAAGAATGTTATAAAAATAATAATAATAAATAAATAAATAAGAATTAAAGATCTTAATATTTATAGATTTCTTTTAAAATGAGGGGGACCAAAACTGTCAAATCTATAACTGAGATTTTAAAGAAAAACAAGGAGGGACTGGTTCTGCCATATCCTCAAACTGCTCATCTCCATCACCCATTCCTCTCATGGATCAACCCATGAACCACCCATGACCCATTCGTTCAAATGAACTAATTAAGCGAGCGAAATCAATAAAAATTTAAACTTTAAACAACCCCGAACACAATGGGATCGATAACAACCATCGATTCGAAGTTTAAAGATTCAAACGTGGACGAATTTGTCGCCTAAAAACCCGTAAACGATCATGTATGGTAAAATCTATATAAACGAGTATAGAAATCAAATTAAATCATCCCACTCGTTCCTTCTATACCTGCGAACAAGTCTGAGCAATCGAAACCGATTCAAAAGCTTTCCCTATCGCGAATCAAATCGAAGAAGAGTGTTCTTCGTCGTTCTTGAGCTTTCAGTCGAAACCCACTCAATCGTACACCAAGGTTAGTTTTCTATATCTCATTTTGCTTGGTTTTCAGTAAGGGATAAAAGCCCTATATTTAATCTTGCTATCGAGGTCAATTTGATAAGAAAGAGGTCTAGGGTTCGGTTTGTGTTAAAAGGGAATTGGGGAAACAAATGAATGTTATATTAAATATAATTGAAACGGGAATCTTTTGCAGCTTAGGCCTTGGATCAGCTGGTAATGTGTGTATGTTTCATGCTAGTGGTCTCGGGTTCGAACCCGGCTGGAGCCGAGTGGACAATTTTTTAAATTTTTTTTTATAACTTCTAATTACTTATTATTTTTAAAATTTGATTTCACCTAAATATTTATAAAATTAAAAACTATTAATTTGATAAAAAAAATAATAAATAAATAAATATTATTCAGTTTATTTATTTAATTAATTAATTTAATTATTTAATTATTTATTTATGTACTATTGATATTATAATTCTTTCCAACTTATTTTTATTACTAGGACTACTATAGTAATTACTAATATTATAAATAGTGTTATAGTTATTATGACCATTATTATTATTATTATTATTATTATTATTATTATTATTATTATTATTATTATTATTATTATTATTATTATTATTATTATTATTATTATTATTATTGTTATTAATACAAATATTATTATTATTACAATTAAAATTATTATTGGTATTATTAATAAAAATATCATTATAATAATAATTATTATTATTATTATTGTTATTAATACAAATATTATTATTATTACAATTACAATTATTATTGGTATTATTAATAAAAATATCATTATTATTATTATGATTATTATTATTATTGTTATTAATTAAAATATTATTATTAATACAATTACAATTATTATTGGTATTATTAATAAAAATATCATTATTATTATTATAATTATTATTATTATTGTTATTAATACAAATATTATTATTATTACAATTACAATTATTATTGGTATTATTAATAAAAATATCATTATTATTATTATGATTATTATTATTATTGTTATTAATACAAATATTATTATTATTAATACAATTACAATTATTATTGGTATTATTAATAAAAATATCATTATTATTATTATTATTATTATTATTAACATAAGTATTTTTAGCACTATTATCATTATTAATATGGTTATTATTATTAATAATATGGATAGTATTAATAATAATATTATTACTATGAAAACTTTTCAACAATTTAAACAATAAAACTATTTGTAAACAATAATTATAAAATCATACTTAAGGATTTGGTTATAAACATATAGAACACAAATACATTATGGAAATACCATGCAAAGTCAAAGTGATCATAGTTATGTACGATTGAATTATAGGTTAAGCTAGATCGTGTTGGATACTATTTGGACTACATAATTATCATTTATTTGCAACGATTAGTTCATCACACAAGGTGAGTCTTCATAGCCCCTTTTTATGCTTTTATTATTTGGGGTGAAACATGTTATCAAATCTTTTAAACAATTTATGTGAAACAAGTTTATGACATTATACTTGTTGAACTTTAGTTAACATTTAGCATTGATCACCCCTAGTGACTATGATAGATCTATTGACCGTCCATTCCACTGTGTTTGATTTACCCTTCGGGGGAAGCCCGCAGTGATAGTTACTAGTTTAAGCATTGCGATGCTTACCATGGTCAAACATTATTATGTTAACATTAGTTGATCTGCTTCATTTACTAATTCAATATTTTATGTTCATATTGCTTTGTTACACATATTACTTATAACATTTATAAACATTTATTCAACTATTTCGGTGTGTGTGCTAAAACCTGTGAAGCTCACCAACTTTATAGTTGACCCTTTTATTTAAACATGTTTCAGGTGGGAATGCTACATAAGCATGATATGAGATTGGATTTAGTTTTATTATTATGTTTAGAATTTGATTGTTTTAGTATTTCCTTTATGATGTAATGGATGTTATTTGAATATTAAATTTGAATTTATTAGACTAAATGGTTTGAATTTATTACAATAACCACCCTGTGCTTTTGAACAATCTACACTTCGTGAATGCCCCGATGATTCCGCCATTGGTTGGGGTGTTACAATAGAACCCTTAGCTTTCTTTAGTAGTACCATCGTAATCACATTGGATCCTCCTCTTCTCTAATCTAGACTTGTAGGTCAATAACTCTAATTGCTTATAGCTAAGACACTTATAATAAGATACATAATCAAGGAACTATGAGCCTTGAAACCTATTGGTTACATTCAGTATAAAATGAAACATCACATTTGGAAACAAGATCAAAGTGATCAGGAGTTGGAAACTATTAATGCATTGGATGCGTAATGAAACATGTGGGAAAGTATAATGTAACTTGGTAATTTATGAAACATTTATAATGAGAATAAATCTTATTTATGTGAACTTTTAATCATGATAGCTTATGAACAATTAAACTACAATACACGTAGGCTAACATTTCTTGTTAGGCTTTACTGCTTATAATTATCAGAATCTGTATTAACAGCTTATGCAATAATAAGTAAAAGTGTATGCTTATTAAATTTATGGGTAGTACCTCAGGAGGAAGTAGAACATGATGATACTCGGTAATGATGACCAAATTTAAGCTTTAATATAAGATGTACAAGAAATAACTACAACTATTCAAACCTAGTTAACCGTAGTAATAGCAAATTTCAAGGACGAAATTCTTTTAAGTTGGGGAGACTGTAACAATTGTAAGAAATATCCCAACAAACTTAAATATTAGATCATTGTTAGACGATAAAGCCCAATAAAATATAAAGGCCCAAATAGGCCCATTAAAGCCCGATATGTACAACTTAGGCCCAATAAGGCACATTAAAAATGTAACTAACGAAAGAAAACGTAAAATTATAACAGAATGATATTATCTTAATTATGAGAAATTTAAACATAAAACCTAACCTAAGAAAATAACACGAAACTGTGTAACATAAACTTGCGAAGTCGTGGTTAAAGCTAGATAAACGAGATTAACCGTTCAAACGTCCTAATACCTAAATCAAGGTAAAACGTGTCACTAAATAATAATTATGAATAATGAAAATATTAAAAACATAATAATTCTATTCTGAGCAAGAAAATAATTAAACGAATCAGATACGTCATATACGCGATATCAACGCGTTTCAACGTAAATAATTAAACAAATTAATCATAACGAACGAAATAAACATTTTAATAATATTTTTGGGTCAGTTTGTTTATATAATAAAATTTCGGGACGAGAATAATAAATGAAAACGGAATACGATCGCGAGACAGGTCGGAATACGCGTTTTAACCTAATTAATCCTAGATAACCCTAAGTATAAAAGGGAATACCCACTTTGTTCCCCTCATTTTGTTCAGCCGTCACAAACACATACTTGTGTGTGTGCAGCCCTTCGTAAACACAAACGAGAGAGAGAGAGGGAGATCCAACATCGGAGCAGGGCGGATCCACGGTGGAGCGGCGGCGGCAATCGAGCTGGCTATACCTTCAAGCTCGTCTCACCTCGTTCTACAACAATTTCTTCTATGAACTTGGGTGAATCATGCTTAAAAGGAGAGAAAACTGAGAGAGAAAGTGATGGCGGCTAGGGTTTTCATCAATTCTTGCGGCTACAATGAGCTTTGTGAGGTGTTATGGTCCGGTAACATGTGTTAAACGGTGGAAAAAGAATCTAAGGGGTGACATGCAGGCGCGATAACGGCTAGGGTTCCATCTAGGGCCGCCGTAGGCGGCGGTGTTGGTGGCTGTACAAGGTGGTTCCGGTGGTTATGCATCTTCTAGCCAAAAACAAAGGTAAGGTCGACTGGATAACCTCCGATCTATACATGCATGTCACTTTCTTAAGTGTTCTCTTTGTATTTACAAGCGTTTATGGATGTTTCTTGAGAAGGTGGTGGTCGAATGTGGAGATGGTGATGCTACCAGGTGAAGATGATGGTTCACGGTGGCTGCTAGGGTTAGAAGTGTGGATACCAACTAAAAACCAGCGGCGGTAATGGTGACCAGCAGCTACTGCGGTGGCGGAACAGCCACGGTGGTGGCCAGAAGTGAAACCGAGGAGATTACGGGTTTGGGAGATGATTTCAGCCCTGGTCAATGAAAGTCAACAGGAGATAGGGCTGGTCAACCTGTACGGTCTCGGTCAACAGCAAAAACGAAACACTAGATTTTATTCGTTACGTAAAAACGAGTTAAGAAACACGTTTGAATTATGAAACAAACGTACGAATAAATTAATCGGTTTTGGATACGTGAAACGACCGAGTGGGAAGGTAAAACCGCGCTCCATTAACTTTTAGTATATGGTTTAGTTGTTTAAACAAATATACTAAATTGGTTGAGCTTTTGGGTTAATTAACATAAAATATAATTAGAAATAATGGGTTTAAAATGCAATTGTTAATTGGAACCATGTAACGAGTGTGACAACCAAAGTGAGTTTTAATGTGTGCATAGGATTGTAGCTAAAAGAAATCAATATACTTTAACCCGATGCTTTACAATTTTAAACGTTACAAGACTTAACATATAAAATATGGGTACTTATTGAAATTTGTATAGAATTTGTTACATTGGGTATAAACTAACTTATAAGCTTGAATTAAATAGAATTTTATAAATTGTGTACTCAATGAATGTGTAGGATACTTATATAATTCTCATATAAACATTTAGTTTATATATATATATATACACTTACACATTATATATACATCTATAGAATATTGTATACAATAATTAGTTCAGTATAATCACATGTTTATAAACATGTTTAATTTAACATATTAACAACTGATTTTATAAACATATGGGTAAACAAGATATGAGTTAGGTTGGAATTAATAATAGGAATGTGCATACATATGTTATTGGTAGTATGATAGTATTAAACAATTAGGAGCTTAACAAAAGGTGTTTGACTCAATATTAATATGATTTTATACAAAATATCAGTCTTATACTAATTCTCTAATTAATCATGAATTTGTTAATTTTATATTAAGACTATTTACTCTTAAAAGTATCATTATTATTATCAACACCATTTCTATGCTTTCAAGACTACTAAAGTCTTACTGAATATTATCTAACACTCTAAGCATATTCAAATCATAATCATTTTGTCATTAAAATCATTATTTATAAGTACTTAGAATTGTTTAAAAACATTAATATTATCCAAATATATGATACTATATTGATCATATATTTTACTCATAAAAATAGTGACGTCATTTATATTGCTAGAGACATTAGTATTATGGTTACCGTTATCTTTAATAATAGTATTATCTAAGAATGAATATTTACAATTTTACATAGAAATTAAATTATGGATACTATAGAAACTCATTTAATCTATATTTGTAGCAACTACAATAGTTAGTATAAATAATGACTCCAACATGTATAACATCTTAGATACTAATATGAATTGCTAATATTTATTTTTTTTATGAAAGTCTTATTAATTATTTCTAATACTAACAAGTTAGGTATATACACTATCATAATTTTATATTTATATTGTCATATTTAAAATACCTTATGTAGTATATCAACTTATAATATTAATAAGGTACCATGAATACTAATATATCAACTTATAATATTAATAAGGTACCAGACGGTTTTTGGTGTTCCGCCTTTACCTTCGCACACGTAAGACATCGACCGACGTATTCGGCTATGTCTTTCTTCATTCCAGGCCACCAATAAAATCCACGCAAGTCTTGGTACATCTTATCGGCGCCAGGGTGCACAGAGTACTTTGTCTTGTGTGCTTCATCGAAGATAAGTCTTCTTAATTCGTCTACCGCCGGAATCCATATACGATTCTGGTAGTAGATCACTCCATCAGGCTGTCTCAAATTGCTTTTCTGCTCCGCAGTCAAGCTCTTTCTTCAGATTTCCTCAATCAACTGATTCTTGTTGTGTTTGAATAATCTTGTTTCGTAGGCTTGTATGTACTGTCATTCCCATTCCCGTTCCTTCCGGCTCAAGGCATCAGCTACAACATTCGCCTTTCCCGAATGGTACTTGATCACACAATCGTAATCATTTAGAAGTTCAACCCAACGACGTTGTCGCATGTTGTGTTCCTTCTGATCAAAAATATGTTGGAGACTCTTATGATCAGTAAATATGGTACATTTAGTGCCATACAAATAATGTCTCCAAATCTTCAACGCGAAGATTACAGCTCCCAGTTCAAGATCATGAGTAGTGTAGTTCTTCTCATGAACCTTTAACTGTCTTGATGCATAAGCGATAACTTTTTCCCGTTGCATCAGTACGCAACCAAGTCCCTGATGGGAGGCATCACAATAAACAATAAAGTCATCACATCCTTCTGGGAGAGATAGAATTGGAGCATCACATAACTTCTGTTTCAATGTCTGGAAAGCATCTTCTTGTTTCTGCTCCCAGACAAACGGTTCACTTTTCCGAGTTAGCTTAGTGAGAGGCAAAGCTATCTTAGAAAAGTTCGAGATAAACCTTCTATAATAACCTGCCAATCCCAGAAAAGACCGTATCTCCGTCGGTGTCGTCAGAGTGTCCCAGTTCTTTATCGCTTCAATCTTGGTGGGATCTACGTGTATTCCCTCGCTGTTGACTACATGACCGAGAAATTGCACTTCTCTTAGCCAAAATTCACACTTAGAGAATTTGGCATAGAGTTTCTCTTCTTTTAACAGCTCCAAGATCTTTCTAAGATGTTGTTCATGGTCTGCTTTGCTTTTAGAATAAATCAGCATGTCATCAATAAAGACAATGACAAACTGATCCAGATACGTCTTGCACACTCGGTTCATAAGGTCCATGAAAACCGCTGGTGCATTAGTCAATCCAAAAGGCATCACCATGAATTCGTAATGCACATATCTGGTTCGGAACGCCGTCTTTGGTATATCTTCATCTTGAACTCTGAGCTAATGATATCCGGACCGCAAGTCAATCTTTGAGAAGTATTGGGCTCCTTGCAGTTGGTCAAACAAATCATCAATCCTCGGCAATGGATACCGATTCTTGATGGTCAGTTTGTTCAGCTCTATACAGTCTATGCACATCCGGAATGATCCGTCTTTCTTCTTCACGAACAAGACCGTTGCTCCCAAAGGTGAGTAGCTCGGTCTGATGAAACCTTTATCCAGTAGTTCCTGTAACTGGTTTGATAAATCCTGCATCTCTGAAGGTGGTAACCTGTAAGGAGATTTAGCAACAGGAGTTGCTCCAGGAACTAAGTCAATACGGAACTCTACCGGTCGCGCAGGTGGCAAACCTGGTAGGTCTTCAGGAAACACTTCTGGATATTCTTTCATTATCGGTACGTCTTGAATCTTCTTTTTGTCTTTCTCTTTATCCACCACATGAGCCAGGAACGCCACGCACTGCTTCTGTAGACACTTACGCGCCTTTATGCAAGAGATGATTTTGACACTTCATTTTACTTGATCCCCTCTAACTTCCAATACGCAATCGTTCGGCAATGGAACTCGAAGCAGCTTTTCAGAACAGACAACTTCCACTCGATTAGAAGAACGCCAATCCATTCCATCAATGATGTCGAAACTACCCAACCCCATCGGTATCAAATCGATGGTGAATGTATGGCCATTAAGTGTCAATGGGCAATTCCTATATACTGTACTAACTATGATATGTTTTCCTTTAGCTACTTCTATGATGGAAGGGGAATCTAACTGTTCCTCTATGGAATCTAGTTGGCATGCAAAATCGGTAGAGAAAAAACTATGATCCGCACCAGTATCAAATAGAACAGATGCATAAAAGTAATGTAAGAGAAATGTACCAGTGACCACATTCGGGTCTTGGCGTGCAGCTGGTGCTCCGATGGCAAAGGCTCTTCCACGGGGTGCTTGAACTGGCTGTTGTGCCTTCTTCGGGCAGTTCTTTGGAAAGTGGCCATGTTCGCGACAGTTATAGCATCCTCCGTTATTCTGATTGGCTGGTGGAGGGAGAGCTAAAGCATCATTGTTGACTGCTGGGTTTGGTGTCATCCTGCATTGCTGGACCCAGTGTCCTTTTCTTCCACATCCCGTGCAATGACGGCATTGGTTGCTTGCAGCATGATGATACTGGCACTTGGTACACAGGGGGTGTGGGCCAGTATACTGTTTCTTAGGCACATTCTGCGGTGCCATAGCTACTTGTTTAAGGGGAGTAGCCATTGTGTAGTTCTTGATGAGTTTCTACTTCTTCTTCGGGTGTTGGTGATGAGATTTCTAGGAACTCTTCCTTTCGCTTGCCAGTGTCAGCCTCTTTCTTCAAAGTACCAGAGGCTACCATCAGATCGATGAGTTTCCTAGACAAACTCACAGCAGACTCCAAAGTAACAGGGTTTGCTGCAACCACTAAACCCTGAATGCAGGCAGGGAGTCCACCCACATATCGATCAATCCTCTTCTCTAAAGTTGGTACCATGGCTGGCACCAAAGCAACCAACTCGTGGTAACGAGTAGTATATCCCATGTGATCAGCCCCTTCATCACATGGTTTGATAGTTCAACCTCTAGCTTCTGCAGTTCGTTCTTGGGGCACAATTCCGTTCTCAGCAATATCTTAAATTCCTCCCATGACATTGCCATAGCTTCGTCTCTTCCTCGAGCATTGATCTGCGAGTTCCACCAAGTAAAGGCTCGTTTGTTGAATGTTCCAGCAGAGTAACGAACCTTGTGGTGCTCTGACAACTGCAGAGGTCCAGAGTAGTCTCAACCTTCTCTATCCATTGGATTAGACCAACGGCTCCCTCAGTACCACTAAAGCTAGGCGGCTTACATCCTACAAATGACTTGTAAGAGTAGTGAGATGACCCACCAGTATTCCCACTGGCTTCTCCTGATGAGTTACCAGTGTTGTTGACGTCGTTCCGGATACAATTTAGCATATCCGGTATCACCTCTTTCAGCTGGTAGTCAGCTGACTGCTGAGTAATGTCGCCAGAGCGATGGTAGCAGGATCCAGTATCTGGGTCATGCTCGGGCCTGCTAGTGTAGTGTGTGGAGGTGGAGGAGGAGGCGGTGGAGGAGGTGAGTCAGCTGGTGATGGCGTGGAGGAGTGTGGAGCTGAATTCAGTGGGGGAGGCACAACAGAAAGAGGTCATCTCGGCGGCATTCTGATCATAACCAATAAAGTTATCGGTTAGTGCAATGATCGAATACAGAAGACACAATGTAATAAAGTCTTAAGTCCTATGTTCTCTACATGCAGGGTCCCTAGGTTATAGTCTAGGCCAAACTGTTTAAATAAGTGACCTATATTTCTCTATAACCATAGCTCTGATACCAATCTGTCACACTCCGAGCTGGCGGGCCGGATCGTGTTGCCTGTCGGGCGGAATGGTCTCGGGGCACGATATCGTGAGTGATAATTGGTATGATCAGATTGTTTCCCTTTCACATGATATATAAATGAGAAAACTACTAAATAAAATAGAATTACAAAGTTAAATTACATCGGTTAAGTTTATAATTTAACAATGTAAATCTACTATCACATCATAAATATTCTATCTTGTATCTGCACAAGATATACAAAATAAATCCGTATAATGATGCTTCGAAAAATATGCAGGTCCAAAAAGCTAGGTCCTCTACTGGTATCCTATTCCAAAAAGGAATAACTCCTTAGTTGACCTGGTCGTCACCTGAGAACTCATGCCAAAATAAAGTCAACACATGGTTGGTGAGTTCATTAAGTTTTATAAAAATGAGTTTGAATAACCTGATTGACAACCTTAACCTCACCATTAACCACCTATACTATCCAGTTCAGTATGCTTATACATAGGGCATATGTAGGGGACAAGCCCCAGCCACCGTCCCACCACATACTAAACCACATGATATATTGACCTGGTGATAATTAAGTGTTTCATCCCACAAACTTTGATTCCTTAACATCTGATTCATAGAATTTAATTACCCTGAAAATGTTTACCTTGATCCCCGAAATGACAACCTTAACCTCATCAACGACCACCTATGCTATCTAATCAAGTATGCTTATATATAGGGCATATGTAGGGGACAAGCCCCAGCCACCGTCCCACCACATACCAGACTGCTTAGCATATTGTCATTAATGATAATTAAGCGTTTCACTCCATTCACCTTAAATTTAGATTCTGATTTCCACAAATAGATTTACCTTTAATCTCTTAAGTTCACCATCTATTCATGATTTCCCAAAAGCACTTGTAGAAATATAACATTAAATGTTTAATTAAACTAATAACTAAGCATTTAAATACAACTAAGACATGATGATTGAGCCTTATTTGACTCAATCAATTAGACTTAGTTGTTGGTGGTTGTCCAAGTTGTACCCTCTCACACGTGGCCCATATCAGGCATGACTCACAAGGAGTCTACCTGTGTGTGCCGGGACTTTAATGATGCCCATATCAGCTTGACCCACTGGTCTACTGTACATGCCGGGACTTTAAGGATATCCTTTGATTCTTGATCGTCTTTGATTCTCTTGATTTTGATCTTGATTTCATTTGATAGTTCACGTTATTGCCCATATAGCTTGACTACAAGAGTCTACTACTTATGCCGGGACTTTATGTGTGTTACACGTGGTCTTGATTTCTATACAACTGACATCCACCTTAACTCAAGTATTAATGATTTCATTATATTTTAATGATTTCATTATTTCAATGATTCACACACATTTATGATTTCTGATTTCCTTGAGTCTCTTGAGTTTGATCTTTAGAATTTCCATGATTTCACAATGATAGTTGATTCTTGATTAGGATCCTTTGTTTTCAGATTACACACTGAATTAGATTTCTTTGAACATGATCTTTAGCTTTAGTTCTTTTGATTTCACTTTGAATTTAGATTCTTGAGTTTGAGCTTGATGGACTAAGCGTTGTTTAACATTTAGAATTAAGGTATTACTCATAAGAGTAACTTAATTAACTTGATATTTAGTTCTGCATAGCAATTACCTAGACAGGAGTCTAGGAGTATCAACAAGCATATATAATAAGCAATTCATCACAAAACAATTTACGTAAAACAATTTCAATTTAACAGTTTACGCATACTTCTCAGCCCCGCGTTTGAAAACAAAAATGTTTAGAAAAGGGGCAATGAACTCACCTGTGTTGCTGTGAAAATGATCTATCACAAAATGCGCGCTCGTTGTTGTTGCTTAGGTTTCTTCAGTTCCTGAGTTGTTTTAAAAGATTTCGAATACGGTAAGTATACGTATTAGCCGTCGTATCTAGGGTTTGGTCTCGGTGTGCAACTAAGTGTCCTAAGTTTCTAATGTGATTCTAAGATTTAATCTAGCTATTCTAACTTATGCACCCATGTGCAAACCCGTATCCCAACAATTTAATCATCATAAGTTCTTTAGTTAACACGTTTCTATTTAATTCATTCTAAGTCAAATATTAAGTAGAAATAATTTATTTTAAATCTAATAAAGTTCACAAAACATTTTCTTTTTTTAAAACATAATTAACTTATTTGAAGTTGCGTCTAACATGTGATGGACTTAGGTTAGGCCCATTGGGCCCACCTCGACCCATTGCTAGTCTTTGTTTTGATCTTCATGGTTTCATAATAATTCTCTCAAGTGTCAAGCTAACTCAACAGATATTAAAATCTCGTAATGAATGGTTATAGTGTTTTAAAGAAAACCCTTGTTAGCGGTAACCTAATCCATGATTACTTTGGTCGCCCTTTTATCATAAAAATAGCCTTAATAGACTTCTCATACACATACCCCACTCCCCATGCATACCCATGCATGACTAACCTCATGCACGTAGGTAAACATATAGATTTCACTAACACTTAGATTTTATAGCCATGAAGGCTGCGAACCTATTGGCAAAATCCATAGGTTCGGCGAACCTTTGAGGTTCGGCACTGTCTTGGTTCATGGATATTCCGAGGTTCGTCACCCAAGGGTTCGTGTCACATCCAGGTTCGCCCAAGACCACAGGTTCGTGAGCCATGTAGCTCCTGTCCAGCTAAGGTTCGTTTCCAAGGGTTTGGCTGAAAGAGTTCAGTCCCCTTAGAAGGTTCGGTACCCAGAGGGTTCGCCTTCTTTGGGTTCGGTTGTTAGAGGGAGGTTCGGCCAAGGTAGGTTCGTAGTCATGCACAGGTTAGGCTGCCAGTGTACAGGGTTTGGCTGACAATATACTGGGTTCGGCTGTCAGTATACAGGGTTCGGCTGTCAGTAGGTTCGGCCATTGAAAATAGGTTCGGCTAGTCCTTAGCCCAGCTCGAGGAGGTTCGGTCTATCGAGTTTTGTCACGAACCTGTATTATATTCTTCATCTTTCAACTTTAATTTGTTGCAGATTAGTTTCTAAAGCTCTCTAGTGGTTTACAAGTGTTTATCTAAGTGTTTCTAAGTGCTTAATGTGATTAAAACAACAATAATTCAAAGGGTTCGTGAGACACACTATAACCGAATATAAACTTGAGATTTACCTAAGAAATGGTGGGTAAAATCTTGAATCCTTTGTACTTCTGTGCTCTACGTGATGAGATGGTCGTTTTGACACTAAGAATGCTTGAAATGGTCGAGAATCGAGTGAGATATTGTAGAGAGAAGGTGGTGTAAAGCTTTCTAAAGAGAGAGGGATGGAGACGAAAATGAGAGGAAGAAGGAGATTGGTGGAGGTTGGTGTGGTCATTTATGACCACATTAAATGGTCCACAAATACCCGGTGGTTTCGGTCTCGTTCGATTTCGCGTAACACGTCGGTTCCTCATAAATTTTCGTAAAACAATGACTCAGTTTATAAAATAAGATTTATAAATTTATTTTAGATTGTGATTCCTAATAAATTAACTAAATATCTTTTGTTTATTTTAAATTTTCAAAAATATTAAATTTACTGTTTAGAATCGAATCGTACGGTCGTCGCGTGTATTCGTTCAAATCGTCACCCGTACGACACGACGATAACTATACTTTTCAATATTTTTTTTCTAATTATCGGATATCATTTAGAATGTTAAACCTTCAGATATATTCATACAGATCGTCACCTATACGAATAATCCGTCAGTTTAGCATTCACGTAACGATATCCGTGTTATTTTGTTCTATAAAGTCTCACATACGTTTATACGTAATAAAATCTTAACAAATAATCACATGATGGTTCTGTATTGCCAGATAATTATCTGACTGATAAACCATGTTTTCTGAGTTTTGTTTCTCTGAAATGATTATGAATTCACTGTTTATTACATAAAATGATAATGGTTTATACTATGAATATGAAATACACTGAAATGCATAGAGTTTGTACCCGATTACTGTTCATGTTACTGTTGAGATCACTGTTCCGGTACCGGTTCCGGCACTGATGTTACAGCCGCCCCTATCATATGTCAACCATTTCATCCTGATCCTATTGAGGTGACCTTTCTCTCCCCTGATGCTACCAAAAAGGGGGAGAAGGGACAACCTATAAGGTCAGGATCTCTAGCATAAGGAGAGGAGGAAGCTGCTCAAGGACTTACTCCATTCATAGTCACTTTGGACTGTGAATGGGATAAGTTCTTAGGTACCTATTTTCATTACTCAAGTTCTTCCTCATCCTCTTCCGAAGGTTATGGGTCATCCATGGAGACACAACAAAAAGAAACCAACATCTCCATGGAGCCCAGGTCCCCTGTTGGGATCCAACAGTCCCCCTTTGGGACTAAGTCCCCATCTAGGACTACATCCAAGGTTACCATGGAGGATCCAATTCAAGTAACACCCTCCATCTCCATGGAACTTATGTCCCCTATTGGGACAATGGATGATGAAGACCTCTCCTCACATCATGAGTTCTCTGTGGACTTTACTAAGGAATCTTCCAAGTTGGTTGGTCAATTGGGGAGGCAGTGAAAGCTAAGGTTGACTTCGAAGCTGCAAATGCTTCCGAAGGCCAAATCATACTTGATGATTCTTCCACATAAGAACTATTTGCCAATTCACCAACTCGTGAGGCTACAGGATCCATCTCCTCTGGGTTGAACACAATGGACAAAGGAAAAAGGAAATTAACCCTAGAGGAGGAAGCTGAACAGGAGGAGAGGAGGCCAGTGATGAAGAAGGGCCGACCAGACACTTCTCTGGATGGAGAGATACTAAGACTCTCTGGTCTCCTCCAAGAAAAGGGATATGATATAGATGAAGTTCTTCTCTCTTCGGTGCCTAGAATGGCCGAGGAGCTGGATCGGGTGCAGCAGCTAGAACAGGCTGCTGCTCCATCCAAGGTTGTGGCAGCCTCCTTTAAATTGCAAACCAAGAAGTAAAAGGAGGCTGCCTACCGAGAGAGGATGAAGAATATCCTAGTGAATTATGGATTCTCTCGGCGTCAGCATGGCTCAATGAAGAACTCTACCATGGACATGCACTTAAGAGAAATCAAACAGAAGATAGCCAGAGGAAAGTTGCCTTCAATGGAGCAGATCCAGGCTCAGAGGGAAAGACTAAATTTAGGCTTTGGAGGAAGAATCATTTTTGACACACCCCTCTCTGGTTCTGCAATCAGAGAAGGAGATGAGGTGATGTATGGTGCTTCAAAGGAAGCACTCTTCCCAAAAAAAGAGCCCATCACTCCTCCATCCAGTTCTTCCTATAACAACATGCCAATATCCTCAATGATCAGAATCAACAGAGGTCAAACAATGCAACAAACTACAAACCCTGATCCTGAGGAACAACCAAGGATGGATGAGAGGAGAGAAGCTGATCGAGGATGATGGATCTGAGACTGCATGGATGAAAACTGCAGCAGATCCAAAGCCCACTGCAGGAACTGATGCAGCAGTGGGCTCCAACGAAGAAGCTGAAGCTGAAGCTGAGGAGGAGGTTAATGGGAAGGAAGAGCAGAAAGAAGAGAGGCAACCTTCAAGTGAACTTGTGCTTCACAAAAGACTTGGTCCATTCAAAAAACGAAAGACTATGGCCAGGATCAGACATGATGGACCACCCATTAATGTGCACTATCCTATAGTTGAATGGACCTACAGAGTCAATGAGAAGAAATTCATTCTCACGCTATGCAATGGAAACTACATGAAGAAAAGTGAGCTTGAGATGTTCTCTCTTACTGCTCCATATATTTTTGACTTGGAGAACCTGCCCATGACCGATCCAGATGATCATTCAGAATCAAGAGTCACTCCAAGACTTATCAAGAGAAGAGCAGAGCAGCTGAGAAGCAAAGGATACAAGTTTTGGTAGCATCAGCCTAGGGGAGACTGTAAGATCAATAAAGGCTGATGCTCACCAAACTCTCCTCTTGACTAAGTCTTGGACTCTCTAAAGCCTAACAGCCTTCGGAAGGAAGGAGTAAACCTTTGGAAGAAGCATTACTTCCGAAGGATAACTCACTCCTGCTGAAAGCTATACAGAAGAGTGAAGCTTCCGATGACCTCCTCAGCCCTTAGAGCTCAACACTTGAAGTTTCAATAGCTCAACTACTTCCGAAGAGAAAACCTTCCGAAGTTATGCTCTACAGCTTCTGGGTACAAGGACTTCCGAAGACCTGGTTCGGACTAAGATTCCACACACTTGCAGAAATAATCAGAGCTGTTTTCTCTTCCGAAGACTAATAAAGAAGACATTTTTGTGATTGTCAGCAGCAAAGAAGATTTGTTAGAACCACAGAAGATAACAAGATATTAATGCCTTTTGTAGTGCAGGCATTTATTGTAAAAGTTAAAGGTGTCTTTTGTATTAATTGTAATTAATATGGCTTGGTCTGTCAAGTCCATAACATATACTAGTTTTAGCATTAGTTTGTTTCTAGTATTTTGTCCAGCCGTTTATCCCTACGAGGATACAGTTGTAGGTCTTAGTATATAATCCTTCACTGGTTAGTTAGCAAATTACGAGTGCATGCTTGTGCTAAGTGTTGTAAACCTAACAGTTGAATGCAATATACTTTGACCTTGAATTTATAATTGATTTTTGTATCTTATTTCAATCTGTTTTACAAATTAAGTTGATGGAATTTCCGCATCTATCAACTTCGTAGAAGATAACTTATGAAAGTATTGTGTAAGTTACATAACCCGATCCAACATAGTTTTATCCGCCCCCCCGCATGTTGTGACGGGTTATCACAATGCACTCTCAAAATGAGTATTATATATATCATTTGCAAAAGTATATGTTACAAACTAAATCAAATCTCTCATCACGAACTTTAGACAAATTTTTATAAAAACATAAAATCATACAAAATCCTGACAAAAATGTTATAAAGATATTAGAAAAAATTACTCACAAAATCCGTTTCACCGGCAACCAATGGTTTGAATTAAAAAAACCCCTCAAATTTAAGAACCTTATTTCTGGAAACTAATTTTAAAAGTTAAAAAACTTCTGATGGTACAAGTTTAAATCTTCAAAACGTCATTACATGCATTGAACACTTAGTAATATAATATATAATATATAATAATATATTTTAATATAATAATAAATGGGGTCCATTTGTAAAATAATAATATTCCCCTATTCCTTTTACAAGGTTTTAATTTTATATATATATATATATATATATATATATATATATATATATATATATATATAGTAACACTAACATGAAGTTGAATCCAACAAAAAAGTACTATAAATTAACGATGAGGTGGATCACCGGTAAGAGCTTGCAGGTGATTTTTTTTCAATAATACACAATTAGATTTTTTTAGGTGGTTGTCTCTATTCTTTGGAGCCGTTTCTTTATAAAATGAGCTTAATTTTTTGGAATGATATTTTCTAGAGGGATCGAAAACCGCTTCAAAAAAAATCTAATTTTTTGATCCCAAAAACATGTCATCTTAAACTACCTAAAACACAAAGGATGCAGCTCTAAACTCATGATCCCAACCCGCAGCCCCCAACTAATGGTGTTGTCACAGTGTTGCCGAGAAGCCAAACTAACCTTATGCCCACTCCTTCCACCCGAAGATAAAAAAATTGATGTCGTAGATGATAATCATTAAACAAGGAGGGATGTCATCATAGTGTTGTTTTTAACAAACCCAGATTCAACAAATTTAAAAATAATGGTAACAATAACACTATAATAGTAAGTAATACAGAGGTAACATATTAAAAAAAAAAAAGAATACCAACAGTTAATAGAAAGGAGCATTACTTTTCTTACCAAACATGCTACGGTCATATGTGGCACTTATTAGGTCATATATGAGTGGAAACTGCAAAAAAATAAAAGAAGCTATGGGCAGGCAAGTCAATGCAGCTATGGGACCAACAATCCATGAGTTGTTTTGGCCGAACACAAGGAATAAGGTTGCACCAAAAGCTACAAGCATTGCAGTTGTTGAGATGAACAAGTTGGCGAGACCAATTATCAACTTTGTAGGCAACTTAAAGAGGAAGTCTTGCTCAGAAAAACGTGCAGTGAGGACTGACAAAAACATTAACAAGGATGTAACAGATGTGAAAAATGATACGGCGTCTGATACTGCAAATACATTGAAGGCAACATTGTTAGTAAACACTGGTATCCCGTTTTCTTGTTTGTTTCCCCCCGGTACTGTAATGGCTGCTGCAAACACGATGGTGGTGATTAAGGCAGCTGTAATTGTGTATGACTGAGCAGTCTCCTTCATCCATTTTTCTCCCTCAATCAACAACTTCTTGTGTTCCTTTGCGAATACCATTTGAGGTGTTTCTTGAAAACAATTTTTTTTTATGACGTTTAGAGGGCATACAAATCTCTCAACTTCCTGCAAGATTACAATAAACTAAGCTACCTACGTGCATGAAAAATTCAAATCTAAATAGAACCCTACGTACCTTAAACCATTGTAGTTCTCGTTGTAATTGCAAAGCTGCTCCTGATATAGGATTCAATTTGTTTTTAGGTGCTAATCTTGCAGCCAGATGCAAGAGGTTGTTCTCTAAAGGGTCTTTGATTGTTCTATATATATTTTTGTGTTCGCTCATTTGATAAAGCAGGTTGTAAACTTTTTCTGAACGGTTTATCACAGCGTATTGAATAATATTGTGGTCATCTTCATTTTTACTACAAATTGCATTTGGGAATTGAGAGACAATTATTTTTACAACCTTGACCGCATTTTGTCTTATGGCTTCAAAAATCGCATTGTTGTAAGTTGTGGACGTTGGTGTTGACTCTTTTATTAATCTACATGTAATACGTACTAGGAATTTAGCATCACTGTAAGCATCTGCTTTTCTTTTTGTGGCTTCAACAAACTTAAGCGTTAACGGGACAAGTGAAAAAAGTAGCATCATACGTCCTGATGAGCAAAGCAAAGAAATAATTGTTGTTTATTCTCTTTTCAATTTAGCGTATGCTATAATATAGAGAGAGAGACATGGTATTTAGTTTTGATGAGCTGATAATGAAAAGAAAAACATGTAAATATATTGAATATGTCAATTATGATAAAATGATTAAGAAACAAAGACACAGCTGCGAAACCTGGAGTGACTTACTTTCCAAAAAATTGACTTTTGGTGGGAAGTTTTGAGCAATAGCCGTTAACACAATGTCAGGGTCCCTTAGGTATCCCATACTATATTTTGTCATCTTTTTTGCTGAATCTGCAGATAAAATGCAATGAAGAAACATATGATGAAGTGTGTAGAATGATTAGTTAAGTTAACTTAATTACCGTAATCTTTAGAATAGATCGCATTAACCAAAATCTCGCTACTATAAAGCAAGTTACCCTTCTCCAAGTCATGAGCTTTTAAATAGTGATCCAACAAATATATATAAGTGTCGGTATGCATATTAGAAAGAGCTCTGTCTAATGGAGTTTGAGACTCGTGATCCTGAGCATACAACAAATTTTGGTCTCTTTCAACAAGCATCTTCGCAGCTTCGGTGTTGCCAACAATGGCAGCAACATGAAGTGGTGTGCTACCTTCTGAATTTTGCATATCCAATGATGGCTGGTTATATTTTGTAGCCAAGTTCAACATCTTTTCTAAAAATTCTCTGTTTTTGCCAATACTTACTGCCACATGGAGTGCGGTGTTACCATTGATGGTGATTTGGTCTCTCCATGTAACAACTTCATCATTCAAAATGTGTTCAACGCTCCAAATGCTTTGATGCAGGATTGCTGCATGCAACCTTTCGATTGATCTAATTTTTTTTACTTCTTCTTCTTTTTCTTCTTCAGAATCTCCACACATTTTCTTCCATAACTCTTCATAGTTACAGTCATAATCTAAAATTATCCATAAAATGAAATATACTTAAAAACCTAAAGTTTAATATATGTTTTATTCTATATATATTACCTACATACATATGACTTCCATATTACAAGTTTTTTGGTTCAGACTCCTACCCTTAAAATTACAAAAGATATCTCACCTCTTTTTCTCTTGAAACAAAATAAAAAAAAACAAACGAAGTCGAATAAATTGAAGAGAAAGTGATTGCCGCACAAGCGAATTAGGTATGCTCAATCACTACAAGAATAATGAGAGCGACAGACAAGAATCATCGCTATACTACAACATACAGCGATGACCAAGTGTTGTCGCAATACCTTTGGCAGGATAAGAGGAAAATTTTGCCGCCTGTTAAATTACCTATAGTAACGACAAACTCTTGCATGAGACTGTTTTTTTAATTTTTTTTATTATTTAAAAAATGAAAAAAGAAAATGAAAATTCAATTTAATCTAGAGTGATGACACGTGTTCACAAACTATAAAAAATGTTTTTCCCACTTTCATTAAACAAAAAGATGTCGTAGTTATGTCCCCTATAACGACAACTTGTCATTGCTACATGGGTATATACACGTCAAATTTGCACATACCAACTTTTTTTTCTTTTGCATATAATCGAGAGGAACCCAAAGTAACTTCAAATAGGCGATTTCGGTGACAAGGAGCTTCCAACATGCACTTTCAATTTCTTTTGGTTCCTACATTGCACCCTCTTTTTCTCTTTGGTATGGTATTTTTAGAATTTTTAACTTTTTGGTTAAATTTTTATGAAATTACATTTATTGATGGATTTGTATACGTATTCATGAATACGTATATTATTCATGTGTATGTGTATTGTGTATATGTATGTGTATTTACATATTTTACGTTTAGGTATACATGGAAATGTTGAATTTTTAATAAGTTTATTTTTGGTTTTATTTATTTCATTTGTATATGTATGTGTGTGTTTTTTTATGTGTATGAGTATGTATATGTATATATGTGTGTATTTATTTAATTTTTAAGAATTTTACTTGTTTTGTATGAATTTCATTTGTATATGTATGTTTATTTTTATGTGTATGAGTATGTATATGTATATATATGTATGTATCGAATCTAACGAGATATTCATATGGGTGACGATCTATATGAATATGTTGTTGGACTTGATACACCAAATGATATCTTTACTATATAAAAACAAAGTCAGAAGATCAGACGAACGTGGTATTTGTGTGAGTGACGATTCATACAAATGCATATGTGAGTGTGATATTTCTGATATAATTTAATAATTGTCTTAAAATACTTTTCACAAAATATTTTAATAAATGAATTTAGATGAAGATAAGAAGAATTTTTAAATAACAAAATTTTTACACACTCAGGCATTCGTACGAATGAGCATTTATTCGTGCGAATGACTCACTAGGAGCGAAGCTTTTCAGCCATAGAGTCATTCGTGCGAATGGGAGTCATTGGTACGAATGACTAATTCGTGTGACAACACAAATATAAAAGCAACACTTACGTTTTTCATTCTCATTTTTCACCCAACTCACTCAAACGAAACCCTAATCATCCCTCACGAAATTTCCGTCATTTCCACACAAAATCGGACCATTTGAGCTTGCAAATCGTGTATTTCATCCCCAACATCTTCATTTCAAGATTTCAACCTTTCTCGATCCTTTTTGGTCAAATATGAGCTGCACAGTTAGTATTAACACCGATCCTTTGCACCAAAACAATCCAAAACGTTTTGGCATCATTTTTGGCCATGAAAACACCGCAAAAAACTCAAGATTTCAAAAATGGCGTTCTTGGTAGATCTGCAGGCGAATAAACCATACGAAGGGCTCATTCGTGCGAACGAGATGCCCATTCTCCTGGGGAACTCACCAGAATGAATCTTTGGACAAATAAATACCTGCACGAATGTAACAGACCCATTCACATGAGAGAACCACATGAATGAAGACCTATTCGCACGAATGGATCACCAGAATGGAAACAGACATTCGTATAACCCCCTTCGTACGAATGAAGGTCATTCGTATAAGCAGGTCATAGACCAAATTTCAAATCTAATCATAACAAATAAAAAATTAAAAAAAAAATTCCAAAATCATATTAGGAGGAATACACTTGTGATCCAACACCAACTAATCAGATTACAAATGAAAACACAGGGTTCAAACATAGTGAATCCATTGAGCGAGTGTTTGACGACCTACGACCCATAACCACACGTGAGTTCATAGACCCCTTTTTTCTTTAACTTTTTACCTTCCAAATCATTTGGGGCTGAGAACATGAAACCTTTTATTCGAATGTTATTATAATAAGTATCTTTCAACATGTTTTTACTAAACGTTTATCTCATCGGGACAATTTTTCAAACTCAAACAACAATGGTTTCAACGTATCAAATACAATTCAACAAGGAACTGTTCGTCCACCTTAACATCTCGAGGCTTTAAGCCCAACCAAGATGTGAACGGACACAATACGATAAATTGTGTAAATTTTCAAATAAAAATCTGCATTTTCATATGAAGCATCATCAAACAAGCAACAAGTTTAGTAGGATGTGTGTCTAGGGTAATTCACAAGTGCATGTGCCCAACATCATACACATCAAGAATTCGAGTAGGAATTCTCACATAAATCCCTTTTCAAGATTCATTTACCATTAGTTGACATGGGTCAACCGACAGTAACATAGATGGTACCATAAGTCTAACAAACTTTCAGCGCTGAGGCTAGTACATTACGCGAAGAAGCACACACACAAAGATCAAATCTTGGGTCAGATCTGTGAGTTTTGATCAACAAGTGCAACTCAAGTTAGGTTTGGTAAATTATCACATGTGTGACATTACAGATAGATTTCACTAATAAACTAAATTCAATGTATTCAATTAAGATGTGGCAAACGATTTTCAAAATAATATCTTAACCAGGTTAAAACTGGTTCAAGACAAACAATGAGAGGCACAAGAAGGAGAGATATGAATCATGTCTCCTTTTTCATATCAAAGGCAAAGCCATGCTCTATCATGTGTGTGGTGGGCTGGCGGCTCCACTTGTTGGTATGTACGCCCTATACATAAACATTACTTAATTTGGCAAGATGATGTCGGTGAGGAGGTAAAAGGAGGTAAACTTGTGTGATTTTACAAATAACAAAAGGCTTAAATCTCCGATTTCAGGAGTAAACATGATGAAGCATACATTTTGAGTCAATTTGCTAAACAAATGGAAAATCCATTTTCATTTCAAACATAAGTGAACTCCCCACTTATCATTACATTACTATCGTGAAATGTCGAAGTTGTGTTAAGCTAACCGCCTTTCCACATTATGGGATAATTCTGATAACAAAGTTTAGGGAGTGATTTTGTTCAAATGTGTCAAGCCTTTTACAAAACCTAATTATTTTAAAACTCGCTTGAACTCACCAACCTAGTGTTGACAGATTTTACGTGTTTCTCATGACTAACAGGTGTGAGCGATATGCCTATTAGAGAGAGAAAGATAGGATCCAGATTAGAGGACCCTACAAATCCTGCATAAAATCTTACAAAGCCTCAACGGCTACAAGATTCAAGACTTGCTCTTTTGCAAGCAATTTTGTGAAACATCTTGGTCGTGTCCAAAATTCCCAATTCATATCATGTTGTAACAAAGTTAAATTTTTAATTTAGTTGTAATTTAACTTTTCTATATCAATGTAAAAATTTCGTGTTCTCATATTATCATGTGCTACGTAAACAATCTGATCATTCCAATTTAATCGCGCCTCGGGACCATTATGCCCGACTGGAAAATGATCTAACTTGTCGGCCCAGGGTGTGACACTTATGTATGAAACGATTTTCTTTCATTATAACTTTGCTAATTCCTTGCCCTAATTCACCTTGAAGGACATTGATCTTTTACTAAGGTCTTTGGTGGATGAGTTGAAAATGATGTTGAACAATGGAGTCCAAATGAGATATGCATAAACCGAAATTGTATAAACGACGTGTGCAACACTTATATGGACTATCAACAATTATCCTACGCGTAGTAGCTTGTTTGGATGAAGTAGTCAAGGTTATAAAGCATGTCATACTTGTAGCGCAGACACATCAATGAAGGGACACATATACATGAGGAATTGCTTGACATTGTAACCCATTTTCACAAACCAATAATTAAGAAATATCCATGGAAAGTAATGTATACAATGATCATGTTAATGATATTGTCACCTTTCATACATATTCGATTGAGCCAATTGTTAAAGTAAAAATAAGTAAAACTCAACCAAAACGTCTCAATGACTACATGGTAAAGATTCCCCTTTTGGTAGAACACTATCAACTTACAACCAATCAAGGGACCTCAATAATATACCCTCTTGCTCATTATGTCTCTTATGATAAGTTTTCAAAATACCATAGATCTTTCACAGCGACCATCAATTCTCATGATGAGCCAAAATATTTTTTATCATGCAGTGCAAGATGATAAATGGAAGGAAACAATGAAGAAAAAGGTTCAAGCTCTCAAATAAAAGGGGACTTGGATGCTCGAACATTTATCGGAAGGGAAACGAGTGATAGACTCTAAATGGGTATATAAGATTGAATACAAACCAAATGGAGAAATCGAGCGACACAAAGAACATCTTGTGGCTAAGGGTTTCACTCAAATATAGGGTGTAGATTTTCATGACATGTTTGCACTCGTTGCAAAGCTTGTGACAGCTCGTACCCTCTTAGCGGTAGTAGTTAAAAGGGGTTGGATTATTCACCAACTCGATATTGGCAATACATTTTTGCATGGAAATTTGGAAGCAATGGTGTATATGAAACTTCCACAAGGTTTTGCTAAAGAAGGTGAAACAAGTGTCTGCAAGCACAAGAATCACTCTATGGCTTAATATATGCTTCTAGAAATTCATATCACAAGTTCACTGTTGTTCTACTTGATTTTGACTTGAAACAGTCTAATGTTGATCATTCACTATTCACTTACAAAGCAAGATATGTCTTTGTGGCTCCTCTTATCTATGTTGATGACGTGATAATTGTGGGCAATAGTCATGAGAAGATCCAACTAACCAAGTCAGATCTTGATTTAAGGTTCAACATAAAGGATCTTGAAACGCTCAAGTATTTTTTGGGTACAGAAGTAGCTTGAACTCAAGAAAGGTTGGTGTTAAGTTAAAGAAAATACTTGTTAGACATATTGGAGGATAGTGATCTCCAAGGGTGTCAACAAAGTAAGTTTCCAATGGAACAAAACTTCATGTTGGACAAAGGTGATCAAGAGGCTCTCGTTGATGCAAGTCAGTACCGAAGGTTGGTTGGAAGCTTACTTTACCTTCAGGCAACTGGGCCTGACATCACATATGTCGTGAATGTCTTAAGTTAATTTGTGTCAGACCTGAAACAAAATCATCTAGATGCAGCAATTAGAGTTCTTCGATGCCCGAAGACAACACCAAGACAAGGAATCCTCCTTCCCAAGAACGATGGTGTAAATATCACTACCTACAGTGACTCAGATTGGCTCGGGTGCCCCTACTCTAGACGATCCTGAACCAATTACTTGTTATTGCTTGGAGGCGCACCAATTTCTTGATCATCCATTGAAACCGAGTATCATGCTATGGCCTTAACAGTAAGTGAAGTAGTTTGAGTCCGATGGCTACTAAAGGAACTTGAAGTAAGACTCGATGGTCTGACACTTCTATTTTGTGATAACCGGTCGACTCAACATATAGCTAGCATGTTGGTATTCAAAGCATAACAATAATAGAAAGCAAATAATAAGAACAACTACTGCAAAAGCTTTTCTTAATCAAAAGAATTCACTTCTACTTTTGATCATACGAAAAAGATATTACAATTGGAAGGACAACTTAAAAGTGAAAACAAACAACTGCTATTTATCGAAAAAAAACATAACGTAAACTTGCATGAAAATAGAACTACTCCTTCTGACTCGGTAAGCATGAGTCAGCCACTCCTTCTTCTCCTGCTTAATCGGTCTTCTGAATTTACTTATTCCATCTTTGAATGCTGAGTCAGCAGTAGACCACACTCTCCCCGTTATTGCTGACCTGGATCTCCAAGATCTAACAATCCCATCAGCGCTCTCATTTCAGTGAACTTCAGTCGTGCCAATGGCTTAGTTAGGATGTTTGCCCTTTGGTAATTCCCTGCAAAATGCTTCACCTATATCTGCCCTTTCTCAACACACTCCCTGATAAAATGATACTTTGTATCTATGTGTTTGCTACGACCATGGAAAACCGAATTTTTCATGAGTGCTATTGCAGATTCGTTATCAACTAACAGCTCAATCTGTTGTGGATCTTCTCCAGTTAAATCACTCATTAAGTTCCTTTACCATAATGCTTGACATGCAGCTGATGTAGCTGCCATGAATTCAGCTTCACAGGAACTTAGTGCTACCGTCTTTTGTTTTTGAGATGCCCACGTGATCATATTTCCTGAGTGAGAGAAAACCATTCTAGTTGTTCCTTTTCTATCTTCTATGTCTAAACCATGACTGCTGTCACTAAATCCCAGAAGCTTGCCATCACCACCTTTCTGATACTTTAAACCGTAGTTCAAAGATCCTTTGACATATCGTAACACTTGTTTTAACGCTCGATAATCGGATAATTTTGGCTGCCCCATGTACCGACTTAATATTCCGGTAGAATATCCCAAATCCGGTCGAGTGTGGAGCAAATATCGAAGACTGCCAATGATGCTTCTATAGATAGTCGCATCTATATCTTCACCATTCTCATCTTTGGTTAATTGGAGTTTTGGATCCATTGGACAACTTGTTGGATTGCAATTTAACATGCCCGTTGTCTTCAATATCTTCTTCGCGTATCCCGTTTGCTTCAAAATTATCCCATCTTTATCTTGATTCACTTCAATACCAAGATAATAGGACAGTGGCCCTAGATCACTCATTTCAAACACTTGCATCATCTTTTCCCTGAAGGCACCAACTGCTAATTCACATGATCCTGTAACAATAAGATCATCGACATAAACTCCTACTATAATAAGTGAGTTAGCAGTCTTATCTGTGTATACTGCTTGTTCTTGAGCGCACCGTGTGATCCCCAAATCTTTTAAAGCTTTATCTAACCGTGAATTCCAAGCTCTAGGAGCTTGTCTTAAGCCATATAGTGCCTTCTTAAGTCGATAGACTTTGTTTTCTTTCCCTTTTATAATGAAACCTTCAGGCTGCGACACGTACACTTCTTCCATCAATTCTCCATTAAGAAAGGCAGATTTCACATCTAAATGATGCACAATCCACCCTTCCCTAGCTGCAAGTGACAGAATCAGCCGTATGGTCTTGATTCTTGCTACCGGTGCAAACACCTCATCGAAATCAGCACCTTTCTTCTGGACATATCCTTTCGCAACCAGTCGAGCCTTGCATTTTGTTACTTTGCCTTCTGCGTCCTTCTTTAGCTTATAGACCCATTTAAGGCCTATTGGCTTGTGACCAACTGGTAAATCAGCTAGTGACCAAGTATTATTCTTCGCGATCGAGTCTACCTCAGCTTTCATCGCCCGGCTCCAATCATCATGTTGGACAGCATCATTGAATGTCAATGGTTCATCATCAATCAACAACAGGTAACTGTTGTACATGTCACTTACTTCTTCCTCATTCATTGCTGTTGTCTTTTGATAAATATCTTGAAGAGTTTGGAAACCCCGTGGTGGTGTATGATCCACATATTCTGAATCTTTTGTTGAGCTATCAACTGGTATACTTTCATTTTGAAATTCCACAGGTGTAACGTGTGCTGACTCTACTTGCTCTACATTTTCACCTGCAAAATCAAAACCACGAGGAGGAGTGTTGTAATCGGTTAGTATGGGTGTCATTTGATCAACACCTTCTGGCCGATTGTGGTGAACTAAAACTCTTATACTACCACTTGCTGTAGTATGAAGATCTTCCTTTTCTTGCTTCCAGGCCCACTTCCTTTTCTCTTCATATACTACGTCACGACTTATCACAATCTTTTTCTTGAATGGACTGTACAATCGATAGGCTTTACTTTCTTCTTCAATGCCTAGATTCACCATTGCAATGCTTCTATCTTCCAGCTTTGAAAGATGGCTCCCGGTTTGTTTGACATGCACCATGCACCCAAACACTCGATCTAATATGTTTGAGTGATGGCTTCCTTCCCTTCCATTTTTCATATGGAGTTGCTGCCTTATCCCTTCGAGTTGTTACTCTATTAAGGATATAGACCGCATTACGCACTGCTTCTCCCCATAATATGTCAGGTACATCCATGGCCTTCAACATAGATCGTGTTGCCTCCATTATAGTTCGGTTTCGTCGTTCAACAACTCCGTTTTGCTGTGGAGTGTACGGAGCTGTCAGTTGTCTTTTTATGCCTTCCTTCTCACAAAAAACTTTGAATGAATTGGAGTTGACCTCCCCTCCACGGTCAGTACGAAACACTTTAATTCTGTCATTACATTCCTTTTCAACCTGAACTTTAAACTTCTGAAACACGGACAGTGCTTCATCTTTGTTCTTAATTAAGTACACCCACATATATCGAGAAAAGTCATCAACAAACAATAAAAAATACCGATTACCTCCGGCCGTTTGTGGTGAGATAGGTCCACAAATATCTCCATAAATCAGTTCCAGAGGTCAAGTCGCTTGCCATTGTGCCTCCTGCGGAAACGGCCTTCGTGGTAGCTTGCCAATTATGCACCCTTCGCAAACTTGGTCTGTATGCACAATTTTTGGTAAACCATAGGCAGTCTCTTTTCTTCCCATTTCTTCTAACGTGTGAAAGTTGACATGGCCTAGCCTGGCATGCCACAGCCAAGCTATGTCATCCAGCTTTGCTTGAAGGCATACTGGTTTTACTGTTGTGAGAGCAATTTTGTACAACCAGTTTATCGCCCGCTTCACTTTCATCTTCACCATGCACGCTTAGCAACAGAACATGCTCATCTTCTTGTGTGTGTGTTAGGTTTGTCTCTTCTCGTTTCTCCTTCGGCTCTTTACATTCGGAAGCATAATGGCCATATTGATCACTATTATAGCACTTGACATACTTTTTATCTCTGGGTTTGAAATTTCCTCCATGATCGTTGTTCCCATTGTATCCTCCCCGGTTTCCTCTTCCGCGATAACTTCCACGGCCCCTCGACACACCTCTGGCACCACGCTCCCCTCTTCCTCTAGTGCCAGAACTCGAAGTCTTCATTGAGCCCTTTAGATTGGATCTGTTCTCAACCTTTGTGAGCAGCGGATTGCTATCTCTTACGAGATTATTTTGTCGTAGCTTCAACCGATCCTCGTATGCTTTCAATCTTCCCACTGCCTCGTCAAACGGCATAACATCAACATTTAAATACTGTTCAATTGAGGCCACTAGTTGCAAAAACTTCTCAGGGACCGAATCCGATCCAGCAACTTTCTTACAAAATCTGCATCCTTGATCGTTGAACCAAGGCTGTTATACTTTGCCACCATCGAGGACAACTTCCCAAAGAAATCATCTATGGACTCTCCATCTTTCATCTTTAACAACTCAAATTCACTTTTGAGTGTGTTAAGTCGCGCCTTTTGAACCCGTTCAGCACCTACGTACCGGGTTTTTAAAGATTCCCATATCTCCCTTGCTGTCTTTTTCTTTGCTACCTGCAAAAGAACATCCTCCGGGATTGCTTGGAATATGAAGGCACGTGCGGTCTTGTTTTTCTTCTCATCGACTTCTACTCCGCCCATGGGTTCGACAGACTCCCACAGCCCTTGTGCATCCATCACTGCTTCCATCTTGATGGCCCAAGTTGTATAATTTATGGCTGTCAGAGTGGGGATCTGTAGGGAGACGGAACTAGTATCTTTGGGAGTGTCAGAGTTTGTTGCTATGGTGGACATGTCTGTGGATCGGATATATTTTGGCATATAGAGAATTCAAGAACTTGTGAGGATAGAAAACGGGGCTCTGATACCAAGTGTTGGTATTCAAAGCATAACAATAATAGAAAGCAAATAATAAGAACAACTACTGCAAAAGCTTTTCTTAATCAAAAGAATTCACTTCTACTTTTGATCATACGAAAAAGAAATTACAATTGGAAGGACGACTTAAAATTGAAAACAAACAACTGCTATTTATTGAAAAAAACATAACGTAAACTTGCATGAAAATAGAACTACTCCTTCTGACTCGGTAAGCATGAGTCAGCCACTCCTTCTTCTCCTGCTTAATCGGTCTTCTGAATTTACTTATTCCATCTTTGAATGCTGAGTCAGCAGTAGACCACATAGCAATCCTGTGTTCCATGAGAGAACGAGGCACATGGAAATGGATTGTTATTTCGTTAGAGAGCGGTTGGAGTCAAAAGAAAAAAAACCAGTACATGTTGACCCAAAAACTCAAATAGTCGACTTATTAACCAAGGCCCTCGGATCACAACACCTACATTCATTATTGGACAAGCTGGGTATTCGAAACTTACGTGCTCCAACTTGAAGGGGAATAAAGAAATCGGTGACCTTTGACCTGTATATTATGGTCAATGAGATCAATCTCATTAGTTCTATATTTTTATCTTTGATTACAAGGAGTGATGTAACATCTATGTCTTTATATATTGCCTATTGTACTCAAGTCTTAATTAAAGATGATGATGTTGATGTAATAATTCTCATGAGATAAAATTTTACTAGAAGCTCCTGAACCATATTTCAGAAAATGCATATTAAAAAATATAAAAAACAATTTGCAACATACCAAATTTGTTAAGTTTTTACACCTTAATTAGTTGAAATTTTTAACGAGTTTCCTAGGGAAAAAAATCATATAAAATTGACAAGTATTTAATGTCACTCTAACTTTTTTATATACAAAACCTCTCAACTTTCAATTTATGTTTCAATCTTACGAAAAAAATATTTTTTTACAAGTTAGCGTGGTGTGTGAGGGTTTAATAAATTTCTTATAATTAACGCATATGATATAGAACTTAAAGGGAATTAGGTGGCTTTTAAATAAAAAATAAATAAACAAATCATTAATACCCCTCAGTGAAAGACGAGACTGAATGAAGATTATGTTTAAACAAAGGTAACAAGTACTGTTTTCATTAACTTATTTTTTTTAATACACTTTTTATTATAAACTTTTGGTTTGTTTGTAGTGGCATTGGAAGGTGATTCCTAGCGATAACATCATATTTGAAGCAAGGAATGAGAAATAGGCATTTATAGTGAACCTTAACGAACAAAAATGTAATTGTTGATCATGACAATTATCATGTCTTGTGTTCATTAGTTGATGTGTTAGCTATCAACAAATTATGGTCTCAAAAAGTTATGTTAGCAAGAGGCTTAATAGGACATGTTCAATGAAGCATACAAAAAACAATTATATATATCTTAATTACGAATGTCAGTGCTTTTGAGTTTTGACGTTGGGCTTTTACTTTATACATTCTCTATACATACGAAACAAAACAGATAGAGCACATTTGTTGCATGGGCTCAGTGGTAGAGTTATTCAATAGCAAGGTAGACGACGTGGGTTCTAAACCCCTTGCTGCCGCTTTTTTAACTAATAATATCATATATATTATATATTACTAAAATGAGGATTTTACAGTTCTCACATAGACACTATTCCTTTTTCACCGGCACTATAACAACCACAACTGTCACACACACTCACCCCCGATTTCCTGTCGGCAAGAAAATGCAACCCTCCGGCGGGTTCTCTTGTGAAGGGGATTAAGATTGGATGGGCTTAGGGTGAGCCATGTGGTGGGATTGAAGGGTGGAGGGATGTTATGGGTGGTTGTGAGACGCAATCGTTTAGCGTTCTTTTGGCTGCCACCAACAATGGGGATATCATGGAGTTTTCCGCCATGGGTCATGTACCGGCGGCAGGCTTTGTAGAAGTGACGAGGCTGGGAGGTTATAGTTGTTGTACTAGCAGAATTTGTGGAGTCACAATGTGGGCATGGAAGGTGTTCTGTATCCGGCAGTGGTGCACCGGCTGCGTAGCGGGTCTTTGCGGTGGTTGTTCGGCGTTGGTTGCAGGGTTCAGATGACATCTTGAAGGTTAGGTTTTTGGATAAGATTGGGTTTGGTTTTAGAATGTTGATGATTGTGGTGGCTCTTATGGAAGCGAACGAGGAAGACATGACCTCAAATTAACATGTACTGATATTAATGGAATAGTTTTAAATGTTGTTCACTAGGTGCTACTGCTTTTTTTTTTTTTTTTTTTGAAAAAGCTAAGCCAACTTTTCATACAAAACAAAATAATACAACCACCAGTACTAGTAGTGCCCAGCCAGGAGCTGGCCCCACAACATAAACCAAAAAACAAACAACAACGCCTCACATCTGGAAAACTAGATTATGAAACATACACCTGAGAAAAAACTACAAGATAAAACTGCTCCAATTCTTCCATCCTGCAGTTGAGAACCCTGATCGGTTTCGAAGCCATAGAAATGACAATTCTTTTACCTCATCAATTACTGAGAACCATGACTTGTTTACACCTTTAAATATTTTCTCGTTTCGTGTCTGCCAAATTCTCCATAACGTTGTTTGAAAAATTAAATTCATTACCTTTTTCATTTTTTTCTCCCGACCACTTGTATCAACATGGTCTAATAATCCTTCCACTGATTCAAAAGTAGTTGGACAGGGAATCTTCAACCATCTACATATCTGCCACCAAATTGCCCTTGCCACCACACATGTTACTAACAAGTGATCAACTGACTCGTCCACCATTCCACAACTCAGACACATTGACGAACCAACTTCCATCCCTCGACACAACAATGCATCCTTGGTTGGAATTCTATTCATACATGCTCTCCATACAAATACATTGACCTTCTTTAGCACCCAATTATTCCAGAAAAATAACCGACCTGACTGTAATTGATATGTATTTTCTTCTATCTCTCTTCTAACTGCCTTCACCGAGAAAGATGTCCCAAACTCATTCTGCCAAAACCATTTGTCTTCTTTGTCCTCAACCACCACTTCACTCAAAGTTCTCATAATCGATCCCACCTCCCCCCATTCTTCCTGTGACATAGGGTCTCTCACCCACTCCCATTTCCACTTCAAAGTTGCCCCAACTTTACAGTAATTATCCCTTACCAATGCCTTCTTATTCTTTGCTAGTCTAAGGATTTGTTTATGAGAATCACATAATGGGATACCATTCAACCAGTTGTCCGTCCAAAAAAGGACATTGTCACCTTTCCCTACAATACACTTAAGCTTTTCATGAATCTTTATCTTGGCTTTTAAAAGGTGTTTATTAATATTTCCAATATTCTTCCACACACCTGTAATGGTTGACTTTATTGGAACCCCTTTAAACCATCTTGCACCTTCATGTATTGCTTTAATCACCTTCACCCATAATTGATTCGGCTCCGCTTTGAATCTCCACCACCATTTCGTAATCAATGCTAAATTCAAATCTTTTAGTCCACCCAACCCTAAACCTCCTTTACCTTTAGCTGCCACCATTTTATCCCAAGCCACCCATCTAATTTTATTTCTATTTCCAGCTCCACCCCAAATAAATCTTCTGCGAATTCCTTCTAGTGTTTTAATGACATTTTCTGGTGCCTTGTATATTGACATGAAATATGTTGGTAAACTCCCCATCACAGTTTTTGCTAATGTAATCCTTCCCGCCAGAGACATCCATTTAGCCTTCCAATTTGATAACCTATCATTAAATTTTTTCACCACAGGTTCCCAATATTTCACCCTATTAATATTTGCTCCAACCCACATACCCAAGTAACTAAAAGGTAGCTCCCCCGACTGACAACCCAAGTCTACTTTAATTCCTTCCAGCACCCCCTCCCCAAGCCCAATCCCATAAATCTTACTCTTCTTTATGCTCATCTTCAAACCTGAAGCCACATAGAAACATCTTAACACATGTGAAAGATTCCTCCATTCACACCTTGATCCATTACCTACAAAAATCACATCATCCGCATAAAACAGGTGTGTCACTACTGGCCCATTATTCGGTAAACCAATACCCTTGAATAACCCTCGCTCCATGCTTTTATTCATCATAACATGCAGTGCTTCCATAACTAAAACAAATAAGAATGGAGATAAAGGGTCACCTTGTCGTTACCCCCTTTGAAACATAAATTCCTTGGTTGGAGACCCATTAATTAACACTGATGCCTTACCTGGAAATAACACTCCCATTATCCAGTTTATCCACCTACTTGGAAAACCCATGTTCTTCATTATGGAGAACAAGAATTTCCAATTCACAGTATCATAGGCCTTCTCAAAATCTACCTTAAAAAATCAATCTAATTTTTTTCTTTCTTCCCCCATGCCCAAATCTCATTCATGATTAAAGGCCCATCAAAAATATTCCTCCCTTTAATGAAAGCAGACTGTGTGTCTGACACCACTTTGTCCAACACTACTTTGAGCCTATTAGACAACACCTTTGAAATTATCTTTTGAATTATTCCAATAAGTGAAATGGGTCTAAAATCTGCAACAGTTTCTGGATCCAACACTTTTGGAATTAATGCAATGAAAGAACTAGCACCTTTATTAATACATCCATGTTGATAAAAATTCTCCATAATAGCCATCACCAATTGTTGCAGGTCATCCCAAAATTTCCTTATAAAACCAAACGAGAACCCATCTGGACCAGGAGATTTCTCCCCCCACACTCCCATACCGCTTGCTTCACCTCTGAGGTGCTAAAAGGTTTTGTCAATAGCATAACCTGATCTACATCCAATTCTTTAAAACCTGATTTTCCCAGCTTCGGCCTATCCACCATTGTCTCTCTATACTTCTCCTGGAAAAACAGTCTCACTTTCTCCTTGATTGTATTAGGGTCTGTCACCCACACTCCATCTATCTTTATACCATTTATCCGATTATTAGCCCTATGACAATTAGCAATTCTATGAAAATATGTCGAATTTTCATCACCATGCTCCACCCATTTCACCTTTGACTTCTGAATTAAGTCTTTGCATCTCAAGTCCTCCCACTCACTAAGCTTACCTTTACATTCCAATCTTTCATTCTTTTCTTCCTCTGTTAACCTTCTTTCCTCAGCAATCTTTTCAATTGTCTCAATTCTGATCTTTAAGACAGTTACCTCTTTTTTAGCCTTTTCTTTTTACGCCCTCCTCCATTCTTTTATCTTTTCTCTAATATTTCCCAGCTTAGTTGATAAGACTGCAGGTCCATTACCCCCTCCCTGTTTAACCCTTCTTTTACCACCTTTTCAAAACCCTCCATGTACATCCAACTATTAAAGAATCAAAATGGACGAGCTCCAAAATTCACCTCAGTAAAAGAAAGAATTAGTGGCCTATGATCCGACCACCCTCTTTCCAGACTACTTAGTGTTGCATCTGGCCACTTATTTATCACTTCAGTACAAACTAAAGCCCTATCAATCTTGCTTAATTTCCCCCCATCTTCTGACATATATGTGAACTTATAACCGCCCATCCTATATTCCTTCAAGCCCGCTGCACTGATGAAGCTGTTAAAAGCCATTGCATTACCATAATCAAAAATTGAATTAAATCTGTCTTCACTCGATCTAACCTCGTTAAAGTCCCCAATGAATACCCACAAACCCAAGTATGAGTTTTTTTAATTCTAACAGAACCCCCCATAATTCCTTTCTCCTACTTGGGTCATTAGGTGCGTACACATTCACAATAAACATCTCTTCCTCCATACCGTTTATGAAACCACTCACCAATACAAAATTTTGGCTTTTAATCATAATATGACTCTTAAACATACCTGGATCCCATATAGATACGATACCTCCTGATCTGCCATTTGATTCCATCATGCAAAATTCCATTGCAGAATTATCCCACAGCCTCCCCACTTGTGATTCAGATAGCTCCATTTTCATTGTTTCTTGGATAGCAACAAACGAAACCTCCTTTTCTTTTTTTAAATCTCGCACCCACTTTGCTTTCTTTTCCCCTCTAACCCCCCTAATATTCAGTGATAGGATCTTCATTCTAAAACTACATGCTCCTGTTCCACCCCCAGCAAATCCCCAATCTGACTTTTAAATCTCTCCATATCCAGACCTATACATTCACCCACTTCTATAATTCTATCTAACTCTACCCCGTCAATTTGTTCGCTTCGTTGTTGTTCTCTTTCGACCACACTACCAAATTCTGTGGCCTCCCCTCCTTCCAACCAATCTGAATCATGAACCTGTTCTTGATCCTCCTGGCCTTCATCTTCAAAAGTGTCTCTTACCACTTCCACTCTTTTCCTCCCTTTCTTTTTCTGATTCTTCTTTTTACCCCTAACCACCGATCTGATATTATTATGTCTACAGTCGTCAGGAATCTCTAGGTTTAGATCAGGAATTTTTAATTTTCTAATATGGGCCGTCGGTTTTAACAATTTTTTTATCCGTGACTTTTTTTCTTTACTCTTCCTTTTACGGCCCACACCCGACTCAGCGGCTGGCCCATCATTTATCACCAAATTCTCTTCATTAATTATACAGTGTGTAGGTCCCACATTCCAATTAATATTATTTGCTGTATGATTTATATATTGCTCCCCTTCCAAAGCAGACTGGTCTCCATATTCCCCAGACCCATGCAACGTACTTGTAGATAAATTTCTCTCTGTCATATTCCCCATACAATGCTTTAGCACCGCTTCCTCTCCCCCTGACTTTTCCTTTCCACACAACGGTTCGTCTTCCACTACCAGACCCGGGCACCCATCCTTCGCCGGAGAATTTTCAGGCGACCTCCTCTGATCCAATCTAACCTCCATCAGGTCGTCCTCAGCCATGTTCAAACCCCTACTATCCTCCGGTTCCAAAAACTTGGGGACCCAAATTTTCCCGGATTCTTCAACCCATGTTTCAAACTCCACATTGTTCCAACATACTTTCACTTTGGTCTGCACCTTGTTATAGTTCTTCACAAGAACTCCCACTATTTCATAAGCTAGATTGCCATCATCTAACGAACCAGTCGAGCCTTGAACCACCCTGCCCACTTTGCCACCAATTTCATCAAAAACCTTTGCATCCCACAATTGTATCGGAACACCCTGAATCCTGATCCAGGCTAGTCTATATTCCACGTGTTGTCCTTCCCAAACCTCCACATACCTGAAGCTTTGAGACCATTGCAATTTCTTTTCGAATGTGAAAACCTTTGCTTCCATCGTGGAGTTAAACGTAATTAAAACTTTCAACCCACCTACATATCTTAAATCCACATTCACCACATTCATCCCTTTCAGAATGCCTTTCAAATTGCTTAAAACATTAACGTCCACCACCTCACCAATTATGGAGAACCTTCTCCATCTTTTAAAAGCGTCAACATCTTTATATATTTTTACACATGATGTACTCTTCTCATATACCCTTCCTGTAACCACATCCTTGTAGGTCTTCCCTCTTTTTTCACCATGACAATTCCAGACCTCAGTATGTCTTTGATCCATACACCCTCCATCTCCAAACTGATTAATACTTGCCAGCCCTTTTCTTGTTTCTGCCTTAATCTTCCTCCCGCCTTTATCATACATAGCTACCCTTGCTGAAATCTTCATACTCCCCATCCGCAAATTATTCAAAGCTTTAGTCATCTTTTCAGCATCCAATACTTTAATAAACCTGACAAAACCAAATCTTCCACCTTGTGCATCTCTCTTCCTTGCTATATAGGCATCCACCACCTGCCCATAGCATTTGCATTCCCACCAAAGTTCTTTCTCCGATATTTCCTCTGGTAGATTTTGTAGGAAAAAAGAAATTACTTTTTCCTTTTCCACCATCTCCTTATGAAATACCTTCCCTTGACTTTGCCCCTTGCATCTCCTCTTCACTTCACACCATCCTTCATCATCCTTGTAATACGTTCTAACTCTCCTGCCTTCACCATGCCTTGCCTGCCTCCACACCATTCCGTCTTGCTTTGTACGTTACAACAATATCTAAATTCTAGCTTTTGCTGGTGAAATTATACTAGGTGCTACTGCTACGTTCATGATTAACACTACTACTCAAGTGCTTTTGATTTATTCAACACCTATTATGAATATCTAATAGCTAGCATAGGAAATGATAATTAAAACCTAAATATTAAAAAAAATGTATTTAATTTTAAACTTTTCTATAATATTATTTATTTAAAATTTTACTATACTTATATATGAAGGGTTGTTAAAGATTTTTTTGTCTTAAACCTTATCAGCAAATATTTAAAGAAAACCCAAAATAGATATCAACAAATATTTTTGTTTATAAGCTCGTGAGTTGTTCAACGTTTTATATTCTAATTTTTGTTCAACTTAACGATACCGCTTCAATGAGCTACACTTTTTTATATAAGGTTTTTGATATTGTTAACATTTTTGCTATAACGCGTGCGTTTACATACAAGATTTTAATTTATTAAATAAACTTTCAAATATGTTGAATTTCTCAACAATTTAACACGTGAAATTTGCGTTTGTCTTTAACGTATCCACCACAGGCGGAGGGTTTGTTGATATAACATTTGATTAACGTGTAGTTTACTCACGTCAATATAAACGTGATAATATGCTTCATGTTTGCTTTTTAGTTTTAATTTTTTTGTACTTTTGTACTTTTACTTTTTAGTTTTAAATGGAGTATATTTTTAACACTATTTTGGCGTAAAGTTTTGAACTTACCCCTTATATTTAGGTATAAATTAGAGTTGATTCACGTTTTGATATAATTTTTTTCAGAAACGACTCGATTAAATTAAAATATGTTTTCATGTTTATTTTATATATCTTTTTAATTAGATTAAATTTTGTTAGAAAACAGATTGAATTAAATAAAATATGTTTTCATTCGACGTTATAAATTCCTGGTGCCGCCGCAACGAGCGATGGGGTAAAATTTCTAGTTTAAATCATTGAAAGAAATTAAGTTGATTTCCACTAAAATTAATGATGTACAATGTTTACCCTAAAAGAAGACAGAGAGAAGTAAGGAGAAAATGAGAGGATACCAATGTGGGGTTGTTTTGTAGTTTATGAATGATTGCCTTAATAGGTGTGTGCATGGTTCGATTTGGTTCGGTTTGGTTCGGTTTTGACCTAAAATCATAATCATAACCAAGATGTCGGTTAAATCAATATGATAACCATAACCAATCGGTTATGACGGTTTTGGTTAAGCGGTTATGGTGGTTATAACTGGTCGGTTATAGGTCGGTTAACCATTAAATATATTCAATAATATAAATATCAATTAACAAAACGATATCCATGAATTCAAACAAACGTTTAACAAAAACGAGAAGAAAACAATAAAATCTAATCCAAAAATTCAAACAAACATTCAAAATGTTGAAATGCTAAAATTCCGATAAAATATGAGTGGTGGACGTTTAAGTCCAGTCTTCATTATGTTAAGAAAGTGATAAAAAAAATTAGAAAAATATCTTTTGCCGACTTTTTAGGGGGGAATCAAAGAGGCACCGTAAATTAGACATTTATTTGAACTTTGGTATCTTCTAGTATAAATATAATTACAGATTTATATATTATTTAGTGATTTAAGCGGTTCGGTTTGATTATGACGGTTATAAAAAAAATTGATAACAAAAACCGAACCACTAATTGCGGTTATTAAAAAACTGTTTAACCGAACCATCGGTTTTTCTTTTCGTTTGTTTTTTTTGGTTCGGTTTTCCCGGTTATACCGGTTACGGATCGGTTAATTCGGTTTTCTGCACACCCCTAATTATTAGGATATCCTCGAATTGGTTTGGAGTTGTTTGTTTTACTAAAAAATATATCTAAATTAGTCGGTAAGTCTCTTAACTATTAAGCTTTAAAAAAAGTTTGAATTATTTAGATTTCTTACTAAGGCAACATTTAGTTAACCAAATAATCCTAAAAATAAGTATTCAAACGTTAAGTTTGGAGGGAAAGTAACCTGTTCATATATGTATTGTATATCATATAATAAATACGTGTGGTGCATAATAAGATGTATATGGACTTATAGAACCTTATTAGGCTATGTGTTATCATCACCATTTTTTCACTCAACGTAGGCGCCACGTAACCAACCAACATCATCACCCCTTTATCACTCCATATTATCATTACATGTGTTATCATCAATCTCCCATCATTTTCCTATCACTCCACATCATCACCCCTTTTTTCTCCATTTCCTTTTCTTTCACCTCGTGATGCTCTTCACGCCCGCCCCCTCACGTTCCCTTCACGCCCCTGTGTAGTGGGAGGAAGGCACCACTAGGACGTGACCGACTCTTCTCACACCCCCATCACACACCATAACACATACCCTTATAGGTAAAAGTCTTATGGGCCCATTTGTCATTTAGATTTCTTGTTTCTCCCTCTCCAATTTTAATTAGAGGTAATACTATTTTATTTATTTTTTTAATATAAGAGCTACATAACCCCCATTAATTTTCTTGTCATATCTATATCTGTTAATATCAAAAATTAATAATTAAAAGTTGTGTGGGTTTTTAGTAAAAAAAAAAGGTTGGAGTGCACGTTAGAGTTTTATGTTTCATTGTTTTGTTTAATGTTAGTAAAATTAGAATTCTCATTCAAGTTAAAAGAAAATACCTCTAACCATTTTTATTTTTTAAAATTTAATTAATTATATAAGATTAATTAATATATCTATTTGTCATCTATCAGTATACGTATTCAACATAATTTAAGAAAGAGGAGAATGCATGCGCATACCGTCTCCTTCTGCTTCTGCATCATCTTGAACAGGAGAACCGTAGAGGCTCTGCAGTTTATCCCATACATCTTTTGCAGCGAGATCTTTGTCTGGAATTGGCTTGACAAAGTACTCGAGAGTTTGTTGGGAGAGAGAACCAAGAATCCAACCTTTTACAAGTGCATCTGATCTTCTCCACAACATGTCATCATCACCAACTTTTTCCTCCCCCGAAACAGGCGAGGAGATGAAACCAAGCATATCATGACTCTGTAATAGGCACCACATTTGCATTTGCCATACATCATAGGTATCTCGACCACTCAGCTTGACTGAAACAAAGTTTGGGACAAAAACATGTGATGGATATGGGTATGGGTTTGCTTCCCCTGAACTAGGCAAGTTTGAGCTTGAACCTGCCATCTTAATATCAATCTTCTGTTAACAAATATTCAAATGAAATCAAGGGGAGGAATGAGGGATCACCACTTAATTGCGTATGATGCTAACAGATTAAACAGCATTCAAAACATATGGTCATATTTAAATCAATCCAATTCCCCACCCCCACAAGGCCTTTCACTGATTGAATTTAATATACCAAGCATTGATTCTTTTTACAATTTTTAACGCAACTACCTATCTTTTATTAAGATTGTACCTTGTACCATCAACAACTGGCCCTTAGTTAAATTTGTACTAAAATAAGAACCCCATCACATTTCAGTCATGTCTAATACATACACACACACACACGGAATGGAAATAAAAAAAATTTCACCGTTATACTCGTCTCGTTTTCCACTTTAATTTCGTTACAGTCTAGATTAGTTTTTTTAGATGATCCGTATTTACATCATCGTAACAAGCATAAAGATAACAAATTAATTTGAATTTTTCTAACAATGACAAACTAAATCACTGTAATTTACTGTTTTTAAAAAAATTTAAAATAATGTGTTATATTTCTGCTCTTTACATTGATGTAAATAAAGGACATCTAAGACAAAAAAATTTAAAAAGCTAGTCCACATTATAACATAATTAAGAAGAAAAATTAAATCACTGTAAAGATGTGTTAAATCACTGTAAATTACATCATTTTGTATTACATTGGTTGAATTTTTTATTAAAGAAAAATTAAAATAATGTCTTAAGTTTACAATCGTTACATCGATGTAAAGCTGGATATATGGAGAATAATTAAAAAAAACTAGTCTTATTAATAATGTAATTAAAAAGAACAATTAGATAAATGTAAATAATAAGTTTACATTACTGTAAATAATGTCTGACATCAACATAAATTAAATCAATGTAAATTAAACATGTTTGTATTTTCAATATTGAGTGTGAGAAAGAATAGAAAAACAAAAACAAAAAAAAAAAACCGAAAACCGAAAACCGAAAACCGAATCGAAACTGACAAAAAAACCGAAAAACCGAAAATCGAATGGTTTGCAATAACTAAAAACCGACTATGTCGATTTCGGTTTTGAGCACCAACGTTATCCATCCCCAAAGCATACAAGGAGACGAAACCAAGCATATCATGACTCTCTAATAGGCAGTGTAGTAGTGTAAATTTCCCGATACGTAGTGTAAAATTTTTTAAAAACCTTTATTTCGGCCCCCTTAGGAAAAAAAAATATTTCGCCCCCTGGGATTATGGTCAAGGTTCACCACTGCTAATAGGCACCGCATCTGTGTACTCCATACATCATATGTATCTCGATCACTCAGCTTCACTGTAACAAAGTTTGGGGCACAAAACATGTGATGGATATGGGTATGAGTTTGCTTCCCCAGAAGGCCAGAAGTAAACAAGCTTAAGCTTGAACCTGCCATCTTAATATCAATCGATCTTCTGTTAACAAATATTCAAACGAAATTGAGGAGAGCAAGCAGGGATCACCACTTAATTAGATATGATGCTGATACATTAAACAACTTGCAAGACAGATAGGTCATATTTACGTCAATCCCCACCCCCACCCACCCCACCCACCACAAGGCCATTCACTGAGATTGAATTTAATTGGGTGTTGTTATTCTTCCACCCACTTTTTTTAAAAAATACACCACTGAGACGGCCCGTACTGCCCAGTACGGCCCGTCTCAGTCCTCGGTCAAATATTCCCTCCTAACAACCTGCGCCAATGATTGGGAGCAAGACGGTACTGGCCAGGGCAGCCCGTCTCATTCATCGTACAGACATTCCCTGCAACATAGTACAATGAGTAGACAGCAAGACGGCCCATACTGGCCAGTACGGCCCCGTCTTGCTTTTTCAATTTTGACAAAAGGACACTGATTTGACCCAGTACGGGCCGTATAGGCCAGCACGGGCCGTATTGAACATTTTCAAATTTGTATATAAGCTTGAATCGTTTCTAACGTACGCGTAACTTTCAAATTCGAATATATTTCAAGATAATTCATATCTGTAACGATGTCGTTCTGGGATGGGAGTTTTTTCAACTATTCAGTGCCAGATTTGAACGAAGAGCCTCCTGTTGAGTATTCATACGGCACGATGGATCTGAATGCTGAACCTAACGCTGATGTCGGTTTTGACAGTCAAGCATCGTATGGGTTCGTGTATGACGACAATACACAAAGTAACCCGGAGGAGGTTTATGAAGAAAAGCCGGCAGCTTCAAACGTTAACTGGGAAACCAAAGAGGTAACTTAAATGAAACATAAATGTTGATGATTGTATATTATCGCTATCCATTTACGGTATTTATTATTGGTTTTTATATGTCAGGAGTTTAAGTCTGAGGAAGCGCTGGTAGGGTGGGTGAAAAGTAGAGCACTAGACAATGGTTACATTGTAGTCAAAAGAAGAACAAAGAAATCAAAGACAACAGGCAGTGTAATCAAAGTCTGGATCATGTGTGACCGTGGTGGCGAGCACAATAGCATCGCAATCCTTAGACGGTCAGGCAGCAAGAAAATTGGTTGTCCGTTTCAACTGATAGGGTTATACAACGAAGTTTGTGAATCCTGGAAATTACAGGTCATTAACGACAATCACAATCACGAACATCTTTTGCAGCGAGATCTTTGTCTGGAATTGGCTTGACAAAGTACTCGAGAGTTTGTTGGAAGAGAGAACCAAGAATCCAACCTTTTACAAGTGCATCTGATCTTCTCCACAACATGTCATCATCACCAACTTTTTCCTCCCCCGAAACAGGCGAGGAGATGAAACCAAGCATATCATGACTCTGTAATAGGCACCACATTTGCATTTGCCATACATCATAGGTATCTCGACCACTCAGCTTGACTGAAACAAAGTTTGGGACAAAAACATGTGATGGATATGGGTATGGGTTTGCTTCCCTTGAACTAGGCAAGTTTGAGCTTGAACCTGCCATCTTAATATCTCGATTATTAAATCTAAAGGTTCAATTCCTCACCACTTAATTATGATCCTAACAAATTAATCAAGTGTATGCGTACGCTTCCAAAAGAGATGGTCATATTTAGTTCCATTCTATCCTCCCTCCATTTACTAGAATATATTGAGCTAGGTAGGGCAGGCTCAAATATTTTTGGGCTTTAGGCTAAATTAAAAGTGGAGCCATTCACTAACAGTTATGTTAAAAATTCTTTGCATTTTATCTAGACTTAAGCCTGACAATAACAAATTAAAAGTTTATATATGATGGATTAAAAAAAAATGTTTATATTTACATGTAAAATGTTTAAATTAAATTTATTTTTCTACTTTTTTTGTATGCAAATTCTTTAATAAAATATTCATGATTAAAGCCCACTAGATAAAAAAAAAACTCACAGGCTATACATATGAAAAAATTTTAAAATATTAGGTGGTGGCCCTCTAGTTTGGGGCTTTTAAGCTTTTGTTTGGATTGCTTAACCTATTAGGTAGTCCCTGAAGCTAGGATATTATTATGTGTATTAGCTGGTTAAATAAAAAATTATAAATAGTCACCAATGAAATTTAAAAATTATAAAACGAATTTTTGATATAAGATATGATAAAAATTTCGTACAATTTAATACTTCACTTAATAAATAATAATATTGTTTTTTAAAATAAAAAATTTCGTAATAATTAGGTTTTTTTAAAAAGTACGTCTTTTAATGTTAATATCTTATTATTGTATTAAAAAAAACTTTTTAGTTTAAAAATGTACAAAAAATATAAGTATTAAATATAATTATTTAACATAAGATACATTTGATAGGAGATAAGAACATAAAATTATTGTAAAAATACTCTGTTATATATGAGCACAAAAATTTAATTTAACAAACAATAATTAATTCTACTGTATACAATAACCCAACAACGTATCAATATATTTTGTACCAGTGACAGCCTTCCGTTAAATTTCTATTTAAATAACCCTACCACATTTCATTACTATCATTCCAATAATCTGACAGGTTGCTGATGAAAGCTACTACAATGTATACAGATGCACAAGTCACTTGAACACAAAAAAATAGTTTTAAAATAACCAAACTCGTTAATCAATCCAAGATTAGTTTTGAGATAATTGAACCTATTAACCAATCAAAAATTTTAAAACGGTCTTCATTAACCAACTAGGTGTCTAGGTTACTGCCCCGTGTATTACACGAAATAAATATTTATTAATGAAATATAAACAAATGTAAGATGTTTTTTAAATATAAAATACGATTATATATTCATATAATTTAATACATTAAATAATAAAATAAATTTTAAAATCATTTATTTTAAATAACATCTTACATATTTTTCAAAGACTTTCTAAAAAAAATAATATGAATTATGATGTAATAATTTTATTTGTTAAATTTAACATCTTACAAATAAATTTTAAAGTTGGGGTTCTTGGTGTCCTATTGTTTCACAGCTCTAATCTTACTAGGATCCACTTGTATATGATTATCATTCACTACGTGTCCAAGAAATTCAACTTCTCACGTGCTAAAGGTTCTAAGATTAGTTTGAAGTGTTGAACATGTTCCTGTTGGTTTCGGGAGTAAATGAGAATATCATCAATAAACACAATCACAAACTTATCCTGGAAAGGTCTACTCACTCGATTCATCATATCCATGAAAACCGTAGGTGCATTAGTTAACCCAAATGACATTACTAAAAACTCGTAATGTCCGTAACGGGTTCCGAAAGCAGTTTGAGGAACATCATCATCATGAATTCATAACTGATGATATCCATATCGTAGATCGATTTTTGAAAAATAAGTAGCACCTTGCAATTGATCGAATAAATCGTCAATACGAGGTAGTGGATAACGGTTTTTGATTGTTAATTTATTGAGTTCCCTGTAGTTGATACACGTCCTGAATGAACCATCTTTCTTTTTCACAAAAAGAATTGGTGCCCTACAGGGTGAGAGACTAGGTCTAATAGAACCTTTATCTAATAGTTCCTGTAATTGACCTGAAAACTCTTGCATTTCTTAGGGTGCTAAACTATAAGGAGCTTTAGCAACAGGTGCTGCACTTGGAATCAAGTCAATAAGAAATTCAACTTGTCTCACTGGGGTAATCCTGATATATCCTCTGGATACACTTCAGGGAAGTCCTTGACTATAGGAATATCTTTGATACATTTTCGTGGAAAATAGTTTTCTGTCATATGTGTTAGAATGGCCTGACAATCTTTCCTTAAACATTTTTGAGTTTGCATACAAGATATAATACCATGTTTTCTACCCGCTTGTTATCCTTGTGTGACAACTCAAAATTCTCAGGTTAGAATCATAACTTGAAAATGAAGAGAATGAGTGTAAGCGAAATCGCGAAACGAGGCTACAATTTCAAGATACACTGAATCGAATATAGCAGTAGATAAGGGGTCAAATATTTTGAACTCTTTAGGTCTTGAGATTATAACCATTGGAAAGAGCTCGAAAAATCGTGAACGCAGGCGAAAACCGTGCGCGAAACGGAGTTACGGATTGCCCGGAATCGCGAAATGAAGATAAAATCAAAAATTGGAAGAAATCTCGTGGGGAGGTACGCCCCAGGCCACACGCCAAGCCGGGGCGATGCGGCTGGGACCTTATGTCGGCAAAAATTTTTAAAAACGATCAGATTGCTTGGGAAGTCACATTTTTTACTTATTCTCGACCCTACTCTACCTCCAGGCCAAGAAAACTCAGTTTCCATCATTCTAAATCCATTCTAAGGCCATTAGAAGTCATAAATCTCACCAAGGATTGTGTTTTCAAGTCCCGATCGTTGTTTTAACCGCAGAACTTCGTCAGATCAGGTAATGGTTCATTTTAACCTTTTAGTTTGATTTTAATTGATTAGATCTTGTTTTTGAACGTAATGAGATAGTTAGGGTTGTTGATTATTGCTTAGATGATGGCTAGAATTAATTATAAACGAAGAACACGATGTTTTTACGGTTAAATCCTTGTTTTGATCCGTTGTAATGCCCGGTTTGCATGAAATCATACCCATGATTATAATAGTTTAACCCAATTGATTATGACAATGTAGGTGATTAGTTGGATTAATCTTTGAAATGCAAGATTAAATCCATGTGTTTCAAACTAATCACAATTATTAATACTCATTAGAACGATTATCTTGATGTTTATGATAACAATCAGATTAGTATGTTAAACATGGTTATTAAACCTATTCTAATACTACATTGTGATATTTCATGATATTTCGGTAATCAACGACAAGGATGGATCATTCCTAAGCCATTAAACTATCTAGAAACTGTTATAGCATTATAATCAACAACATTAACTATTTGGTTAATCCAAGATTATTCTGATTAATCAAACATGTCATCAACTTCATATTAGGAACCTGAATCAGTATAGGTTCCTACATTATCATACATTGTATGATATTTCAGTAAAATAAATAATAAAAAAACCTAATATCGGTTTGATGACTTTCAAGGCAATGTCTTTGACATTGGACGTTCAGAAAGATCTAATCAGTAAGTTAAAACCTAAATAACTCATTAAATATAAAATAATGCAGATTTACACTATTATCACCAGTCTGCGAGTTATCTTGCTATCTTGGGATATTAGATGAGTTTTGTACAACCCCTTTTCTTTTTAATCTTTTATAAACATCGGGGTAACACTGTGGAACTTTTATTAAACATATGATATGTATCACTGTTATCTGTACGATTACATGTGATTTGTTGAGAACTTGTGGATTTCATGGGATTTGCCTGTAGAACAAGAACACTATCACCGAACTTGAAAGTCCTCATTTATTGAACTGTATCTAGTGAACCCATGTGGGGCCGAACAGAAAACAATGATAGTACTATTGGCTGACAACCCATTTGCCGGGAGCTTGCAACTCCCCTTGGTGTAAATGTTTGTATCTGTTTTTAGAACTTCTAAGACAATGAGGCATTAAGATGTTACCGACGGGTAGTATCTTATAGAACAACAACAGAACGTCCGAAAGGAACTAGATACGGGTCCCATGGTTATCTTGAACTGAACATTTTGAGAACTTACATATCATATCATATTGTTGAACATGAACTTTACGATCTCACCAGCTTTATGCTGACGTTTTATACTTAAAGCTTTTGCAGGAAGAAAGTGACCACCGGGTGAGGATGCACTTCATACATTTGTAATTAAATAAGATAGTTGTGTAATAAATTTAGTTGTATACTGTAATTCTGGTAGTGATGACGATACCCTTGGTAATGTATTTACTATAAGTTAATCTGTGTGTTGTGATATCGGTTCAAGTAAGTCACACCTCATCTCTGAGACATCACCACTATGCTTCTGCAACCTTCACAGAGTGACGAATCTCAGGTGGCGAGAGGTAGGGGTGTGACAGGGTGGTATCAGAGCCGTAGGTTAGGGAGAATTAGGTTGACATAAAGACCTAGACTATAACCATAGGCTCGAATAGTGACACAGAGAGCACCGAACATCACTAAGGAACAAAACTTGTTTTAAATTAAGCCAGGATAATCGGCTGGTACAAATTCCAGTTATGAGTGGCCAGCATAACTGAAATTTGCAACACGTGTGCGTTCTAGTTTAATTTATTTCAAGCAGAACATTAATAACTATAAAGACGAATAGTGTTTTGAGATAGGAAGAAATATCATATCATGTTCATGTTAAATATTGTTATTTAATATTTACTTCATGATACTTATTAGAGATTTTGATTGTACAGCGATGGCCGACCAAGGTGAAAGGTATATTTATCTCAGATTCCACTATGTTGTGTTGAATGATACCCCGAGTTCCAGTGCAGGAGCAGACTCGGATCCCGTCGAGGCTTCGTCTGCAGCCTCTCAGGCGACACCTGCAGTACCACATACACCGTCAGCTCCTAGACCTGTTACACCACCACCACCAGCACAGCCTGCATCACAGGGACACTCTCAGCCTCGTGCTGAGGATTTAGCAGCCGAGGGACGACATAGTCCATCCCTACAGAGAGTCCCTGCTTGGGACAGACTTAGGAGGATGCGGGGACAGGCCCGCAAGACCACTGGGCTACCCCCACGACAACGGATGGCTCCGCGGGATGAGCCTCAGACTGTTCATGAGGTGGGAGAATCCTCCAACCAAGCCGAGCTGCGGGCCCAGATGCAGCAGGGCTCTCAAGTCATGCAGGGCCTGAGACAGAACCTACACCAGCACCATACTACCCTTGAGGATACTCGTACCACAGTACTAGAGATCCTCACCTCACACCTGACTCTTCTGGAGCAGGTGAATGTTATGGGTACTGACACCCAGGCTTGGAGGATGACCATGGATGAGCGGCTTATGAGGACTTGGAGACATGCACTGGTTGCTGCATTTTGGCAGCAAGTTGCAGTTAGGAGAGAGAGACTGCAGGGATGGATCTGGATGCTTGGTATGATGAGCATCAAGGCTAGACTTCTGTGTTTAGCTATAGTATTAGCTACTATAGCTATTGTGCTAGCTTGCTTACCGTATTTCTTACGGTAAGTCTGATCGTGCATCTTACATTTTTGGGACTCTTCATTGTATATACTGTTGACGAATAGGTTGTTATCAGTATGGGGGTTATTGTAACACTCTTTTTTATCGAAAATTTGTGATTGTATAAAACGATGATAGTATTAATAAAATGGTGGTTTTTGTGTATCTGTCTGTGTAATGAGTTATGTGTGTGATGTGTAAACTAGATTTTCATAACAAAATTGTGTGAACAATTCTGTGTGAGAACATTTCTGTGTGAGAACATATTTATTGCCTGTGTGGCAACGTATCATAGAACTGTGTGAACAATTCTGTGTGAGAACAATTATGTGTGAGAACATATCAATTTGATAACATATAAACGTGATAACATATCAACATGAGAACATATCAACGTGAGAACATATCAACGTGAGAACATATCGGTATGAGAACATATCATTGAGAGAACATATCAACGTGAGAACATATCAATGTGAGAACTTATCAATGTCCTGTATGTTAATTTATCAAAAACATGGGTAATAATATATATATATATTACAATGCTGTGAGCTGTGTAATATTTTGACATGTTTTTGAATTAAAAGGACTGCGTATAACTACAAACATTTATGTGATTTCTGTGTGCTGAGAACATGTCTGAACTATATCAATGTAGTTATACTATATTTTCTTATAATCACATTTCAACATAAAATTTCAGTGTAACTGAACATGATTGAACTAATGTGATTTAACAAGGGTTATAATTTTTCTTATTCTTGAACTGACCTGAGTTTTTTTGCATGTGAGCAGAACAATGGCTCCTAAAAGAGGTCGACCAGCTAGAAAAGCTGCCAAGAATATTACTAACCCTGAGTCAGATCAAGTCCCATCTGTAAACGTAGAATCAAATCCGAGTCTACAGATCAATCCGGAAATGAACACAGTTCCACCAGTGAACCCTGAAGTAAATATTGTTCCACCTGTAGGCGCAAGTGGATCTGAAACGAATGAAGCGATGATAGCACGAATAGTGAAAGAACAGCTATCTGCCGCTGGTATTGTAAAGCCACACCAGCAACACAATACTTTAGGTTCTGGTGGGGACCATGTGGAACAAAATGTTACTGGTGGACACATAGAAACTCATCAGACCACCGGTACAACTACAATTGCTCCTGATCCACCACGACAGGGATGTACTTATAAGTATTTTGCTTCCTGCAACCCTCCTACTTTTACAGGAAAGGAAGGAGCGGCTGGTCTTTTAAGGTGGATTGAGGAGATGGAAACCAAACTTAAAATCAGCCAGTGTTTGGAGGAGCATAAGGTGTCTTATGCTGCCTGTTTTCTGAAAGAATCAGCTTTAACCTGGTGGAATACCCATGCAAAAACTTTGGGCTCAGCTACAGTTGATTCAATGGGCTGGAACGATTTCAAAACTCTGATTATGTCAGAGTACTGTCCAATTACTAAAATCCAAAAACTCCAAGAGGAATTCTGGAATCATTCAATGATAGGTGCTGATTGTCTAGCTTATACCGATCGTTTTTGTGACAATCCGACTTTCCGGGTTAATCACGTTAAACGAAAACTAACAGAAACGTTAAGAAATGTCACAAAACCAAATTAGAAGGATTGTAATTGAACAAAACTAATTTGTAATTTATTAAATTATAGGAATTAGGGTTAAGATTGGGTTAAAAGTACACAATTTTGACCTTAATAGTCAAAATTTGATTTCGGAGTTAATTGGAATTTGAATTTACTTCCATAATCAATTGCAATCAAATTAAAATATCCGTAATTATTCCATTGATGGTTACATAAGGTTATAAAAACCTAAACTATAAGGATTAAAGTGGGGAACAAACAAAAGAACACAAGTTTGACTTTAAAAGTCAAAATTCGAGTGGGATTCAATGTGAAATACGAAATTCACCATAATTCGAAGTTGTAACCGAATGATAAGCATCCTTAATCATCATAATGATGATTATAATCAATAATCATCAGTTATGGTATCCATTAACATCGAATTAAATGAAACAATTAAGCAAAAGTTGAAACCGAAACCGTTTCAACTTGAAATCCTATAATTCGGTCGTAATCAATCAAATTGAAGTTTCTCTAACTTCAATCGGCATCTAGGAAGTCTTTTGCATACACCAATTCGAACCATTAAGCAGTGGGAGACGGATTGGATCCAAGGGGCGGCCGAAAGATAAGCAACAAGTCGAATTACATCAATTGGTTATCTATTCAGGTAAAAAGCTACTCCTAAACAACCTAAACTAGTCGACTAAGCAAAGCCCCATGTTTATTTCGAGTTCTAATATCGAATTCCACGAATTCGACTATTAGGGTTCATCACAAATACGGTTTTGGGGGTTCTTAATCAAACGAGTTCGAAAACCAAATTAAATCATACTAATAGCTTCGGAATAACATGGCAAACGAAATCTCTATGATAATTGCATCAAATTACAACGAATTGGATGAGATCCGATTCTAGGGTTCATTGGCTAAAACGGTTTGGGGGTTTTTGTTTAAACAAGATTAAAAATTCAATTAAACTACACCTGAAGGTTCGTAATCTTCCATATAATGAAACACATATGTCAATTTTATTCAATTACAACGAATTGGGTTGATTCGAATGTTAGGGTTCTTGTACGTGAACGTTTTGGGGTTTTTGACTATATCGATCTTGAAAATCAAATTAAACCACATGGATAGTTTCGAAATCTTTGTTATATGGAAAAACTCATGGATTCACAGTCTAATTTAATCGAATTGAACGATCTTAAATCGTGGGATGGGATGGCTATGTTCGAACCCACGTATGGGATGAATTCGGACCTATGATTGAATAAAAATCAAATTAAAACTACCATAGAACTCGTCTAGACTTGTTAAATCAAAACCCCATAGCTACAAGTATGATTGGGATCAAACCGGGGCTCAATTTGGATCAAATCGATTTCGGTTGAAATAAACAAAGGGAGTTCGAATGGTTTATGTTTAAAAGGAATTGGAATCTCAACTTATTGCGAAATCATGGATAGGTGGGCTGTTCCGGTGTGTGGGTGTGTATCCGGGAGGTCATGGGTTCGAATCCATGCCTAACCGGTTTTGAACCAAAACCCATATTTTAGTATTTTAACCGTAACGCGCTCGTTTTAACTCCGATTTGATCCGTTCGAATTGCGTTGGAACCAGAACTAAATTCCGAACGTAATGAGACAATAAAAATTATATTTTAACTTGAAAACGAAATCGCATATAATTACGCGTATTTAAACGAAATCGTATTGGCTTAAACGATTTAAACAAACGAACACAAAATCGTGCATACTTTTGTATGTACATTTTAAACAACCTAACATACGTGTGTTGACACGTATGTGATTTCAAACACACAATGACATTCCGAATAACTCAACGCTACTGTTAAAACACAGATTCTTCGTAGAAGACTGTTTGCGTGATTTCACGTGTGATTGATCATTCTACTGCATTCAAAGGTGCGTACACGGCCCCTTTCTTATTTTAACTGTTTTGGGGGAGAAAACATGTGCAACAAACGCTTTTAGATACATATCACTTGCATGAGTTAGCTGTTTACATTAAGTGCAAACATAGCATTACAAAGCCTTCCATTTCGAACCGTTTAATTTGCCGGAGTGCAAAGCGTGGTAGTTGAAGATAGATCTATTGGGTTTGACAAACCTCACTTGGTAGATGGGATCTACGCAGGTGTTTGACTGACCAAACACATACATTGCTATTGTTCGTGCTAGACAATAGTGTTAAGGCAAAAACATGCTATAGCATGGCAACTCGTCAGCTTCGGTGTCGACCACTTGTGTAAATAGTTTATATGACTAGCTATCATGACTGTGCATGTGTGATTATGTTATCTACAAACTTTATATTCAAACTGTGGTTTCAACATTTGTGAATGCTTAAACCTGTGTTATGCACCAACCTTTGGGTTGACACTTGATTTACATGTTTTCTCAGGACGCTAAGGTGCACAAGAAAGCAGGCATGGACTAGGAGATCGAGTCGCATGCATGTCTTTTCATGTCTGTTATTTAGAATTAAACATTTGAAATTCTGTTTTGTAATTTACAGTTTTCAACTGTTACATTTGTTATGGTTTAAAACGCTTCCGCAAACTTTGAAAACTTTGATGTTTCAGACCAACGTATGTTTTGAAAATCATATAGAGGTCCTCGTTATGTCTAATGATCTGAGATCCTGGTTTGTCACGTTCCAAAACAGTGTGATTCCGTTAGTTGAAAATTGGGGGTGTGACAGATTGGTATCAGAGCCATTGGTTATAGCGAACTAGGTTTGCATTTGTAGACTTAGACTATAACTGTTAGACATTAGACACTTGCTTACACGATAGTTTGTATAGCATTTACATATGGCCTTTTGTAACAGACATGGCATCATTATCTACACCTACTCACACTGAGGAACAAATAGTAGCATTGTCAGACATCATGACAAGGAGGATCGAACCATTGGATGATACGATCCAAACTCATGTTCAACAAAGGGGAAACAACCAATATTGGCAATGGTTTCCTGATCTTATACGCAGCTGGGTGTGGGAAGAACGAGTGCCACCACCACCAACTGCCAACACTGCTAATAGCCTTTGGACGTTACCTGCTCTAGGATATCCACTAGAACAGGCATTTGCTGCTTTTGTTGCACGCATGGAGCGTGAAATCCGCAACATGCAGGAAGTAGCGGGGATGATCACAGAACTGCTTGAGAATAACAACTGGCTGACACAAATGTGGGATAACCTCACTGAGGAGTTGATTAGGACTAATGAAGAACAGGAAAATTTGGTGGAAACAATCTGGATGATGCAAGGGACAATCCTCGAACTCACTACACGACTAGAAACTACTGAGTTACGCGTAGCTGTAGCAGAGGCAAGGGCTGAGGAAGCCAATGCACGGGCTGGTGCAGCGGCGATTGAAGCCAATATAGTGAGAGACTTGGCTGGGGAGGCCATGACCCTCATCACTGGGCATATGCGTTACCAGCATGGTGCAGTAACTGGTCCAGCAGAACTGGAAGATTCATCATCAACCGTTGATCAACCAAACGATGGAATCTAGTTATTTCATTTACTTTCTACTTAACAAACTTATATGAGTGGGTTGTACTCATAAAATTAGATTTAGTGTTTAGTTGTTTTGCATTTCTTTGACAAACAATTGTAAGCACTATTTCATCATAAATGATTAAGAACTGTTATCTTAATGGCTATGGTAGTGTGTTACATTTACTTTGTGCATGAGTGATGATTATGCGATGGGTGTAGTCTCATTATGTATATTTGTAAATAGGAAGATCATGGTTGGAGGAAACATTAACATGACCGCAACGGAAGTTGAGGCACTTATTAACACTCGAATTAACGATGCAATCACAAACTATACGCAAACATACCAAACAGGACCACATGATTCAACGAGGGAACTAGTAAACCCACAGATGTGCACGTTCAAGACATTCTTGAACTGTAAACCACATAATTTCAAAGGATCGAAAGAAGCCATTGGATTTCTTCAATGGATTGAACAATTAGAATTAGTGTTTGAAAGGTGCAATTGTCCGGAAGAAAACAAGGTCAGATACGCTATTGGTACTTTGGAGGGTTCAGCCTTGACATGGTGGAACTCTATCGTACAGACACTCGGTTTGGATACAACCAATACCCTTACTTGGAACGGATTCAAAATCCTGTTGCAGGAGGAGTATTGTCAAAGTAATGAAATGCAAAGACTTGAGGATGAATACGGGCAGCTCAAGATGAAAGGTTCCAATATTGAGGAATACACTACTCGATTCCAGCAATTAGCAGAACTTTTACCGCACAGGGCAACCCCACCTAGCAAGTGGATCAGGAGATACATTGGAGGGCTGGTAGCTCAGGTTCGAAAACTGATCATATCTGCAAATCCTACCACCATACAGCAAGCTATTCGACTGGCTCACCAATTGACTGATCAAGTGGTGCAACGGGGGACATTACCAAAACGAACAGTACCAGCTAAAGTGGGAAACCACAAAAGAAAATGGGATGTCATTAATTCTAAGAATTTCACTCAACAGTCATTTCAACAGAATCGCAAGCAGGAATCCAACAAGACTTATCATAATCCAAACAATAACCAACAGTCATCAGGAGGGTATAATGGTAAATACCCAAAGTGCGACAAATGTGGATTCCATCACTTTGGAAAACAATGTGACAAATACCGATGTCAGCGATGCAGAAAGATAGGGCACGTAGCAAAAGACTGTCGAGGGAAACTGCAGGCAAGCTCACTCAACCAGAGCAACACACAGAAAGGATGTTTTGAGTGTGGCTCATCAGGACATTTCAAGAAGGAGTGCCCACAACTTAAGAAAAGAAGGATTAATGATATGATTACAAAAGGAAACAACAACAACACAAATGTTGCTAGAACAGAGCTTTTGTGATTGGAGAACGTCAGGCACGGGAAGATCCCAATGCCGTTACGGGTACGTTTCTCTTGAATTATCACTCTGCCTCTATGATATTTGACACCGGTGCAGATCGGGGTTTTGTATCTAGCAAATCTTGAGAATTGTTAAGTATTAGTCCTACTGCTTTATAAAACCCATACACTATAGAACTAGCTAGTGATAAGTTAGTTGTTATAAACCATATTTCTAAAGGATGTGTTCTTGATTTGATGGGTCAAACACATGACATTGACTTTATGATTACCGCTTTAGGCAGTTTTGATGTAGTCATTGGCATGGATTGGTTATCCAAACACCAGGCTAGAAATAATATGACATGAAAAGATAGTTTGTATACCTCTTTCGCATGGAGAGACATTGTATGTACAAGGTGAGAAGAGCAGTACGCCACTGCGTCTCATATCTTGTATGAAAGCACACAAGTGTCTGCGGAAAGGTTATACGGCGGTTATAGCATTTATAACTGAAAAGCTGGTAGCTGAGAAGAAGATTGAAGATATACCAGTAGTTTGTGAATTTCCGGAGGTATTTATAGAAGACTTGTCGGGATTACCGTCTATCAGGTAGGTGGAATTCCGAATCGATCTTACACCAGACGCATCACCGATAGCTAGGGCGCCTTATCGATTTGCATCGTCAGAGATGCAAGAGTTATCCACACAATTGCAAGAGTTGTTGGATAAGGGTTTCATACGATCTAGTTTTTCACCATGGGGAGCTCCAGTCTTATTCGTCAAGAAAAAGGACAGGACTTTCCGCATGTGTATCGATTACCGGGAATTGAATAAGGTTACTATCAAGAACCGGTATCCGTTACCCAGAATTGACGATCAGTTTGATCAATTGCAAGGTTCGAGTTACTACTCGAAGATTGATCTCAGGTCTGGTTATCATCAACTAAGAGTTCAGGAGGAGGATATTCCGAAGACAGCATTCAGGACACGATATGGTCATTATGAGTTCTTGGTTATGCCAATTGGGTTGACAAACGCTCCAGCCGTATTCATGGATCTCATGAATCGTGTTTCGGATGCGAGAAGTACAATTCTTGGGTCATATAGTTAATGAAAAGGGTATACATGTTGATCCAGCGAAGATTGAAGCAATTAAGAATTGGGAAGCGCCAAAGACCCCTACCGAGATACGACAATTCCTTGGTTTGGCGGGTTATCATCGACGATTCATTGAAGGATTCTCAAAGATCGCTCAACCACTTACAACTCTTACGCACAAGGGAACGAAGTATACCTGGGCGGATAGACAAGAAGCTACATTCCAGTTATTGAAACAGAAACTCTGCAGTGCACCGATTCTGTCCTTATTGAAAGGGACGAAAGATTTTGTGGTGTATTGTGACGCATCTGCACAGGGTTTGGGAGGTGTATTGAGGCAACGTGATAAAGTAATTGCTTATGCTTCAAGGCAACTACGGCCACACGAAAAGAATTACACAACTGATGACTTGGAGTTAGGAGCAGTGGTTTTTGCTCTGAAGATTTGGAGACATTACTTGTATGGAACTAAGTGTACTATTTATACTGATTATAAGAGTTTGCAACATATCTTATCAGAAAAAGCTTAATATGAGGCAACGACGATGGGTTAAGTTGTTGAACGATTATGAGTGTGCGATTAAGCATCACCCGGGAAAGGCTAATGTGGTAGCTGATGCTTTAAGCAGAAAGGATATTTCCACAAGACGGGTTCGCGCACTTATGATGACAATACATACCGACTTACCTGACAAGGTACGCAGTGCTCAGATCGAGGCCTTGAAAAAGGACAATTTGAAACAAGAATCCTTACGGGGATTGGAAACACACTTGAATGTCAAGTCTGATGGAATTCGTTATTTCATTAATCGACTTTGGATACCTTTGTATGGAGGTTTAAGGGAACTGGTGATAGATGAAACACACAAGTCCAGATGTTCAGTCCCTCCGGGATCAGACAAGATGTATCATGACTTGAAGGCACTGTATTGGTGGCCTCACAGGAAAGCTGATATTGCTAGGTATATTAGCAAATGTTTGACTTGTTCTAAAGTCAAAGTTGAATATCAGAAACCATCTGGCTTGATGCAACAACCAGAAATACCAATGTGGAAATGGGAGCAAATTTCGATGGACTTCATTACTAAGTTACTCCGTACACCGAGTGGTTGTGATATGATATGGGTAATTGTCGATCGATTAATGAAATCTGCACATTTCTTAGAAATCAAGAAAACCTATAAGATGGAGAAACTGACTAGTATTTACATCAAGGAAGTGGTAGCACGGTATGGCATGCCAATCTCTATTATATCAAATCATTGGGGATTCGTTTGGGTATGAGTATCGCCTATCATCCACAGACCGACGGTCAAAGTGAACGTATGATTCAAACACTTGAGGATATGTTACGAGTTGTGTAATTGACTTTCATGGTAGCTGGGAAAACCACTTATCGTTGATGGGATTCTCTTACAAATCCGGAACCGTATGGCAGCGGCTCGGGATCGACAAAAGAGTTACGCTAACAAACGCCACAAACCGTTGGAATTTCAAGTAGGAGACATGATTCTCCTAAAAGTGCCATCTTGGAGATGACACCATACATAGGACCTTTTGGAGATCCTAAAAAGGATTGGTCCGGTAGCGTATCAACTCAATTACCGAATAAACTCAATAGAGTTCATGATGTATTTCATGATTCGAATTTAAAGAAATGTCTTTTTGACAAGACATTGATTGTACCATTGGAGGAAATACAAGTAGATGAACAGTTACGATTCATTGAAGAATCAGCTGAAATCATGGACCAAGAGGTCAAGCAACTTAAGCAAAGAAAGATTTCGATAGTCAAAGTTCGGTGGAATTCAAGACGTGGTTCTGAATTCACATGGGAACGGGAGGAATAGATGATGAAGAGATATCTCCACTTATTCAAAACAACAACAAACTTTAAGAATGCACGTTAAATTTCGGGACGAAATTTCCTTCAACAAGGGGATGATGTGATATTTCACACTCTAACTGTAAGCACAAACAAGCACAAACATTTTATACTATTGATTTTAGTATAAACAACTGGGCTGAACATCAGCTTTGCAGAATGCAAACACAAACATTTCATATTAGTATATACATGATTGATTTCAAACAATGTACTACATTTCATGGTGGTACAATCATGAGCGATTAAACAATAGTAGTGCAACAAATAGAAGGAACCAGAATAATTGTGTAAGGTAAATTGACGAGTACAGGGGCCCATGTAATCGTGAATTTACAGGTACGCATGAATTTTGGAAGTTTCTATTTTGTCGACTACATTCAAACATTTGTTATGTGTGAGATTACATAATGCAGTATACAAACACTTTATTCAATTGGTTTTTGTTACAAACATTTGTGTTACATTACATTTTTATACATTTTATGTACTACATTTCATAGGTTACATGTTATGGTAGTACATGCATGATTAGTTACACACAATTTGCTATGTGCGGGGTTGCATAGTACAAACAGTTATAGAAACTCACTATGTGTGAGGTTACACAACACAGTATGATCAAACACAAACCGTCACAGTTAGGTGAACTAACTAGTGTACACACAAACAGTCACGTTGAACGATCACATTTAGTTGTGATGTTGCAAGCATTGGATTTTGTGTGGGAATACACCCAGGCACACAGAATGATCAAATCACACTAACACGTACGATTTAAACTCGTAAGTAGTTTCCTAACTACTCCTATCATTTACTAATTTTCGGGACGAAAATTCCTTCAACAAGGGGATGATGTGACAATCCGACTTTCCGGGTTAATCACGTTAAACGAAAACTAACAGAAACGTTAAGAAATGTCACAAAACCAAATTAGAAGGATTGTAATTGAACAAAACTAATTTGTAATTTATTAAATTATAGGAATTAGGGTTAAGATTGGGTTAAAAGTACACAATTTTGACCTTAATAGTCAAAATTTGATTTCGGAGTTAATTGGAATTTGAATTTACTTCCATAATCAATTGCAATCAAATTAAAATATCCGTAATTATTCCATTGATGGTTACATAAGGTTATAAAAACCTAAACTATAAGGATTAAAGTGGGGAACAAACAAAAGAACACAAGTTTGACTTTAAAAGTCAAAATTCGAGTGGGATTCAATGTGAAATACGAAATTCACCATAATTCGAAGTTGTAACCGAATGATAAGCATCCTTAATCATCATAATGATGATTATAATCAATAATCATCAGTTATGGTATCCATTAACATCGAATTAAATGAAACAATTAAGCAAAAGTTGAAACCGAAACCGTTTCAACTTGAAATCCTATAATTCGGTCGTAATCAATCAAATTGAAGTTTCTCTAACTTCAATCGGCATCTAGGAAGTCTTTTGCATACACCAATTCGAACCATTAAGCAGTGGGAGACGGATTGGATCCAAGGGGCGGCCGAAAGATAAGCAACAAGTCGAATTACATCAATTGGTTATCTATTCAGGTAAAAAGCTACTCCTAAACAACCTAAACTAGTCGACTAAGCAAAGCCCCATGTTTATTTCGAGTTCTAATATCGAATTCCACGAATTCGACTATTAGGGTTCATCACAAATACGGTTTTGGGGGTTCTTAATCAAACGAGTTCGAAAACCAAATTAAATCATACTAATAGCTTCGGAATAACATGGCAAACGAAATCTCTATGATAATTGCATCAAATTACAACGAATTGGATGAGATCCGATTCTAGGGTTCATTGGCTAAAACGGTTTGGGGGTTTTTGTTTAAACAAGATTAAAAATTCAATTAAACTACACCTGAAGGTTCGTAATCTTCCATATAATGAAACACATATGTCAATTTTATTCAATTACAACGAATTGGGTTGATTCGAATGTTAGGGTTCTTGTACGTGAACGTTTTGGGGTTTTTGACTATATCGATCTTGAAAATCAAATTAAACCACATGGATAGTTTCGAAATCTTTGTTATATGGAAAAACTCATGGATTCACAGTCTAATTTAATCGAATTGAACGATCTTAAATCGTGGGATGGGATGGCTATGTTCGAACCCACGTATGGGATGAATTCGGACCTATGATTGAATAAAAATCAAATTAAAACTACCATAGAACTCGTCTAGACTTGTTAAATCAAAACCCCATAGCTACAAGTATGATTGGGATCAAACCGGGGCTCAATTTGGATCAAATCGATTTCGGTTGAAATAAACAAAGGGAGTTCGAATGGTTTATGTTTAAAAGGAATTGGAATCTCAACTTATTGCGAAATCATGGATAGGTGGGCTGTTCCGGTGTGTGGGTGTGTATCCGGGAGGTCATGGGTTCGAATCCATGCCTAACCGGTTTTGAACCAAAACCCATATTTTAGTATTTTAACCGTAACGCGCTCGTTTTAACTCCGATTTGATCCGTTCGAATTGCGTTGGAACCAGAACTAAATTCCGAACGTAATGAGACAATAAAAATTATATTTTAACTTGAAAACGAAATCGCATATAATTACGCGTATTTAAACGAAATCGTATTGGCTTAAACGATTTAAACAAACGAACACAAAATCGTGCATACTTTTGTATGTACATTTTAAACAACCTAACATACGTGTGTTGACACGTATGTGATTTCAAACACACAATGACATTCCGAATAACTCAACGCTACTGTTAAAACACAGATTCTTCGTAGAAGACTGTTTGCGTGATTTCACGTGTGATTGATCATTCTACTGCATTCAAAGGTGCGTACACGGCCCCTTTCTTATTTTAACTGTTTTGGGGGAGAAAACATGTGCAACAAACGCTTTTAGATACATATCACTTGCATGAGTTAGCTGTTTACATTAAGTGCAAACATAGCATTACAAAGCCTTCCATTTCGAACCGTTTAATTTGCCGGAGTGCAAAGCGTGGTAGTTGAAGATAGATCTATTGGGTTTGACAAACCTCACTTGGTAGATGGGATCTACGCAGGTGTTTGACTGACCAAACACATACATTGCTATTGTTCGTGCTAGACAATAGTGTTAAGGCAAAAACATGCTATAGCATGGCAACTCGTCAGCTTCGGTGTCGACCACTTGTGTAAATAGTTTATATGACTAGCTATCATGACTGTGCATGTGTGATTATGTTATCTACAAACTTTATATTCAAACTGTGGTTTCAACATTTGTGAATGCTTAAACCTGTGTTATGCACCAACCTTTGGGTTGACACTTGATTTACATGTTTTCTCAGGACGCTAAGGTGCACAAGAAAGCAGGCATGGACTAGGAGATCGAGTCGCATGCATGTCTTTTCATTTCTGTTATTTAGAATTAAACATTTGAAATTCTGTTTTGTAATTTACAGTTTTCAACTGTTACATTTGTTATGGTTTAAAACGCTTCCGCAAACTTTGAAAACTTTGATGTTTCAGACCAACGTATGTTTTGAAAATCATATAGAGGTCCTCGTTATGTCTAATGATCTGAGATCCTGGTTTGTTACGTTCCCAAACAGTGTGATTCCGTTAGTTGAAAATTGGGGGTGTGACAGTTTTCATGAACTCACTTGCTTACTTCCCAATATGTTTCCAACGAAAGCGGCTTTTATTGAGAAGTATATCAAAGGTCTGGTTCCCCAGATTCGGGGAATGGTAACTGCAGCTGAACCTACTACTCTTAAACGTGCAATTCTTTTGACCACCAAGCTTACCGATGAGGCGGTAAGGAGTGGTACTTTGCCTACGAAAACTCAGACGACGGTGGGCCGTAGTGATGTCGGTACCTCGAATGTTTCAAAAGGAACCAAACGAAAGTGGTTTGGCAAAACAAAAACCAAAGCTTCGGCTGAGATCAATCAGAACAAACCAATGGTGAAGAACTATGGTGCAACAATTCCTGAGAGGAAGGTTTATGCTGGGCAGGCGCCCAAATGCAATAAATGTCCATTCCATTTGTCGGAAATGTAACCAGGTAGGACACTATGCTATATATTGCAACTTTCCTGCTCAACCATCAAATCAAGCACCACGACAAACCACTCAAACCAACAGGTCATGTTTCAAATGTGGAAGTCCTGACCATTTGATGAGAAACTGTCCGAACAATAACAACACCAATCAGGGAAACGAAGCTAGGGTAGAGCTTTTCAAATTGGTGCGACCAAGGCGAGGCATGATGCAAATATTGTCACTGGTACGTTTCTTCTCAATAATCTTTACGCATCAGTTCTATTTGATACAGGGGCAGATAAGAGTTTTATCTCTCCTGAATTTGCATCATTACTTTCATTGCCTGCGGTAGATCTAGAAACTCCCTATGTCATTGAACTTGCTAATGGCAAGTTGAACAAAACTAACAGTGTCATTCAAGGGTGTTCCTTGAATCTAAAAGATCATCTTTTAAATGTCAATTTACTTCCTATTGAGCTTGGGAGCTTTGATGTTGTTGTTGGTATGGACTGGCTTTCTGATAACCAAGCGGAAGTAGTGTGTCAAAACAAGGTGATCCGTATTCCATTACCTGAAGGTAATACACTGATAGTTCGAGGAGAACGAGCCGGTAGAAAACTTGGTGTCATATCTTGTTTGCAAACTCAGAAATTCTTACGAAAAGGTTGTCAGGCCTTTCTAGCACATGTAATCAAGAAAAATTCTTTGCAAAAACGTATCAAAAACATTCCAGTAGTCAAGGATTTTCCTGAAGTTTTTCCTGAAGATATATCAGGATTACCCCCAGTGAGACAAGTTGAATTCCGTATTGACTTGATTCCAGGTGCAGCACCTGTAGCTAAAGCTCCTTATCGTTTAGCACCTTCGGAGATGCAAGTGCTTTCAGGTCAACTGCAAGAACTGTTAGACAAAGGTTTTATCAAACCTAGTTACTCACTTTGGGGAGCACCAATTCTCTTTGTGAAAAAGAAGGATGGTACATTCAGGATGTGCATTGACAACAGGGAACTCAATAAACTGACAATCAAAAACCGTTATCCATTACCACGTATCGATGATCTGTTTGATCAATTACAAGGTGCTACTTATTTTTCAAAAATCGATTTAAGATCTGGATATCATCAGTTACGAGCTCATGATGATGATGTTCCTAAAACTGCTTTTCGAAATTATGAATTTTTAGTAATGCCGTTTGGATTAACAAATGCACCAGCAGTTTTCATGGATCTAATGAATCGAGTATGTAGACCTTATCTGGATAAATTTGTGATTGTGTTTATTGATGATATTCTCATTTATTCTCGGAACCAACAAGAACATGTTCAACACTTGAAATTAATCTTAGAACTTTTGGCACATGAGAAATTATATGCCAAATTTTCCAAGTGTGAGTTTTGGTTACGGGAAGTTCAATTTCTTGGGCACGTAGTGAATGAAAACGGTATTCAAGTAGATCCCAGTAAGATAAAAGCGGTGAAACATTGTGAAACACCACGAACCCCAACTGAAATACATCAATTCTTAGGGCTGGCAGGTTATTATCGTCGATTCATCAAGAACTTTTCAAAGATAGCCTGGCCATTAACCATATTGACACAGAAAAATCAACCGTTTATATGGGGTTCCCAACAGGAGGAGGCATTCCAACTGTTGAAACACAAACTCTGCAACGCACCTATCTTGGCACTACCGGAAGGTACTGATAATTTCACAGTGTACTGTGATGCTTCTCGTCAAGGTCTTGGGTGTGTGTTAATGCATAAAGATAAAGTAATTGCTTACGCTTCTCGACAATTGAAAATACATGAGAAGAACTATACCACTCATGATCTAGAACTTGGTTCAGTGGTGTTTGCACTCAAGATTTGGAGACATTATCTATACGAAACAAAGTGTATCATATACACTGATCACAAGAGTCTTCAACACATTCTAAATCAGAAAATGCTGAATATGCGACAAAGGCGGTGGGTTGAACTTTTGAATGACTACGATTGTGAAATTCGTTATCACCTAGGTAAGGCAAATGTCGTAGCCGATGCCTTGAGTCGCAAGGAACGAGTCAAACCTTTACATGTGAAAGCGTTAGGGATGACTATTCAAACCAGTCTAATTCCTCAGATTAAAGAAGCTCAGCAACAAGCTTTACAAACAAAGAACTATCCTGCTGAGGAACTGAGGGGACTAGACAAGAAACTTGAAGTTAAGACTGATGGAGTGTTGTATTTCAAAAGCCGAATTTGGGTTCCTCTATTAGGTAACTCTAGAACTATCATTTTGGATGAGGCGCACAAATCCAGGTATTCTTTTCATCCAGGTGCTGATAAGATGTATAAAGATCTTAAAGATTTTTACTGGTGGCCTGGAATGAAGAAACACATAGCAGAATACGTGGATTGATGTCTAACATGTCTCAAAGTTAAGGCTGAACATCAACGACCTTCTGGGTTATTGCAGCAACCTGAGATTCCCATGTGGAAATGGGATCAGATCTCTATGGATTTCATCACTAAACTACCCAGAACATCACGTAATCATGACTCGATATGGGTTATCGTTGATCGCCTTACTAAATCTGCGCATTTCTTACCCATCCGAGAAGATTATTCTATGGATCGACTCGCCAAACTCTATGTTAATGAAATTGTATCTTGACATGGAGTACCAATCTCTATGATTTCTGACAGAGATCGTCGATTTATGTCACGATTTTGACAAACTCTTCAGAATGCTTTGGGCACACAAATCAATATGAGCACAGCTTATCATCCAAAAACAGACGTGCAGACGGAACGAACAAATCAAACTTTCGAAGACATGCTCAGAAGCTGTGTGATTGATTTTGGAGGTAGCTGGGATATCCATCTTCCACTTGTTGAGTTTTCATACAATAACAGCTACCATACCAGTATTCAATGCGCTCCATTCGAAGCACTTTATGGACGCAAGTGTAGATCGCCTATCTGTTGGTCAGAGGTAGGTGAGAGTCAAATCATGGGCCCAGAATTCATTCAGGAAACAACTGATAAGATCGCACTTATTCAAGAACGAATTAAAGCTGCTCGCGATCGTCAAAAGAGTTATGCTGATTATCGTCATAGACCTCTAGAATTCCAAATAGGTGATCGAGTAATGTTGAAAGTTTCACCTTGGAAGGGAATTTTCAGATTTGGGAAAAGAGGTAAACTTGCACCAAGATTTCTTGGAAAATTCAAAATTCTTGAACGAATTGGATCAGTAGCCTATAGACTTGAGTTACCTCTCAAACTTAGTAACATTCATGATGTCTTTCACGTATCAAATCTGAAAAAGTGTATAACTGACGAATCATTGATCGTACCTCTCGAAGAAATTCAAATTGATGAGAAACTTCAGTTCAGTGAAGAACCAGTAGAGGGAATGGATCGAGAAGTGAAAATATTAAAATGTAGTCGCATTCCAATTGTTAAGGTGCAATGGAACTCACAACGGGGACCAGAGTACACGTGGGAACGAGAAGATCGGATGAAAGAAAAGTACCCGCATTTATTCTCATGAACGATTGTCATCAAGCAAGTCTTCACTAAATTTCGGGACGAAATTTCTTTAACAGGAGGAGACTATGACAACTCAAAATTCTCAGGTTAGAATCATAACTTGAAAATGAAGAGAATGAGTGTAAGCGAAATCGCGAAACGATGCTACAATTTCAAGATACACTGAATCGAATATAGCAATAGATAAGGGGTCAAATATTTTGAACTCTTTAGGTCTTGAGATTATAACCATTGGAAAGAGCTAGAAAAATCGTGAACGTAGGCGAAAACCGTGCGCGAAACGGAGTTACAGATTGCCCGGAATCGCGAAATGATGATAAAATCAAAAATTGGAAGAAATCCCGTGGGGAGGTACGCCCCGGGCCACGCCGAGCCGGGGCGATGCGGCTGGGACATTATTTCGGAAATTTTTTTTAAAAACGATCAGATTGCTTGGGAAGTCATATTTTTTACTTATTCTCGACCCTACTCGACCTCCAGGCGAAGAAAACTCAGTTTCCATCATTCTAAATCCATTCTAAGGCCATTAGAAGTCATAAATCTCACCAAGGATTGTGTTTTCAAGTCGCGATCGTTGTTTTAACCGCAGAACTTCGTCAGATCAGGTAACGGTTCGTTTTAACCATTTAGTTTGATTTTGATTGATTAGATCTTGTTTTTTAACATAATGAGATAGTTATGATTGTTGATTATTGCCTAGATGATGGCTAGATTTAATTATAAACGAAGAACACGATGTTCTTACGGTTAAATCCTTGTTTTGATCCGTTGTAATGCCCGGTTTGCATGAAATCATACCCATGATTATAATGGTTTAACCCAATTGATTATGACCATGTAGGTGATTAGTTGGATTAATCTTTGAAATGCAAGGTTAAATCCATGTGTTTCAAACTAATTGTAACTTCACTGTACTTCAGGTTGTCCGTACATCCGTACGATTGTACTGTTACGACCTGAGATTTTATTATTAATGATGAATATATTATTGAATGATTATCGCTGTTACTGGTATGCATGTTATAACATATCACACGCGCAAATTAGGGGAAATTTAGTTGAAACCCAACTAAATGGAACCAGAGCGTTTATCGCAGTTACATTATACTGATTATGGATTATTGGTTTGGAATGAGAATGGATTTGGGATGGAACTGGGAGTTTGTTATGGTCTGGTTACTAAACTTAGTCAAGGACACATGGTCATGGTTTATCGAAATAGCGGTGGGACGGTGTAGGGGAAGTTGCGATGTACTTCTGCATATGCCCTATACATATGCATATTTCAGTCTATCATGGATGTGTCAGTGACTAGGGTTTAGTGGGTTTTGGTTTGGTAAGGATAATATTAAAGTTAATAAAAATGGGAATGGAATTACACGAAGTGAGGTTACGAACATTTCTTAAACGCGAATGTTGATTCAGAAATATTAACTTAATAATGTATACGCGTGAGTGACGATTCACATGAATATAATTATTAAGAATAATATACTGAAACGATATTCAAAAAATTATAAATCAAATCGAAATACGACACGAGCATCGGATTCGCAAAGGTGACGACCTTTATGAATACGTACGCGAGTAACGTGTTTCGACGAGATAATTAAATAATATTTAACGATGTTAAATTAATAAATGAAAACTAAGAATAATTATTAGGAATCACAACTTAAATAAATTCGAATAAATCGGGTAATGTAAATAATTAAATTAACGAAACCAAAACGGAATTGTTTTACGAAATAATTTAATTGAAATCATTTTCTTTAAAACTATTTTTATAAAAATGAAATTTAATTATTTAAACGAGATATATTTTAAATATGATTTATGAGAATAACCGAGCATTATTTTTGGGTAATCGCAATAAAAACGAGACCGGGCACACGAGATTGGCACGCGTTATAAGAAAGAAAATTCTTTCTTTCTTCTTCATTTCCAACATCTCACTTCTCTCTCAAACTCTCTATTTTCGTCACCCACATTCTACCCAACTTCTCTCTACGATTACGTGTTCGTTTCTTGACGGAATCACGTGATTCTTGGTCCTAAACGACCACAAGATCAAGGAGAACGAGAAAGTACAAGAAGATCTAGAGTTTGTTCTCGATTTCGAGGTAAATCTGGAATGTTCTTTTCGGTTTTGTTGTTGGATCGTGAATCTTAAAGTTGTTTTAGTTATAGCCGATTAAACCACTTATAAAACCCTAAAATAAGGTGTTAGAAATGGGTAGGAGTAGTGAGTTTGACCTGTATCGATTTTGGCTCTTGAGGAAGATGATGAACGGTGCGTGGCAATGTGGTGGGCCGAACCTGTTGGTTCCAGGTTCTAGCCGAACCCATGCACAGCTGGGCGAACCCTTTTGGGCCACGAACCTTCCTTCTCTTTTATGGCCACGAACCTTTGGCAATCGTATAAACCCTAGGCTGCCGAACCCTTTGTTCATTTGGTCAAACCCTTTGCTTAGTCGACCGAACCTTTCTCCAGCCAACAGGGACGAACCCTCGACCCATGGGGAACGAACCTTGTTGGTGGTTACCGAACCCTCTTTTCCCTCTAGCAGCGAACCCTCTAGGGTGAACGAACCATTTGGATGCATGGCGAACCCTACCCCGGCGAACCCTACTTCGCATGGCAGCTGAACCCTTGTATTTAGCCGAACCTATGCTCTTTTAAACATAGGTTCGCTGCCCATCTTGCAACCAAATTGAAACTTAAGTGATGGATAGAGATTAGGGAGAAACTAAGGGCATGGGAACAACATGTAATACGCATGCATGCATAAGAAGGACTACGAGTCACCACCTTTTGTTTAAACACACAAATTAAGGTGTGCGCTTTTAATTCATAAAAGTAAGTTATATGGGTAATTCAAACGTGGTCTTCATAAACTATGAAAATGGGTTTTTATAACTTAATTTGTGATGACTATAATGATCTACATGCATGAAAATTATGACAATGTTATAATAGGTTTACAAGGAAGCAATCTTTTATAACTTATATAACTTTGATGTATTTCCTAAATGATCATCATATATAATGAAAATCAACACTAACACGTGAATTATTATGGTGAGATGATAAACATTAAAATCTTAAATGTAACATCCTAACTTGGGAAAAAAGGACTAAGTTAAGGAAACACTAGTGTTTTAAAAGCAAACACTTAAGATCGCTCTTAACTTCGGTTAATTGCTTTGACATCATGTATTGTCACGTGGATTGTTTCCACTCTGTGAATCATTTCCTTTGACTTCGGTTAATTGCTTTGACTTGTCACGTGGTTAGCTACCACTCCATGGATCATGTTTTTAACTTATGTTAATTACATAATGACCATGTATAGTCACAGATATTATTTGAGAATGTTGATATTGAGATTGATTGATTGGTTATGTGGTTTGATTATTTCTTACTGACTATGATTATTTGTGATTGATTTTGACTGATTGGTTATGTGATTATGTGGTTGAATATGTGTTTGATTGTTGAGTTTGGAGATTGGTTGGATTATCTCATACAGGTATTCATATGGATTTTCTCAGGAAGATCATAAGTCTTATACTCGTTTTAAACAAAGTATTTTTATAAAACCATTTTAAAAGGAAACATTTAAACTCATTTTACTAAAACACTTTTAAGTATAAAAACTTGTGATTACTCACCAACTACTTCGTAGTTGACACTTGATTTTCTTACATGTTTCAGGTGATGGAGACAAGTAGGATGAAGAGGATGATCTCTTCTATTTTGGACATCATCATATAGGATCTTGGACTTAGCTAATTAACTAAAATTCTGGCGATTAGAGTTTAGTTAGTTTAGCTAAATCTATTTTGTATTTGATGTAATTGATTCATGATAGACATGATTTTTGTGTAATTATTTTGGTTGAATTAAATGATATGTGATGATTTACTTAGATGCCCACGAGCTTTTGAACAGTCTACACATCCATCGTGGCATCCCGACGTTTCCGCCATCGGTCGGGGTGTTACAGATTGGTATTAGAGCCTGGGTTACAGGGAATTAGGTTACTAGAAATGGTTGACCTAGTCTATAACCGTAGGATACCCTAGTATGAATTAAATTCATACACTAGTTAGTATATTCAGGATTTCATGCTTATGTGTTTATTACATGTTAACTGAACTCCTGTTATACATCTGATTATATGTGCTGCTACTGATTATTTGTTTACTTGTGCCCTAATGACTCGATAAGGACATACTCGTGGTGTATTGTAGAGGTGGTGGGACGGTGGTTTGGGCGGTTGTGACCTACCCTTATCATATGCCCTATACATATACCATTTACAGCACATCAGAGGATGTCAGTATTGAGGAATAAGGGAACTACCCGTTTGGGAAATTATTTGTTTAAGAAATTTACTACTTAGGAATTTATCTGCTTTAGGAATTATTTGTTAGATCTTGTGATCACTAGACAAGGACACACTCGTGGTATGCTACAAAGGTGGTGGGACGGTGTAAGGGAGGTTGCGATCTACCCTTGCATATGCCCTATAAATATACCATTTGTAGTATATCGGGGGTCTGTCAGTGTCAGGAACATAGGATATTATTAGGATATTATTAGGAATTGTTGGAAAGTTGAGTTGATGGGAAATGATTGATGAACTGTGAGTAGTTTGTTGTTGGATTTGGTTTGGATTGACTCATGGATGATCACATTTGATGAACACTTACAAAACCACTTATGAACACACTGATTGGACACGTAGGGTGCATAGGATCAACGAACGATATGAACGATTAGTGATGGAATATGGACTTGAGTGATGATATGGACACTTGATGATAATATAAACACATAGTGATGATACTAACACTTAGTGATGGTATGGACACTTGATGAGAATAAATTATAGGGAAGATATGAACACTTAGTGACAATAAGAGCACTTAGTGATGATATGAACCCTCATTGATAATTACTGACATTGGGATTAGCATGGATTTTAGTGAACTTAGACAATTAGGGGAACTTTAATTTCAGGTGAACTTAGACATTAGGTGAACTTAGAAATAGGTAAACCTACATGTCAGGTTAACTTAGACATTAGGCAAACCTAATTGTCCAAGAGAAACTAGAGACCACTTCACTCAAAATTATCCTACCTAGGATAAGGTTTGTGAAGTGAGATTATGGTAAGATACATGACATACTCTAAATTCTAACAAGGGGCATAATCGTGGTGCAATGAAACGGTGGTGGGACGGTGTAGGGGAGATTGCGATCTACCTCTGCATATGCCCTATATATAAGCTTGTTGCATTGCATCGGGAGGTTGTCAGTGTTGGTATAGGGTGGGGAATGTATAAAACTTAGGAATAGTTAACTAATATTAGGTATGACCAACTAGGACACTTAGAATAATACTAGGAAATTTATAAATGATTATGAGTTTAAGGACTGATAGGAGAAAAATATAATTCCTATATGTAATCCTAACTGTCTAAATGAACTCATTTGACCATTGTTTGTATGACTTACGTTTACAACGGTAGTAACATGTTTCTAATTCCTCAGAAACACGCCGCCTCACCGTCACAACGAAGATGACTCGAACAATGGATATGCTAACACCAGTAATGACAAATCCGGCATACAAGAGTTAGCAACACTTATCTCTGGATTGGTGAGCCAATTGACTCAGGCTAACCAGAACATCAATCAAAACAGAGGAGGTGCAAACCCGCCAACTTGCACGTTCAAACACTTCAACTCCTGTAACCCCCTAAAGTTCACGGGTGCTGAATCGGCTACTGGTCTGCTGCAGTGGTTCGAAAGTATGGAAAACACCTTCATCAACAATGATTGCCCTGAGAACCTGAAAGTTCGCTATGCCACTAGTGTTATCCAAAATAGAGCACTAACATGGTGGAATGTGGAAAAGCGAACTAGGGGAGTTGATGCCGCCCTAGCACTGACTTGGACTGAGGTCAAGAACTTGATGACCACTGAATTCTGTCCCCGCAGTGAAATAAGGAAACTAGAGACTGAGTTCTGGGAACTCAAACAAGATAGCGGCGAGAATGTTATCTACAATACTCGTTTTGACGAGTATAGTCTACTGGTACCTCATTTGGTGACGCCATTAGAGAGAGCTATTGAGAAGTACATCGGCGGTCTGCCCATGCAGATCCAAGATACTGTCTACGGGAGCAACCCCAAGACACTTGAGGTTGCGATCCGTTTGTCTGCTACACTCACCGACAATCATGTGAAGGCTAGAACACTCACTCGAAAGGGATTCAAGAAGACTGACACCAAATCTTCAGCCAAGGAGATTTCTACTGAAGTCAAGTCTGAAGCTGCTGGTTCATCCAAAAGCAGCAACAAAAAGAGGAAGACCAGAAACTTCATGGTCACTGCTCCTGCTGCTAAGTCTGCGCAGCAATCATCTAACAACACTACTGCAAGAAATTACACTAGGAACACTCCCCAATGTAATACTTGCAGATATCACAATATGCCAAACTTGCCTTGTCGTGTCTGCAACAACTGTGGCAAGTATGGCCATTTTGCTAATGTTTGTCGGAGTGCACCGCAAGCACAAAGGATGCAACATGCACTGCTTGCACTGCCAGCTCCGCAAGTTCAACCGATACAAGCTGCACCTGTTCGCCAGATACCTCAAGCACAGGCAAGAGCCTGTTATGAGTGTGGTGAAGTGGGTCAGTTCAGGAATCAATGCCCAAAGTTGACCGGAAATAATCAGAGGGTGGCAAGAGGCCGGGCGTTTCAACTAAATGCTCCAGCTGCTCAAGCCAACCAGGACGTGGTCAACGGTACATTTCTGATCAACAACTCTTATGCATCTGTCTTATTTGATTCTGGTGCCGATAGGAGTTTTGTTTCGTATGATTTTGAATGCTTGCTTGGTAGAACACGTACATATTTAGATAAACCGTTTAACGTGGAAGTGGCTAACGGAAACACTATTGATATTGACACTGTTATTATTGGATGTACTGTGAACTTAAATGATCACGTTTTCCCAATTGATTTCATACCTATGCATCTTGGTAGCTTTGATGTTATCATAGGTATGGATTGGTTAGCCACCCACAAAGCGGAGATAGTTTGCCATGTGAAATACATACGTATCCCCTTACCTTCTGGTGAAACTTTAAGAGTATTTGGAGAAACTTCTAGCAAAGGTCTTAAGCTTATGTCTTGCACTAAAGCACACAAGTACCTTAGGAAGAAATGTATAGCATTTTTAGCTCACATTGTGGAGAAGAAAGAGAAAGGAAAGAAGAATGAAGATGTTCCTGTGATACGGGATTTTCCAGAAGTATTCCCAGATGATTTGCCGGGTCTTCCACCAGAACGTCAAGTAGAGTTTCGAATTGACTTAGTACCTGGTGCAAATCCAGTTGCCAAAGCTCCCTACAGACTTGCGCCCTCGGAGTTGCAAGAATTGGCGAGCCAACTACAAGAACTAACTGACAAGGGGTTTATTCGCCCGAGCCATTCGCCATGGGGTGCACCGGTCCAGTTTGTCAAGAAGAAGGACGGGTCCTTCCAAATGTGCATCGACTACCGCGAATTAAACAAACTCACGAATTAAACAAACTCACAATCAAGAATCGATATCCACTGCTGCGTATCGATGATCTCTTCGATCAGCTTCAGGGCTCGGCATGGTTCTCAAAGATTGATCTTAGGTCTGGGTATCATCAGCTTCGCGTACTTGATGATGATATTCTCAAGACAGCTTTCAGAACAAGATATGGCCATTATGAGTTTTTGGTAATGCCTTTCGGTCTTACCAATGCACCTGCGGTTTTCATGGACCTCATGAACCGTGTTTGCAGGCCATAATTGGATAAGTTCTTGATTGTCTTCATTGATGATATTTTGATCTACTCAAAGACCAAAGAAGAACACGAGAAACACCTTAAGTTGGTTTTGGAGATCCTGAGAGAAGAGAGACTGTATGCCAAATTCTCTAAATGTGAATTTTGGCTTAAGGAAGTTCAATTCTTGGGGCACATAGTCAACGAGTACGGTGCTCACGTGGATCCTGCGAAGATTGACGCGGTGAAGAATTGGAGTACACCGAAGACACCGACGGAGATTCGATCGCTTCTCGGACTTGCCGGTTACTATCGGCGGTTCATATCGAATTTCTCCAGAATTGCTGTCCCTCTCACTTCTTTGACTCAAAAGAATAAACCATACGAGTGGGGACCAAAGCAAGAAGAGGCATTTCAGACTTTGAAGCAGAAACTTTGTGATGCTCCTGTCTTGACACTGCCTGATGGAAACGATGATTTTGTGGTTTATTGTGATGCATCCAACCTAGGTCTCGGTTGTGTCCTCATGCAACTGGGAAAGGTTGTGGCTTATGCGTCAAGACTACTAAAGATTCACGAGAAGAACTACACTACACACGACTTAGAACTTGGTGTCGCCGTGTTTGCTTTGAAGATATGGAGACATTATCTTTATGGCACAAAGTGTGTAGTCTTTACTGATCATAAAAGTTTGCAACATATTCTCAATCAAAAGGAACTTAATATGAGACAACGGAGATGGGTTGAACTGTTAAATGATTATGACTGTGAAATTCGCTACCATCCTGGTAAAGCGAATGTAGTAGCAGATGCGCTTAGTCGCAAAAGTCAGGTTCAGATTCATAGTGTCCGAGTGCACACTAATCTCCGTAATGATGTTCTCACAGCCCAACAACTCTCATTAGCGCAGGATAACTTGAAAAATGAGATGTCTTGCGGGGCTGAAATTCTATTGGAAACTAAGGATGACGGTTTAATGTATTACTTGAATCGGTTGTGGATACCGAACAGAGGTGATCTTAGGATGCTGATCATGGATGAAGCTCATAAGTCTCGTTATTCAAACCATCCAGGTGCTAACAAGATGTATCAAGACCTTAGAGGCTTGTACTGGTGGCTGGGAATGAAGAAGGATATTGCTGAATATGTGTCTAAGTGCCTTAACTGTGCTAAAGTCAAGACAGAACACCAGCGACCTTCGGGATTGTAACTACAACCAGAAATACCGATGTGGAAGTGGGAGAATATCTCTATGGATTTCATTACTAAACTCCCACAAACCGCAAACGGTAAAGATAGCATATGGGTAATTGTTGATAGGTTGACCAAGTCGGCTCATTTCTTACTGATACGCGAAACTTACCCTGTGCGGAAGTTAGCTCGTATCTACATTGATGAGATCATTAGCCGACATGGTATTCCCCTAAGCATAATATTGGATCGTGATGCTCGCTTCACGGCACGATTTTGGGAATCACTTCATGAAGCTTTTGGAACAAGATTGGATCTCAGCACTGCCTATCATCCTCAAACGGATGGACAGACGGAGCGAACGATTCAGACGTTGATTCAGAAATATTAACTTAATAATGTATTCGCGTGAGTGACGATTCACACGAATATAATTATTAAAAATAATATACTGAAACGATATTCCAAAAATTATAAATCAAATCGAAATACGACACGAGCATCGGATTCGCAAAGGTGACGACCTTTATGAATACGTACACGAGTAACGTGTTTCGACAAAATAATTAAATAATATTTAACGATGTTAAATTAATAAATGAAAACTAAGAATAATTATTAGGAATCACAACTTAAATAAATTCGAATAAATCGGGTAATGTAAATAATTAAATTAACGAAAACAAAACGGAATTGTTTTACGAAATAATTTAATTGAAATCATTTTCTTTAAAACTATTTTTATAAAAATGAAATTTAATTATTTAAACGAGATATATTTTAAATATGATTTATGAGAATAACCGAGCATTATTTTTGGGTAATCGCGATAAAAACGAGACTGGGCACATGGGATTGGCACGCGTTATAAGAAAGAAAATTCTTTCTTTCTTCTTCATTTCCAACATCTCACTTCTCTCTCTAACTCTCTATTTTCGTCACCCACATTCTACCCAACTTCTCTCTACGATTACGCGTTCGTTTCTTGACGGAATCACGTGATTCTTGGTCCTAAACGACCACAAGATCAAGGAGAACGAGAAAGTACAAGAAGATCTAGAGTTTGTTCTCGATTTCGAGGAAAATCTGGAATGTTCTTTTCGGTTTTGTTGTTGGATCGTGAATCTTAAAGTTGTTTTAGTTATAACCGATTAAACCACTTATAAAACCCTAAAATAAGTTGTTAGAAATGGGTAGGAGTAGTGAGTTTGACCTGTATCGATTTTGGCTCTTGAGGAAGATGATGAACGGTGTGTGGCAATGTGGTGGGCCGAACCTGTTGGTTCCAGGTTCTAGCCGAACCCATGCACAGCTAGGCGAACCCTTTTGGGCCACGAACCTTCCTTCCCTTTTCTGGCCACGAACCTTCGGCAATCGTATAAACCCTAGGCTGCCGAACCCTTTGTTCATTTGGTCGAACCCTTTGCTTAGTCGACTGAACCTTTCTCCAGCCAACAGGGACGAACCCTCGACCCATGGGGAACCAACCTTGTTGGTGGTTACCGAACCCTCTTTTCCATCTAGTTGCGAACCCTCTAGGGTGAACGAACCATTTGGATGCATGGCGAACCCTACCCCGGCGAACCCTACTTCGCATGGCAGCCAAACCCTTGTATTCAGCCAAACCTATGCTCTTCTAAACATAGGTTCGCTGCCTATCTTGCAACCAAATTGAAACTTAAGTGATGGATAGAGATTAGGGAGAAACTAAGGGCATGGGAACAACATGTAATACGCATGCATGCATAAGAAGGACTACGAGTCACCACCTTTTGTTTAAACACACAAATTAAGGTGTGCGCTTTTAATTTATGAAAGTAAGTTATATGGGTAATTCAAACGTGGTCTTCATAAACTATGAAAATGGGTTTTTATAACTTAATTTGTGATGACTATAATGATCTACATGCATGAAAATTATGACAATGTTATAATAGGTTTATAAGGAAGCAATCTTTTATAACTTATATAACTTTGATGTATTTCCTAAATGATCATCATATATAATGAAAATCAACACTAACACGTGAATTATTATGGTGAGATGATAAACATTAAAATCTTAAATGTAACATACTAACTTGGGAAAAAGGACTAAGTTAAGGAAACACTAGTGTTTTAAAAGCAAACACTTAAGATCGCTTAACTAAATTAAGATAAATATAGTTATGAGCACGGACACACGTTGTTTACAGATTCTTAAGTGTTTTGAGCTTACATACGCGAGCGCGCATAATACAAGAACACATATACTAAGGACTTCAGGTGAGTTCTCATAACCTCCCTTTCTTTAAACTGTTTTGTTTTAAAACTCGGAGGTGAAGCATGTATACCAAACTAATTATTATTTTGATAACACAAGGTTAATACATGCTTATCAATATGATATTCACAATATAAAACTATCATTTATTATGGATTATCTCTTATTATCTTATAACTGTGTAAACATTGTTATTGACTTCTTTCAATAACAAAGATTTCACGTATTGTCACGAACTCCGAAAATCGTCGCTCTTAACTTCGGTTAATTGCTTTGACATCATGTATTGTCACGTGGATTGTTTCCACTCTGTGAATCATTGCCTTTGACTTCGGTTAATTGCTTTGACTTCATGTATTGTCACGTGGTTAGCTACCACTCCATGGATCATGTTTTTAACTTATGTTAATTACATAATGACCATGTATAGTCACATATATTATTTGAGAATGTTGATATTGAGATTGATTGATTGGTTATGTGGTTTGATTATCTCTTACTGACTATGATTATCTGTGATTGATTTTGACTGATTGGTTATGTGATTATATGGTTGAATATGTGTTTGATTGTTGAGTTTGGAGATTGGTTGGATTATCTCATACAGGTATTCATATGGATTTTCTCAGGAAGATCATAAGTCTTATACTCGTTTTAAACAAAGTAATTTTAGAAAACCATTTTAAAAGAAAACTTTTAAACTCATTTTACTAAAACACTATTAAGTATAAAAACTTACGATTACTCACCAACTACTTCGTAGTTGACACTTGATTTTCTTACATGTTTCAGGTGATGGAGACAAGTAGGATGAAGAGGATGATCTCTTCTATTTTGGACATCATCATATAGGATCTTGGACTTAGCTAATTAACTAAAATTTTGGCGATTAGAGTTTAGTTAGTTTAGCTAAATCTCTTTTGTATTTGATGTAATTGATTCATGATAGACATGATTTTTGTGTAATTATTTTGGTTGAATTAAATGATATGTGATGATTTACTTAGATGCCCACGAGCTTTTGAACAGCCTACACATCCCTCGTGGCATCCCAACGTTTCCGCCATCGGTCGGGGTGTTACACTAATCACAATTATTAACATACTCGTTAGAATGATTATCTGATGTTTATGATAACAATCAGATTAGTATGTTAAACATGGTTACTAAACCTATTCTAATACTACATTGTGATATTTCATGATATTTCGGTAATCAACGACAAGGATGGATCATTCCTAAGCCATTAAACTATCTAGAAACTGTTATAGCATTATAATCAACAACATTAACTATTTGGTTAATCCAAGATTATTCTGATTAATCAAACATGTCATCAACTTCATATTAGGAACCTGAATCAGTATAGGTTCCTACATTATCATACATTGTATGATATTTCAGTAAAATAAATAATAAAAAAACCTAATATTGGTTTGATGACTTTCAAGGCAATGTCTTTGACATTGGACGTTCAGAAAGATCTAATCAGTAAGTTAAAACCTAAATAACTCATTAAATATAAAATAATGCAGACTTACACTCTTATCACCAGTCTGCGAGTGTAAATGATAGTACTATTGGCTGACAACCCATTTGCCGGGAGCTTGCAACTCCCCTTGGTGTAAATGTTTGATATGTTTTTAGAACTTCTTAATGTTGTGATAGACATTAAGACAATGAGGCATTAAGATGTTACCGACGGGTAGTATCTTTTAGAACAAGAACAGAACGTCCGAAAGAAACTAGATACGGGTCCCATGGTTATCTTGAACTGAACATTTTGAGAACTTACATATCATATCATATTGCTGAACATGAACTTTACGATCTCATCAGCTTTATGCTGACGTTTTAAACTTAAAACTTTTGCAGGAAGACAGTGACCACAGAGTGAGGATGCACTTCATACATTTGTAATTAAATAAGATAATTGTGTAATAAATTTAGTTGTAAACTGTAATTCTGGTTGTGATGACGATACCCTTGGTAATGTATTTACTATAAGTTAATCTGTGTGCTGTGATATCGGTTCAAGTAAGTCACACCTCATCTCTGAGACATCACCACTATGCTTCCGCAACCTTCATAGAGTGACGAATGACATCATCTCAGGTGGCGAGAGGTGGGGGTGTGACACCTTGAACTATCAGTGTATTACCGTCAGGTAATTGAATACGGATCACCTTGTTTTGACACACAACTTCCACTTGGTTATTAGAAAGCCAATTCATGCCGATCACGACATCAAAGCTTCCAAGTTCAATGAGAAGTTGATTGATATTGAAAAGATGATCATTCAGATTCAAGGAACATCCTTAAATAACACTGTTAGTTTTGATCAACTTGCCATTAGCAAGTTCAATGACATAGGGATTTTCTAGATTTACAGCAGGCAATGAAAGTAATGATGCAAATTCAGGAGAGATAAAACTCTTATATGCCCCTGTATCAAACAGAACTAATGTGTATAGATTATTAACAAGGAACATACCAGTGACAATGTTTTCATCATGCATAGCCTCTGTTGCACCAATCTGGAAAGCTCTACCCCTAGCTTCATATTCGTTATTGGTGTTGTTGTTGTTCGGACAGTTTCTTTTTAAATGGTCATGGCTTCCACACTTGAAGCATGAACAGTTTGTTTGAGTGGTTTGTCATGGTGCTTGGTTTGGTTGACGAGCAGAAAGGTACAGTATTGGGTGTAGTGTACGACTCGATTACAGTTTGCACAAACAGGACATGGTCGTGTATGATGATATGGACACTTATTGTATTTGGGCGCCTGTCCAGTATAAGCTTTCCTCTCTGGAATAGCCGCATGGTATTTTTCACAGGTGGTTTACTCTGGCTGGTCTCAGCCGGAGCTTTCATTTGCTCTTCCCAAACCACTTTCTTTTGGTACCCCTCGTGGCACTAAGGGTAATGAGATCACTACAGCCCACAACCGTCTGAGTTTTTGTTGACAAAGTACCACTTCTTACTGCCTCATCAGTAAGTTTAGTGGTCAACAAAATAGTACGTTTTAGAGTGGTTGGTTTAGCTGCAGTCACCATTCCCCAAATCTGGGAACCAGACCTTTAATGTTCTTCTCAATCAACGCTGCTTCTGTAGGAAACATATTGGGAAGTAAGCAAGTGAGTTCATGAAAATGATCAGCATAAGCTAAACAATCAAAACCGATCATAGAGTGATTCCAGAATTCCTCCTATAGTTTTCGGATTTCAGTGATTGGGAAATACTCTGACAAAATCATATTTTTAAAATCATTCCAGCCCATTGAATCAATTGTGGTTGAACCCAAAGTTTTCGCCTGGGTATTCCACCAGGTTAGAGGGGAATCCTTCAAAGAACAAGCAGCATAAGAAACCTTATGATCCGCCAAACATCGGCTGATTTTGAGTTTGATTTCCATTTCCTTGATCCACTTCAAAAGTCCAGCCGCTCCTTCTTTGCCTGTAAAAGTAGGAAGGCTGCAGGAAGCAAAATACTTATAAGTACATCCCTGCTGTGGTGGATCAGGAACAGTTGTTGTTGTACCGGTGGTAGGATGTGTTTCTACGTGCCCACCAGTAGCATTGTGTTTAAAATGATCATGGTCCCCACCAGAACCAAAAGTGATTTGTTGTTGATGTTGTGTTAAGACACTCGTTACTACAACAAATAGCTGTTCTTTCACAATTCGTGCTATCATTGCTTCATTCAGTTCTGATCTACTTGTAGCCGTAGGTGGAACCGTGTTTACTTCTCGGTTATCAGGTGGAACTGTATTCGTTTACGGATTAAATGGGGGAATCATGTTTACTTCCGGATTGGTATGTGAATCCGGATTTGATTCTAGATGAATAGGTGGAACTTGATTTGTTTCAGGGTTAAAAATGTTCTCAGCCAATTTCTTAGCTCGTCGACCTCTTTTTGGAGCCATTCCTCTGCTTACATGCAGACAAACTCAGGTCAGTTCAAGAACATTAAAAGATACCCCCTTTCAGTCACATAAATTCAACCATATTCAGTCATAATGAAAAATCATGTTGATATGTGATTATAAGAATATAGTATAACTACATTAATATTATCCGGATATGTTCTCAACACAAAGTAATCACACAGATGTTTATAGTTATACTCAGTCCTGTTATATCAAAAACATGTTACAGTATCGTACAACGCACGACATTATGACAATGATACAGATACATTATTGTTCCCACTAGATGTATTATTTTTTTTGGTTACTGGTCCTGATATAAGTTGATTCCGTCCGGTTTTGCTTTGGGTTTTCTTTCTATTATTCTTATTTTTTATTATTTTGTTGACGTATTTAGTTTTCGCCTAGGTTCTTTAAAAAAGGATTGCTAGATGTATGCAACATGTGTTTTAGGTATGCAAGTGTTTCAGCATTTTGTTTATAATTATTATGACATAATTTGATATAATCATATAAACACTCATCTTCTCCATTTGTTTGATTAATTGTATGATCGGGTTTAGAACACACAAGACAATGAATCCTTGCTTTTTTTAAAAAAAAAAAAACTCTCTTAAATAATCTAAAGTAAACATAATAAAGATACATTAAGAACAAAGAACAAGTTTACTTAAGATCAAAGTAGCTATATTGCACTTAACAAAATTACAAGATAGTTCACTCATTACATGTATGTATAATTTGTTCTATGTTACACTACTTATAAATTTTCTAGAGTTAATCCTAACAACTAATTCTAGCGTTATCAAAACAACCTACTGATTCATGATTATTTCACTACAATGCAGCCATAACATAACTATCGGTTTAGTACAAAACTGTTTAATCTTCTATTAGGCATTGTTGATATTTTGTCTTGCAGTGTGTCTTCTAGTAGGTCAATGTGTGCACACTAACTTTGAACCAATAATATGTTTTAGCAGTTCAAAATATCAAGAAAAACCACGTAGATCAGGAGAAAAACCATCATCCGTAGAAAATCCTTATCAATAGAAAATGAGTCTTTTGGAGAAACTCAACTCTCAAGTATATATAATCGTTTGCAGAAACTTACATAGTTCGTAGAAACTATCATTAGTAGAAATTTACTTTTTTAGTAGAAACATGCACAAGTGAAGAATATACACATTCCGTGTAGGAAATGGGTTCACGTTTTTTATTATAACTCAAAAATAAAATATACATAATAACGATACACTCGTTATTCGTAAGAAATAATCTAGTACAATACCGGTTACAAGACTAAGATAAAAGAACATAAATTACTAATTTATATAACAAACTTGTCTTGATCCATGTCTTCGTTGGGTACTCCAAATAGCGAGTCTTCAATCAAGCATCTTGACGAGCCGGTCACAAATACTTCAATACGCTTATGTCTTCCACCTATTCTTCATTGACATAGAATAAACATGTTGATGATTATGATTGAGGCACGTATTCAATACGCTTCCCTTAAAACAGATTTCGCGCCTCTTCTCAAGACGAACGTGTCTGTCTCCCAGGGTACAACAACCGAAACAGTTTGTGTACTGCCGGGATTAACATAGCACCTGAAAAGAATATCTTAAACAAGCTTGAAGAGTTGAGAAAGTTAGAAATTCTTGTGAGATTGTATGTAGTATCATTTTTCAACATCTTAACAAGACAACATATGTCTTCTATTTATATTACAAGAATATAATACCAAGAGTCTTGACATAATACATATAATAAATATATGTAATTTGAAGAGTCTTGTCATAATACATATAATAAATATATGTAATTGAAAAGTCTTGAATTAATTGAGTAATTTTTAATTCATATTAAATTTAAACCTATTCAAATTTCCAACAATCCCCCACATGAATAAAAATCAACTCATACACAAAAGTGTTTAAGACATAATTTCAGCGGTTGAGTATTGTAGGAGAAGTAGGTATTCCCTTTGAACTTTCCTTTGTGAAGTATACTTGGTCTCCTAGCGGTTAGTAGACGCGATGTCCTTGAACTAAACCCCTTTTTACGTAGACGTTATTACACTTCACATAATACTCTTCCTGGTCTGGTTACCCCCTCATTGTCGTGTCCGTTATGGTCATGGAACACTATCCTGGTTCTGCGAGAGCTCTAGGAATTATGCCCCATAATTCCATTCGAAGCGACCCCACTTCTCTCTTACATAGGTGATTTGTCCACAAATCATTAAAAGCATTTTGGTTATCATGATTTACACAGATCATTAACCATATATTATGTTTAACCTCACACAACAATGTCACTGATTGTTATAGGAATGGACTAGGACGTATTTAAACACCCTTTTACAGTTTAGAAGGATATATATCAACATATATATATTAGCTGATACATACATTGTACAACTATTCCCCCACAGTGACCACCCTAGATATATGAATTAGTTGTCCTATTGAACCTAGATCATGGGATCTCCAATCAACAAGGTTAGGTTTCCTTCAAATATCTCTTTACATGGGCTTTAGTCAAATTTCTCAACTTATCTCTCATGTTATTGGATCCAAAATATTATCTTTGACTACACCAAGTCAACAACTATAATTTGCAACTGAGATAAGTTGTTCTAACGTGTTCTTGACTCACAAGTCATACTAGCCCTTTCGTTAATTTAAAAGACTATAACCATTGATCTCAACTTGGATCAAGTTATATAACCATGTCTTTAGAATGATTTGAAACTCATTTCAAGGCTAAACACGTTTCCACTTTTACCGATTGGCATTTGAGTCTAATCAACTTGATTAACTCAATCATGTACCCCACTTGGTCACGAATTTGCAATATTTATTTGGATTACTAAAATCCTTATTACAAAAGCTATCACATACTTGTATTAAGTGCAAGCAACCCCCACATTTAAGTCTTATTAGATAACCATTTTCCAATTATTAAAATCGTGCTGTGAAAAGTTCTCCTTTTTCACAAGAGATTGAGAAACTTCTCAGATAATATCTCTTACAAACTCTAGAGGGTTGTTTCGTAAATGACACATTCCCCCACATTGCTTGCACTTTGATGAAGTTTTAGCAATTTATCTTTTGATGACTTTGACACATGTGATAAAATATTAAACATATATACATCACTTTGTCACTAAGTTCATTCATACATATTACTCCATGAGTTCTCCTCATATGAACCGAAACTCATTCTCATGTCATCACATATATTGAATGTTTAAAGTTAATTTAATCTCTACAGAGCATCTAAATTAACATGTATTAGTCTAGCATGCTTTAGACTAAAATATTAGCACGTGAACAGAAGATGCATCATTCTGATCAATCACAGCTCCTAGAGATAACACATTATCTCTACAAACATTCATACCTTACTTTAGACAAGAATGATGAGATTTTTTAAATCCTTAGTTTAAGAAAAACTCATAACCATATTTAACTTCATCCATTATGTAGGATCATAACGCATTTGCCTTTAATCTCTAAGGCTTCACCATTTAATCATAAGAACTTAAGCATATGTCTTAACTCAAGTCACTTTGGTGAACACATTCATCAACATATGATGTATGCTATTTGTATAAAATCACTAGACTCTTGAGATATAATCAACAAGATTAATACTCAACAATATGACATCCCATGTGTCTAAAGTGATTTATACATTTATATGGTTGTTTCAATGAAACCATATATTAGGATACTCTCCCAAATTAAAGGATAAATCCTCCACATAGTTTCAATAACGTTAATGGTTGTAGCATAATCTACAAGACCATCACTATTGTAAGTATCTTTAATAAATGTGCAAAATTTATTAAAATTATTTACAATAATAACATATATTTATTTCATATGTTATAGTAATCAAAATACACTTATGAACTTCCATGTTGATGCTCTCAACATATATTAGACGACATCCTTCGTTCTTGTGTATTTTGCTTTAATACACTCACCATATTACATTGATATTTGATATGAGACTTACAACATATATAAGTCAATATCATAACCCGCTCATTGTGTTCGTGCAAGTCACCACTTGTAATTTCCGTTTAAATATGTATATTTATTAAACTAGAAAAATTTAAATTCTCCAAAATTTAAATATTATTTACCATATATCATTTTATTATTTCTAGATCAACTTGTTTAAATAAATAAATAAACTTAAGCCATAGTTGAACATTTATAATAAAATATAACACACAACATATTTTAAACGGGTACAAGAATGATAGCTAACCATCAAATCTTAAAGTGTTATTTCTTCAACACTTTCAACGTCTACCAAAGTCATCTCAAAAGACATCGTCATTTGACATGTTTTGAAGTCCTCCTTCAATAGAAAGTCATGTTTCATTATGACATATAACAAATTTTCATTTGTTGTATCTCATACTATGTATTTAAGATGATCTTCTAAGTTAGTAGACACATAATCCACATAATTTCAAACACAATGAAAGCAATAGAAGCATCTATATGTCATCATCACTTTATAATAAATTCCACAGAATTTATTAATATGGTTAACTATAACATATATCTCTTTCATATGTTATAGTGATTATTGTGCATTAACGTATGTGTTATCTTAAGATATTGAACACAACCAACGCACCAAAACAAATGTTTATTTGTAATAGTTTAAAAAGGCATATAGATGAATTCTAAACATCAAGTCATATAGTGTTACTATCTTGAACACTTTCGGTATCTGACATTTCAATGTCATCTACATCAGAAGATGCATAAATGGTTGCACCTGTCATGAGGAATCATCCTCGATATGCAATGACACGCGTCCTTTGGGATAAATCAAAAAAATGTCCCCAATAACATTTCCATTCTTTAGTTGTTTCGTTTTGAAACTTTAAATCAAACAGTCATTAATCTGTTCAAAATAAAACGATTACACAAATCGTATCTACATTTCATGTAAGATAATTAAATTGTTTACATAAAACAATTTATTGTTTATAACATAAAAATTTTTTAATAATCATATTAGAATTTAGTCGATTATAAAAAATGTATCTAACGTTTACGTTAGAGAATTGAAAATTGCTTACATAAAGCAATCTTATTGCGTGACTAACACGCATATGAATAAAATGTTTACTTAAACATTTTTATCTAAACATATTTTTATCTCGTCATGAAAACTAACCGATTAAAATTAACATTTTTATGACAAACCAGTTTCTACTATGCTCGTTTGAAAATAAACAACAAAATTTTCAAAGTTTTTATTATTATATAACAACCGGTTCTAACACTTCTGTTGGAAACGGAACGATTACACAAATCTTTTCTAAAGCCTTTCAAATTATAAAATAATTCAGTTCTACCACGCTTGTTAGAAATAAACGATTTCCCGAACCGTTAGAAAGCCTTTTTTTTTAATAAAATAAACTAGTTTTAACACTTTGTTAAAAAAAAATAAACGATTACCAAAATCGTTATAAATCTTACTATGTTTATACAAAATAAACTGATTCTAACATATTTGTTAGAAAAAACACGATTACCAAAATCGTTATAAAGCACATTATGTTTATACCAAATAAACTAATTCTAACACAATTGTTAGAAAATAAATTATTACCAAAATCGTTATAATGCTTATTATGTTTATACCAAATAAACTAATTCTAACACACTTGTTAGAAAATAAACGATTACAAAAATCGTTAAAAACTTATTACTTTGCAAATAATATTTTATAACACGCTTGTTATAAAATAAATAAAGTGTTACACAAACACTCTCGATTCTAACATGTTTGTTACAAATATAAATGCATAAGAACTTTCCAAACAAATGTTTTCTAATGCGTTCATTAGAATTTTTTATTATTTTAACCAATATTATAATTTCTAACGCGCTCATTAGAAATATAATTTAACATGTCAGTTAGAAAACTTAAATTGTTCAAACCAATATTGTTTACCAAAAACAATAATTACATCTAACATGATTGTTAGAAATTCTAAATGTTTTCGTAAACGATAATAATTTGCTAAAAAGTAGTAAACTTCTAACAAGCATTTTAGAAGGAAAAACAAGTGTTCACAAACACTTTGTATGTGTTTACAAAGCCACATTTTTCTAATACAATAATTAGAAAAAAAAATTCAAAAATCATTTGGAAACGAACAAAAAATTGTTCCATGGTTCAATTCACAATCGAAACCCATGAATTCAAAACAATGAATCAAATCACATGTCTTGTAACACGGCATTCGGATTAAATATTGTATTCCAATTACAAAATCCGACCAACTTGTACTAAATATTTCTTAAAAATATTTACAAGATTTTATCAAAAATCTTAGTTTATATTTAACTTTCATGAACCCAAAAACCTTATTTATAAGGTTTTTCACGAAAGTCTGTTTTAAAATTGTAGGAAATGGGTTCACGTTTTTTATTATAACTCAAAAATAAAATATACATAATAACGATACACTCGTTATTCGTAAGAAATAATCTAGTACAATACCGGTTACAAGACTAAGATAAAAGAACATAAATTACTAATTTATATAACAAACTTGTCTTGATCCATGTCTTCGTTGGGTACTCCAAATAGCGAGTCTTCAATCAAGCATCTTGACGAGCCGGTCACAAATACTTCAATACGCTTATGTCTTCCACCTATTCTTCATTGACATAGAATAAACATGTTGATGATTATGATTGAGGCACGTATTCAATACGCTTCCCTTAAAACAGATTTCGCGCCTCTTCTCAAGACGAACGTGTCTGTCTCCCAGGGTACAACAACCGAAACAGTTTGTGTACTGCCGGGATTAACATAGCACCTGAAAAGAATATCTTAAACAAGCTTGAAGAGTTGATAAAGTTAGAAATTCTTGTGAGATTGTATGTAGTATCATTTTTCAACATCTTAACAAGACAACATATGTCTTCTATTTATATTACAAGAATAGAATACCAAGAGTCTTGACATAATACATATAATAAATATATGTAATTTGAAGAGTCTTGTCATAATACATATAATAAATATATGTAATTGAAAAGTCTTGAATTAATTGAGTAATTTTTAATTCATATTAAATTTGAACCTATTCAAATTTCCAACATTCCGTACTAACTTAGTTCCTAGGGAATACAAAGTTAGGTATTTTTGGTAGATAGACAACATCTAACTTAACAATCTCCTCCTATGTTAATGCACCAAAACTTCCTAATCCTCTTCTGAGCTAAAGGTTTCTTTATATTCCTTCTTGGACTTAACAAAGTCTCAAAGCAACTAAATAAGTACAATGATAAGGATCATGTCTTCAATGGCCTGCTTGCAGAGTTTGGTCAATGTAATCATCTTCTTGAGAACATGAATGGATCGTTGAAGGGCTACAACTATCCCACTAAGATGTACCTTTTTTCACTCTTCCTAGTGTATGGGAAGGAAGACTATCTAAGCTTTTCCAAAGACCTGTCATTAACAAAAAGGACAAGTCCTAACAAACTCTAAGGCCATGAGTTCATACTCAAGGAAGGGAGTAAATTAATTTGGAATGGTATATGAGTAGAAGTAGGGTAGATTTTTCGTTCAAAAAAAGTTATAAGCGAGTTTACTTAGTGTGTGTTAATTTTTGATTAATTAGGCTTAAGAACTTAAATTGATATTAGAGCTCGTTCAAAACGTTGATCATCATCATCTAAGTAATACATCTGCCCACAAAGAAAGCCACGTTTGATGGAAGAAGGTGCTCTAGTTACCCATGGATCACAGTCAAATCAAAGGCTACTTTTATTGTCCATTAATCACCATGCAAGACAGATCATTATTGTTGTTTTCAAGTTTGATTTTATTAACAAGTGATCTAAATTATTGGATCAAGGATCATTCCGCACGTATTCATGACGTATGAAAACTATGGTAGATACACAACACCACCAAAGGTAAAGGTGATCGATGCAATTACCATTCAATGTTCGATGCTCACTTCCACAAATTAAAACATATGATCAATAAGGATGGAAGTTGTTCTCAAGATCCACAAGGTTTGTGTAACACCCCGACCGATGGCGGAAACATCGGGGCGGCACGAAGTGTAGATTGTTCATAGCACAAGGTATATAGTTGTAAATAATTCAAACTTCGCACTCAATTTCCTCATTTACTTCAAACATTCATTGCATTGCTTAAATGTACAAACCCTAACTATTACATTAATGGAATTCAAACCCTAAACATAATCAATTTCAAATTCAATCCAAGCTCATAAATATTGCTAAATGGCATCCTTACCTGAAACATGTTTAAAATAAAGTGTCAACTACATATAGTTGGTGAGTTTCATAGGTTTAATCATATATTAAAATAGTTTAATAATAAATAAGTTAACATATGTGAATACCAAGCACAAATGCACAAAGATTGTCATTGAACAAACAATTGATCAGATAGTTAAGTTTGACCAATAGATTACAATCACCGCGAGCTTTCCCCCACTGGAAAAGCCCATTCTGGGTGGGTGGTCAATCCAATAGAATCCATTATTGCTACCAATAGATAAGTTTTGATCAATGCAAGTTCAATAGATAAGTTCAAAAGATAAGTTCAAACAACTAAGGCCATTTAAGCTAAGTTCACATGGTTTAAAGATAAGTTAAGTTCAAAGATAACATGTTTCACCCCAAAAGTTCAAAACAAGTAAAAGATGGGTTATGAAGACTCACCTCGACGTGTGTGATAGCCACTGTAATGTATATCAAGTTTATAGTTCACAAGTATGTCCAACAAGTTCAAAGTTCACCTAAATGTTTCATTTGGCATAATGTTATACAACTATGGTTTCTATGGATTCTCTAAAAGTTTAAATAGATCAACGAGTTCGAATTGTTTTGAATTGCATAAAATTAAAATTCAATATGATTTATTTGTCAAATGAAAATAGTAAAAATGTTTAAATTCTTATGTTGACGTAAATAAATCAAAGTTTAAATAATTTATGTTTAACCAAAAATGATAACTGTTTGAAATGATTTATTAACTTGACATACAAAATTATAAGTTTTAAAACTATAGATAACTTACTTGAATGTTATGAAATACCAAATATATTTTATAAATATGTAAGAATGTTTTTTTTATTAAGATACAACATTTTTGTTTATCAAAATTTCTTAAAAATATTTTTTTATATGTAACATATATTGCATCTATTTATTTATTATTATTTTTTATTTAAAATAAAATGAGATTATAACTTATTGAACTTTAAATAAGGTGTTTAATATTTATTTCGATGTTTAAAATAATTTTTATAGGATATAAAAATATTTAACTAGTTGTATAGCTAATAAATAGGAATTGACTTTATATATATATATATATAGGGGATGGTTCCTTTGTTAACCCTCCCTTATTGCGAGAACCCTCGTTAACCCGGCATTTTTTGCCCGAATCTTTGTTTTTTATTTTTCATGGTTTTTGTTATACATAAATAAGGAGGGGTTTCTTTTTTGTGTTTTTGCTAATTCATCACCGTTTAGAAATTATTTACAACCGTAAGTACGTGTAAGTTACTTACATTTCACCAAATGTAAGTAACTTACACGTACTTACGGTTGTAAATAATTTCTAAACGGTGATGAATTAGCAAAAACACAAAAAAGAAACCCCCCCTTATTTATGTATAACAAAAACCATGAAAAATAAAAAACAAAGATTCGGGCAAAAAATGCCGGGTTAATGAGGGTTCTCGCAATAAGGGAGGGTTATTATTTGATCATTCCCCTATATATATATATATATATATATATATATATATATATATATATATATATAGGGAATGGATCAAATGCTAACCCTCATTTATGGCACTAACCCATTAACCCTCATTATCCAATCATAAATAAACACATGGTTTTTTCTATTATTATTTGATAAGGGTAAGTAGTAATTTGTTATATTAAATACTTTACCCCCTCTTTTTTTATACATCCATAACTTTTTTATGCTATAATATTTTTTTATAAAAATTGCACCATTTTACTCGTCTTATTTTTCTCTTTAATTCCGTTATAGTCTTGACTAGGTTTTTTATTTTTTTTTCGTATGTTCGTATTTACACCAATGTAACAAGTATAAAAATAACAAATTATTTGTAACGATTTGTAACGAATTTCGGTTTACATTGTTGTAGAATAAATAGGGTTTACGTTTAAGAGTGTAAACGACCCAAGCCGATCCCGAGCTAGTTAATTACGTTATATTCTTGACTAGGTTTTTTTATTTTTTCCGGATGCTCAAAAATTCGTTATATCTACAAAATTGTAAATTGATTTTAATACTATAAAAAAAATTATATTTACAAGATTGTAAATACATTTTAATACTTAAAAAAAATAGTATAACATTTTGTTGATAAAAACCCAAATAATTCGTTACAACTCGTTACAACTCGTTACAAATAATTTGTTAGTTTTACAAATAATTCGTTACAAATAATTCGTTACAACTCGTTTACACTCTTAAACTTTTTTATGCTATAATATTTTTTTATAAAAATTGCACCATTTTACTCGTCTTATTTTTCTCTTTAATTTCGTTATAGTCTTGACTATGTTTTTTTATTTTTTTTTCGTATGTTCGTATTTACACCAATGTAACAAGTATAAAAATTACAAATTATTTGTAACGAGTTGTAACAAATTTCGGTTTACATTATTGTAGAATAAATAGGGTTTACGTTTAAGAGTGTAAACGACCCAAGCCGATCCCGAGCTAGTTAATTACGTTATATTCTTGACTAAGTTTTTTTATTTTTTCCGGATGCTCAAAAATTCGTTATATCTACAAAATTGTAAATTGATTTTAATACTATAAAAAAAATTATATTTACAAGATTGTAAATACATTTTAATACTTAAAAAAAATAGTATAACATTTTGTTGATAAAAACCCAAATAATTCGTTACAACTCGTTACAACTCGTTACAAATAATTTGTTAGTTTTACAAATAATTCGTTACAAATAATTCGTTACAACTCGTTTACACTCTTAAACTTTTTTATGCTATAATATTTTTTTATAAAAATTGCACCATTTTACTCGTCTTATTTTTCTCTTTAATTTCGTTATAATCTTGACTATGTTTTTTTATTTTTTTTTCGTATGTTCGTATTTACACCAATGTAACAAGTATAAAAATTACAAATTATTTGCAACGAGTTGTAACAAATTTCGGTTTACATTGTTGTAGAATAAATAGGGTTTACGTTTAAGAGTGTAAACGACCCAAGCCGATCCCGAGCTAGTTAATTACGTTATATTATTGACTAGGTTTTTTTATTTTTTCCGGATGCTCAAAAATTCGTTATATCTACAAAATTGTAAAGACATTTTAATACTTTAAAAAAAATAATAGAACATTTTGTTGATAAAAACCAAAATTCGTTATATATACAAGATTGTAAATACGTTTTAATACTTTAAAAAAATTATATCTACAAGATTGTAAATATATTTTAATACTTAAAAAAAATAATATAACATTTTGTTGATAAAAAACAAAATTCGTTATATCTACAAGATTGTAAATACATTTTAATACTTTAAAAAATATTATAACATTTTGTTGATAAAAACTAAAATTCGTTATATATACTAGATTGTAATATGTTTTAATACTTTAAAAAAATAATATAACATTTTGTTGATAAAAACCAAAATTCGTTATATCTACAAGATTGTAAATACATTTTCATAATTTAAAAATTATATTTACAAGATTGTAAATACATTTTAGTACTTTAAAAACCAAAATTCGTTACAAAATCAAGCATATACCGTAATTAACGAGCATCCAGAAAAAATAAAAAACCTAGTCAAGAATATAACGTAATTAACGAGCTCAGGATTGACTTGGCTCATTTACACTTTTAAACTTAACCCCTATTTATTATACAACAATGTAAACCCAAATTCGTTACAACTTGTTACATTGGTGTAAATACGAACATCCGAAAAAAAATAAAAAAACCTAGTCAAGACTATAACGGAATTAAAGAGAAAAAAAAAAGACGAGTAAAATGGTGCAAATTTTATAAAAAAATATTATAGTATAAAAAAGTTATGGATGTATAAAAAAAGATGGGGTAAAGTATTTAATATATCAAATTACATTAATACTCTTATTCCCTTTTCTTTCAAATCAATTACATTATTATATTATAGTTTAATATAAACCACTAGATTAGCATCTTCTATTTTGATCATTCAATATGGTAGGGTTAATGGGTTAGTGTCATAAATGAGGGTTAGCATTTGATCTATTCCCTATATATATATTCTTATTGGGACATTTATATACTTATATATAAATAAAAGAAAATAATAATATATTATTATTATTATTATTATTTTCTTAACAGAATGTGTGTATTTTTAACAAAGTCACAGTATTTTAATTAAAAATATTTTCTGTGAAATTGGAATTTAAAAAGGGTTTTTAATTAAATAGATAAGGCCCAAAACCGGTTTAACCAGCTGAGCAAGGGTCTCGAACCCGAGACCATAGGAACGAAACAGGTGAGTCTACAGGTTAGTCTAACGGCCTTGGCCGCGAAATGCTTCTTTCCAAAGTACTTTTAACATAGACCGGTTTCTTCCCCATTTCAGTTCATTATAAACGAAAACCCTAGTTCCTTCTTTGATCGAATTCGTTTGTTTTAAGTCCCTATTGTTAATCCAACCATGGGGCTTTTGTTCTAGATCAAAAACCGAGTTCAATGACATATGAAACACTTACCTTAGTTTTTGTTTTGAGGGTTTACGACTCAGAGGAGAGAGACGAGTGGCCGAGACCTTGGGTTGCCTGATTAGTGAACAATTTTGCGTGTAGGTTGGTTTTAGAGTGCACAGATAGTTCCGAAATGTGCAATGGATTGATTTGATCGATTTGATCGATTTGATTGAGTATTTATACTCGTTTGTGTCAAGTTTTAAAGTTCCGGTCGTAGCTTTATTTTTGGAAGACGAATCCGGATATAATAGCCATTAATATTGATTGTAATCTATTACGCGTACAAATCCTTACCTATGTTGTTGATTGATTAGCTGGAAATTGGTTGTAATCGCGTGAGGGGTGAAGTGGGTCGCGAACGGGTTGACTTTGAACCCATGGTTGATCCGGTTGGGGGTTTGGGTGAGGAAGAAGAGAGAGTACTTTAAGGCCTTGACAAAAATGGTCCCTTATAGTTTTTCTTTGTAGTAATAGTTTCAAATCTGACATTTTTAACCCTCAACTTTATTTAAAACCTTGTTTTAATTGGGTATAATTTTATTTTAAACTCCATAGCTAATATAAATTGATTATAATTTTTATAAAAATTGTTTTATAAAATTTTTAGGGTATTTTTATTAACATTTCATAATCTAAAATTTATTTGTTTCAATTATTTATTTTTAAATTTTATAAAAACTTTTTATCAACTTACGTTATAAAATACTTTACTAATAAAAATTAGTTTGTATTTTGTTCATTTAGATTGTATAACTATAAATAACCATTTATACATAATTGTGTGTTAATTTATGTTTAAAGTTTTTTTTCTCTCATATAGACATATATGTGTCTATAATTCTATATATAAAACTCTATCATTATTAGATATATGCACACACATATATATATGTATGTATGTATGTATGTATGTATGTATGTATGTATGTATGTATGTATAAAATTATATGTGCATGTGTAAAACTCATAAATGAAAATTTTAATTGACGTCATAAATTAATTAATAAATATAATTATTTTTCATAATTATATGAAGGTTACAGTTTGGAAAGTTATTGGCCCACACACCATCATCTTTGAAAACACGACTTAGTCATGGGTTAATGTTTCAATAGATATAAGATTCCTCTATTATGTAGATTGGAGATCAAGACAAGACTAAGAAAAGGTGGGACGCAATTAAGACCCGTCACGTGGGTTCTGATCAAGTTAAGGAAGCTGAATGCAATTCTCAATGTTAGAATTCGACCATTTGAAGATGAAAGAACTTGAAATGGTTAATGAGCATGTAACAAGTTGTCTGGGATATCCTCTAAATATGTTGTGTTGCAAGTAATTATAGAAGGGCCAAGACTATTTAAGAAGTACTCAGACCCTCCCACAAAGCAAATAAAACAAATAGTTGAATCGTTTAAACAAGTCTTGGATCTTAATACACCGCCATATTCAAAGATGTTGTAGGACGTTTAAAGGTGTACAAAAAGAGTGTATTTTGGAAAGAGAGATCCAAAGAGCCAAAGAGGTACCAATAAAAAACTTTTGTATTCTAAGGCTAAATTAACTAAACATATATAGGGTTTAAGAGTGTCGCACCCCAATCGATGGTGTAATATGTCGAGGCGCGATTGTAATTGTTCCATAGCTCATGGTGTTACTTTTAAAATTTAAATAATTAAACATCAACATTAATCATGTCATTTAATCAACCAAACAAACAACCATAAACATTCCAAATCCAACATTACATAATAAAATTTAAACATAAAATAATTTTCAACTTCATAAACAAAGTCCACTAATCCTAGCCTATGTCTTCTTGTTTTTCACTTAACCTCTCACACATGTAAAATATAAGTTGTCAACTATTTGCATAGTTAGAGAAAACTCATACAAGTTATGATATATATATACATATATATATAGGGGATGGTTCCTTTGTTAACCCACTCTTATTGCGGTAACCCGTATAACGCCGTCAAGATCAATCCAAATCTTTGTTTTCTTTTTTTAAATTCATTATTATATATAAACAATACTTTCTTCTTGAAAATCAAGTTTCACCATCTTTTTGAAAACCAAATAACTTTTAAACGTTTAATTATTTTTTTAAAAAAATTACACCATAAAATTGAAAATTTCATTATCTTTAATTTGAGTATAAAATTAGACGAACTCCCACTGAGGATCCAATGGCTTCCACTGAAGCTGAAAGAGCTTCCACTGAAGCAACCGCTTCCACTGAAGCAACCGCTTCCACTGAAGCAACCGCTTCCACTGGGACAGAAGCAACTCCAAAAACCACTGATGATGATAATGAAAGAGAGCAGGAACAGACACAAGGAAGTACATATTCATGTGAAATAGTTCTGTTTAAAAGGCGTGGTCCTTTTAGAAGGAGGAAGACTGCAGCAAGAAGATGACATGATGAAATACCCATAAATGTGTACTTTTCCATTGTTGAATGGAGCTACTTATCCATAGACAAGATATTTGTTTTGAAATTATGTGATGGAAACATAGTGAAGCTCCAGGATTATCAGCTATGTGCTCTCCTTGCTCCAAATATCTTTGATCTAGCAAACCTTCCTCTACTCAATCAAGATAACGACTTTGAAGGAGGACTTGCTACAATACTTGTCCAGAGAAGAGCTGAAAATTTAATAAACGAAGGATATAAGTTTTGGTAGCATCAGCCTAGGGGGAGACTGTAAGGATCTTTAAGGCTGATGCGCACGAAAACATATCTGGATCATGTCGTGATCTTTCGGAAGATATACAACCACAGAAAGATAAGAATTAACCTTCGGAAGAACCATTGCTTCTGAAGGATAATTCTCTTCCACTGAAAGCTTTCGGTTCGCTATTCAGTGCTTAAAGGTTCAAATCAATCGGTGCTTCCGATCATCAGTGGTTCCCAAGACAAAGACTTCTGAAGACTTTCCCTCTGACAAAGATTCTAGATACTTATGGAAATAATCAGAGCTGCTTTCTCAGCTTCAGAATAACAGAGAAGACATTCCGATGTTAGTTAGCAACAAAGAAGATTTGTTAAGACTACAAAGAGACTAAACAGTTAATTCGTTTTGTTGTTTAGTCTGTGAATATCAGTCTGTAATTTTATGAATGACGGTCTGTAATTTTATATGGACAATAATGCCCCTTACCAATATGACACATGTCGCGTTCCTATTACTTCCTACGTTTAGCATGTTAATTTTATTTGTACGTTAATCGTCCCCTATATATATATTATATATAATATATATATATATATATATATATATATATATATATATATATAGGGGATGGAACCCGTTAACCCTGACATTTTTTCCCGAATCTTTGTTTTTTTTTGTCATGGTTTTTATTATACATAAATAGGGGGTTTTTTTTGTGTTTTTGTTAATTTATCACCGTTTAGAAATTAAATCAAAGTGTAAGTAAGTGTAAGTTTCTTACACTTACTTACATCAGATAGTGTAACTTAAACTTACAATTGATTTAATTTCTAAACGGTGATGAATTAGCAAAAACACAAAAAAGAAACCCTCCCTATTTATGTATAATAAAAACATGAAAAAAAACAAAGATTCGGGCAAAAAATGCCAGGGTTAACGGGTTAACGCTATAAGGGAGGGTTAACATTTGATCCTCTCCCTATATATAGGGGATGGAAGTATACATAACCAATTAAAAATAAACTAACTCATTAACCAAAATCCAATGGTTAATTTAAAGTGTAAATGAACATGATCGTGCCATGTGTCATTTTCTAATTTTTAATATAGGAGGGTATTTAAGACATTTTGTAACCACTTGAAAAGCTAGATTTAATATGGTGGTGACAAGTGTCAATATATTTTATATAAAGTTTACCCCATCTTTTTTAAACATTCATAACTTTTTTACTCTATATTATTTTTTTTAAAAAATTGCACCTTATACTCATTTCATTTATCTCTTTAATTCCATTATAGTCTCAACTAGTTTTTTTAGATGCCATGTATTTACATCATTGTAACTATGGGTGTCACACCCCGAGCCGGCGGGGTTGGATCGGAGTCCCCGTCGGGCGGAAGGTTCCCGAGGCGTGATATCGTGGATGATAATCATGATGATCAGATTGTTTACATAGCATCAATGTTCAAGAATAACTAAAGCACAATCAAATGATAATTAGGATTACAAAGTTAAATTACAACATCAATGTTTAGCAATTTAACTAAGTAAACCTATCAAAAGAATAATCGTTTATATCTTGTAACTGTGCAAGATATCAAAAGTATGGTATATCATCAACAAAAGATGTGCTTCTCCAAAAGTCTACTAGGTCCCCTATCTGGGCAGCCTAGTATGCATATCCAAAGCTTAAGCTTAAACCTGTTCTTCACCTGAGAAAGCATGTAAAAAGACCAAGTCAACACAACGGTTGGTGAGTTCATAAAGTTCATAAGTTTAAAATAGTTTCACAAACCTCCTTCGGTAAAACCTTAATCTCATTAACTCCACATGTAATATCCAAGTCGGTATGCTTATATATAGGGCATATGTAAGGGAACAAGCCCTAGCCAACATCCCACCACATACTAACCCGAATATGACATTGTTGTTAATAATAATTAAACATTTTACCTACCAATCAATTCAATCCTCATCAAAGCTTTTGTTATCTGTTTCAATGTTTTTGTGTCTATCGTATTCATAAGTGTTAGTTTCACATGATGTTTATCAAGTATCATAGAGTCATATGCACATAGTTTAGCTGTCTCTAATCTCATACATAGGCACAAGCTATGCACACACAAATAATTCAGCAATTACATATCTCCTATAAGCAGAAAAAAGCTCTGGAATACCAGAAGTTTAGCAATTACATGTCTCTTATATAGATAATAGCTTAGCATTCATTATGTTCATGTTTAGCATTTACATACATCATATAAGCCGACAAAAGCTCTGGATTACCAGAAGTTTAGCAATTACATGTCCCTTATAACCAGGTAATAGCCTAGTAACGTTACGTTTATGTTTAGCATTTACATACCTCATATAAGCCGACACAAGCTCTGGAATACCAGAAGTTTAGCAATTACATGTCCCTTATAACCAGGTAATAGCCTAGAATCGATACTTTCATGTTTAGCCTTTACATACCTCATATAAGCCGACAAAAGCTCTGGAATACCAGAAGTTTAGCAATTACATGTCCCTTATAACCAGGTAATAGCCGAGTATCATTATGTTTATGTTTCTACATGTATCTCACCCCATAGTTACAAGCTCTGGAATACCAGAAGTTTAGCAATTACGTAGACTATGGTAGATACATGTACAATGTTTCATGCGCAAGTAATAGTTTCCAAGCATAAAGTTTCAAGTGTTCACTCATTGATTCATCATGTATATCATATGTTTATTTCAAGTCACATATACAACACATAGCCTCATAAGTATCAAATCTCGTATATAAGTATCAAGTCTCATGTAATAGCATCAAGTCTCATGTAATAGCATCAAGTCTCATAAGTCTCACAAGTATCCAACAATTGATTCTAAGTATCAAGCTTAAAGTATAAGTTCAACATAATTATCATGTTTATGTTTTAAGCATTAAGTAACCTTTCAACAATTTATGAAAATGTTTAACATGCTTCTCAGTCCCGAAGTAAAACAAATAAGTTTGAAAGGAGACAATGAACTCACCTTATGTCCGTAGTGTTTGCCTAAGTAGAATAAGAATGCACGCGCTCTTTGTTTGCACTTGTTATGTGTTCAAGCTCATGTATTGATTTCATAATGTTGTAGTTTATAAGTATAAGTTTGTAAGGTTTTTGTTGTGCGTGTAAGTGTTAGTGTTAGCCCTAATGTTGGCTAACACTCGTGAGTCTAGGTAGTCATTCGTCCCTTGTTTAGTTGTGGTTAATATTGCATTGTCTTCATATTCTAGGTTTATTGCACTTGTTGTCACCTTTGAATTCAAAATGGTTTGTGGCATCGTAGTTGTAGGAGTTAAAGTTTTCAAGTATTGTTTCTAAAATCTTTCACCATTTTATAGAAATCACCATATGCTTTCTTGCACGTTATTTAGCATCATTTAGTTTTAAGTGTTAAGATGTACCCTAATAAGTGGTCCGAATAGAAATGGGCCGTGTATTAATCGATTGGGCTTAGACTAAAAAGTGGGCCTCAAGTGTTAGTGGGCCGAATTAGCCCTTGAACCATGGGCCAATTCAAAGAGGCTGTTGGGCCGTTAAGGTCATTGTGGGCCGATTATCTTGCTTGGGCCGAACAATTGGGCCAATTCGGTAACTCCATAGGCCGAGAGAGAAAAAGTATAGATATCAGACTAACTAGTTGGGCCTAGTGTTATTCGATCACAAAGGTGGTGTTGGGCCAAATGAAAATCGTAGGGGCCAAGCTAATTGGGCCAAGAATGGTGTTGTCCTACACCGAAATGGTCCATGGTTGCCGCTAGGTTTTCAGACCAGCGAACCATTTCAAAAGGTTCGGCTTTATGGAGGTTTGTGGCCCAATGGTTCGTGATAAGCTAAATGGTTCGACTGCATGGTTCAGTAGGTTCGTGCCTCAAAGATGGTTTGCTCGTGGGTTCGGCTAAGATCATATAGATTCGGCTGGTGCATGGTTCGGCCACCTAATCTCAAGGTTCGGCCAATTGAACACAAGGTTCGGCCATAGCCTAATGGTTCGCTGCATGGGGTTCGGCAACAGGTTCGCTTCTGGCCCAAAAGGTTTGTGAAGTTTGAGGGTTCTGTCAATGGTGGTTGGGTTCGGCTGCTGAAGGGTTCGTCCGATGGGAATGGTTCGCCTAGCATGTTCTGACCACGCAGGGTTCGGCAATGGTTAGCACAGGGTTCGGCCAAGTTGTAGCCGCAAACCCTGTGGGTTTTTCCTTCTCCATCACGCTCAAACTCCCGATCTTGCAGCTCCCATAACATATCTATGCACCGATCTGAACTAGAAATGTAAGATGTGTGAGTTTTACGGCTCATACACCTACGGGGTGTGTGCATGGGACAAGTTCTACAAAAAAACCCTAGTTTCCTTCGACTTTCTTTTGCTCATACCTTCGATTCAGTTGGTTAAAACTTCAGATCCCTTGTACTTTCATGTAGAGGACTTCGAGATGGTCGTTTAAGCTCCAAGATGGCTTGATTTCGTTAAGAAATGGCCAAGTTATGAAGCTTTAAAGGTGGGAAATGGTTGTGAGAGAGAGGTGGACGGGAAAGGGGGTGTAGAGAGAGAGAGGGTTTGTGTAAAATGAGAAAATAGCCTCATTCAAGGCTTATATACCCCGGGGGTATTCCGGTTCGTTTCGGTTGATCGGTTTGTAGTTACGTCGCGTATCCGGATCGTCACGCGTATTTTTCGTTACTAAAATAAAAAGAATTTATTTTAGGATTTTTAGAACACAAATAATATTAGAAATTATTTTAAATATCGTTGCGTTTATTTATTTATCGAATTATAATATTTTGCGCGTTTTATTAATTCATTCGTGATTCAATAAAATAGTCTCGTTTAATTTCATTTATGATGAGTTTCAAAATTGTAAAACAGGAAATGTTAGATTTCCTTAAATTTATGATCGTTCGTATCGTTATTCGTTTCGTCAGATTGCGTCGCCATCGCGCGTATTCGTTCGAATCGTCATTCGAACGAACACGTCGATAGTTTGGCTTTCTGATTCTTGTTTTCTACTGTTCAGTCATTATTTCAGAACATTAAACTATCATAATCATTCGTACAGATCGTCACCTATACGAATAATTCGTCTGTTTAGCATTCCGTAACAATAACCGTTATGTTTTCGTTTCGTTTAACCTCACATACGTTTATACAAAATAGTATCACATCGAGTATTTATGTTTCGACACTGCGTTGTCTGACATGTTTCAGACTGTTAAACCCTAAGGTTTCAGTCAAATTCAGACAATCGTATAATAGTTTCATGTTAATCAAAATGCATCAATATTATAAACATAGTTTCGCGTAAGGTGTACCTGAGTTACTGTACATGTTTACTGTTACGATCACTGTTCCGGCACGTGTCCGGCACTGATGTTACAATGGGAGTGCTTGGTTTGGTTCGGTTCAATTTTTGGCAAAAACCTAAATCGAAACCAACATAGTTGGTTTTTGTGCTCAAGTTATTTGGATTCATAATCAAATGAAAGACTATGGAGTAGGGTTTTTCAACACTCCTATACAGGTAGACAAATATAGTGAATCTCCATCACCAAAAACACTGTCAAGCACTCCAAGATCAAGCACATCGATATCAGATGCCATTTCATTAGAGACTGAGCAGAAATGAAGCTTATTCATTTAGTCAAAGTTGATACCAAAAACAACCTTCCATATCTCTTCACATAAGCATTTGATTAAGGAAGATTCAAGTATTTAACAACTGATATTGGTATGATGAATTTTGAATAAGTTTAATTGGTAATAAATTCTAAGCAATTATTCATAAGAGAAACTTCACTTATCTTCTTTTGACATTGCTCATTGGAAGAAACTGCAAGTCTTGGAAGTACTATTTAAACACTTATTCGAAAGTGATCATACTTCATAAGAAATTAATTCTTCTAAGGAGGATTTGTCGTCCGAGATATATCTTGCCTTTGGAAGCTTCATCTTCTAACTATTGTAGACCGCCGCTTAAATCACCATTCTAAACTAATCAGAAGAAAATCTCCTTTGAAGCATAAAAGTCTCTGTCTTCATTGAAATTTAGAATCTTATGAAGATGTATCTTCCAATGAATATTTCACAACTTTCTTGTAGGATCACAAATACTTATCGGAAGTTGATATCTTCCGAGGGTTCTCTTGGCCTAGTGTAACCTTATGAAAGGCATACTTCGGAACCTTGATCTTTTGATAGCTCTTAGTTCCTAATAAAGTCATTTCGAATGTTACAATATAAACAATTAGCAAACTTGAAGATATACGAAGTTTGTAAGCTAAGTATTGATACATGTTTGGAGACGATATAAACAATTAGCAAACTTGTAGATAGACAAAACTTTTATGCTAAGTATTGATAAATGTTTGGAGATGATACATCCTTAAACTTTGTTGCAAACTTGTAGGGTGTGCATATTAAATTCTTATTTGTTGTAGACTAATTGAATTGCATCACTTTTTTTATGTATTTAATATAAACTTTATGGTATACTCACCAACTATGCAAATAGTTGACCCATACATATTTTACATATGTAAGAGGCTAAGGTGAAGACATGATGAAAACATTAGGATAGGATCTAGTAGACCTAGTGATAATTTGAATAATGTAATGACATTTCAATTGTAATGTTTTGATTTTCTTTGAATATTGAAATGTTGAATATTTTGATTGAATGTTTGATTGTCTATTTAATATGGATTGCATTAAAAATTTAAACTTATAAACGGCTTCATGAACGAATGAACAAATACAATCACACTTTGACGTATTGCGTCGTCGGTTGGGATGTGACACTATTGCTTCTCATGATTATTTTATCTTTATGGTTAAACTTGGGTTAATCAAGGAATGAATTACTAAAAATCATTTCGTTCATGCCACGAAGGGTGGGCATGACCTGTTAAGCTTATATATATACATTAGCATTAAGTTAAGAGTAATATTGTATAGTTTTAAAAAACAAAAGCAATTTATATACATTTTGTGTTTAGAGAGTGTAATGGAACATTTATTTACCAAATATGTGTAGTTGAAAACTTATTTACTACAATATATGAGTGTTTTCTTTTATCTTATTATTTTTTAACTAATCTAATATATTTTCTATTTATTTTTTAACTTTCTTTAGAAAATCTTTCTTTTTCTTAAATATTTTTTAACATACTCTTGTTTTCTTAATATTTTTTCACCATTTGATTTTTATAAATGTTTTTTCTAATCGTTCACTCTCTTGATATTCGAATGATTGTATCTAACTTCATATGTTTGTGTTTGTTTGTGTGGTTGTATTTGAGTTGCTGGTAACTTTGAAAGAAGCCTTCTTTCCTAGTGATAAAGGTATTATATGCATAAATTTCACCCTCCCCAGATTCTATTAATATATATGATTGAATTTTAGTTTTCTAGGTACGATTGCATGATTGATCGACCATGAACTCATGTTTAAAATATTATTTCCAATATGTATAAACTCACACCAAAGTACCAAACACAAGCTACAAAGTTAGCAAATTACACTTAGCAAATTGTAATTTAGTTTTTTTTACGAAATTAAGTTTGTCAAAGATTACTCTCTAATTGTTAAAATGCCTCTTGCATGTGATGTATCTTCCAACGGCATCACTGCCAAAAGCAACTGATCCTCGTTAAAATGTTCAAATTTGTGTAGGTGGGATTTGTTGACTAAAAGCACAATTTTGTGTAAAAATACAATAACAAAAATCTAATACCCAAAAACAAAATCTAGTAAAAAAATAGAGTAGAAAAAAACTAAAAATCTAGGATAAAAAAACTAATATACAGTAAAAAAAGAATTCAATATAAAAAAATAAAATTCTTGTTAAAAAATAAGTGATTTTATATCTTTAGCCAAATTGTGTTGAAATTTAATCTTACCCTATATAATAAGTTCAATTTATTTGTATGCAAGTGATTATTTATTTGTAAGATCTATTTTTGAATATAAATTTTGTAGTGACAAACTCATTAAGTTGAAAGCGTGTAATTTATTACCAAGTCTATGATAAACAAATTAAAAGGGGTAATCTTGGATTAAAATTAGAGCATATCGAGTGAGCCGGCTATTTTTAAAAGCACTTATTTTTTTGTTGTTTTTTTTCTTTTCATAGTTTCCTATTATTGAATTTGTTGCTCATAAAAGTGTAAGATGCGTGTTTTCTTTTTGCACAGTGGTAGGGTAACCTATGATATGCGTATCATCGAATTGGCCATTTAGGTGGATTTTGTCATGTAAATACTGTCAGGAATCATTGCCATAAAGCAATAAATAATAGATTTTATTTTATTTTTTCTAAGAGTGTTGTTATTCTCACACCCATATTTTTTAAAAATACACCCCTGAGACGGCCCGTAATGGCCATTATGGCCCGTCTCAGGTCTCGGTCAAACATTCGCTCCTGACAACCTGTGCCAATACGGCCCGTCTCATTCATCGTACAGAATTCCCTGTAACCTGGTACAATGATTTGACAGCAAGACGGCCCGTAATGGCCAGTATGGCCCGTCTTGCTTTTTCTATTCTGACAAAAGGACATTGATTTGACCCGGTACGGGCCGTATAGGCCATTACGGGCCGTCTTGAACATTTTCAAATTTCTTTATAAGCATGAATCATTTCAAACGAACTCGTATCTTTCGAATTCAAATGTATTTCAAGATAATTCATATCTGTAACGATGTCGTTTTGGGACGGGAGTTTTTTCAACTATTCCGTGCCAGATTTTTAACGAAGAGCCTCCTGTCGAGTATTCATACGGCACGATAGATCTGAATGTTGAACCTAACGCTGATGTCGGTTTTGACAGTCAAGCATCGTATGGGTTCGTGTATGACGACAGTAAACAAAGTTACACGGAGGAGGGTTATGAAAAAAAGCCGGGGGCTTCAAACGTTAACTGGGAAACCAAAGAGGTAAACTAAATGAAACATAAATGTTAATGATTGTATATTATCGCTATCCATTTAAGGTATTTATTATTGTTTTTATATGTCAGGAGTTTATGTCTGAGGAAGCGCTGGTAGGGTGGGTGAAAAGTAGAGCAGTAGACAATGGTTACATTGTAGTCAAAAGAAGAACGAAGAAATCAAAGACAACAGGCAGTGTAATCAAAGTCTGGCTCATGTGTGACCGTGGTGGTGAGCACAATAGCATCGCAATCCTTAGACGGTCAGGCAGCAAGAAAATAGGTTGTCCATTTCAACTGATAGGGTTATATAACGAAGTTCGTGAATCCTGGAAATTGCAGGTGATTAACAACAATCACAATCACGAACCTGCTCAGAATCTAGAGGGTCATCCATATGTTAGAAGATTCACTCAGGAGGAAGAAGATCTGGTTGAGAATCTGACCGAGCGACACATGGATCCTCGTAACATACTTTCAAGCATAAAGAAACATAACCCTGCAAATGTACTCCGATGCAGGTCCTGGAAAACGTGTTTCACAGTCAGCGGTACGTTTACTGCTAATTCCTACGACCCAGATTCTTTTGATGTACTACGCAACACAATAAATTGGCAACAGATTGCACCTGCTCCCGCCGAACATTGGATGTTTATGCCTCACACAGGTTTAGTAACTGTTCAAAGATTTGGCGTAATTGTTCAACTTCTCAGCAGAGGAGGTCCTCAAACCATTTTTCCTTTGTGGACATCTCCTAATAGTTTGCCGCGACATAACGTCGTAACAGTAATTCATCTTGGCCAACATTTCGTTAATGTTACCTTACAAGGATGTTATCCAATGCCAACGGTAAATCCTATCTAGAAACGTTACCGAAATGATGCCGCATCCGATTGGGAGTTCGTATATCATGACAGGCTGCAAGAATACCAAATATTTTTAGATGAAAATAAGTTGGTCGACTACATAGACGTTTAAATGCAATAAACAAATTATTTATAATAAAAGTGATTTTTTTTAAATTAAAAAAATAAGTTAGAACATTACGGCCCGTAATGGTCATTACGGCCCGTAATGTTCTATGTTAAATTCAAATTTTACTTTCATTTTTTACTTTTCCACACACATACACTCACATTTCCTCTCGTCTTGGTCTATACACCCCGTCTTGGTGCTTCAAACTTTCGATACCAGGTATGTATTTTCACCCGTAGATCATGAATATGTGTTTAGATTTGGTTTTTGATCGAAATAGGACTCGTTTGGGGCGTTTTAACGTTTTCGAAATATGAACAAGACGGGTCGTCTTGGCCATTACGGCCCGTCTTGCCCCTTTAAAATTAAATCAGTCGAGAACAAGACGGGCCGTCGTGGCCATTACGGCCCGTCTTGTTCATACCAGCGAAGAAGGTGACCATTGGCCTGGCAGTCTTGACCATTACGGGCCGTCTTGACAATTACGGGCCGTCTTGGTCATACCAGCCTAGTTTTGGCCTGGTATGGCCAAGACGGGCCGTCTTGACCATTACGGGCCGTCTTGGTCTTACCAGCCTAGTTTTGGCCTGGTATGGCCAAGACGGGCCGTCTTGACCATTACGGGCCGTCTTGGTCATACCAGCCTAGTTTTGGCCTGGTATGGCCAAGACGGGCCGTCTTGACCATTACGGGCCGTCTTGGTCATACCAGCCTAGTTTTGTCCTGGTATGGCCACGACAGGCCGTCTTGGTCTTACCAGCCTAGTTTTGGCCTGGTATGGCCAAGACGGGCCGTCTTGACCATTACGGGCCGTCTTGGTCAGAAAATTTTTTTAACTTTCACTCGTTTTTCGGTTTTTTCAGCTTATACATTTATTACCGAGCTGCTGCCGGGGAGGCGGTTCGTGCGAGAGCCCTCCTCGGAGAGGACACGCCGTGGACTCGCCTTTTCGATCTCGCGGACCTGCCCACCTACCGGTTGATCACCGTGGAGTTTCTATCCACATTTAGATACCGAGCTCACCAGGCCGCAGTTCGGGAGGAGGATGACGCGGAGCTTCCTCCAGATATCGAGTTCTCTTTATGCGGCCAACACTTCGAGATGTCGATCGAGCGGTTCGCTGCGCACTTAGGCATCTATTACGAGCCGGAGACCGTTCATGACGACTTCGCACAGGGGTTGACGCAGGGGGAGCATGGTGTTATGAGGGCCTGGTGGTCCCAGATATCGGATACGCCCTTCACCGGCGCCCGGTTACGGGCCACGACGATCAGAGATCCACTGATCCGTTATATCCACCGCTGCATCGTGACGACCATCTCAGGTCGCGGTCAGAGCCAGGAGTGGGTGACGACGACAGATCTGTTTTATCTGCACTCACTCATTGCTGGCAGGCCGTGCAACCCGGCACGTTGTTTTGCTTTGTACTACGCCTCTTTCTACCACCGACAGGAGCGCGGTACATTGTGGGGTGGCGCCTTTGTCACCCACATCGCCCGCAGCAGAGGCATGATTGACATGCTTGAGGATCTGCCGGCGATCGAGCCTCGTAAGCTCGTTCGTCGGACGGTCATCAGCATGAAACTTGCCGCCGACATCCCGGGTCTGGGATTGCGGTTTATTGGGCTGGACGGCCGCCCGTTTTAGCCGGCCCAGGTCATTGTATTGTCATACCACCAGCAGCAGCAGGACAGTGGGCCGGTGCCGGAGCCCGAGCCGATTCGGGAGGAGCCGGTTCTGTCACCGCCGCGCGAGGAGGAGCCTCCGCAGCATCCACCGCACGTTTACCGTGCGGTGCGCCTGACCTAGCCACTCGAGGCGTTATTGCACCAGATTGCCGCCCGGTGCGACGAGACGACGACGCGGATGGCACGCATTGTGCGACGGCTCGATCGTTACGAGGATTTGGTCCAGTGGATAGTCGCGTCAGAGTATGCGCGACGGGACGGGACACAGCTTCCACCGTTCCCGGAGCCACGCGTCTACGCAGACGACGGATCGGACGCTGGACCATCCGGATCGTAGTTCATTTTGTATTTATGTATTTTGTTTCCTTGTATATAAAACCGTACATTGTATATACGTATGTTTGTTTCTGCATTTGTATTGTTTCTGTTTGTGTTGTTTAATATTTGTGCGAAAAACTTTATATCGTTTAAATTATTTTAATTAACGTAAACAAACTAATTTGAAAATGAAAAATTTAGTTAAAACGACATTATGACGTTTAATTAACGTAATAGCCGTATATCGTTCAAATAAGTTACATAGTAAACGTATATCGTTAAAATTTAAATACGTAAATTAAGTTTAAATAAAATAAATAAGACATATCGTTCAAATAATTCACGTATTAAACGTATATCGTTAAAAAATATTTAAATATGTAAATTATATTTAAATAAAATAAATTAAATCAAGACAGCCCATACTGGCCAGTACAGGCCGTACCAAGGTTTATCAAACTGGTTGACACCCAAAATGGCTTGGAAAAATAAGGTTGGGCCAAGACGGGCCGTACTGGCCAGTACGGCCCGTCCCACAGAATGTTGTACTGATTCCAAGGAATTCTCTGGAATGTTTGTCTGTACTCAATACCGGGCCGTAATGGCCAGTACGGTCCGTATTGGCTCGCAGGGGTGTAAAAATATAAAAGTGGGGTGTCCAAATAAAACAGCCCTTTTCTAATTATATACATATATACATACATGCATATACCGCGTTTGCATGGACATTTTTTTGTTTTGTTTTGTTAACAAATGCACGTGAAAGAAAGCTAGAACAAGCAGACGTCTAGCCTTGTGGTTGCCACCCCTTCTTTCAAGCCATGTGACAAATTCAAACCTCGAGCAGACATCCAAAATTATTATGGTTGTCGACTCTCCTTTCTAGCTATGTGAGGCAAGTTCATATTAAGAATTATTAAAAATCATCTCGTCCATGTTGTTAGTCTCTAATCCATTTAAACTTTTGTTTATTAGTAACTAGGTTAGTACCCTGTGTATTACACATAATGAATGAAAAGAATATAATAAATAGTTAGTAATAAAAAGTTAAACAATATAAGACAATTTTTTATTATTAAATAATTATACTATTTTTTTAAACACAACCGTTTTTTCAAATTTTGTTTCTTTAAATTTTTTGTTTCAATTTTCTTTTTAAAAATTCAATATTTCATAATAATTTGTTTTTTTTTTAAAAAAGTGTGTTTTTGATATTAATATATTTTTAATGTATTAAAAAATCTTTTTTTTAAAACATGTATTTAATAGGAGACAGAGGAGGGAAAACAAAAGTGAGGTGCTTTAAGAATATAACAAGTGTGCTTAAAACCTTTATTTACTAGAATAACTAAATTATAGACCGTGTAGTACATGGGTTTACGAATAAAAAATAATGTAATTTTATAATTATGTCTTTATAAATTTACGTAATTAAAATAATTTTATTATATCTTTTTAAATTTACATTATTATATTAATACTAATAATATTAGTTATATCTTTTTTATATAGAAAAATTTTAAAGATAAAAATTTATAAAAAAACGTTCTTAAAACACACACACACACATATATATATTAAACATAGATGTATTAAGCATTTACACATGTATAATGTTTGAATATTAAATTTATTTGTTTTAAAATAACATACTACATATTTTTCAAAGACGTTTTATCAAAAAATAAAGAATTTATTTTTATATTTTAATCATATTATTTACTAAGTTAAATAAAATTATTAATATTTAATAGGAGAGATAAGATAAAAAAATAAAAATTTCATAAAAACATGACATAGAAATATTTACGATAAGAAAGATGTGGGAAAAAAAAATTTTAAGTGCCTAGAATGTTGACAAGTGGAATATCAAAACATTTATTTATTATATAATATAGATAGATTGGGTCAAGAATTTATATGGGTTATGTATATATGTCAAACCCACACACACGCACACACATATATATGTGTATATATATATATATATATATATATTGGGGATGGTACGAATGTTAACCATTCCTTATTGCAATAACCGAATAACTACATCTTATTATTTTGGACCCACATTAAAGTAAATCTAAAATTTTAGGTCTTTTTTTTTTGTTAATGTAAGTGTGCCCTATATTAATTAAAAAAGAAAAAAAACATACACATTTAGATTTACTTTAATGTGAGCTCCAAAGTAATAAGATGTAGTTATTCGGTTAACACAGTAATGAAGTGTTAACATTTGATCCTCTCTATATATATATATATATATATATATATATATATATATATATATATATATATATATATATAGGATTTTGATCAAATAATAACCCACTCTTAAAGCAATAACCTAGATAACTTTGTTAAGATGAAGCCAAATCTTGGATTTTTTTAACATCATTGTAACACATTTAGAACACTATGTTCTTTTATGAGTTTGCGAAAATTCATCACCGTTTGAGAGTTTACATCGTTGTAAGTTTTGGGACTAAAATAATTACAGTGTTGTAAATCAAAAACTTACAATGATGATATATCTTAAACGGTGATGAATTTTTACAAACTCATAAAGAACATTGTGCTCTAAATGTGTTACAATGATGTTCAAAAAAAATCCAAGATTTGGCTTCATCATGGCAAAGTTATCTGGGTTATTGCGTTAAGACTGGGTTATTATTTGAACACTTCCCTATATATATATATAGGGTATGGATAATTTGAAAACCACTTTTTAGTGTGAAAACCCATGTAAAACATACGTAACAAAATGTAAAAAAATATTTTATAAAACCATATAAAACATACGTAACAAAGCGTAAAAAAATTTATCTGCACTATTTTGATTTTTTTATGAAAATGTGCCCAATAATGTTACAAACCTGTAAAAAAATTTCAAAAAAAATACGTTTTTTACATGAATTTTGCTTAGTTTTCAAGGTTTTCACACTAAAATAGGGTTTTCATTTTATTAAATCCCTATATATACACACACGTATATAGGGGAAGGTTCTCCTAAAAAGTCATTTTTGCCGAAGAAGGCTAAGAAAGATTTTTAAAAACTTGAAAACCGACCCAAACAAATTCCGATTGAATTCATTTTTACATCATTGGAACCGACTTGTAATTCCCTAAAACCTAAACCTTAAATCATAAACAATAAACCCTAATAATAAAACCAAAATTATAAAAACAAATCCTAAACCTAGATAAAACCTAAAAGCTAAAAAAACATGCCCTAAAATCCGAACTCTAAAATAGTTGTTTAAATGTAAAACCAAAAAGCAAATATTGTAGGGTACGTTCGATGAGACGGTTTCAATACCATCAAAATGAGTTTAATAGGAAGATGATCAAAAATTAACCTTTTCTTATTGCCTTAAACGAATAACTACATCTTAATACTTTGGAGCCCACATTAAAGTAAATCTAAAGGTGTAGATTTTTCTTCTTTTTTAATTAATGTAGGCTCCACTTACATTAACAAAAAAACATAAGAAAAAACCTAATTCTTTAGATTTATTTTAATATGGGACCCAAAGTAATAAGATGTAGTGTAAGGATCATTAAGTCTGACGCGCACCAAAACATCTCTGGATCTAGTCTTAGACTCTCGGAAGACAAATAGCTGCTGGAAGAGAAGAATTAACCTTCGAAGAACCATTGCTTCCGAAGGATAATTCACTTTTTCTAAAAGCTATACAGCGACCTGAAGCTTATGAATCCCTCTTCATTACTTAGAAGTTCAAATCGATCAGTGGTTCCCAAGACAAAGACTTCCGAAGACTTTCTCTGACAAAGATTCTGGATACTTATAGAAATAATCAGAGCTGCTTTCTCACCTTTAGATCAACAAAGAAGACATTCCAATGTTAGTCAGCATCAAAGAAGATTTGTCAGATTTACAAAGATATGTAGCAGTTAATGCCTTTTGTTGTTTAGGTATTTACCGTAAAAGTCAATTGAGTCCTTTGTATTAATTGTAATTAATATGGCTTGGCCTGTCAAGAGTCAAGACCATAACAGATACTAGATTTAGCATACTTTTGTTTCTAGTGTTTTGTGCAGCCGTGTATCCCTACGAGGATACAACTGTAGGTCTTAATATATAATCCTTCACTTGTAACTTAGCAAGGCACGAGTATGTGCTTGAGCTGTTGACTCTTGTTCACTTTGCATGTGAACGAAATATACTTTGACCTTGAAAGTATCTTTATTTGTGTATTGTATTTGTTCTGCAAGTGTGAGTGAGTCGAGTTGATAGAACTTTCCGCATCTATCAAGCTCGGTTGAAGATTACTTGTGAAAGTGTTGTTTTGAGATACTCAACCCGATCCAACATCTACTTATTCGGTTAACGCAATAAACATGTTTTAACAAAGGAACCACACCCTATATATATATTACTGTAATATTGGGTCAAATAGTTCAAATTATAGTCTATGCTGGATTAATCTTGATGAATCAGATTATGAGTTAAGTTAAAGTTATTAATTAGGCACAATTAATTTAGTCAATTAATGGGCTAATGGTAGGGATGTAGTGGGTTTAATGTAAGAACATGGTCTCACAATTTTCATGTTTTAGTTTTGTTTTTAACTACATATAACATACGTAATCTCCTTTTACGTGAGTAATTTTGTGTGTTTAAACTTTAAGTGTGTATTTGGGGTTGAACCAACAATTGGTATTAGAGCGCAGTTTCAAGAATCCCACTTTGAGAGTTGTTTTCTTGGAGAAGGAGGAGGCAGCCCACTAAACTGCAGGGCTTGGAAGAATTGAACAGAAAGTGCAGCAAAGAAAAGAAAGCATGAAGGCTCTGCTTAATTGTGATCAGTAATAAGAACAGACCGATGTGAGAAGAAAGGAGAAAGGACCGAAGAAGAAAACCATGACCAGTGGGCTGTCTGAGAAAGACCGGAGACCGAAGAAAGAGACCATTTCCAGAAGAGATTCCGGCGAAGACCGACTAGTCACAATAAAGACCGACGGCTTGAAAGAATCTTAGATCGAGAATATAGAGACCGATCCAATGACCTAGACCAGAGGTTGGCCCGAAAAGACCAAATATCGTCAAAAGAGATCAAGTTATTGCCGCAAAGAGGGAAAGAAGAGCGAAAACTGCAACCCTAAACCGTCACACTGACTGAAAAACCGAGCAGCTTGAAGACCGAGAGAGAGACCGTCAGCAACAAGAAGAGAAGGAAGAGATTGACGACCAAAGTAAGTAACTGAGACCGAAGTTTGCGTGAGAAAAAAAAGAAAAAAGATCATGGAGAAGAATTTTAAAAAAAGCGATCAAGAAACACGTGACCAATTTTGGTTACTGATTGAGTAAGTCCAGAAGGAAGAAAGGAGTGGAAGCTATTTTGATTTGTAACACCCCGACCAATGGCGGAATCATCGAAGCGTACACGAAGTGTAGATTGTTCAAAATCATAGGATGTTTATTGTAATGAGTTCAAACCATTTGTTATCATAAATTCAAACTTAATATTCAAATAACATTAAAACATCCATTACATATTAAAAGGAAATACTAAATCAAACAATCAAATTCCAAACATAACAATAAAACTAAATTCAATCTCTTTGCATGCCTAAGTAGCGTTTACACCTGAAACATGTTTAAATAAAAAGGTCAACTATAAAGTTGGTGAGCTTCACAGGTTTAAGCACACACACCAAAATAGTTGAATAAATGTTATAAGTAATATGTGTAACCAAGCTTAATGAACATACAATATTGAATTAGGAAATAAAGTAGATCAACTAATGTTAACAGAATAATGTTTGACCATGAAAAACATCGCAATACTTGAATTAGTAACTATCACTGCGGACTTCCCCCGAAGGGTAAATCAAACACAGTGGAATGGCCGGTCAACAGATCTATCATAGTTACTAAGGGTGATCAATGCTAAATGTAAACTAATGTTCAATATGTACAATGTCATAAACTAGTTTCACAAAAATAGTTTAAAAAATGTGATAACATGTTTCACCCCAAATAATAAAATCTTAAAAAGGGACTACGAAGACTCACCTTGATTGATGAGCTAGTTTGCAATAAATAGTGCCAAGTGTATAGTCAAGCAATATCAAAAAAAAATCCAATAAACCTAGATCGTTCAATCAAGTATAAGCCAATATAATCATCATAGTGTAATTGTGTTCCATGTTTGGGTGTTTACATGTTGATTTATTCAAAAGGGTTTAAATCTTTTAAAGTTTATATTTTTTTATATTAATAAATGAGTCAAAATAATAGTTATGATATTAATAATGATTATCTTTAGTAATTTGAAAGATTTAACTAATTTAATTTTAAACAATTAAAATAATTTTTGTATAGTATACTAGTTTGTTTAAAATAAATACATCATTACTTATTAAAATGACTGTGATAAAATATTTTCTTTAAATATTAAACTCTTTGTAAAGATTATACAAATTAAAATGTCTAACTATCTTTTAAACTACTCTACTATATGAAAGTTTATAAATATTATGTTGTAATAATTTCATAAATAAACCTGTAAATGTTCTAAGTAAAATTTATTATTTCATATAAAACACTAATTTATATTTTTATGAGCATAAAATGTTTAAAATTATGTTTTATAAGTTTACAATAGTAATAAAATTTGTATTTTGGTTTATATTATACACACATATATATATATTAAAAATTGATTATTATTATTATTATTATTATTATTATTATTATAAACAGATTTATTATTATTATTTTTTTTAATTAAAATTTTAGTTTTAAGTCTATAAAAATTTTTGGTGAAATCAGAATTATTTAAAAATAATTACTAAACAAATAGTAATAACAAAATGACAAAAATAATGCCTTTGCCCAAACAATAGTATGTTTACCGGCTTGTCTAAGAGCCTTGAACTCGTCCAGACTCCCTTCCAAATTGTTTTAACCATACTTGTTCGTTCTCCCCAATTCCTTTTTTAACCCAAAACGAACCCAAGTTTCTTAAATTTCAAAATTGGCCTCGATTTCGAATTCGATAGCGAGATTAAACATAGGGCTTTTATTCCCTACTAAAAACAAGCATAATGATATAAGATACATTAACCTTTGTTTACGAATGAATGGATTTCTATTTTAGCTCAAGAACGACAAAGAACGACTCCTTCTTCGATCTGATTCGCGAAGTTTATTGATTGTGAATGTGTTTTGAGTATACAGAAAGGTTCGTGGGTTTAGTATGAACGAGTGGGTTGATTTAATTTGAGTTTTATACTCGTTTAATTATATAGAATATTTTATTCTAGCTGATCGAATACGGGTTTTTAGGAACGATTTTTGAATTGATTTTTGACTTTATTCGACGATTTGGTGTTTGTTATCGATCCATGATGTTCGGTTGTTGAAAAAGTCTTAAAATTGGTTGATTTTATTCCCGAATTCACGATGTGAGCCATGATGGGTCGAAAATGGAGGATACGGGTACCATTTTTTTTGTTTTGGGTGGAAGAGATGAGAACTATGGGTTATTGGCAAAATTGGTCCTTCCTTGTTTTCCTTTTATTTTTCAGTTTTAAACTTGTCACAATAATTCCCTCAAGGTTTTATAACAACTAAAACATAAAAAGGTTATAAAATTAATATTTGAGAATTTTATTATTATTGTTATTAATTTATAAAAAACTACTTTATAACTTTTAAACTTGTAATTATTATTAATATGATTGTTATTATATATGTTTATATATGTATCCATATTTTGTTAAGAGTATTTATTTGAATTATTATTATTATCATCTATATTTAAAGAATTATAAAACTAATACAATTTCGCGTTTATTATTAATAACTTGAAATTACAAGACTTATCGAAACGTTACATGATTCAATAAATAAAATGAAAATCAAAGCAGAGAAATGCACAACCAAGTGTTTGGGTAATGTTTGTAGTGGATATTAACAAAGAAAGTGACTCATGTGGGCTTGTGGCATGGAAATAGTGGTGGATGTGGAAAAAGACAAAATAGTGAATTAATTAGAAAATGAAGCAATTGCAATTAATTCATGGATATTCATCAATACAAGCAGATATAATGAAAGCAAGTTAAACAAGAAAACCAATTATGGTTTAGTAAGAAAGTAAGAATCGACATCAAGATTAATGGGGTGAATGTTGGATTAATTTTGATGTATCGGCAAGACATTTCTTCAAGTTTGACAAATGAAATGTTGGGTGAATGTTACTAAGCTGTTGTGGTGGATCGAGCTTGTAGGCTACCTTCCCAATTCTTTCTATAACTTTAAAAGGACCCACACAGCGAGGAGCAAGCTTTCCCTTTTTACCAAATCGTATAACTCCTTTCCAAGGTGAAACCTTAAGAAGTACCATATCACCGACTTGGAATTCCAAAGGTTTATGACGCTTGTCGGCATAACTCTTTTGTCAGCTTCGAGAAGCTAACAAGTTGTCGCGAATTAGATTAATCTTGTCGGTCATTTCTTGAATCAATTCGGGACCGATGATTTGAGTCTCACCAATCTCGTTCCAAGCAATAGGCGATCGACATTTACGACCATAGAGAGCTTCGAAAAGCGCTGTGCCGATACTCGCATGATAACTATTGTTATACAAGAACTCGACAAGTGGTAGGTGATTATCCCAATTGCCACCAAAGTCAATGGCACAAGCTCTAAGCATGTCTTCGAGGGTTTGAATCGTTCGCTTGGTTTGACCATCCATTTGAGGATGATAAGCCGCGCTAAGATCCAATTGAGTACCGAATGAGTCATGTAGAGATTCCCAAAAATGAGCAAGGAATCGAGCATCATGATCAGATATGATACTAAGAGGTACGCCATGTCAGCTTACGATTTCATCAACATAGATACGGGCTAACTTTCGCACGGGAAAGTTCTCGCAAATTGGTAAGAAGTGAGCCGATTTAGTCAAACGGTCAATGATCACCCATATACTATCATGACCACTAGAAGTTCTTGGGAGTTTAGATGAAGTCCATAGAAATGTTTTCCCACTTCCACATGGAAATTTCAAGTTGAACAAGCAATCCTAAAGGTCGTTGGTGCTCGACTTTGACTTTAGAACAAGTCAAACATTTATAACATACTCGGCAATGTCCTTCTTCATGTCGGGCCACCAATAAAGAACTCGAAGAACTTGATACATCTTTTTCGCTCCAAGATGAATGAATAACGAGACTTATGTGCCTCGTTCATGATGGTCAATCGAAGATCGTTACGATTTGGAATCCAAATACGGTTCAAGAAATATAGTAAACCATCAGTCTTGGTTTCTAGTTGAAGTTCGGCGCCACAAGACATTTCGTCATGCAAATTGCCTTCAGTCAAGGAGATTTTTTGAGCCTCATAGATGTTGTTATGAAGATTAGTTTGGATTCGAATGCTATTAACTTGAATATGACTCTTTCGACTAAGTGCATCGGCTACAACATTGGCTTTGCTGGGATGATAACGAATCTCGCAATCATAATCGTTAGAAGTTCAACCCAACATTGTTGCCTCATGTTGAGTTCTTTTTGATGAAGAATATGTTGAAGGCTTTTGTGATCAGTGAAGACTACACATTTTGTGCCATAGAAATAGTGCCTCCAAATCTTTAAGGCAAATACGACGACACTGAACTCGAGATCGTGAGTGGTGTAGTTCTTTTAGTGAACCATCAATTGTCTCGATGCGTAAGCAATAACCTTTCCTCGTTGCATGAGAATACAACCGAGTCCTTGATTAGACGCATCACAATAAACTACAAAGTCATCGTTTCCATTGGGAAGAGTCAAGATAAGAGCATCACAAAACTTTTGCTTTAGAATTTGGAATGCTTCTTCTTGTTTTGGCCCCCATTCATAAGGCTTGTCCGTATGAGTCAAGGCGGTGAGTGGAACAACAATCTTTGAGGAATTAGCAATAAAACATCGATAGTAAACGACAAGACCGAGAAAAGAACGAATCTCGGTAGGAGTCTTTGGTGTACTCCAATCCTTAATAGCTTCAATCTTCACCGGATCTACATGAACACCCTTTTCATTGACAATATGTCCTAAGAATTGAACTTCTTTAAGCCAAACTTCACATTTAGAGAATTTGGCATACAGTTGTTCTTTTCTTAAGAGTTCCAAAACCAATTTAAGGTGTTGTTCATGTTCAGTTTGCTTTTGGAGTAGATCAAGATATCATCAATGAATATGATCACGAATTTTTCTAGGTACGGTCTACACACTCGGTTTATAAGATCCATGTAAACTGCATGTGCATTGGTTAGTCCAAATGGCATAACCACAAATTCATAGTGACCATACCTAGTTCGAAAAGCATTCTTTGGAATTTCATCTTTATGAACACGAAGTTGATGATAACCGGAGCGAAGATCGATCTTTGAAAACTAAACCGATCCTTGAAGTTGATCGAATAAGTCATCGATACGAGGAAATGGGTACCGGTTCTTGATGGTGAGTTTGTTGAGCTCATGATAGTCAATACACATTTGGAAAGACGCGTCCTTCTTTTTAACGAAAAGGACCGGTACACCCCAAGGTGAATGGCTTGGACGAATGAAACCCTTATCAGATAACTCTTGGAGTTGACTAGCAAGTTCTTGCATTTCAGAAGGTGCAAGACGATAGGGAGACTTTGCAACTGGATTAGCAGCAGGTACTAAGTCGATTCAAAACTCGACTTGTCGTACGGGTGGAATTCCCGGGAGATCATCAGGAAATACTTCAGGATAGTCGCGAATGATCGGGATGTCTTGAATGCTTTTGCCCTTGTCTTTCTTCTCCATAACATGGGCTAGAAAGGCTACATACTTCTTACGTAAATACTTAAGAGCTTTCGTGCACGACATGAGTTTATGACCACTATTAGGCGTCTCTCCAAAGATTCTCAGAGTTTCACCCGACGGTAATGGTATACGTATGAACTTCTCGAAGCAAACAATCTCGGCTCGATGAGTGGCTAACCAATCAATGCCTATTATAACATCAAAGCTTCCAAGAGGCATGGGTATAAGATTGATAGGGAAAACGTGATCCATAAGGTTAACCGTACATCCTAATATAATGGTATCAATGTCTATCGCGTTACCATCAGCCACTTCCATATTCTAAGGTTTGTCTAATCTAGTTTGTGTTCTACCAAGTATAGGCTTAAATTGAATAGACACAAAACTCCTATTAGCACCCGAATCAAATAGCACAAAAGCATAGCAGTCATTAATCAAGAACGTACCGTTCACCACATCTTGGTTAGCTTGGGCAGTTTGTGCATTAAGCTGGAAAGTACGTGCCCTTGTAACCCTTTGGTCGTTGCCCGTGAGCCTTAGGCATTTGTTTCTAAGGTGATTGGGGTCGCCACATTCATAGCATTGGTTATTGCGGGAACAGGTGCAGCTGGTTGTTAGTTAATTGGTGGAGCTGGTTGACCTTGCTGCAAGATTTGTCCATTCCAACAGTAATTTGCAAAATGACCGTATTTCCCACAAATAGTGCAAACTCTGCATGTCGGTTTGATGCATGATGGTATCTACAAGTAGGGCACAGAGGTTGAACCCCCACATAGGTTCTATTGTTTGGGTTTGGTGGGACTTATTGGTTGATAGGTGCAGCAGGGATAGCAGGGGTTATTACCGCAAAAGTTTTAGCCTTTCTCTTACGGTTAATGGACTTTGAGGCATTAAAAGATTCAGTTTTAACCTCCTTAGAAGGTTCATCAATGGTGTACTTGGTTTCCACTTTCTTGGCTCCCTTTCTAGTTAAAGTACCCGCCCTAACATGGTTGTCAGTTAGGGTAGCAGCCAATCGAATTGCATCTTCTACTGTGGCCGGTTTGCTCCCAAAACAGGAATCTTGGATTTGCATGGGTAGTCCACTAATATACTTTTCAATAGCACGAGAAAGTGGGGTGACCATATGTGGCACCAATAGACTAAGTTCGTGGTAACGGTTCGTGTAAACCAGGTTTTCCTCACTATCCTGTTTAAGATCCCTAAATTCCGACTCGAGTTTCCTCATTTCGTTGCAAGGACAAAACCCGTCTGTCATCAGTTGTTTGACCTCATCCCAAGTTATATAAGGCCATTGCAGTTTCAACACCCTTAGTTCGTTTCTCGGTATTCCACCAAGTGAGTGCCCTTTTCTAAAAGACACTGGTGGCATAAGGAACCTTAGGGTTCTTAGGGCAGTTAGAATGGAGGAAGGTACTCTCCATGCTTTCAAACCACTGAAGATAAAAAACTGCTGGAAGAGAAGAATTAACCTTCGAAGAACCATTGCTTCCGAAGGATAATTCTCTTCTTCTAAAAGCTATACAACGGCCTGAAGCTTCCGAAACCCTCCTCAATACTTAGAAGTTCAAATCGATTAGTGGTTCCCAAGACAAAGACATCCGAAGATTTCTCAGACAAAGATTCTGGATATTTATAGATATAATCAGAGCTGCTTTCTCATCTTCAGATCAACAAAGTAGACATTTCGATGTTAGTCAGCAGCAAAGAAGATTTCTCAGAACTACAAAGATACGAAGCAATTAATGCCTTTCGTTGTTTAGGTATTTATTGTAAAAGTCAATGGAGTCTTTTGTATTAATTGTACTTAATATGGCTTGACCTGTCAAGAGTCAAAACCATTTAGCATGCTTTTGTTTCTAGTCTTTTGTCCAGCCGTGTATTCCTACGAGGATACAGCTGTAGGTCTTAGTATATAATCCTTCACTTGTAACTTAGCAAGGCACGAGTATGTGCTTGGGCTGTTTAGTCTTGTTCACTTTGCACTTGAAAGAATATACTTTGACCTTGAAAGTATCTTTATTTGTGTATTGTATTTGTTCTGCAAGTGTGAGTGAGTCGATTTGATAGAACTTTCCCCATCTATCAAGCTCGGTAGAAGATTACTTGTGAAAGTGTTGTGTTGAGTTACTCAACCCAATCCAACATCTAGTTATTCGGTTAATGCAATAAGCATGGGCTAACAAAGGAATCACACCCTATATATATTACTAAAATGTTGGGTCAAATAGTTCAAATTATAGTCTATGCTGGATTAATCTTGATGAATCAGATTATGATTCAAGTTAAAGTTATTAATTAGGCACAGTTTATTTAGTCAATTGATGGGCTAAATGGTAGGGATGTAGTGGGTTTAATGTCAGAACATGGTCTCACAGTTTGCATGTTTTAGTTTTGTTTTTGACTACATATAACATACGTAATCTCCTTTTACGTGAGTAATTTTGTGTGTTTAAACTTTAAGTGTGTGTATTTGGGGTTGAACCAACAATTGGTATTAGAGCGCAGTTTCAAGAATCCCGGTTTGAGAGTCGTTTTCTTGGAGAAGAAGGAGGCTGCCCACTAAACTGCAGAGCTGGGAAGAATTGAACAGAAAGTGTAGCAAAGAAAAGAAAGCAGGAAGTCTCTGTTCAATTGTGATCAGTAGTAAGAACAGACCGATGTGAGAAGAAAGGAGAAAGGACCGGTTTCTACGGCAGCAAAGACCAAAGAAGAAAACCATGACTAGTGGGTTGTCTGAGAAAGACCGAAGACCGAAGAAAGAGACCATTTCCAGAAGAGATTCCGACGAAGACCGACGAGTCGCAATAAAGACCGGCGGCTTGAAAGAATCTTAGACCAAGAATATAGAGACCGTGCCAATGACCAAGACCGGAGGTTGCCCAAGAAGACCGAATAACGTCAAAAGAGATCAAGTTATTTCCGCAAAGAGGGAAAGAAGAGCGAAAACTGCAACCCTAGACCGTCACACTGACCGAAAAACCGAGCAGCTTGAAGACCGAGAGATAGACCGTTAGCAGCAAGAAGAGAAGGAAGAGATTGACGACCAAAAAAAATAACTGAGACCGAAGTTTGCGTGAGAAAAAAAAGAAGATCATGGCGGAGAAGAATTTTAAAAAAAGCGATCAAAAAACTGGCGACCAATTTTGGTTACTGATTGAGTAAGTCCAGAAGGAAGAAAGGAGTGGAAGCTGTTTTGATTTGTAACACTCTGACCAATGGCGGAATCATCGAAGCGTACACGAAGTATAGATTGTTCAAAATCACAGGGTGTTTATTGTAATGAGTTCAAACCATTTGTTATCATAAATTCAAACTTAATATTCAAATAACATTAAAACATCCATTACATGTTAAAAGGAAATACTAAATCCAACAATCAAATTCTAAACATAACAATAAAACTAAATCCAATCGATCTCTTTGCATGCCTAAGTATCGTTTCCACCAAAAACATGTTAAAATAAAAAAGTCAACTATAAAGTTGGTGAGCTTCACAAGTTTAAGCACACACACCAAAATAGTTGAATAAATGTTATAAGTAATATGTGTAACCAAGCTTAATGAACATACAATATTGAATTAGTAAATAAAGCAAATCAACTAATGTTAACAGAATAATGTTTGACCATGATAAGCATCGCAATGCATGGATTAGTAACCTTACACCGCGGGCTTCCCCGGAAGGGTAAATCAAACACAGTGGAATGGTCGGGGTTAAATGTAAACTAATGTTCAATATGTACAATATCATAAACTAGTTTCACAAAAATAGTTTAAAAATTGTGATAACATGTTTCACCCCAAATAATAAAAGCTTAAAAAGGGGCTATAAAGACTCACCTTGATTGATGAACTAGTTTGCAATAAATAGTGCCAAGTGTATAGTCAAGCAATATCCAAAAAAAATTCAATCAACCTAGATCGTTCAATGAAGTATAAGCCAATATGATCATCATAGTGTAATTGTGTTCCATGTTTGGTTGTTTACATGTTGATTTATTCATAAGGGTTTAAATCTTTTAATGTTTATATTTTTTTTATATTAATAAATGAGTCAAAATAATAGTTATGAAATTAATAATGATTATCTTTAGTAATTTGAAAGATTTAACTAATTTAAATCTTAAACAATTAAAACAATTTTTGTATAGTATACTAGTTTGTTTAAAATAAATACATCATTACTTATTAAAATGACTTTGATAAAATATTTTCTATAAATATTAAACTCTTCGTAAAGACTACAAATTAAAATGTCTAACTATCTTTTAAACTACTCTACTTTATGAAAGTTTATAAATATTATGTTGTAATAATTTCATAAATAAACCTATAAATGTTCTAAGTAAAATTTATTATTTCATATAAAATACTAATTTATTATTATTTTTATTAATTTATAAAAACCTACTTTATAACTTTTAAACTTGTAATTATTATTAATATGATTGTTATTATATATTTTTATATATGTATCCATATTTTGTTAAGAGTATTTATTTGAATTATTATTTTTATCATCTATATTTAAAGAATTATAAAAATAATAAAATTTCACGTTTATTATTAATAACTTGAAATTACAAGATTTATCGAAACGTTACATGATTCAATAAAAAAAAATGAAAATCAAAGCAAAGAAATGGACAACCAAGTTTTTGGGTAATGTTTGCGGTGGATATTAACAAAGAAAGTGACTCATGTGGGACTGTGGCATGGAATTAGTGGTGGATGTTGAAAAAGACAAAATAGTGAATTAATTAGAAAATGAAGCAATTGCCAATTAATTCATGGATATTCATCAATACAAGCAGATCTAATGAAAGCAAATTAAGCAAGAAAACCAATTATGGTTTAGTAAGAAAGTAAGAATCGACATCAAGATTAATGGGGTGAATGTTGGATTAATTTTGATGAATCGGATTATGAGTCAGGTTGCGGGTTAGTAGTTTATTAATTAGTCCCATGTTTATCATGCTAAGTAGTGGGCTAAAAGGTATGGAAGTAGCGGGTTTAATGTGAGAACATGGTCTCACATGTTTACATATTTTAATTTTGTTTTTGACTAAATATGTAAGCATTTTAGAATTAATGAAGAGATCTTTAAGCAATAAACAAAGACTCCTTTTACGTGAGGAATTTTATGTGTGTTTCAACTTTCAAGTGTGCGTATTTGGGGCTGAACCAACAGTCTAGTGTTAATCGGCCGGTCAAAATAAGGGTCTGTTGGACAAAAAAACTCAACAACCAAGTTTGTCTCATACAGGAATACAGAAGCGCCATTCTTAACGGTGTGAACTGTGAAGCGGTTGTATATATCAAGTTTCTAGTGTTTTTCTTCCTCTCTCAATTATAATTTCATAATTGTGTTTGTATTATAAGTCTAACCCAAAATTCAATCCTTGGAATAAACCATTGTCTTACACTGGTATTATAGCGCCAAGAAGAAGAAATGAAAAACATGGTGGATTTTAGATTCAAAGCCAGATAGGGTGGAGCCACGAGGGGTTTCGTTGGCCTCTCACAATCGAGTGCATGTGTTGGTTCCGGTTTGTGGTATAATCGAAAAGGAATTACAAGTGGCATGGCAAAATTGGAAATTAGAGGAAGGTCTTCAAGGGTTATATATTTGGAAAAATTACAATTTTTCCTTCAAAAAAGTTTGTCGTACTAATTTAAAAGAAGGCAAAAGCTTTTAAACGAAATACTGTGATGATCTATTCTAAGAATTTAGAAAGTAAGATCAAGTAGTTTTATTGTAAAAAAAATGGGTTACTTTCCTACTTGATTTAAAGATTCCAATGGATTCCTTGTAAAGGATACTGAGTTAGGAATTTGGGAAAAAAATTGGGTCATAAACTTGTCATATCTGAAACACATGACTGGGAATAAAAGTTTGTTAAAGAGTTTGGAAACTTGTTTTGATGTTGAAACAAGAGCAAATGAATGTGAAATTAGGGTTGTTGATATATTTGTGAACGATAAAACAATAATTATCTTAAATGTCAATTATGTACGTTGTTTGCAAAAAAGAGAGAATATTTTGAGTGACTCAATTGATTGAGCAAGGGTACACTGTGACACTTAAAGATAAAGTTTTAATATCACCGATAGTTTTAAAGGGAAAAATTCTTGAGGAATGATGGAAATATTGATGGGGAAGAAGTAGAAAAGAAATCTTGAATAATTGTTTTGATACTTTGGATAAATAAATGTCCTATGAAATTGAAAAAAAGGAAATTAGAATCCTATGTTGAAGGCTTCTACGAAAATGTTTTTGAAAATAAAAATATACCAACTTTTGGAGAAGGTACTTCGGGTGTTAGAGATGATGATGATGTTGATGATTTGGTTTTTGTTCCGATTGTTATTGACTGATTGGAAAATTGTTACCTTTTATTAGATATGCTAGAGTGAGCTAGACAATCCACTTTATGGTATGAAATATAAAGAGTTATTTTTTTTTTTATTCTTATTGGGCAACTGGATGGAAAGAAATACCCTCCTATGTTACCTAATGATGAAGAAGTTGATTTGTTTGATTTTTATTTGTTTATTAAGGCTATTAGTGATTATGAAAAGGTCGACAATAATAAGTGGGAGTAAATTGGTCAATATTTGGAAATATCTGGTTCATATGATGTTAACCTCAAACCCATTTATGTGGATTATTTGGAAATTCTATTATGTTTTTATAACAAGTACAAGAAGGAAGAAGAACTGGGTGAAGAATTTGATGAACAAATAGAAAACAAGATAAATGATCAAGAATTTGAAGCCAAAGAAGATGCTGTGATGAAGGAAGATGCATTGCTTGTAAAACAAATACAAGATGGCATGATTGGAAGTAAATATACTTTTCTGGACGACTTAGATTATTTTGAAGACTTTGATGACATAGAAGACCTTGTCATCATTGAAGACAAAGACCCTATTACTAAAAATTAAGCTTCAATTTTTAAATAAATTTGCGGTGATGTTAGTCTCTAATCTATTTAAACTTGATCTAGCATTATGTTTATTTATAATGGCGTCAAGAATTTATATGGGTTAAATGTATATATGTCAAAGTCCATATATATTACATTTATTGTAATTGGGCCAAGAAAGTTCAAATTGGGTTAAATGTATCAGTCAAAATAATGGTTTGCCGGACAAAAAAATGTCAACAGCCAAGTTTGTTTCGTTCGGCAATTAAGAAGCGCCATTCTTAATGGTGTGAAGTGGTTGTGGAAAGGAAGGCATACAACAGTTTCAACTCTCTATGTAGCATATGTGTGTCTGTAAACTAAGATTGTATATATCAAGGTTCTAAACCTCTAAGGAAGTAGTGTATTGGTTAAGGTGGATGAGACACGTGGATGAGACAAGCTAGAGATTTCATGTTCAACCCCACTTAAAGCAATTTCCCTTGAAGGCCACCGACCCGGTTACTTGTGACCATATTTTACCTGTTCCTCTCGGTTAGTCTGGTATTGGGAAGACCCGGGGGTTTACCATGTAAGTGGGTTCCCACGGTTATAAAAAAAATTTCTAGTAATTTTCTTTATTTCTCAAGTTCAATTTCATACTTGTGTTTGTATTATGATGAAATCTAACTCAAAATTGTCTTACACACGCCACGAAGGGTGGTCAAAGCCAGCTAAGTTTATTTATATATTAGGAGCAAATTAAGAGTAAACTATTGTATAATTTTTCAAAACAAAAACAATTTATATGCATATGTTTTTACATAAACAAAAAAAAATTGTAATTTAGAGTCATGGAAATCAAGCATGAAAGCATGAATGAGACAAACTGCATTGCATTTCAATCCTTTACTCAAAAAAAAAAAATAAAATTATAAATAGTATTTTTCATTGTTGCATGTGACGTGTTTTTTTTTTCTCTTTCTGTTTTTTAGAGTATTGTTTTTTGGTTACCGATCCCTTGATCCAAGTTGATTCTGTTCTGTGGGGTTTTCCTTTAAGTTTTGTTTCTATTATCATCTAGTTGTTTTTTAAAAAAAAAAAACAAAGAAAAAGGACTGCTAGACGTATTGTAGCAACATGCGTTTTAGTTCCGCTAGTTTTTCAGCATCAGAGCTTACCTAGCTGTATGTAATTATTATAACATAATTTGATATAATCATTTAAACTTATTTGGATATTTAAATTTTATTTTATTATTTTAAAAGCAAATGCTTAAAAGTAGTAAACTTTCACATGTGCTATCGAATTCTAAAAGTAATTCTCACAAATGTTAATTTATTGAAGTTCGTTGAGTCTCCAATCAAAGTTAAATGATTGCAAGAAAAGTAGAACCATAAAATTTAATCATCAAAGAGTTGCACAATTTGATTCCAAAGATTTATAAATAGTAACTGAGTTAATAATTTAGATCTATCAACTAATATTGTTAGAAAATACCTATCAGTCATCCTAATTTTTATCTTATAATAGATGAATAACATTTAGGGGTGTTCATCGAATCGAATCGAATTTCGAGTAACTCGAATATTTCGAATCGACCCCGTTTTCACGGTTTAGGCTGCTCCCATTTCGCTCGCCGCTACTACGGGAATGATTTCAAATTTTGAATTTTTTAAGAGCATTCGAATTCGATTCGAATTTGAATTGGTTTGATACAAATTTAATAAAAAAAAATTGTTTATACTTGCTACATATGTTTATGCATTCAAAATATCAAATACACTATACACATGTAAATATCAAATAACTAACATTTAAGTTGTAATACTAGTGATAACATCAAACTAATAAAATTAAAGTTATTATATAATTGGGTTGACCTTTGTGTAATAACCTTCTGTTTTTATAAATTAAACTACATAACTAAAAAACATAATTTTTAAATATAGTAACTACTTGTGCGTGTGTGTGTAATAAATAAATAAATAAATATATATATATATATATATATATATATATATATATATAATTATATTTGAATTTCGATTTTTTCGAGTCCGATTCGAAAACTGAACACCCCTAATAACATTAGCTATCATTTGTCACTCTACCAGCTATACTCACATCTCTTTTCCTGCCTAAACCCTTTGACTTGATTTTTGATTCACGTGGCCCATTTCTTATTCTTGAAACCCTATAAGTCAATCATCTTCTCAATTTCTTTGTTTAATTGTTGAATCGGGCTTAGAACACACAAGAGAGTGAATCCTTGCTTATAAGAAAGAGAAAACAATATCTTAAGTAAACTAAATAAAGATACATTAAGAACAAAGAACACGTTTACTTAAGCTCATGTTGCTATACTACACTTAGCAAAATTATAAGAGCTTACCTAGCTGTATGTAATTATTATAAAATAATTTGATATAATCATTTAAACTTATTTGGATATTTAAATTTTATTTTATTATTTTAAAAGCAAATGCTTAAAAGTAGTAAACTTTCACATGTGCTATCGAATTCTAAAAGTAATTCTCACAAATGTTAATTTATTGAAGTTCGTTGAGTCTCCAATCAAAGTTAAATGATTGCTAGAAATGTAGAACCATAAAATTTAATTCCAGACCCCGCTCCATCTTTCACGAAATTACAACCAAATACAGGCTAATCAAAACTAACTTTAGCAAGTATTCGAACGCGGTGAGGGATGGATATCACCAATTAATACCATTTAACACCATAAACGCGTGAAAATCCTTTCCAAACTAAACACCACGACCTGATATTCAAATTCGATGCATTCGTGTATAAAAATTCAATTGATTCGACCAACACAATCCTTTGACACCTGCGAAACACTCTGTGCAAAAAAAAAAAATTCCATTCACAACCGAACGCGATTCAAGACCAGACAAGGCTCGGCCGACCGACTCCTTCCCGCTCTGTCGAACTCCAGTCAATCGCCATCTTAGGTAGGTTTTCTCTACATCCTTGTGCTCGTTTCACATTGGGGAACAATAGCCCCATGATTCCCCTATCAATCAGAATCACAAACGAATGGATTTGATGATTTTTGAATCTAGGGCTCGGTTGTATGAACTGGAAATGGGGGAACCGGATCCGGCTTATTTTAAGTATAATCAAAAACAAATCCTATGGCTGAATTCGGTTCAGATCAACTGGTTTATACCCGGATGTGCGGTTTGAGAGGTCTCCGGTTCGAGAGCCGGCTAAGGCCGGGTTTTGTTTATAAAACCTTATTTTTTAATAACTTTTAAACCGTAAACTATTTTTAAAATCCGTTTTCACCAAAAATTTTTATAAATAAAAATCTATATTATTTTTCAGAAAAAGATAATTTTTCAGAAAAAAATTTTTGTATATAAATAAATAACTAAATATAGAGGTTTTAACCATTTTAATACAAGCATATATTTTTATAACATTTCTTTTATATTTTATTTTTATTCTAATACACTCAAACTATACATACATGTCTATGAATACAAGTATGTATACTTTAAATTTATAAATACACAATTTCTTTTTACAACTTGTATTATACAAATAATAATTGAATTTTAAACAAACATTATAAAATCAATTCTTATAAAACACCAATAAACAAAGCATTTATTTATATATTTATTATCTAATTATTTTAGTTAAAACCTTTATTTATAAAACTCACATAAACTTAAACATTGTATTAAACTTCTTTCAATCTTTATTTTTCAATATATTTCATAAACTTGAATTTATTTTTATGATAAAAACATTTAAAGATTTACATTTTAAAAGGATTCAACTCTAAAAAATTTGTATGCAAACTTTTACAAAACCAAATAAGATTAAATTATCATTTGGAACAAAACAAATTGTTAAACATCCAATTATACTATTAAGACCGAGTCTTTGATTTATCTAGATCTTAAGCATCCTAATAAAAGACATAGCTATTTGAACATATATATAATGAACCTTATAGGGAGATATTGAACTTATTGGGCATACTTGAACTACTATTTGAGCATCTATCACAAAGCTATCAAACTCATCTAAAAGGTGAGTATCCATAGCCTCTATTTTACTTGTGTTATGTTTTAGAGGTGGAACAGTTTATATATATGAACTTAACATATCTTTAAACCATGTGAGCTTAGCTATTGGCCTTAATTGTAGTGAACTTATTTGTTGAAATTGCATTGATCATAACTTAACTATTTGGAAGCAATAATGGTGCCATTAGATTGACCACCCACCCATTTTGGGTTTTCCCCTTTAAAGGAAAACTCGTGGTGATTGTTACCAATTGGTCAAACTTAACTATCTGATCTGCCTTAGTTTCACTTACAAGCTTTATGCATTTGGCTTATGTTATACATGTGTTGGACTTAGCTATTATTAAAAACTATTTTATCTATATGATCAAACCTATGAAACTCACCAACTCTTTGCAGTTAACAATTGATTTTAACATGTTTCAGGTGGAAATGGAAATTAGCAAATATATGGGCTTGGATTTACTTTCATTTGTTTTTATTCATGTATTCGAAATTGAATTTGAAATGATGTAATAGTTAGGTTTGAATTTATTTGACTATGTAATGAATATTTGAATTAATGTTGCATTGAATGATAATTCATGACTATTTACATCTTTATACCCTTAGCTATGAACAATCTACACTTCGTGTCACCATGATGTTGCCGCCATCGGTCGGGGTGTTACAATTGGGCTTTTAGAATTAGTTCTAACTATTAAATCTAGCATGATCAATAGAGTATTGATTCATGAATATTTCTCTATGATGCAACCAGAACATAACTATTGGTTTACCTATTACTAAAAACTATTTTATCTATATGATCAAACCTATGAAACTCACCAACTCTTTGTAGTTGACACTTGATTTTAACATGTTTCAGGTGGAAATGGAAATTAGCAAATATATGGGCTTGGATTTACTTTCATTTGTTTTTATTCATGTATTCGAATTTGAATTTGAAATGATGTAATAGTTAGGTTTGAATTTATTTGACTATGTAATGAATATTTGAATTAATGTTTCATTGAATGATAATTCATGACTATTTACATCTTTATACCCTTAGCTATGAACAATCTACACTTCGTGTCACACCGATGTTTCCGCCGTCGGTTGGGGTGTTGCAGATTGGTATTAGAGCCTGGGTTATAGAGAATTAGGTTATTTGAACTAGATGACCTAGACTATAACCATATGATGCCTTAGTTTGAACTCATAGGTCATGAACTGTTATTTGGACTCTATAGTTGCCATGCTAGACCATGAACAGTTATTTGAACTCTTAGTTGCCATGATAGGTCATACATGCTTATGTGACTACTTATTTGATAGGTCGAATGTTTGAACCTAGTTTATGATACTTTAGTATGCACACTCTAGACTTTAAGGTTCAAAACTTCTTGACCCCTTTCTTACGACTTGAACGAGGATCGTCATCACGAGTAAAGATCTTAGACTTCTAAATCTAATCTTGAATCCCGTCAATAGTCTTTAGGTTCATTCTAATGATTAGGAAACACATACAATCTGGAAGGGGAAATACCTGTACTTTGGGGAGTTCTGTCTAGGAAAGCATTTCGCATTTTACAAATCAACCGATGGACCTGTTATGCTTTCCTGGGAACCCTTAGGGTGAGTATGAACCTATAGGCTAAAGTATGTCTTTCTGAAAGTTAAGATTAACTTAAACACTTTGATCTGTCAAAAGTATTCCTTTAGGAATACAATCCAAATACTGCTTTGTGATTGAACTTTCATTTGAACTCTCTATCTCTTATTTGAAATCTTTGAGCTATATAAATTCTAACTCTTTTCAATTGAACTCTTGTAGAATCATGCCTCCCCGTCGTCTTCGCAGCAACACCAACGCCAACACCAACACCAACACCAACACAAACAACACCAACACCAACAACACAAACATCAACAATACGAACCCCACTATTCAAGAGTTGGCCCAGATCATTTCTCAACAAGTGGCTGTTGTGCTACCAACTTTGGTGACCCAGCTCAACCAAGCTGCGAATACGAACCCAGTTCACAATAATGGGAATGGTGGGGATGCAAATCCCACTTGCACTTTCAAACACTTCAATTCATGTAACCCAGCTAAGTTCATTGGCATTGAAGGAGCAACTGGACTGCTCCAATGGTTTGAAAGTATAGAAAGCACATTTATCCATTCTGATTGTCCTGAGAACCTTAAGGTTCGCTATGCTACTAGTGTCTTTCAAAAGAGGGCACTTGGTGGAATAGTGAGAAACGAACCAGGGGTTCGGATGCTGCACTTGCTTTGACCTGGACTGAGGTCAAGCAACTTATGATTGATGAATTTTCTCCTCGCAATGAAATGAGGAAGCTTGAAGCTGAATTCTGGAAGCTCAAGCAAGACAGTGGGGAAAACCTTGCTTATACGACCCGCTTTCACGAACTCAGTCTACTAGTGCCACATTTGGTCACTCCTTTGTCCCAGGCCATTGAAAAATACATTGGTGGCCTTCCTATGCAAATTCAAGATACTGCTTTTGGTAGCAAGCCTACCACTCTTGAAGATGCATCAGACTTGCTGCAACCTTGACCGACAATCATGTTAAGGCCGGTACTTTGACAAGGAAGGGTGCCAAGAAGGTTGAACCTAAGTCAACCACTAATGAACATACAAAGGAGATCAAATCTGAACCCTCAAACACTTCAAAGTTCAATCCTAGAAAGCGAAAGGCTAAGAACTTTGCCATGGTAACCCATGCGATACCTGCTCTTCCTGTGAACCATCAAGCCCCACCAACCAACAAAACGTACGTGGGAGTTCAACCTTTATGCAACACTTGTAGGTTGCATCACCCACCTAACCGACAATGTCGTATCTGCACGGTTTGTGGTAGATACGGCCATTTTGCTAACACATGTCGAAGTGGACCTTTGGAACAACAAGCTCAACAAATGCAAACAACGAACAACCAACCCGCTGCACCCGCAGTCCCTGCCATTGCCAACCAAAGGGCTTGCTATGAATGTGGCGACCCTAACCATCTCAGAAACACTTGCCCGAGACTTTTGGGCAACATCAAAGGGTGGCCCGTGCTAGGACTTTTCAACTTAATGCCCAAGCTGCCCAAGCCAATCAGGACGTGGTTAATGGTACGTTCCTGATCAATAATTGTGCCTATGTGTTATTTGATTATGGTGCTGATGAGAGTTTTGTGTCACATGAATTTGAACCTTTACTTGGTAGCATAAGAACTAAACTAGATAGACCATTTAATGTGGAAGTGGCCGACGATAACTCGATCGATATTAACTCTATTATAATTGGATGTACTGTGAACCTTTTGGATCACGTTTTCCCAATTGATCTTATCCCTATGAACCTTGGAAGCTTTGATGTTATTATTGGAATGGATTGGTTAGCCACTCATAGAGCCGAGATAGTATGTTTTGAAAAGCTTATTCGAATTCCCTACCATCGGGCGAGACTCTAAGAATCTTTGGAGAGACGTCTAGTAAGGGTTTTAAACTCACGTCTTGCACAAAGGCTCAAAAATACCTACGTAAGAAATACGTAGCCTTTCTGGCCCATGTTGTGGAAAAGAAAGAAAAGGGCAAAAGTGTTGAAGATATTCCAATCATTCGCGACTATCCTTAAGTTTTTCCCGATGACCCGTCGGGAGTTCCACCGGTTCGACAAGTAGAGTTTCGTATTGATCTTGTGCCCAGTGCAAATCCAATTGCAAAATCTCCTTATCGTCTTGCACCTTCTGAAATGCAAGAACTCGCGAGCCAACTTCAAGAATTATCTGATAAGGGTTTCATTCATCCAAGTCATTCACCTTGGGGTGCTCCTGTTATTTTTGTTAAAAAGGACGGTTCATTCCGTATGTGCATTGATTATCGCGAACTCAATAAACTCACCATCAAGAATCGATACCCTTTGCCTCGTATCGATGACCTCTTTGATCAACTACAAGGTTCGGTTTGGTTTTCTAAGATCGACCTTCGTTCTGGTTATCATCAGTTGCGTATACATGAGGATGACATCCCTAAAACCGCCTTTCAAACTCGGGTATGGTCACTATGAATTTTTGGTTATGCCATTTGGACTAACCAATGCACCGTGAAAATTGAAGCTGTTAAAAATTGGAGTACACCAAAGACTCCAACTGAAATCCGTTCATTTCTTGGACTTGCCGGTTACTATCGACGGTTCATTTCTAATTTCTCTAAGATCGCCATTCCACTCACTGCTTTGACTCATAAGGATAAACCTTATGAATGGGGGCCAAAGCAAGACGAAGATTTTAAATTGCTAAAGCAAAAGCTTTGTGATGCACCTATCTTGACTCTTCTCGATGGTAACGACGATTTTGTGGTCTATTGTGATGCGTCGAATCAATGGCTTGGTTGTGTTCTTATGCAACGTGGTAAAGTCATTGCCAACGAGTCAAGACAATTAAAGGTTCATGAAAAGAACTATACCACTCATGACCTTGAACTAGGTGCGGTTGTTTTTGCCTTAAAGATTTGGAGGCATTATCTCTATGGCACCAAATGTGTGGTCTTCACTGATCATAAAAGCCTTCAACACATTCTAAACCAAAAAGAACTCAATATGAGACAACGACGTTGGGTTGAACTCTTAAACGATTACGATTGTGAGATTCGTTATCATCCCGACAAAGTGAGTGTTGTAGCCGATGCATTAAGTCGTAAAAGCCATGTCCAACTTCATAGCATTCGAATCCAAAAAAATCTTCATAATGACATCTTTGTAGCTCAACAAACATCTTTAACCCAAGGCAATTTGCATGATGAAATGTCTTGTGGTGCTGAACTTCAATTAGAAACCAAGTCTTATGGTTTGCTTTATTTCTTGAATCGTATTTGAATTCCTAACCGCAATGATCTTCGACTCACTATTATGAACGAGTCACACAAGACTCGTTATTCCATTCATCCCGGTGCGGATAAAATGTATCAAGATCTTCGAGTCCATTATTGGTGGCCCGGTATGAAGAAAGACATTGTCGAGTATGTAGCAAAGTGTTTGACATGCTCTAAGGTCAAAGCCGAGCACCAACGACCTTCGTGCTTGCTTGTTCAACCTGAAATCCCCATGTGGAAATGGGAAAATATTTCTATGGACTTCATCACTAAACTCCCAAAAACATTTAGTGGTCATGATAGTATATGGGTAATCATTGACCGTCTGACAAAATCAGCTCATTTCTTATCGATTCGCGAGAACTATCCCGTGCGAAAGTTAGCTCGCATCTATGTTGATGAGATTGTAAGCCGACATGGCATACCTCTTAGCATCATCTCCGATCGCGATGCTCGTTTCATGGCTCATTTTTGGGAATCGCTTCACGAATCATTTGGTACTCGTTTGGATCTTAGCACGACTTATCATCCTCAAACGGATGGTCAAACCGAGCGCACGATTCAAACTCTTGAAGATATGCTTAGAGCATGTGTCATTGGTGTAACATCTGTGCCGGAAACGTCGCCGGAACAGTGAGCTGAACAGTAAACACACAGTAACTCAGGTACAAACTACGTAAACTATTGTATGCTACTAATATCACGATTATGCTATTGTTTCTGTAATCTGATTAAACTTAACAGTTTAACAGTCAGAAACATCTCAGACAACATTGAACGGTGATACAAATGCTTATTGATGTGCTATTATGTGTAAACGTATGCGAGGTTAAACAAAACAAAGCGATAACGGTTGTTGTTACGGAATGCTAAACCGACGAATTATTCGTATAGGTGACGATCTGTACGAATAAGTCTGAAAGCTTAACGTTCTGAAATAATGACTGAAAAGTAGAAAACAAAAGTTTGAAAGCAAAACCATTGTCATGTTCGTTTGAATGACGATTCGAACGAATACGCGCGATGGCGACGCGTTCTGACGAAACGAAAACGAAAACGATGAACGATACGAACGATTATAAATTTAAGGAAATGAAATATTTCCTATTTTACAATTTTGAAACTCATCATAAAGGAAATTAAAAAAAACTATTTTAATAAATCGCAAACAAATAAACGAAACGCGTAAAATAACGAAATTCGACAAATAAATTAACTAAACGATATTTAAATTAATTTTTAGAAATAAATAACATTCAAATCGTTAAAATAAACTCTTTTTATTTAAACCTACGAAAAACGCGCGTTACGTTCCGGAAGCACAACGAAAACGCGAACCGAGCAACAAAAACGAACCCGAACCCTTTCGGGGTATTTAAAGCCTTAAGATGAGGCTTTCCCTCATTTTCACTCCATCTTTCTCACACAAAAACCCTAATTTCGGATATTAGCCCCCATCACCATTTTTGAACTTCAAACTCTCATATCTTGTTGATTTCTCAGCCAAATCGTCCCATCTTTGGACCAAATCGAAGCTCTCATCACCCTCTACACGAAAGTACAACCGATCTGGAGTGAAAACCATCGAATCCAAGGTAAACGAGCTGTAAAGTGTGCGATTTTAGGGTTTTTTTACCCTTATGTTTGAACACCATAAACTAACCGGTTCTAAGCTTTCCCTCCTAACCCGACACCCACAAACCTTAGCCCTAACATACATCATCACTGAAAACACCATAGAACTTCGAATGGGAATGGTCCCATGGTGAGCCTAGCTGCGGCCGAAGGAGGCAACCGGGTTGCCGAAAGGCCTAAGGCCGAATGGCCTCATACGCCGGCTGCCACCCTTCGCTACTCCCATTCGCCGGCCACCTCTCCTTCGCCCATTTCCATTCGTTGACCACCCTCATTCGGCAGCCACTTCATTCGCCGGCCCTCCCTCATTCGGTCAAGAAGTGCTATTCGGTGGTGTCATCTCATTCGGCCATCCCCATTCATTCGCCAATAGCTACTCCCCTTTCGACATTAGCCTTCATTCGGCCAAGCAAGCAACTCACAACCATCACCGATCAAGCAGCTCGCATGAGGCCACATGTGTAAAGGCATAGTGAAGCCCATCACCACTATCCAGGCCCAGTAGCATACAGTCGGGCCCAAAGGGGCTGTGTTAGCCCAGGAAACCTTTTCAGCCCAAAAGACATAGCCGGCCCAGCAGCCCACCATTTCGGCCCACAGATTGTTAGTTCAACTACATGTTGGGCCCAGCCATTGTTTCGGCCCAATAGTATTCAGCAGGCCCACACATCATTTTAGGCCCAAACTTATTCCCTTAGCTCATCTGTTAGGCCCATAGTGGGTGGATCGGCCCATGGTGTTTCAATTAGCCCAATATACCTTGGCCCATGATATAAATTCGGCCCACCTTTAATTGGTTGGCCTAAACACCCAAATTGATCTATATTATTCGGCCCAACAATATACGGCCCATGCCTTTGCTCGACCCATGTGCAATGATTCGACCCATATGGCTAACGTGGCAAATAAACAAACGGGATCAACTCTAAATGAAAACATGCATGGAATTGATACTATGAATTTAAGTTTATACTTAGGTTAAAATTGCAAGATTCCTAACAACACAATAAACCATCATATCATAACAATATGTTGGGTTCTCAATAATGATCATAAGATAAATTAAGGTGATAAACACTAAGCTATTTATCACAACTAAAATGATATGCTAAAATCAACCTAAATGCATTAAGAGTTGTAAAACCAATGACAATTGCACAAGGGCCGAGTAATGACCGAGACACACGAGGGTTAGCCAATGTTAGGGCTAACACCTACATGTACGCATACACAATTTTTTTACAACACATACTTACAAGTCGCAAACAATGTGAAATCAATATAGGATCGTGAATTCAACAACAATTACAATAAAGAGCGCGTGCATTCTTGCTTTAGGCTAAGTCAACTACAACAACTACAAGGTGAGTTCATTGTCCCTTTTCAAACTATTTAGATTTTAAACCGGGACTGAGAAGCATGTTATACATTTTAAAAAAAATGTTTTAAATTTAACAAATTGCTTTTATACGATTCTTGTATACAGATGTTAATGCTACATGATTATGCCAAGTGCTAAAGGCATAAGTTCACTATTAATACTAATGCTACATGATTATGCCAAGTGATAAAGGCATAAGTTCACTATTTATACTAATGCTACATGATTATGCCAAGTGCTAAAGGCATAAGCTAATTTGCTAATACTAAAGCTATGTGTAAATACCAAGTGCTAAGGGTATTTACTATCTGATGATGCTATTGTGAATGCGAATGCTACGGGGTTATGCTACAAACTAATGCTACGGGTTATGTTAAATGCTAATGCTACTGGTTTATGCTATAAACTAATGCTATGGGTTATACTAAATGCTAATGCTACGGGTTACCTAAATGCTAATACTACGGGTTATGCTACAAACTAATGCTACGGGTTATGCTAAATGCTAATGCTACGGGTTTATGCTACAAACTAATGCTACAGATTTATGCTACAAACTAATGCTACGGGTTTATACTAAATGCTAATGCTACGGGCTATGCTAAAGCTAATGCTACGGGTTATGCTATATGCTAATGCTACGGGTTTATGCTAGATGCTAATGCTAACGCTAAATGCTAATAATTCTATACTAATACTAATGCTACATATACATACATACTAAATGCTTAAAATGCTCAGAATGCTTTAAACTTTGAATGCTCTATATGCTTGCCATGCTAAAACAACGGTTTGGCCTCTCAGTGCTTGCCCTACCGGTTGTGAAGCTAGTACTTGTGCACAAGTTACGTAAATGCTGGACTATCTGAATGCTATAAACTTGTATGCTAAAACTATTGGCTATGGAAGAACAATAGTTGGTCTCTCAGTGCTTGCCTTCATGTGTTCTTCCTAGTCGGGACTTGAAGAACAATAGTTGGTCTCTCAGTGCTTGCCTTCATGTGTTCTTCACAGTCGGGACTAGAAGGCACCTACTATGGTCTCTCAGTGCTTGCCATAGGGTGTCCTTCATGGTCTGAAACGAGGAAACGGACTGATGGCCTCTTAGTGCTTGCCATGCAGTGTTTCCCAAAACTATTTACTCATGTGATCAGTAACTAGGACGATATTGGTGATCCTTAGTTGACTTTGTGTCATCATGGGAATCCTCTATCTCCCCCTAAGTTGCTAATTTCACCTCGTGCTGGTATGGATTGATACTGGATTCTTTCGGGCATTCAGTTGTCCATTCTTGTGACTCTCAAGCTAAACTCACGGATGCTATGGGTAAACTTACAAACAAAATGCTTAAACTATGATGTGGAAACGAGATTGAAGGGTAGGTAAAATGCTTAATTATTATTAACAACAGTGTCATATGCGGATTAGTATGTGGTGGGATGGCGTCTGGGCGGGTTGTAGGCTCGACTCAAAGGTATGCCCTATATATAAGCATACCGATTTGGATATTACATGTGGAGTTAATAAGATTAAGGTTTTACCGAAAGGTGTTTTGTTGAAGCTATTTAAACTTATAAACTACATGAACTCACCAACCATTGTGTTGACTTTGTTTTTCTTACATGCTTTCTCAGGTGATGCACAGGTATAAACTAAGGCTTCAGGATTGCATGCTAGGCAGCCCAACTAGAGGACCTAGCAGACTTTTGAAAGCACAACTTTTGTAGTCGATACGAATCTCTTTTGATATCTTGTACAGATACAAGATAGAAACATTTGATTCTTTTGGATAGGTTTACTTAGTTAAATTATCAAACATTGATATTGTAATTTAACTTTGTAATCCTAGCTTAATGCTAATTGTGCTTTAGTTGTTCTTAACATTGATGCTATGTAAACAATCTGATCAACCCGATTATCACTCACGATATCACGCCCCAGGAACCTTCCACCCGACGGGGACTCCGATCCAACCCCGCCGGCTCGGGGTGTGACAATTGGCTTTGGTGGCAATTGGGACAATCATCTACCGCTAGTCAAGTTCTCGTATAACAATAGTTTTCACACGAGTATCGGCATGGCGCCTTTCGAACTGATTCAAGAAACAACCGACAAGATTCATCTGATTCGTGAAAACTTATTAGCTGCTCGAAGCCGACAAAAGAGCTATGTTGATAAATGTCGTAAGCCTTTGGAATTTCAAGTCGGTGATATGGTACTCCTGAAAGTTTCATCCTGGAAAGGAGTGGTTCGATTTGGAAAGAAAGGTAAGCTTGCACCTCGCTACGTTGGTCCTTTTAAGGTTCTTGAAAGAATTGGAAAAGTGGCCTAAAGCTTGATCTACCTTCTAAACTTAGTAACGTCCATCCAACCTTTCACGTGTCGAATTTGAAGAAGTGTTTGTTCGATGAGAATCTACAAGTACCTCTCGATGATACTCGCATTGATGCTTCGATGCATATTATTGAGAAGCCAGTAGAGATCATAGATCGACACGTCTAGCAACTCAAACGAAGCAGAATTCCTATTGTTCAAGTCCGATGGGAATCAAAGCATGATCACGAGTTCACTTGGAAACGCGAAGACCAAATGAAAGCCAAGTATTCTCACCTGTTTTCTACAGTTCCTTCTTAATTTCGGGACGAAATTCCTAAAAGTATGGGAGACTGTAACGTTTATGAAATTTGTAATAAAACATTTATATTCCATAATGTAATTATGACGTCATTGGGAATATTTTTTTATTGATTATTTACACATTTAACATATATGTACGTTAACAAGATATTAAATATACATACATACACACACACACACATATATATATATATATGTACACATATGTAAACAAACAAAAACAAGTTATTAAAGCTTTTAATAAAAATTATAAGATTTAGAAATTTTTACAATTAAATAAAATAAACAAATAAGTTTTTTTTATATAAACATTCAAAAATCTTTATGAAAAATACATACAAATATATCTTAGTTACAAATTTTTATAAACTTTAATCATAATTAAATAACACAAATAAGGATGTTTTAAAATTTTATAATAACATTTAGATAATGTTTTTATGAAAATATAATCAATTTATATTGATTATGGATTTTAAATAAAAAGTAAACAATTAAAAAACAAAGATTTGTAAAAGTTTTAGGTTAAAAGTGTCAAATCCGAAAGTTTTATTTAAAAGAAAACATGGGAGGGCTGATATTGCCAATACCCCAAAGTCTCTCATCCTCCTTACCCGGTTTCTCTATTCGACCGACCCAAGCCCATGAGCGACCCATTCCAGACCCGGCTCCATCTTTCACGAAATTACAACCAAATACAGCTAATCAAAACTAACTTTAGCAAGTATTCGAACACGGTGAGGGATGGATATCACCAATTAATACCATTTAACACCATAAACGCGTGAAAATCCTTTCCAAACTAAACACCACGGCCGGATATTCAAATTCGATGCATTCGTGTATAAAAATTCAATTGATTCGACCAACACAATCCTTTGACACCTGCGAAACACTCTGTGCAAAAAAAAAATCCATTCACAACCACAACCGAACGCGATTCAAGACCAGCCAAGGCTCGGCCTACCGAATCCTTTCCGCTCTGTCGAACTCCAGTCAATCGCCATCTTAGGTAGGTTTTCTCTACATCCTTGTGCTCGTTTCACATTGGGGAACAATAGCCCATGATTCCCCTATCAATCGGAATCACAAACGAATTGATTTGATGTTTTTTGGATCTAGGGCTCGGTTGTATGAACTGGAAATGGGGGAACCGGATCCGGCTTATTTTAAGTATAATCAAAAACAAATTCTATGGCTGAATTCGGTTCAGATCAACTGGTTTATACCCGGATGTGCGGTTTGAGAGGTCTCCGGTTCGAGACCCGGCTAAGGCCGGGTTTTGTTTATAAAACCTTATTTTTTAATAACTTTTAAACCGTAAACTATTTTTAAAATCCGTTTTCACCAGAAATTTTATAAATAAAAATCTATATTATTTTTCAGAAAAAGATAATTTTTCAGAAAAAATTTTTTATATATAAATAAATAACTAAATATAGAGGTTTTAACCATTTTAATAAAAGCATATATTTTTATAACATTTCTTTTATATTTTACTTTTATTCTAATACACCCAAACTATACATACAAGTCTATGAATACATGTATGTATACTTTAAATATTTAAATACACAATTTCTGTTTACAACTTGTATTATACAAATAATAATTGAATTTTAAACAAACATTATAAAATCAATTCTTATAAAACACCAATAAACAAAGCATTTATTTATATGTTTATAATCTAATTATTTTAGTTAAAACCTTTATTTATAAAACTCACATAAACTTAAACATTGTATTAAACTTCTTTCAATCTTTATTTTTCAATATATTTCATAAACTTGAATTTATTTTAATGATAAAAACATTTAAAGATTTACATTTTAAAAGGATTCAACTCTAAAATATTTGTATACAAACTTTTACAAAACCAAATAAGATTAAATTATCATTTGGAACAAAACAAATTGTTAAACATCCAATTAAACTATCAAGACAGAGTCTTTGATTTATCTAGATCTTAAGCATCCTAATAAAAGACATAGCTATTTGAACATATATGTAATGAACCTTATAGGGAGATATTGAACTTATTGGGCATACTTGAACTACTATTTGAGCATGTATCACAAAGCTATCAAACTCATCTAAAAGGTGAGTATCCATAGCCTCTATTTTACTTGTGTTATGTTTTAGAGGTGGAACAGGTTATATATATGAACTTAACATATCTTTAAACCATGTGAGCTTAGCTATTGGCCTTAGTTGTAGTGAACTTATTTGTTGAAATTGCATTGATCATAACTTAACTATTTGGAAGCAATAATGGTGCCATTGGATTGACCACCCACCCATTTTGGGTTTTCCCCTTTAAAGGAAAACTCGTGGTGATTGTTACCAATTGATCAAACTTAACTATTTGATCTGCCTTAGTTTCACTTACAAGCTTTGTGCATTTGGCTTATGTTATACATGTGTTGGACTTAGCTATTATTAAAAGCTATTTTATCTATATGATCAAACCTATGAAACTCACCAACTCTTTGCAGTTAACACTTGATTTTAACATGTTTCAGGTGTAAATGTAAATTAGCAAATATATGGGCTTGGATTTACTTTCATTTGTTTTTATTCATGTATTCGAATTTGAAATGATGTAATAGTTATGTTTGAATTTATTTGACTATGTAATGAATATTTGAATTAATGTTGCATTGAATGATAATTCTTGACTATTTACATCTTTATACCCTTAGCTATGAACAATCTACACTTCGTGTCACCCCGATGTTGCCGCCATCGGTCGGGGTGTTACAATTGGGCTTTTAGAATTAGTTCTAACTATTAAATCTAGCATGATCAATAGAGTATTGATTCATGAATATTTCTCTATGATGCAACCAGAACATAACTATTGGTTTAGTACAAAAGTGCTTAATCTTCTATCAGACATTGTTGATCTTATGTCTTACATTGTGTCTTCTAGTAGATCAATGTGTGCCCACTAACTTTACGCCAATGATGTTTCAGCAATACAAAGGTACATCAAGAGAAACGACATAGATCAGGGGAAACATCTTTATCCGGAGAAAGTCTTCATTAGTAGAAACTAGTCATTTGTAAACTCAACTCTTAAGTAAAAATATACATTAGTATAAACTTGCATACTTCCTAGCATAGTTGAAGAAGCCAATAGGGGCTAGATAGTTGCGAGTAATCGTCTTAGGTGTGGAGTACTCAAATAAAATAAATTATAAAGAAAATATTTTTTTAGAAAATACATATATGTTAAATATTATAAGTTTGCTATAGTTATAATAGATAAAATAATATCAATATAAATAAAATAGATACAAGTTCAAATAATATATATTTTAAAAATTGATATATTTTAAATAATATTATATTTATATTAATCATTTAATTCCCATATGCCAAGGTATCTGAATGAAAAACAGTGAAAATCAAAAAATAATCAGTGAAAAACAATGAAATAAGTGAAAAACTACGAAAATCAGCCAAAAATAACGTAAATATGACTTGGCCAAGTTGGTCCGACCTGGTCTGAGTTTGACCCACTTCGAGTAATGTTGACTGAGTTTGAGAAAATCAGCTTGCCCTCCTAGACCATGTGTTTACAACATTTGTTCCTAAAAACTAAGTCATTAATAGAAACTTAGTTCTTTAGAAGAAACATGTAAACAATGGCGGATCCAGGAAATTTTTTCAGTGGGTTCACTATTTTCAGACTTTTCAATTAGTTACGATCGAGCATAAAAATTTCTGGGTCGGATCGACGGTTTGGTTCTTGGAATGTTCATCACATAATAACAGTGCAATATAGTAAGTCAATGACTAAAATTAAAAAACATCATCAACAAAAAGTTCGAAGGTGTAGAGTACACTATTGTTTAAGATTTCTTAGCTCCAAACCAAGCGGGAGTCAAGGGGGCCGCACGCCAATGTGGGTCCTAAGGTGGTGGTCCCACCCTTAAACACTAGATCTGCCCATGCATATGCACAAGTGAAGAATATACACAATTTGTAGTAACTCAGCTCTTAAGGAAAACGAAGTTAGGTAGTTTTGATAGATTGAAAACATCTGACATAAAAAGCTCCTTCTATGTTAGTGCTACCAAAACTTTCTAATTCTCTTCTGAGCTAAAGGTTTCACTACTACAAGACTGGGTATTCGCGACGAAATTTGCGGTCGCAAAGTAGTCTCAAATAACCATATACAACTACTTTGCTACCGACATAGTCGTCACAAAAACCTCCGTAGCTAATACCTTTTTGCGACCACAATTGCGACGGACAGGTATTTTGCGACTGGTTTTAGCAACGGATATTCAGGTCGCAATTAATGCGACGGATTAGCAACATGCTTTTTGCGACGGGTTTGCGATAAGTTTTTGCAATGGATTTGCGACGGGTTTTTTGCGACTGTTTTCCGACAAGAATTTTACAATCACTTTGCGACTGGTTTTTTGTGACCATCTTGCAACTAGAAATTTGCAACGACTTTGCAACTAATGCGGTTGCGAGAGTTTGCGACGAATTTGCGACCATTTTTCAGCCATTTTACAATATAAACATATACGTAAAGAGATAAGAAAACCTGCAAATAATTTACAAAATTTTAACTAGAACCTACTTTATAAGCATCAAATATCCAAAAACATCAAATATCCAAAAGCATCAAACATCTAATTTGTCTTAACTAGGCATTCAAACATCCAAAATAAAGTGGTTTGGTCATGTCCTAACTCAATGACGAGAGGTTTTTAGTCACAACTCTTAACAGTGACTCAATGCTCGCCATTCTCTCAAGCATAGCCTCTTTGTTTTCCTTCTCTTTCTCGGCCTTTTCACTTTCCTTTTCTTTCACCAACTCCTCTATTGTCACACCCCTACCTCTCGTCACTTGTTGATGATGTCACTGAACATGCTGGGAAGTTTGCGGAAGTATAGTGGTGATGTCTCAGAGGTGTGACTTACTTGATCCGGTATCACAACACACAGATTAACTTAAAGATAATATATTACCAGGGTTTCGTCATCACAATCAGAATTACAGTTTACAACTAAGTTTATTGCACAAACCAAATTATTTAATTACAAGTGTCTAAACGTGCAATCTCGCCGATGCTCATTGTCTACCTGCAAAAAAATTGAGTTGGAAAGGTCGGCACAAAGCTGGTAAGTTCGTAATATATTTGTTAAACAATATGATATGATATGCAAGTTTTCGCTATATAGAGTTCAAGATAACCATGGGACCCGTATCTAGTTCCTTTCTGACACATCTACGTTTTACGAAGACACTACCCGTCGGTAATATCTATATGCCTCATTATCTTAATGTGTATCAGTAACATTAAGAAAGTGTTTCGGAAACAGGTAACAAACATTGACAACAAGGGGAGTTGCAAACTCCTAACAAATGGGTTGTCAGCCGATAGTACTATCATTGTTTCCTGTTCGGCCCCACATGGGTTCACTAGATATAGTTTCGAGAGATTAGGACTTTTTCGATAATGTGATAACGAGCTAACGGCAGAATCCCATGAAATCTTACAAAAGTCACATGAAATCACACAGATAACGGTGATACATATCATATGTTCCAGAAATGGTTTCACAAAGATACCCTGATGTTTGTAAAAAACATTAAAAATAAAAGGGGTGGTACTAAACAAACCTAAAGTCTCACAGATATCAAAATATCGCACAAACTCGTAATAATAGTGTGATTCTGCATTAGTTTATGTTTAATAAGTTTCTGAACGTCCAATGTCAAAGACATTGCATTGAAAATCATCAAACCGATGTTAGATATTTAATTAGTTGTTTTAATGTAATATCATACAATGTATGATAATATAGGAACTTATACTGATTCAGGTTCCTAATAAGAGGTTGATGACTCATTTGATTAATCATAATATTCTCAGATTAACCAAATTAATTATGTTGTTGATTATATAACCGAAACAGTTTGTGGCTTAGGAATGATCAATCCTTGTTATTGATTATCCAGATACCGTGAAACGTAAAAATGTAACATTGGAATAGGTTTGATAACCATATTCAACGTACTAATCCGACTGTTATCATAAACATTAGATAGTCGTTCCAATGATTATGTTAATGATTGTGATTAGTTTGAAACACATGGATTTAACCTTGCATTTCAAGGATTGATCAAGATAATCACACACATTGTTACAATCAAATGGTTTAAACCATTATAATCATAGGTATAGTTTCATGATAACCAGGCATTACAACAGATCAAAACAAGAATTTAACCGTTAACATGTCGAGTTCTTCATTTATAATCATTTCTAGCCATCATCTAGGCAATAATCAACAACCCTAACTATTGCACTACGTTCAAAAACAAGATCTAATCAAACCATTATCAAACTAGTAGGTTAAAACGAATCGTTACCCGATCTGACGAATTTCTCTGACATAAATGATGATCATCACTTGTAAATGCATTCCCTAACACGGTCCGGACGATTGGATGTCTTCAGAACTAAGTTTTGATGATCAAAATTCATTCTTGTGCGTGTATGAGGAGCTGGAGTTCGAGAAAGTGAATTTTGTGAAGTCTACATGCAATCTGATGAAGAAAACAATTTTTTCAAACTGCCTCTTGCCTCACGTACTGCCTTGCGAGGCAGTCTGAGGCTAGGCGTACCGCGAGCGAAAACGGTGGCCTCAGATCTTTTGGTCTCGCGCGTACCGCCTGGAGTAGCCGCTTGGGGCTAGGTGTACCGCGCGGCTTCCCAATCTTTGATATTTTGTAATTTTCTTCATTTTACGATTCCGGAGAATCCGGAACTTCATTTCGTGCACGGTTTAGTCCTGCGTTCACGATTTCTCGCATACTTTCAACCTGTAATAATCACAATTGCTAAATCAACGTGGATTTCAATAATGATGATATGTGCTTTCAATCATCGAACGCAATTGTCACATCTTTAATTTTGTTTAACCTTTGTATCTACAATCAAAAAACATATACTCCAATTAGTAAATAAATATTAAAACTCAAATACACTAGTACACCCATAAGTTTAGGTCATGTTGCATACACATACTGATCCAAGAGAATGCCACACTACATAGATATGTTGTAACATGTCATAGAATCCTTTTGCTTCTTTATTTGGTTCTTGTCTTTTTGAAGTATTTGACATATGAATGCATGAGTGGATGCTATCCAATACCATATGTTCATAACCATCATCATCATGATCATCCTCATTATCAGCTTCCATTGTAGTGTAACTTTGTCCTACCTCGTGTATAACATTTTCTTCATGTTCGTGTCATGTTGTATAACGAAGCATAAAACCATTCATATACAAGTGTTTTTGAGCAGTTTCTCTATCTCTAAAGCTTAAATTTTGACACTTAAAACAAGGACATTTTATGTCGCGTATTGTTTGACCGTGCATTTTTATCCTTGTGTCAACAATAGCCTCGTTTGAAAAAGCAAAGGCTAAAAACAAATTCACGTTGTCACAATAATCAACACTAAGAAATCCGCTACTATCCGTCATTTCATACATCCACCATGGATTGGTATACCACGCCATTATCAATCAAATCAATGTTTGCCCTAAAATCCAAAGTTATCATGTCAAGCATATTAATGACTAATATAACTATTCATAACTTTGGGTTTTTTTAATATATATATATATCCCCATGGATAATTTTGCCATTTAGGTGTTCTTATAGACTCAAGTGTTGATTACATCATCAATTATGGGTTAAATTTAAGAACCCTAATCATATCTAATCAATCACAATATAAACATGAACATCAAATTAGGTGGTGTTTGTTTTTCAGCAAAAGAGCTTCTAAACCTCTTTTGTCTGCGCCCCGCAGACCACGGGCAGATGAAGAGTGTTTGTTTTTCTGAAGACATTTCATTAAAAAAGATCTGCGAAACCTCTTTTTCTTGCAGACATGGTACAACCTCTTCTTGGGTCTTCAAACCTCTTCTAGGTTAAAAAAAAACAATATCCTCTCATTCTTACGTTGTACGCACATCCACCAGCATAGCTTCCAAAATCTCAACCACCACCGCCGCCGGCCACCTCAAATCCGGACCGCCGCCGCCGCCGACCAATCCTCCAGCACCGACGCACCCCGTCGTAGCCGCCGCCACCACTTCCGACGCACGAGAACTCCTTCTAATCGCACTAACAGGTTCGGTTTGACCTCTTTACCCCCGATTTTTGCTCTAATTAATCGATATGTGGTTGTTTCATGTTTGATTTCACAAGTTTTCTGATTCATTGTTATTATCTTACTGCTTGTTGGATACTTAGGATTTGAAAAACCCTAGGTTTTTGTTATAACAGTGATCTTTAAGTACTCAGTTAAATTGATCAAATTGCTTAAGAAAGATGGGTGCTTTTGTTTATCTTGTTAACCAGCACAAACATTAATGAAATTAGCATACTCCTTTTACAATATTATATAATCAATGTGAAAAATTAGCATACTCATTAAGAAAGATGGGTGCTTTTGTTTATCTCCGATATGTTATCTATCAGGTTGAAAAATTTTCGTTAATCTCCAATATTATCTATCCGGTTGAAGTCACACTTGAGTCAGATTATATAATCACTGTGAATTCCTTAGAGTTGTGGTCTCTGCAAAGTATTAAGAAACAATTACACATGTGAATTTATTTATTTTTGTTGATTAGGCTAGAAATGGGTGAGAAACATCAATGGTCGAATGAGCAGATAAAATGCTTATTAGAGACTTGTATTGACGAGATTAACAGCGTGGGTAGAAGAGGATTGAGCATGACGGGACATAAATACACGTTAGAGTTATTGCAAGGAAATCCCAAACAATGTCATGAACTGCTACGTATGTCCCGTGAATCCTTTGTCCGACTATGTGCACATTTTAGATTAAATTATTCATTAAAAGATAGTAAACATGTGTCGGTTGAGGAAAAGATGGCTATGTTTTTGATGATAATCGGCCATAATCAACGGTACGTGGTTATAAAGCGTAGATTTCAACACTCAAAGCAAACAATTCATAGATTTTTTTATGAAGTCCTGGATAAAATGATGATTTTTGCTAAAGACATGATCGTACCAACTTCTTTCAATCCAAATCCAAACATTCCGGGTCATAATAGAAGGCTAAGACGGGTTTTTAAAGGAGCGGTTGGCGCACTAGATGGAACTTTGATACACGCTATTGTCCCTGCTCAGAATCAAGATTTATATAGAGGAAGGGGAAAAGGGGAGTGTTATCAAAACGTATTAGCAATTTGTGACTTCAACATGATTTTTACGTTTATTGTGGCCGGTTGGGAAGGGGTAGCACATGATGCTAGAATATTATCAGAGGCATTATCAGATCCACACGCACCATTCCCGTTTCCTCCACCAGGTATATAGTTATAAGTTGTTAATTATTTCTATATTTGTTCAATATTCTAATTAATTGTCACTATCTTGATAGATAAATATTATCTTTGTGATGCCGCGTATGCACACATACGAGGATTTATGGCTCCATATCGTAATGTAAGGTATTGGCTTGGAGATTTTCGTCGAAGACGTGCATTGAACAATAAAGAAAAATTTAAACATGCACATGCAAAGCTTCGAAACGTCATTGAGCGTGCATTTGGTGTTTTGAAAGCACGATTCCCTATATTGAAGAGGATGGCACCATTTCCGTTGGTTACACAAAGGAACATTACCATTTCATGTTTTGCGCTGCATAATTTCATAAGGAAAGAGGGTTTGAGTGATGAATTGTTTACACAATACGATCAACCTAATGTGTCTTTAGGAAATAGACATGCGAGACATGTAAATGTTGATGATGATGAGGTTGAAGCACATGGTACTGCATCAGATCGAGAATATATGACTGGGTTACGAGATGAATTGCTGAGCAATTAATGCGATTATGGAATGATTGATTTAAATCAATGTTATTGTGGTTTTATGAAAAAAAATTGGTTGTTGTAAAAAGATTATTTAAATATTAATGTTGAAAAACTATTTTAGTTTATAAAAAATCAGTGTATTTAAATTTCATGTTATTTTAACAGTTTGCAGATATTAAAAAACAAACAGTCTTTTTGTTGCAGACTGCAGACGTTTAGTCCAGCTCTTCTACTGCAGATGTGGTCCGCAGACTGCAGACGTTTTACCTCTTAAAAAACAAACAGCACCTTAGTAAAACTTCGTAAAACGATATTCATTAAAGTTACTTAGTTCTTGTGTCTACATAAACATAACTATTTTAAATCTTATTTTTCAATTTAATGAAAATTAAAATAAACATTTGTAAGTTCTTTAAATATGAAACTGTAGGCCCAGATCAGTTACAAAACAGAAAAGATTAAAAAAAAACATAGAGAACAGAAGATGTTGAATAAACTGTTTGTTTGACTCTTCATTTAATCATCAACAAAAATACTTGCAAAAACAAATGGCCAAACAATCCCTATTTAAACTAAACAAATCTTTAATCTACTAGACTCAAAACTTCTAAACTTCCAGGCATTCAAATAAATTGATAAATTTGAAAAAACAATAAATAAACATCATCATAGTATTTGTTCTCCTACAATGTCTCCCAACCATACATTGACTATGTCATGTGTGGTGTGGTCCGATCTGGCAGGCATCATCATATGGATCCTGCATGCTAACCAAGCAGTCAACCAACCAACTAATTGAATTTCCTTTGACCCATCAAAATTTGCAGGTTACAAACAATTTTATGCTATATATATATTTGTCCTAGAAAAACACACGCGTGTGTAAATGTTTATCGTAGCAGCTGCCTTGAGAGCATATAGTTTACTTATAACAGAGCATAATATAGCTGTATTGTGTTGAATATTTTTTAACTGCTAGATTTAACCTTTTCATCATCTTGGACTCATGCATCACTCTCTAAGTTACTTTATAAAAAAAAAAAAAAAAAAAAAAAAAAAAAAAAAAAAAAAAAAAAAAAAAAACACTAGATGCAATTAGTTATCAAGTGAGGAACTTATCAGCAAATCATGATTCGTTAATGCTCAATAAATACTTCTAGAATCACCAAGGAATGTATATGTTCAAGGAACATAAAAGCATGTCCTAATGCATGACTTTAGACCTCTAGAGATTCCTAATCTTTTATTTCAATCTACATCTAATTTTTTAGTGATAAATCGGGTACCAAGCTGCAACTTTCAAGGCCCCATCACATGTGAACATTTGATGCCAGTTGGATACTATTCAATTTATACCATCCAACTTACGATGACAAGCAAAAAAAATTAGTCTGCAGTAGCGCTCCAATTACTCATTCCTCATAATAGTTCACAATCATCACACAGAAACTAAATAAGGTTCCATTCCATATTTCCAAAATATAATTTCAGGCGATCACACAGACTGCAGATTTACATACCTAACTTCAGTAACAGTAGATGCTGTTATTGGCTTCTTGGTATACTTCCCACGCCCATGAGTGAACTTTAACGATTTGTACAGTCTCCTAACCGAGCAGTGCAATATCTCCTGTAATCCCAAATTCAGATCAAAATTCACATAAACTTCGTATAAACATGCAACATATTACAAACAAAACCTAAAATCGAGACAAAAGTCCGACATTACCGACATGCAATCCGATAATCAAAGAACATATACGAAGATTAATATAGTTCACAAGTTAATTAGCTTACCAGACAATAAATTGTAGGATTAGTGACTGATTTCAACGAAGCTTTGAGGTGTGATGGAACCTTACAGGTGTGATGGCTGATTACAACTTCCGGTCGACGCTCTCCGGTCGCTAGAGAGTTTGCATATGAGTGACGATCGATGGAATTTGGGATGAGGGCTTGCAGCAGCTTATTAGGAAGTTATGATCTTTTGAATTGGGGGAAGCTTTTTGAATTGAAGGGTAAAATAGGAAGGAGGTTTGGATTGCTTTGTCAAATAAAATCTATACTATATAATAAAGAATAACACTCCGCCACTTGTCGTTTTCTGGTTAAACCACATGTCACATGTCATTAAATGATCGGACAAATTGCAATTGATGTCACTTGTCATGATTATATTAATCCTTAATATTTTAAAAATAAATTAAATTTAATATTTAATAAATGTAATCAAGTCAAACTTCCTAATTTAAAACAATGGTATTTATTTTTTTTAAATACTAATTAAAATCTAATCATATCCAACTTTCCATTTTTTATTAATAATTTGAAATTCAAAAAATTTTCAAATTAAATTATCAAGAAACTCAATACACAAATTATAAATTTTAATTAAAAAAGAAAGAATAATGATGATAATTATATTTTATGAATGATTTCAAATTTTTATGATATTTAAATCTATCATCATTTTGTAATTAATATTTATTTTTAATTAACTTCATTCTACAAATTAAAAAAAAAAAAAGGTTATCACAAAAAATCATTTTACAATTTTTATTTCTTAATTGCTAATTTGTATTCTTTAATATAATTTTATAATTCAGCCCGTGTAATACACGGGGTCAATAAGCTAGTCTTCATGTATAATAATTGATTTCAAAAAATGCCACATGGCATCCTCTTGTTAATCCAAAAATAAATCTTTATTTTTAAATTTAAATATATACTCACAATTAATGTTATTAATAATATACATTATTTACATAAATACACTAATTAATACTACAAATTAATAACATAATAATAAATAGCATCTATGTTTAATGTAATACACACACATATTAAGAACATTTTTTTATAAATTTTTATTTTTAAAATTTTCTAATAGTAAAAAGGTATAACTAATATTATTATTTTAATTAGGTAAATTTACGAGGGCATAATTAAAAAATACATATTTTTTATTCACGAACTCGTGTAATACACGTGACTATAACCTAGTGTTTATAATATTTTTATAATATTATACCTACAAATCTTATTTTGATGAACAGTGACAGTTATTATGAAGGGGATGATTGTGTTTTTTTTTTTTTTAAGAACGTTTGATTTTGCTTATTATGTATATGGGGTAGGGTGATTAAATTACTACATTAACAAAATATGACCGCCAACCCAATTGTAACTTGCGCACACTTTAATTTGGATATCCTTGTGGCTTGTGTCATTCTTATTTCTTCACCCACTTTTTTTTTATTTGCTTTTTTTTTTTTGGTCCCCGCAAAGGAATGATGTAAGTTACGGTTTTTTGGGTTTGTTTTTATTAATGTTGTTTTTATATGTATGGATTTGCATCTCTATTAGGGTATGTATGGGTAGGTTTTTCGGTTTTTCTACTTTAAGCCTAAAATTTTTAAACTTATACAAAATAACCAAAATATTGTATTTCTATAAAAATATTTTAACCACAACATTGCTTAACATTTAAAGTTATATATAAAAATCTTTAAATTTAGTTGTGATTTTTATATTTTTGGTATTATGTCTTTAATTAATTTGAAACTCTCATCCATGTATATAGCTTTTGTAAACCAAGAAAAATAAATATATATGATTTATAAATTATTTAATTTTTGAAAGATAGTACACACACATACATACATGCATACACGTATATTCGGTTTTTTCAATTTTTATTTAAATATAACCAAACCCATCAAACTTTCAGTTTTTTAAAAAAATTATACCAAATCAATAAGCTTAAATTTGAGTTAAGTTATTTCGGTTTGAATTTTTCGGTTTTGGGTCGTTTTTTTTCAATTTCATGCACACCCATAGTCCATAGTCTCTATGTAAGTTTTTAAATAATTAATCCCCCTTCGACTCGAAACAAATGAATGGCTAGCTTTACATAATATCTATGAATTTGCTTATTTTTAGTTTAATTATATACATAATATTAGTTATTATTATATTACTTATTATGTAAGTATATAGTTAATATATAAAATTATAAGTTATATATATAAAATTCTCATTTAAACACACAAGCCTAGCGTAACTTGATATGTGAAGAACATTAAATAATGTATATCTTTTACTAATAAAAGAATAACTAGCATATACACTTGTCATCTCCTAATAAACTTCAAAAAAAATTCTCGCATATCTCTCTTATTAAATACTAATTATCTTTTATATTAACTTAATAATAAATCATTTTGAATAATTAAATTATACAATTAAATATAAAACAAATACATCTTTTTATCATAAAAAGTAAATAAAACTTAATAAATTATAAGAAAATTTTAATTATATAATATCTTAAAATATAATTTTATAATTCTTAATCCTTAGTTGTAATATTTTATTTTTAAACATTCAATTATTATTATTTTATAAACAATTAATAATATCAAACATACAAATTTATAAAAAATTATTGCTTACAACATTTAGATTACTAAACCCATGTAATACATGGGTTTATAACCTAGTATATATATATATAGGGGAGGGATATTTTAAGAAGGCTAAAAACCATGAGAAGTGTGAGAAACAACAAGGAAGTGACATGTGTACATTAGGTTAAAGGGTATATATGTCAAAATAAAAAAGGAGGTTGCACATGCAAGTCACATGTAACTTTATCCATTTTTTTAAACGTTCGTAACTATTTTACACGTTAACATTTTTTTAAAAAAATACACCATAAAATCAAGCGTTTTTTACCTTTTTAACGAGTATAATATTGCTATATTAAAAAAATTAACAAAACTAGATGTTCATAAACTTGCGTTTTTATGATGTTTTTGAACATTACTAGCATAACATAAAACACCACAGGGCATTTTATGGTGTTTTTGAATGCAAAAAACACCATAAACACTTAAGTTTAAACATGGTGTTTTTTAAGTTTCGTTTAATGGTATTATCGAATAAAATATATTGAAAAACACCATAAAGCACATTTATGCTTGATTTTATGTTGTTTTTGCTTTATAGTGTTTTTGCAGGATGAAACTAAATGTTTTATGGTGTTTTTGAGCACTAAACAAAATAATAACGCTTAATTTTGCACTTGGTGTTTTTAAACTACATAATTTTACATAGGGGCATAATTTTTAAAAACACAACATGTATTTTAAAGATAAAACACCATAAAACATTGTTATTCGAAGAAAATTGTGAACTTAAGAAAAAACATATAGAAAAACACCATAAAGCATCATTTTTCTTTTTGTTTATTCATTAAAAAACACTATAAAACAAGTAATTTTATGAACATCAAAAAAACCATAAAATGTTTAGTTTTCATGCACCTACGATAAAACACCAAAGTTCGCAAAACACTACGTTGATTTATGTCACACCCCCACCTCTCCTCACCTGAGATGATGTCATGCGTTACCGTGAGAAGGTTGCGGAAGCATAATGGTGATGTCTTAGAGATGAGGTGTGACTTACTTGAACCGATATCACAGCACACAGATTCACTTGAAATAATATATTACAAGGGTTTCGTGGTAACATTACAGTGCAGCTTAATTTATTACACAGTCTAATATCCCATAAGTACAAAAGTGTGATGTGCATCCTCACCGTGTCGTCACTGTTGCCCTGCAAAAATGTTGAGTTTAAAACGTCAGCACAAAGCTGGTGAGTTCGACAGTTCAGTTAGAAAAATATGATATGATAAGTATGTTCACAAAAAGTTCAGTTCTGGATAACCATGGGACCCGTATCTAGTTCCTTTCGGACGTTCTTGTTCTTGTTCTATAAAGACACTACCCGTCGGTAAGTATCTTGATGCCTCATGATCTTAATGTCTATCACAAACATTAAGAAGTTGTTATGGAAACAGGTACCAAACATTCACACCAGGGGAGATGCAATCCTCCCAGCAAATGGGTTGTCAGCCAATAGTACTATCAATGATTCCTGTTCGGCCCCACATGGGTTCACTAGATACAGTTCACGAGATGAGGACTTTTGATACTGTGATAGAGTTACTAACGACAAAATCCCATGAAATCACACAAAAGTCACATGAAATCACACAGATATCAGTGATGCATATCATATGTTCAGAAAACAGTTTGCAGAGTTACCCCGATGTTTATAAAACAATAAAGAGAAAAGGGGTTGTACGAAACTCACCTGATAACTCACAAATAGCAGAAAGTCACACAACTGCTAGTAATAGAGTGATTCTGCATTTATTTATGTTTAATGAGTTATTTATGTTTTAACTTACTGATTAAATCTTTCTGAACGTCCAATGTCAAAGACATTGCTTTGATAGTCATCAAACCGATATTAGATTTTTAAGTATTTATTTTATGTAATATCATACGATGTATGATAATGTAGGAACCTATACTGATTCAGGTTCCTAATACTAGGCTGATGACACACTTGATTAATCAGGATAATCTCAGATTAACCAAGTAGTTAATGTTGTTGATTATGATGATGAAACAACTCCTAGATAGATTAATGGTTTAGGGATGATTAATCATTGTTATTGATTAACCCACTATCATGAAATATCACAATGTGACATTGGAATAGGTTTAATAACCATGTTTAACATACTAATCTGACTGTTATCATAAACATCAGATAGTCGTTCCAATGAGTATGTTAATGTTTGTGATTAGTTTGAAACACTTGGATTTAACCTTTGCATTTCAAAGATTAATCAAACTAATCATTTATATTGTCACGATCAAATGGTTTAAACCATTTTAATCATTGTTATGATTTCATGAAAATCGGGCATTACAACGGCTCAAAACAAGGATTTACCCGTTAATAGTTCGAGTTTGTCATTTATAATCAATCCTAGCCATCATCTAGGCAATAATCAACAACCCTAACTATATCATTACGTTCAAAATCAAGATTTAATCATTCATAATCAAACTAGAAGGTTAAAATGAACTGTTACCTATTCTGAAGGAGTTCTGCGGGTAAAACAACGATCGAGGCTTGAAAACACGATCCTTGGTGAGATCTATGACTTTTAATGGCTTCAAGATGGAGTTTGGAGGCTTAAAATTGAGTTTTGGACGTCTGGAGTCGTTGGATGACGATATAGATGAAAAAAATGAGTTTCTGGACGAAAATCTGATCTTATCCTCGTCCACCGCCTCAAATTACTCCCGGGCGCATCGCCCCAGTCCCGACGCAGATATGGGGCGTACCGCGCGGATGGGGAAATCCAGATATTTGATCTTATCTTCTTTTTGCGATTCCGGGAGCATACGAACTCCGTTTTGCGCACGGTTTTCGCCTACGTTCACGATTTTTCGAGCTCTTTCCAATGGTTATAATCTCAAGACCTAAAGAGCTCAAAATATTTGACCTCTTATCTATTGCTATATTCGATTCGGTGTATTTTGAAATCGGAGCCTCGTGTCGCGATTTCACTTACACTCATTCTCTTCATTTTCAAATTATGATTATAACCTGAGAATTTTGAGTTGTCAACTCAACGTGGATTTTAAGCATGATCAACTGTGCTCAATTCATTGCTGACGGAATTCTTCGTACGCAATTATCACAGTCTCCTCCGGTTAGAAAAATTTAGTCCCGAAATTTAGTGAAGACTTACTTGATAACAATTGATCATAAGAATAGGTGTGGGTTTGTTACTTTCATTCAACATTCACGTTCCCACGTATACTCAGGTCCACGTTGTGAATTACATCGAATTTTAACAATAGGTATGCGACTCCGTTTCAGTACTTTCACTTCTCCCAAACCATCAGCTTTGGTTTCAAGTTGCTGGTCTAATCCTCTTAATTCCTCAGCCGGATAGTTCGTTATTTGTAGAGTTTGTTGCTGAGCTTCTTTGATTTGAGGAATTAGACTGATTTGAATAGTCATACCTAACGCTTTCACTCGTAAAGGTTTGACTCGTTCCTTGCGACTTTAGGCATCGGCTACGACATTCGCTTTACCCGGATGATAACAAATTTCAGAGTCATAGTCGCTCCAGAGTTCTACCCACCGCCTTTGTCGCATGTTCAACATTTTCTGATCTAGAATATGCTGAAGACTTTTGTGATCAGTGTATATGATACACTTTGTTCCGTATAGATAATGTCTCCAAATCTTGAGTGCAAACACCACTCCACCAAGTTCTAGATCATGAGTGGTATTGTTCTTCTCGTGTACTTTCAAATGTCGAGAAGCGTAAGCAATCACTTTATCATTTTGCATTAAAACACACCCAAGACCTTGACTAGAAACATCACAGTACACTGTGAAATTATATGTACCTTCCGATAAGGTCAAAATAGGTGCGTTGCAGAGTTTATGTTTCAACAGTTGGAATGCCTCCTCCTGTTGAGAACCCCATATAAACGGTTGGTTTTTCTGCGTCAAAGTGGTTAGTGGCCAGGTTATCTTTGAAAAGTTCTTTATAAATTGGCAATAATACCATGCCAACCCTAAGAACTGACGTATTTCAATTGGGGTTCATGGTGTTTCCCATTGTTTTACAGCCTTGATCTTATCGGGACTCACTTGAATACCGTTCTCGTTTACTACGTGCCCAGGAAATTGAACTTCCCGTAACAAAAACTCACACTTGGAGAACTTGGCATATAGTTTTTCACGTGCCAAAATTTCTAAGATCAGTTTCAATGTTCTTGTTGGCTTCGAGAATAAATAAGAATATCATTAATAAACACAATCACAACCTTATCCAAATAAGGCCTACATAATCAATTTATAAGATCCATGAAAATTGCAAGTGCGTTTGTTAAGCCAAACGACATTACCAAAAATTCGTAATGTCTGTATCGAGTTCTAATTGCAGTTTTAGGAACATCATCATCATGCACTCGTAACTGATGATATCCGGATCTTAAATTAACTTTTGAAAAGTAGGTAGCTCCTTAAAGTTGATCAAACAAATCATTTATACGTGATAATGGTTAACGGTTTTTGATTGTCAGTTTATTGAGCTTCCTGTAGTCAATACGCATCCTGAATGAACCATCCTTCTTTTTCACAAAAAGGACTGGTGCTCCCCAGGGTGAAAAACTAGGTCTTAATAAAACACTTGTCTAACAGTTCTTGTAGTTGACCTGAAAGCTCTTGCATCTCTGAGAGTGCTAATCGATAAGGAGCTTTAGCTACAGGTGCTGCACCTGGAATCAAGTCAATACAAAATTCAACTTTTCTCACTGGGTTAATCCTGATATGTCGTCAGGAAAAACATCAGGAAAATCCTTGACTACTGGAATATCTTCGATACATTTTTGTAAAGAACTGTTCTCAATCACATGTGCTACAAAGGCCAGACACCCTTTTTGTAAACATTTCTAAGTTTGCATAAAAAAAATGATACCAAGTTTTCTACCGGCTCGTTCTCCTTGAACTATCAGTGTACTACCATCAGGTAATAGAATACGGATCACCTTGTTTTGACATATTACTTCAACTTGATTATCAGAAAGACAGTCCATACTGACCACGACATCAAAGCTCCCAAGCTTAATAGGAAGTAAATTGATATGAAAAAGGTGATCATTCAAATTCAAGGAACACCCTTGAATGACACTGTTAGTTTTGATTAACTTGCCATTAGCAAGTTCAATGACATAGGGAGTTTCTAGTTCTACCAAATGCAATGAAAGTAATGATGCAAATTCAGGAGAGATAAAACTCTTATCTGCCCCTGTATCAAATAGAGCTGATGCATAAAATTTATTGAGAAGAAACATACCAGTGACAATGTTCGCATCATGCCTCGCCTCGGTTGTACCAATCTGAAAAGCTCTCCCCCTAGCTTCATTTCCCGGATTGGTGTTGTCATTGTTCGGACAATTTCTCATAAAATTTTCAGGACTTCCACACTTATAACATGACCGGTTTGTTTGAGTGGTTTGTCGAGGTGCTTGATTTGATGGTTGAGCAGGAAAGTTACAGTATTTGGCATAGTGTCCTACTTGATTACAATTTCGGCAAACAGGACACGGTCCTGTGTGATGGTATGGACACATGTTGCATTTGGGTGCCTGTCCACTGTAAACTTTCCTTTTAGACACAATTGCACCATAGTTCTTCACTACTGGGTTGCTCTGACTAGTCTCAGCCGGAGCCGTTTTTTTGTTCTTGCCAAACCACTTTCGTTTAGTGCCTCTCACAACACTAGAAGTATCATCATCACTACGGCCCGCAGCCATCTGAGTTTTTGTGGACAATGTACCACTCCTTACCGCCTCATCGGTAAGCTTAGTGGTCAACAGAATTGTACGTTTAAGAGTAGTGGGTTCAGCTGCCGTTACCATTCCCCGAATCTGAGGAACCAGACCCTTAATGTACCTCTCGTTCAAAGCTGCTTCCGTAGGAAACATATCGGGAAGTAAGCAAGTAAGTTCGTGAAAACGATGGGTATAAGCTAAACAGTCAGCACCGATCATAGAATGATTCCAGAATTCCTCCTGGAGCTTTTCAATTTCAGTGAGTGGGCAGTACTCTGATCTAATCAGAGTTTTAAATTCACTCCAGCCCATCGAGTCAACTGTAGCTGAGCCCAACGTTTTTTTCCTGGGTATTCCACCAGGTTAGCGCTGACTCTTTCAGAGAACAAGCAGCATAAGACACCTGATGCTCTGCCACACACTGGCTGATCTTGAGTTTCGTTTCCATTTCCTCAATCCACCTTAACAGTCCAGCCGCTCCTTCTTTACCCGTGAAAGTAGCAAAGTACTTGTATGTACATCCTTGCTGAGGTGGATCAGGAGCAGTTGTTTTTGTTGTTGTTCCAGTGATATTATGAGTTCCTACGTTACCACCAGTAGCATTATGTTCAGTAGGGTTGTGGTCCCCACCAGAACCCACAGTGATATGAGGTTGGTGTTGTATCAAGACACCACTAGCAGATAGCTGTTCCCGCACAATTCGTGCTATCATTGCTTCGTTCGATTCAAATCCACTTGCACCAGCAGGTGGAGCAGTGTTCACTCCAGGGTTCAAGGGTGGAACGGTACTGGTTTCCAGATTAACCGGTGGAACTTGATTCGGTTCAGGGTTAGTAACGTTCTTGGCGGCTTTCTTAGCTGATCGACCTCGTTTAGGAGCCATTATTCTGCTCACATGCAGACTAACTCAGGTCAGTTCAAGAACGTTAAAAATATAACCCTTGTTCAATCACATTAGTTCAACCATAATCAGTCATACTGAAAATTTTATGTTGAAACGTGATTATAAGAAAATATAGTATAACTACATTCACATAGTTCAGACATGTTCTAGTACATAGAAATCACCCAAATGTTCGTAGTTATACACAGTCCTGTTATTTCAAAAACATGTTAGAGTATACCCAGCTCATCACATTGTAACACATGTTTTTAGAGGTATGTTCATACAGGACTAGGATATGTTCTCGCACATGTTCTCTGATATGTTCTCAGACAGAATTTTGATACATCGTCACACAGACAACTGAAATGTTGCCACAAGGGACTTTGATATGATGCCACACATGACTTTGAAATGTTGCCACACAGGACTTTGAAATGTTGTCACATAGACAATTGAAATGTTGCCACAAGGGACTTTGATATGTTGCCACACAGGACTTTGATATGTTGCCACACAGGACTTTGATATGTTGTCACACAGACAGTTGATATGGTGCCACACGGGACTTTGAAATGTTGCCACACAGGACTTTGAAATGTTGTCACACAGGACTTTGAAATGTTGTCACACAGACAATTGAAATGTTGCCACACAAGACTTTGAAATTGTACCACACAGGATTTTGATATAGTACCACACAGGATTTTAAAACGTTACCACACAGGATTTTGATATAGTACCACACAGGATTTTGAAACGTTACCACACAGGATTTTGAAATGTTGTCACACAGACAATTGAAATGTTGCCACACAGGACTTTGATACGAGTTATACAAACCGTATATGTAGTACCCCACGAGGTAGTTTACGTGAACATACCATACAGGGTATTTTACGAAAGTATACCACTCCAGGTATTTTACGAAATAGCACCAAGCTATTTTACGAGATAGCACACAAGCTATTTTACGATGACAGAATACCTCACCAGGTATTTTATGATGACAGAATACCTCACTAGATATTTCATAATGACAGAATACCTCACTAGGTATTTTACGATGTCAGAATACCTCACTAGGTATTTCACGAGAACAGAATACCTAACTAGGTATTTCACAATGTCAGAATACCTCACTAGGTATTTTACGAAGACATACAGTTATTAGATAAGTTCTCCCAGAAATGTTCTTATAGTTCTGGGTATAGTTCACTCATAAGTTATTCAGAGATATACCTCATTAGGTATTCAGGGATAAGAAGTGAGATCTCTATATACTCCATAATCTGCCTCATCCTATCCTCTATAATTCTTGTATAAATCTGGACTCTCTGAGGTGATGGCCTTCTAGCCAGTTTTCCCGCATAGGTATCTTTATCAGATATCTGTGGATGTGGTGGCGTGTGTAAAATCTGAGGTACCACCAAGGATGCTGCAGAAGATGCTTCTGACGGATCTGAGTCAGAACTTGAGCTGAGACTCGGCGTATCATCCAGAGTCACATATGGAATCTGTCTATATATGTAGCGTTCATGTGGTTTTAATTGATATATAGACAAATTTACAGATCAATATCATGAAGTGAAAATTGAATAATAGTATTCAACATAAACATGATATGACATTTCTTCCAATCTCAAAGCAACTGTTCATCCTTACCGTTAATATTGTTCTGCTTGCATTGAACTTCACAAGAATGCACACGTGTTGCGAATTTCAGTTATGTTGGCCACTCATAACTGGAATCCGTACCACCTGATTATCCTAGCTCAATTCAAAACAAGTTCTGTTCGTTTGTTATGTTCGGTGCTCTCTGTGTCACTATTTGAGCCTATGGTTATAGTCTAGGTCGCTAAGTCAACCTAATTCTCTATAACCTGTGGCTCTGATACCACCCTGTCACACCCCCACCTCTCCTCACCTGAGATGATGTCATACGTTACCGTGAGAAGGTTGCGGAAGCATAATGGTGATGTCTTAGAGATGAGGTGTGACTTACTTGAACCGATATCACAGCACACAGATTCACTTGAAATAATATATTACAAGGGTTTCGTGGTAACATTACAGTGCAGCTTAATTTATTACACAGTCTAATATCCCATAAGTACAAAAGTGTGATGTGCATCCTCACCGTGTCGTCACTGTTGCCCTGCAAAAATGTTGAGTTTAAAACGTCAGCACAAAGCTGGTGAGTTCGACAGTTCAGTTAGAACAATATGATATGATAAGTATGTTCACAAAAAGTTCAGTTCTGGATAACCATGGGACCCGTATCTAGTTCCTTTCGGACGTTCTTGTTCTTGTTCTATAAAGACACTACCCGTCGGTAAGTATCTTGATGCCTCATGATCTTAATGTCTATCACAAACATTAAGAAGTTGTTATGGAAACAGGTACCAAACATTCACACCAGGGGAGATGCAATCCTCCCAGCAAATGGGTTGTCAGCCAATAGTACTATCAATGATTCCTGTTCGGCCCCACATGGGTTCACTAGATACAGTTCACGAGATGAGGACTTTTGATACTGTGATAGAGTTACTAACGACAAAATCCCATGAAATCACACAAAAGTCACATGAAATCACACAGATATCAGTGATGCATATCATATGTTCAGAAAACAGTTTGCAGAGTTACCCCGATGTTTATAAAACAATAAAGAGAAAAGGGGTTGTACGAAACTCACCTGATAACTCACAAATAGCAGAAAGTCACACAACTGCTAGTAATAGAGTGATTCTGCATTTATTTATGTTTAATGAGTTATTTATGTTTTAACTTACTGATTAAATCTTTCTGAACGTCCAATGTCAAAGACATTGCTTTGATAGTCATCAAACCGATATTAGATTTTTAAGTATTTATTTTATGTAATATCATACGATGTATGATAATGTAGGAACCTATACTGATTCAGGTTCCTAATACTAGGCTGATGACACACTTGATTAATCAGGATAATCTCAGATTAACCAAGTAGTTAATGTTGTTGATTATGATGATGAAACAACTCCTAGATAGATTAATGGTTTAGGGATGATTAATCATTGTTATTGATTAACCCACTATCATGAAATATCACAATGTGACATTGGAATAGGTTTAATAACCATGTTTAACATACTAATCTGACTGTTATCATAAACATCAGATAGTCGTTCCAATGAGTATGTTAATGTTTGTGATTAGTTTGAAACACTTGGATTTAACCTTTGCATTTCAAAGATTAATCAAACTAATCATTTATATTGTCACGATCAAATGGTTTAAACCATTTTAATCATTGTTATGATTTCATGAAAATCGGGCATTACAACGGCTCAAAACAAGGATTTACCCGTTAATAGTTCGAGTTTGTCATTTATAATCAATCCTAGCCATCATCTAGGCAATAATCAACAACCCTAACTATATCATTACGTTCAAAATCAAGATTTAATCATTCATAATCAAACTAGAAGGTTAAAATGAACTGTTACCTATTCTGAAGGAGTTCTGCGGGTAAAACAACGATCGAGGCTTGAAAACACGATCCTTGGTGAGATCTATGACTTTTAATGGCTTCAAGATGGAGTTTGGAGGCTTAAAATTGAGTTTTGGACGTCTGGAGTCGTTGGATGACGATATAGATGAAAAAAATGAGTTTCTGGACGAAAATCTGATCTTATCCTCGTCCACCGCCTCAAATTACTCCCGGGCGCATCGCCCCAGTCCCGACGCAGATATGGGGCGTACCGCGCGGATGGGGAAATCCAGATATTTGATCTTATCTTCTTTTTGCGATTCCGGGAGCATACGAACTCCGTTTTGCGCACGGTTTTCGCCTACGTTCACGATTTTTCGAGCTCTTTCCAATGGTTATAATCTCAAGACCTAAAGAGCTCAAAATATTTGACCTCTTATCTATTGCTATATTCGATTCGGTGTATTTTGAAATCGGAGCCTCGTGTCGCGATTTCACTTACACTCATTCTCTTCATTTTCAAATTATGATTATAACCTGAGAATTTTGAGTTGTCAACTCAACGTGGATTTTAAGCATGATCAACTGTGCTCAATTCATTGCTGACGGAATTCTTCGTACGCAATTATCACAGTCTCCTCCGGTTAGAAAAATTTAGTCCCGAAATTTAGTGAAGACTTACTTGATAACAATTGATCATAAGAATAGGTGTGGGTTTGTTACTTTCATTCAACATTCACGTTCCCACGTATACTCAGGTCCACGTTGTGAATTACATCGAATTTTAACAATAGGTATGCGACTCCGTTTCAGTACTTTCACTTCTCCCAAACCATCAGCTTTGGTTTCAAGTTGCTGGTCTAATCCTCTTAATTCCTCAGCCGGATAGTTCGTTATTTGTAGAGTTTGTTGCTGAGCTTCTTTGATTTGAGGAATTAGACTGATTTGAATAGTCATACCTAACGCTTTCACTCGTAAAGGTTTGACTCGTTCCTTGCGACTTTAGGCATCGGCTACGACATTCGCTTTACCCGGATGATAACAAATTTCAGAGTCATAGTCGCTCCAGAGTTCTACCCACCGCCTTTGTCGCATGTTCAACATTTTCTGATCTAGAATATGCTGAAGACTTTTGTGATCAGTGTATATGATACACTTTGTTCCGTATAGATAATGTCTCCAAATCTTGAGTGCAAACACCACTCCACCAAGTTCTAGATCATGAGTGGTATTGTTCTTCTCGTGTACTTTCAAATGTCGAGAAGCGTAAGCAATCACTTTATCATTTTGCATTAAAACACACCCAAGACCTTGACTAGAAACATCACAGTACACTGTGAAATTATATGTACCTTCCGATAAGGTCAAAATAGGTGCGTTGCAGAGTTTATGTTTCAACAGTTGGAATGCCTCCTCCTGTTGAGAACCCCATATAAACGGTTGGTTTTTCTGCGTCAAAGTGGTTAGTGGCCAGGTTATCTTTGAAAAGTTCTTTATAAATTGGCAATAATACCATGCCAACCCTAAGAACTGACGTATTTCAATTGGGGTTCATGGTGTTTCCCATTGTTTTACAGCCTTGATCTTATCGGGACTCACTTGAATACCGTTCTCGTTTACTACGTGCCCAGGAAATTGAACTTCCCGTAACAAAAACTCACACTTGGAGAACTTGGCATATAGTTTTTCACGTGCCAAAATTTCTAAGATCAGTTTCAATGTTCTTGTTGGCTTCGAGAATAAATAAGAATATCATTAATAAACACAATCACAACCTTATCCAAATAAGGCCTACATAATCAATTTATAAGATCCATGAAAATTGCAAGTGCGTTTGTTAAGCCAAACGACATTACCAAAAATTCGTAATGTCTGTATCGAGTTCTAATTGCAGTTTTAGGAACATCATCATCATGCACTCGTAACTGATGATATCCGGATCTTAAATTAACTTTTGAAAAGTAGGTAGCTCCTTAAAGTTGATCAAACAAATCATTTATACGTGATAATGGTTAACGGTTTTTGATTGTCAGTTTATTGAGCTTCCTGTAGTCAATACGCATCCTGAATGAACCATCCTTCTTTTTCACAAAAAGGACTGGTGCTCCCCAGGGTGAAAAACTAGGTCTTAATAAAACACTTGTCTAACAGTTCTTGTAGTTGACCTGAAAGCTCTTGCATCTCTGAGAGTGCTAATCGATAAGGAGCTTTAGCTACAGGTGCTGCACCTGGAATCAAGTCAATACAAAATTCAACTTTTCTCACTGGGTTAATCCTGATATGTCGTCAGGAAAAACATCAGGAAAATCCTTGACTACTGGAATATCTTCGATACATTTTTGTAAAGAACTGTTCTCAATCACATGTGCTACAAAGGCCAGACACCCTTTTTGTAAACATTTCTAAGTTTGCATAAAAAAAATGATACCAAGTTTTCTACCGGCTCGTTCTCCTTGAACTATCAGTGTACTACCATCAGGTAATAGAATACGGATCACCTTGTTTTGACATATTACTTCAACTTGATTATCAGAAAGACAGTCCATACTGACCACGACATCAAAGCTCCCAAGCTTAATAGGAAGTAAATTGATATGAAAAAGGTGATCATTCAAATTCAAGGAACACCCTTGAATGACACTGTTAGTTTTGATTAACTTGCCATTAGCAAGTTCAATGACATAGGGAGTTTCTAGTTCTACCAAATGCAATGAAAGTAATGATGCAAATTCAGGAGAGATAAAACTCTTATCTGCCCCTGTATCAAATAGAGCTGATGCATAAAATTTATTGAGAAGAAACATACCAGTGACAATGTTCGCATCATGCCTCGCCTCGGTTGTACCAATCTGAAAAGCTCTCCCCCTAGCTTCATTTCCCGGATTGGTGTTGTCATTGTTCGGACAATTTCTCATAAAATTTTCAGGACTTCCACACTTATAACATGACCGGTTTGTTTGAGTGGTTTGTCGAGGTGCTTGATTTGATGGTTGAGCAGGAAAGTTACAGTATTTGGCATAGTGTCCTACTTGATTACAATTTCGGCAAACAGGACACGGTCCTGTGTGATGGTATGGACACATGTTGCATTTGGGTGCCTGTCCACTGTAAACTTTCCTTTTAGACACAATTGCACCATAGTTCTTCACTACTGGGTTGCTCTGACTAGTCTCAGCCGGAGCCGTTTTTTTGTTCTTGCCAAACCACTTTCGTTTAGTGCCTCTCACAACACTAGAAGTATCATCATCACTACGGCCCGCAGCCATCTGAGTTTTTGTGGACAATGTACCACTCCTTACCGCCTCATCGGTAAGCTTAGTGGTCAACAGAATTGTACGTTTAAGAGTAGTGGGTTCAGCTGCCGTTACCATTCCCCGAATCTGAGGAACCAGACCCTTAATGTACCTCTCGTTCAAAGCTGCTTCCGTAGGAAACATATCGGGAAGTAAGCAAGTAAGTTCGTGAAAACGATGGGTATAAGCTAAACAGTCAGCACCGATCATAGAATGATTCCAGAATTCCTCCTGGAGCTTTTCAATTTCAGTGAGTGGGCAGTACTCTGATCTAATCAGAGTTTTAAATTCACTCCAGCCCATCGAGTCAACTGTAGCTGAGCCCAACGTTTTTTTCCTGGGTATTCCACCAGGTTAGCGCTGACTCTTTCAGAGAACAAGCAGCATAAGACACCTGATGCTCTGCCACACACTGGCTGATCTTGAGTTTCGTTTCCATTTCCTCAATCCACCTTAACAGTCCAGCCGCTCCTTCTTTACCCGTGAAAGTAGCAAAGTACTTGTATGTACATCCTTGCTGAGGTGGATCAGGAGCAGTTGTTTTTGTTGTTGTTCCAGTGATATTATGAGTTCCTACGTTACCACCAGTAGCATTATGTTCAGTAGGGTTGTGGTCCCCACCAGAACCCACAGTGATATGAGGTTGGTGTTGTATCAAGACACCACTAGCAGATAGCTGTTCCCGCACAATTCGTGCTATCATTGCTTCGTTCGATTCAAATCCACTTGCACCAGCAGGTGGAGCAGTGTTCACTCCAGGGTTCAAGGGTGGAACGGTACTGGTTTCCAGATTAACCGGTGGAACTTGATTCGGTTCAGGGTTAGTAACGTTCTTGGCGGCTTTCTTAGCTGATCGACCTCGTTTAGGAGCCATTATTCTGCTCACATGCAGACTAACTCAGGTCAGTTCAAGAACGTTAAAAATATAACCCTTGTTCAATCACATTAGTTCAACCATAATCAGTCATACTGAAAATTTTATGTTGAAACGTGATTATAAGAAAATATAGTATAACTACATTCACATAGTTCAGACATGTTCTAGTACATAGAAATCACCCAAATGTTCGTAGTTATACACAGTCCTGTTATTTCAAAAACATGTTAGAGTATACCCAGCTCATCACATTGTAACACATGTTTTTAGAGGTATGTTCATACAGGACTAGGATATGTTCTCGCACATGTTCTCTGATATGTTCTCAGACAGAATTTTGATACATCGTCACACAGACAACTGAAATGTTGCCACAAGGGACTTTGATATGATGCCACACATGACTTTGAAATGTTGCCACACAGGACTTTGAAATGTTGTCACATAGATAATTGAAATGTTGCCACAAGGGACTTTGATATGTTGCCACACAGGACTTTGATATGTTGCCACACAGGACTTTGATATGTTGTCACACAGACAGTTGATATGGTGCCACACGGGACTTTGAAATGTTGCCACACAGGACTTTGAAATGTTGTCACACAGGACTTTGAAATGTTGTCACACAGACAATTGAAATGTTGCCACACAAGACTTTGAAATTGTACCACACAGGATTTTGATATAGTACCACACAGGATTTTAAAACGTTACCACACAGGATTTTGATATAGTACCACACAGGATTTTGAAACGTTACCACACAGGATTTTGAAATGTTGTCACACAGACAATTGAAATGTTGCCACACAGGACTTTGATACGAGTTATACAAACCGTATATGTAGTACCCCACGAGGTAGTTTACGTGAACATACCATACAGGGTATTTTACGAAAGTATACCACTCCAGGTATTTTACGAGATAGCACACAAGCTATTTTACGATGACAGAATACCTCACCAGGTATTTTATGATGACAGAATACCTCACTAGATATTTCATAATGACAGAATACCTCACTAGGTATTTTACGATGTCAGAATACCTCACTAGGTATTTCACGAGAACAGAATACCTAACTAGGTATTTCACAATGTCAGAATACCTCACTAGGTATTTTACGAAGACATACAGTTATTAGATAAGTTCTCCCAGAAATGTTCTTATAGTTCTGGGTATAGTTCACTCATAAGTTATTCAGAGATATACCTCATTAGGTATTCAGGGATAAGAAGTGAGATCTCTATATACTCCATAATCTGCCTCATCCTATCCTCTATAATTCTTGTATAAATCTGGACTCTCTGAGGTGATGGCCTTCTAGCCAGTTTTCCCGCATAGGTATCTTTATCAGATATCTGTGGATGTGGTGGCGTGTGTAAAATCTGAGGTACCACCAAGGATGCTGCAGAAGATGCTTCTGACGGATCTGAGTCAGAACTTGAGCTGAGACTCGGCGTATCATCCAGAGTCACATATGGAATCTGTCTATATATGTAGCGTTCATGTGGTTTTAATTGATATATAGACAAATTTACAGATCAATATCATGAAGTGAAAATTGAATAATAGTATTCAACATAAACATGATATGACATTTCTTCCAATCTCAAAGCAACTGTTCATCCTTACCGTTAATATTGTTCTGCTTGCATTGAACTTCACAAGAATGCACACGTGTTGCGAATTTCAGTTATGTTGGCCACTCATAACTGGAATCCGTACCACCTGATTATCCTAGCTCAATTCAAAACAAGTTCTGTTCGTTTGTTATGTTCGGTGCTCTCTGTGTCACTATTTGAGCCTATGGTTATAGTCTAGGTCTCTAAGTCAACCTAATTCTCTATAACCTGTGGCTCTGATACCACCCTGTCACACCCCCACCTCTCCTCACCTGAGATGATGTCATACGTTACCGTGAGAAGGTTGCGGAAGCATAATGGTGATGTCTTAGAGATGAGGTGTGACTTACTTGAACCGATATCACAGCACACAGATTCACTTGAAATAATATATTACAAGGGTTTCGTGGTAACATTACAGTGCAGCTTAATTTATTACACAGTCTAATATCCCATAAGTACAAAAGTGTGATGTGCATCCTCACCGTGTCGTCACTGTTGCCCTGCAAAAATGTTGAGTTTAAAACGTCAGCACAAAGCTGGTGAGTTCGACAGTTCAGTTAGAACAATATGATATGATAAGTATGTTCACAAAAAGTTCAGTTCTGGATAACCATGGGACCCGTATCTAGTTCCTTTCGGACGTTCTTGTTCTTGTTCTATAAAGACACTACCCGTCGGTAAGTATCTTGATGCCTCATGATCTTAATGTCTATCACAAACATTAAGAAGTTGTTATGGAAACAGGTACCAAACATTCACACCAGGGGAGATGCAATCCTCCCAGCAAATGGGTTGTCAGCCAATAGTACTATCAATGATTCCTGTTCGGCCCCACATGGGTTCACTAGATACAGTTCACGAGATGAGGACTTTTGATACTGTGATAGAGTTACTAACGACAAAATCCCATGAAATCACACAAAAGTCACATGAAATCACACAGATATCAGTGATGCATATCATATGTTCAGAAAACAGTTTGCAGAGTTACCCCGATGTTTATAAAACAATAAAGAGAAAAGGGGTTGTACGAAACTCACCTGATAACTCACAAATAGCAGAAAGTCACACAACTGCTAGTAATAGAGTGATTCTGCATTTATTTATGTTTAATGAGTTATTTATGTTTTAACTTACTGATTAAATCTTTCTGAACGTCCAATGTCAAAGACATTGCTTTGATAGTCATCAAACCGATATTAGATTTTTAAGTATTTATTTTATGTAATATCATACGATGTATGATAATGTAGGAACCTATACTGATTCAGGTTCCTAATACTAGGCTGATGACACACTTGATTAATCAGGATAATCTCAGATTAACCAAGTAGTTAATGTTGTTGATTATGATGATGAAACAACTCCTAGATAGATTAATGGTTTAGGGATGATTAATCATTGTTATTGATTAACCCACTATCATGAAATATCACAATGTGACATTGGAATAGGTTTAATAACCATGTTTAACATACTAATCTGACTGTTATCATAAACATCAGATAGTCGTTCCAATGAGTATGTTAATGTTTGTGATTAGTTTGAAACACTTGGATTTAACCTTTGCATTTCAAAGATTAATCAAACTAATCATTTATATTGTCACGATCAAATGGTTTAAACCATTTTAATCATTGTTATGATTTCATGAAAATCGGGCATTACAACGGCTCAAAACAAGGATTTACCCGTTAATAGTTCGAGTTTGTCATTTATAATCAATCCTAGCCATCATCTAGGCAATAATCAACAACCCTAACTATATCATTACGTTCAAAATCAAGATTTAATCATTCATAATCAAACTAGAAGGTTAAAATGAACCGTTACCTATTCTGAAGGAGTTCTGCGAGTAAAAAAACGATCGGGGCTTGAAAACACGATCCTTGGTGAGATCTATGACTTTTAATGGCTTCAAGATGGAGTTTGGAGGCTTAAAATTGAGTTTTGGACGTCTGGAGTCGTTGGATGACGATATAGATGAAAAAAATGAGTTTCTGGACGAAAATCTGATCTTATCCTCGTCCACCGCCTCAAATTACTCCCGGGCGCATCGCCCCAGTCCCGACGCAGATCTGGGGCGTACTGCTCGGATGGGGAAATCCAGATATTTGATCTTATCTTCTTTTTGCGATTCCGGGAGCATACGAACTCCGTTTTGCGCACGGTTTTCGCCTACGTTCACGATTTTTCGAGCTCTTTCCAATGGTTATAATCTCAAGACCTAAAGAGCTCAAAATATTTGACCTCTTATCTATTGCTATATTCGATTCGGTGTATTTTGAAATCGGAGCCTCGTGTCGCGATTTCACTTACACTCATTCTCTTCATTTTCAAATTATGATTATAACCTGAGAATTTTGAGTTGTCAACTCAACGTGGATTTTAAGCATGATCAACTGTGCTCAATTCATTGCTGACGGAATTCTTCGTACGCAATTTTCACAATTTACAAAATAAAACGAATGTATGTATTCAACAACATGTACATTTGCCGAATGAAAACACCATGTGTATTTCCAAGATAAAAACACCATAAAATATTGTTATCTGAGAAAAATTTAGAAGTGGCGTAAAATAAACACCATAAAACATTTGTTAACATTTTTGTTTATTTAGTGAAAAACATCAAAGTGTTTTATGAGCATTCAAAAAAACACCATAAATGCTAAGTTTCATTAACCTACGAAAAAACACCATAAAAAACCAGTTTTTTAAAACATATCAAAAACACCATAAAATGTCCTTTGGTGTTTTATGTTCTGCTAGTAGTGTTTCAAAAACGCCATAAAAATGCAAGTTTTATGAACATCTAGTTTTGTTAATATAATATTATACACGTTATAAAGATAAAGAAATGCTCGTTTTTATGGTGTATTTTTTAAAAAAATAATAACGTATAAAAAAGTTATGAACGTTTAAAAAAGATGGAGGAAAATGCATGTGACTTGCATGTGCAGATTTTTTGCTAGATTTTCACATTCTACCCCTACTGATGGTTTTAACTTATAATTAATTACGAAAATACCAACAGATTAATCTCAACCACAAAACAAATTGATCTAATGGTTGAGATCCCTTCTCACACTTCTCATGGTTTCTAAACTTTCTAGCCAAACCTTATATATATATATATATATATATATATATATATATATATATATATATATATATATATATATATATAGGGAAGTGATCAATTCACAACCTTAGGAAAGAACAATTAATAACCAAATAACCACACCATATTTGAGGATCAAATTCTAAGATTCCAATCTAATGGTTCATATTAAATTATAATAAAATAATATATTTGATTTGAAAAAAAATGAATAAGAGTATTAATGTAATTTGCTATATTATTAAAGTTACCCCTTTTTTTTATACATCCATAACTTTTTTATACTATAATATTTTTTTTTTATAAAAATTGCACCATTTTACTCGTCTCATTTTTCTCTTTAATTCCGTTATAGTCTAGACTAGGTTTTTTTATTTTTTTTTCGGATGTTCGTATTTACACCAATGTAACGAGTTTTAACGAATTTAGGTTTACGTTGTTGTAAAATAAATAGGGGTTACGTTTAAGAGTGTAAACGAGCCAAGCCGATCCCGAGCTCGTTAATTACGTTATATTCTTGACTAGGTTTTTTTAATTTTTCCGGATGCTCGTTAATTACGTTATATTCTTGATTTTGTAATGAATTTTGGTTTTTAAAGTATTAAAATGTGTTTACAATCTTGTAGATATAATTTTTAAATTATTAAAATGTATTTACAATCTTATAGATGTAACGAATTTTGGTTTTATCAACAAAATGTTATAGTATTTTTTTTAAAGTATTAAAATGTATTTACAATCTTGTTAATATATTTTTTTAAAGTATTAAAATGTATTTACAATGACGAATTTTGGTTTTTATCAACAAATTTTATAGTATTTTTTTGAAGTATTAAAATGTATTTACAATCTTGTAGATATAATTTTTTTTAAAGTATTAAAATGTATTTACAATCTTATAAATATAACTATTTTTGGAGGATTCGGAAAAAATAAAAAAAAAAAACTAGTCAAGAATATAACATAATTAACGACCTCGGGATAGGCTTGGCTTGTTTACACTCTTAAACGTAACCCCTATTTATTCTACAACAATGTAAACCTAAATTCATTATAACTCGTTACAAATAATTTGTTATTTTTATACTTGTTACATTGGTGTAAATACGAACATCCGAAAAAAAATAAAAAAAACCTAGTCAAGACTATAACGGAATTAAAGAGAAAAATGAGACGAGTAAAATGGTGCAATTTTTATAAAAAATATTATAATATAAAAAAGTTATGGATGTATAAAAAAAGGGGTAACTTTAATAATATAGCAAATTACATTAATACCCTTATTCTCTTTTCTTTCAAATCAAATATATTATTTTATTATAACTTAATATGAACCATTAGATTGGAATCTTAGAATTTGATCCTCAAATATGGTGTGGTTATTGGGTTATTGCTCTTTCCTAAGGTTATGACTTGATCACTTCTCTCTCTCTCTCTCTATATATATATATATATATATATATATATAAGATATGGTTCAAATAAGAACCCACCATAATTGTGTTAACCCAATAACTCAAATTTAATGGTTTTAAATTTCTAGATTTAATAAGATGTTGTCATGTGTCACCTAACCTTTTAAAATTAAAAAGGGTATTTCATTCATTTCAGTTAATATAAAAAAATCAGATTTAATAAGAGAGTAACAAGTGTCACACTCTTAAAATCCATCCATTTTCCATCTTTTAAATCAAAGTTTCCCCCCTGATTTTTATACACTTATAACTTTTTAATACTATGTTATTTTTTATAAAAATTACACCATTAAACCCGTTATATTTTTCTCGTTAATTCATTATAGTCATGCCAATTTTTTTTGAATTGTTTTCGAGCGTTCGTAATTACACCAACGTAACGAGTAATAAATATAATAATTTTCTCTCATTTTTTCAAAATATTTCCATCTTTAAAATGTTTCACAAATTATTTTTGAGCGTTCGTAATTTTCTCATTTTTTCTAGCGTTCGTAATTACACCAACGTAACATCTTTCCGTCTCGTTACAAATTATTTTTTATTATTAAAATTAGTTCATTAATATTTTAAAAAATTAAGAACACTTTGAAAAACCCAGCTCCTTACATCAGTGTAATTATAAAAACTTTGTAAAAATCCAGCTCGTTACATCCATGTAATTATGAACAGTTTGAAAAAATTCAGCTCGTTACGTCAGTGCAAAACGCCGTTGCATCAGTGTAATAGCTCGTTACGTCAGTGCAAATTACGAATATTTTAAAAACAATTTGACAAAACTATACTTGAATTATAGATAAAAACCAACAGATTTAATGGTGAAATTTTTTTTAAAAAAAATAATGTATATAAAAGTTACGAAGGTTTAAAAAATTGGGGGGGGGTAAACTTTTTTTAAAAAAAGAATCAAATACACCCACCAAATGTCAAAAATACCCTTAAAACAATCTCATCCACTTGTTTTTTCCAGATTTAATATGGACCACTCATTTTAAAACACATTATTTGAACAACCAATAAAACTTGGTTAATGAGTTACCATACTTGGAGTGGGTTACCAATGTAGGTTTAAAAAATTGGGGGGGGTAAACTTTTTTTAAAAAAAGAATCAAATACACCCACCAAATGTCAAAAATACCCTTAAAACAATCTCATCCACTTGTTTTTTCCATATTTAATATGGACCACTCATTTTAAAACACATTATTTGAACAACCAATAAAACTTGGTTAATGAGTTACCATACTTGGAGTGGGTTACCAATGAAACCATCCCCTACACACACACACACAACTATTTTACAACCAACGTTTTGCGACCATTTTTCGACTAAAATTTTTCGATTGTCATAAAATAAATTTCATGAATTCTATGACTATTTAGCGACGTGAAATTTACGATGGGTTTGGATGAAACTTTTGCGACCGTTTTACCACTGAAATTATTTTTGATTTATTTGTAATTGTTTTTTACTTTTTGAGACTTTTTTGCAATCAAAAATTAATAGTCGCAAATTTCCGACGGGTTTGCGACAGTTCTCAAGCTGGTCGTTAAATTTACGACAATTTTTTTGGTAGCAAACCAATCTAGAAAATTGCGACCATTTTTTTTGGGTGTCAAATTTATTCGTAAATACCCAGTTTTGTAGTAGTGTTTCTTCATGGCTTGGAGTTAAAAAGGTCTCCAAGCAACTCAATAAGTGCAATGATGAGGATCTTGTCTTCCATTGGCCGGCTTGCAGAGTTTGGCAAGTGTAGTCATCTTCTTGAGATCATACGTGAGTAGCTGAAGGACAAAATCACCATTGTTGTTTTTTAGTTTGATTAAACAAATTTGATTTTTTCAACAAGTGATCAAAAGTTGTTGGATTGAGTTGTTTACTCAAAACAACATTTCACAAGTATTTCTCTCTTACAATCTAACAGATGTGGAAACTCTATTAGAAGGATCTGACAAACACTTAATGGTGAACATATAATCTTTGAATGACAATAAGAACATAAGAGTAATTTCAAGCTCAAAGATATATTTCTCTCAAAGTATTACAAGTGTTTACAGCTTTCAAGCATACGCGCAAGCACACTCATACAAGGTTATAATGAGAGGTTATATAGCCAAGGCTACAATCGTATACACTTAGGAATACAAGTTGGGTATACTAGAAAATACGTAAAGTAAAGCTTATTCTAGTATGTAGAGTGTCTTAACAGGCTAAGACACTCAATTACAATTATTACAAACATAGACATTGACTTAACAAAAGACTAGCTAAAATACAAAAGACATTTAATGTTGTTGATCTTCAAGGCTTTAGATGATCTTTTGCATTTAATGCTACCGAGTAGAAGTAAGGTGTTGTGTTTGACTTGCGGTATGTTCCCTTTGTTTTACTCAGACCAACATGTCTTTTGTCAGCACCTTTTGTACCTTTAACAGTGTTCAACTACAGTCCTTGACAGAGTATAAACCTCGGAAGTCTTTGTCTTTGTCTTTGGTGCAAAGGAGAATCTTCGGAAGCTGTTAGTCTTCGGAAGCCTTTAGTTCTTTCAGAAGCTTTATGTCTTCGGAAGCTCTAAAGCTTTATCTCTAAGTGTTGGCCTTCCGAAATGTTTGTCTTGTACAGCCTCCGGTAGGAGTGAGTTACCCTTCGGAAGCAATGTTTCTTCCGAAGAGGAACTCCTTCCTTCCTAAGGCTGTTTGTCTGTGCAGTCTCTTATACTTAAACAAAGTTGAAGTTTGGTAAGCATCAGCCTTTACTAGTCTTTACAGTCTCCCCCTAGGCTGATGCTACCAAAACATCCTATGGGATTCTCCTTGCTATCTTTTCTCCCCTCAGGACCTGAGCCCTTGCCTTTACCCATTTGTTGGCAATTCTCCCATCTGATCCATTATCTGGATTTTCCAGTGGAAGTCTTTCAAGATTAAGAACAAAGGGCTCAGCCAACACCATCAGTTGTGTTATATCCAACACCTTTATTCCTCCATTGATCTGAGTGAGGGTGAACACCTTGAGAAGTGCATTGCAGCTCCACTTTACAATAGGGATGTAAGAATGATGATGCACAAGTCCATGGAGGTCTCATGGATGATCTTTAGGCATTGAAGCATCTGGTGTGGCTTTTGGTCCCGAGGGTTCAGCATCTGGCTCAGAGTCAGAGGAGATGTCAGTAGTTCTTCTCTTTCTTCTCCTAGCCATGGACTTTTTCCTTGTCATCCTTGGTCTAGTTGTGACCATGGCTTGACTCCTCTTTTCTCTGGCATGCTGATCTTCCACATTGGATCCCACTGCTTCATGTGTTTTTACAGTGGGCTTTAGGCCTTCATCCTCAGTTCTAGGGAGATTTGTTCTCCTCTCATCTGCCATTGAATGTCTCTCAGGATCCTAAATTGTTGTTTGATTTGTCTTTGCAGCTCCTTTACCTTTTCTGATCTTGATCACTGAAGAGATTGGCATGTTATCCATAGAGGGGCTAGATGGAGGAGATGCTTGTTCTTCCTTAGGTCTAGGGGAACTTGTTAGGGAACATGGCCTTTGTTGCCTCCCCACACATGACTTCTTCACCCTCTCTGATCCCTGTACCAGAGAGGGGTATTTCTATTCTGACTCCTCCCCCTAGACCTAAGCCCAAGTTTAGGCTTGCCCTTTGGGCCTCAATATGCTCTATGGAAGGTAACTCACCTCTGGAAATCTTGGCTTTTATGTCTCTTATGTGCATATCCATGGTTGAGTTCCTCATGGGCCCTAGCTGCCGAGCATGGAAGCCATATTGGAGGAGGAAGCCCTTCATCTTGTTCCTGTAGGCATCCTCCTTTTGTTTCTTTGTGAGCTTAACCTTGGCTTGGGATGCAGCAGCTGCCTGTTCTTGCTGCTGCACCCTGTCCAGCTCAGCAGCCATTCGGGGTACCGACCAGAGCAATACTTCATCAAAATCATAACCCTTCTCCACAAGTAGAGCAGAGAGTCTGATACGCTCTTCATCCTGAGAGGTGTCTGGTCGGCCCTTTTTCTTCTTGGGTACCCTCTCCTCTAGCAATGCTTCCTCCTCTGGGGTTAGCTTCCTTTTTCCTTTGTCATCCGTCGTTAATTTTACCCCAGAGGAGATGGGTGATGTTGCCTCACCAGCAGGTTCATTGGCAAATAGCTCTTCTGTGGAGGAGTCATCCAGTATGATTGGGCCCTCGGAAGCAGCTGCAGCAGCTTCGGAGTTAACCTTAGCATTCACTGCCCCCTCCGGTTGACCAACCACCTTAGATGATTCCTTATTAGTCTCCACAGAGAGCTCAGGAGAGGAGGAGATATCTTCAGCGGCTTTAGCATTCTTTGTCCCAGAAGGGGACATAGGTTCCATGGAGATTGGTTGTTCTTCTTGAGTAGTTTTCTCCATGGAAACCTGGGCTGCGGTCTCAGAAAGAGACTTAGTCCCAGAAGGGGACTGTAGAGTCCCAACAGGGGACCTAGGCTCCATAGAGACGTTTGTTGTGATCTCCTACTCAGTCTCTATGGTAGCCTCTGTATTGACAGAAGAAGAGGAAGAGGAAGTAGTTGAATAATGGAAGTAAGTGCCCAAGAAGTCATCCCATTCATTAGTCAAGGTGACTATGGATGGGTTGGCTTCATGTGCATCTTCCTCTTCTCTTGCTTCTGGTCCTGACCCTGCAGATTGTACCTTCTCCCCTTTTTTGGTAGCATCAGGGGAGACAAAGGTTGTTGTAGCAGGATCAGGATGGAAGGGTGTAAGGATTACTGGGGGGCGCCTTCTGAGGTCCAAGATTGTTGCCTCCTTGGCTTGGACCTCCTGCCGCAGGGTAGCATCCTCAGCTTCCAGGTGAGCTACCCTGGCTTGCAGGGATGAAATGGTAGCCGTCAATTCCTGAGTAGTGGCGCCCTCATCCACTTGAGTGGAGTCATTGGGCGATGGAGTCCTGAGCCTTGCTCCTGCACCTCCACCACCAGATGTGGTTTCTTGGCACCCTGGGTTCCCCTCATTGAAAAGTGCTTCAAAGAAGTCCTCCCCAGTGTGGGTTGCCGTAGGTGAGGTCCTAGTTCCTGTACCACTGGCCCGAGGATCCTGATTAGGATCAACAGTAGTGGCAGCCTCATCTGCATTGACCCCTTCTAAACTCCTGGGATCAACCTCTGATGTGGTAGGCTCTGGGTCAGGGAACCTGGCTTGTAACTGTGTCACCACTCTCATAAGTGTTTGGGTAGTAGGAGAGGTGGTTCCTCCACAGCTATAGCAGAGGTTCCTTGAGCCTGGGTTATAGTGTGGGGGGGGGGCATTTCTGGATGGTAAGAACCTGGAGACTTGGGAGACAGTCTCTGATCTAATGGAGTTGCTTCATCAGAAGAAGACTCAATAATAGGGGCATCCCTTTGAATATTCCCAGGTATGTGTTGTGACATACTCTGAGGGCTATCAGGCTGGTTAAGGGCAGCCACAGGTTCCAGAGGAAGAACCTATGGAATAACAATAGGTGTGGCTTTCACCTTAGGTGGAACTGTGCCCTTGGCAGTTCTTTTCACCTTTTTCTTGATGGGTTCAAAAGAAGGGGCCGGAACAAATGTAGAGAGCTGTTTAGGGGTTCGGCGGTGTTTGTAGGTGATTTTGATGGGGTGAGGAACAAAAGTGGAAGGTGCGGGATCAGCATTTGTGGGTGCGAGAGAGCTGTCACCTTCTGGAGTAGGTAACTCCATAGAAGGAAGAAGAGGAGTGAAGTTTCCAGAAAATTGGGCACTCTTCTTCTTCAATTGTACAAAAACCTTGGAAGAGACCAAGGGGATTTTGTATGTATTCCCAGTTAGTGAGAGGATAGAGCCCAACTCACCATAAAATATATGATGTAAAAACCTAGGATACATACAAAATTTCTTTGGTGACGAAATATTGTCAACCAAATTATTGAAAATAAAAGCAGAAAAGTTAAAAAGTTGGTTTGAGACCAAGCCATGAATAGCCGAAGCGAAGTCAGATGGAACTTGATCACAACCACCTGTTTTATTAGAAAGACAATGCAGAAATAAATGTATGAGGTACTTATAATTATAGGACACTCTACCCTTCAAATAAGTTGTTGAAGGGAGAGGACCTTCGTACCCCATGGACCTGAAGGTCAATGCTACCTCATCCTTAGTGAATGAGACCCTTCCCCTGGCATCACACAGTTGAAGATGCCGATAGACGGTCTCCACTGTGATGGAAATGGGATTAGCATCAACGGTGGCATGCAAAATCCGACCATTGGGAGATGAAGAAACTGAATAAGAAGCCCAAAATTGTTGGTGATGAGATTCATACACCATGGGCTGAACAGTAAGAGCAAAAGAATACCTGCTCCTTTGAAGAAAGGAGACGATCGGCGCAAAATCAGCATCATGTTCCGCTGATAACTCCGCATGTAGATTATGAGCATGTTTGAATGGAAGAAGAGCCATTGCGATTGACAATTTTTAGGTTTAATTTGGAGAGAAATGGGAAAAGCAATTCAAAATGAAACAGTGAAAGAAGATGAATGAGCGGGAGACCTTTTATACCTTCGGATGTCAGTATTTAATATAGAAGCACATTAAATTTTGAGATTCGGATGTCAAAAAAAGGTCTTCCGAAGACAGCTGTTAACAAAATGAATGTTCGAAAATTTTCCAAGGACAAAGTGCTTCCGAAGATGTTACTTTCGGAAGAGGTATTCTTTGAAAGTAGTTCATTGGACCAAAAATGTTCTTCGGAAGATACTTACTTCCAAAGTATATAGAAACTATAACATCGGAAGTGTATCTTCGGAAGGTTTAGATAAGTTCATCAGAAGAATTGTTCTTCGAAAGACATCTTCTTCTGAAGAGTAAGTTCAGAAGATTGTGCTTCCGAAGGTATAATGTATCGGAAGAAAGATACTTCAGAAGATAATTTAACTTCTGAATTGTGAATGCTTCCGACTTAAAGAAGAAAAATGCTTCCGAAGACTTAAATTATCTTCTGAAGAGCAACTACTCATCAGAAGATACTTTAAGTTTATCTTCCGAAGAATTATTGATTCCTTATTAATTCATTTACTCAAAGTTAATCATGCCAATGGCTGTTATTAAGTACCTGAATCTTCCTTCATCAAATGCCTTGGTGAAGAGATCAGCCAAGTTATGTTCTGAATCAACTTTAACTAGATGAATCAATTTCTTCTCTACACAGTCTCTGATGAAATGATACCTAATATCAATGTGTTTGGTCTTTGAATGCTTGACAGGATTGTTGGTGATGGAGATTGCACTTGAATTGTCTATCATTATAGGAGTATTGAACATCTCTACTCCATAATCCTTCATCTGATTTTGAATCCATGTAACTTGTGCACAACAGCTAGAGGCAGCAATGTATTCTGCATCTGCAGTAGAGGTAGAAACACAAGAGTGCTTCTTGCATTGCCAAGACACAATTCTGGATCCAAGAAATTAACATCCTCCTGATGTGGATTTCTTGTTGATGTTGCAACCTCCATAATCACTGTCAGTATAAGCCATGAACTGAAAGTCTTCGTTTCTAGGATACCACAATCCTAGACCTTGTGCTCCTTTGAGGTATCTGAAGATTCTCTTCACAGCCAGCATGTGTGAGACTTTGGGATTGGCCTGAAATATTGAACACAAGCAAGTTGCGAACATTATATCAGGCCTGCTTGCTGTGAGATACATCAAAGAACCGATCATTGCTCTGCATTGATGTTGATCAACATCCTCCCCCTCAAGATCAGGGCTAAGAGATGTTGTCTTGGACATTGGAGTTCCCAGAGCTTTGCAATCAGTGAGCTTGAATCTTTCAAGAATGTCCTTTACATACTTTGATTGACTAATGAAAATTCCTGTAGGAGTTTGTTTCACTTGAAGTCCAAGAAAGAATGTGAGTTCTCCCATTGAACTCATTTCAAACTTAGACTTCATGAGTGATTCAAAGTCCTTGCAGAGAGATTCATCAGTTGAACCAAAGATAATGTCATCAACATAGATCTGTACAAGCATGATATGTTGATTGGACTTCTTGAAAAAGAGAGTTTTGTCAATTGTTCCTCTCTTGAAGTGGTTAGCCAATAGAAAAGAAGACAAGGTTTCATACCATTTTCTGGGAGCTTGATGCAGCCCATATAAAGCCTTGTCAAGCTTACAGACATGATCGGGAAACCTTGGATCCTCAAATCCAGGAGGCTGACACACATATACCTCTTCATCAATTCATCCATAAAGAAAGGCACTTTTCACATCCATTTGAAAAACTTTGAAGTTCTTGGCAGCTGCAAAAGCTAAAAATATTCTGATTGCTTCAATTCTTGCAACTGGAGCAAAAACTTCATCATAATCTATGCCTTCTTCCTGGGTGTATCCTTGAACCACCAACCTTGCCTTGTTTTTGATCACAACACCTTTGTCATCTTTCTTGTTCCTGAATACCCATTTTGTTCCAATTGCATACTTGCCCTTAGGTAGAGGGCAAATCTTCCAAACTCCTTGTCTTTCAAATTGAAGAAGCTCCTCCTGCATGGCTTCTACCCAGCTGCTATCTTTCAATGCTTCAGCAACTTTCTTTGGTTCTATCTGGGATAGAAAGCAAGAAAATAATCAGATGTTTGCTTCATGCATAGAGCTTCTTGTTTTTACTCCATCTTCAACATTACCAATAATGTTCTCAACTGGATGAGCGTTATGGATGCGAGTTTTTGGAATCACATCCAGTTGAGAAGCCAATTCCAGACTTCTTGACTCAAGGTTAGGAAGAACTACCTCAAGTTGAATTTCTTGCAAGTCTTGAGGTCTTTGGGTTTGGAGTGTTGTGGGATCACTTTCTCTGTGAGATGAGGTTTCCAGAGTGTTTGTTTCGGCTGAGGGACTCACATCTTCTTCTTGACTAATTGGAACTGAAGTAGAGTTACTCAAAGGAATAGCATGAGATGTGTTCACTATCTCAGACTGTGTGACATCATTGTGTGCTGAAGTGGATTCTGCCAAGATTTGTCTTGAAGCTATTGGTAGTTCAACACGAAAATCTTCTTCTCTTGTGGACTGGGAGGAGTCTGTGGTAGTTGACTGTGACTCTGGAACAAAATCTTTCACAAGATTAAATGCAGATGTAAAGCTATCAAGATCGAACAACCAATCAGGGCCAATTCCAGGTTTATTGAGAGTATTTTCATTGAACTGAACATTTGCAGACTCTTCAATAATTCTAGAAGCTTTGATGTATACTCTATATGCTTTTGCATGTGAAGAGTACCCAACAAAGTAGCCTTCTGCTGATTTCTCAGCAAACTTGGCTAAATGATCTTTAGGATTCAAGATAGTGCACTGACATCCAAATGGTTTGAGAAATCCAATGAATGGCTTTCTCTTATGCTAAAATTCATAAGGAGTCATACCATGTGTCTTAACTACCAATACTCTATTTTGGACATAACAGACAGTGTTGACTGCTTCTGCCCAAAAAGTTATTGGAAGTTTGGCATCATATAACATGGTCCTTGCAGCCTCAATTAGTGTCCTATTCCTTCTCTCAGCAACACCATTTTGTTATGGAGTCCTAGGAGCACTAAATTGCCTTGTAATACCTTTAGATTCACAAAAAGAATTTAAAATATGGGGCCAAACAAGTCCATATGGAGTAAATGCAGGACTGCTGTGATTGAATTTACTTCTTTGGCATGATGAGATGTTTTGTGCTTCTTACCTTTCAAGCATGCAACACATTTATCAACACAGATGAATTCTTTTGTTTGTAAACCAGTTACTAAATTATTTTTGACAAGTTTATTCATGTTTTTAAGATTTACATGACAAAGTCTTCTATGCCAAAGAGATGATTCATCAAGTGAAGCTTTTGAGACAAAGCAACTTATATTACTAAGAGGTGCAGTTGTGCTCATGTCTAGCATATACATGTTGTTTCTTCTAGGAGCCCTGAGTAGGATTTGATCATTTGGAACCACAAATCCTGGCTTCAGAACAATGCATTCATGCTCAGTAAACAACATGTTATGCTTTTGATCACACACCTGTGAAACACTTAGTAAATTGTAGTTTAGTTCTTTTACAAAGTGCACATTCTCAAAGCTTACCTTGTCATTTGTGATTGTGCCCCTACCTGTGATGTAACCTCCCACTGGATCACTTCCAAATGCAACAGACCCACCAAAGAATGGTTCATATTTGTGCAGATGAGTCTTATTGTCTGTCATGTGCCTAGAGCAGCCACTGTCAACTATCCACAAGTTGCTTTTTGATTACTGCTGCCCTTGCACATGACAAGAAGTGGATTAGTTTCTGATGGGAACCCAAGCCCATGTGGTCTTGGGTTTTCCGTTAGCATCATTATAAGTAAATTTCTTTGACATCATCCTAGGTGGGACAGATGATGTGCTTCTTGTTGGTTGGACTGATGGTTGAACATAAGGTTCAGCAATTTCCTTTTTCTTCCATATTTGCTTAACTTTTGAGGTTGTCAGAAGAGTTTGCTTCCTTTGACAGTCATCCGAAGCTTTCTTGCCTTTTCCTTCTGATGACTTGAAGGTGGGATTTTTCTTCTGATGGTGTTGGGATGGTCTTCTTCCGACGATAGGAAATTTCCTTGGTTTGTGAGAAGCTCTTTTTGCATGAGCTTCCCATGCTTTTCTTCCATCAGAAGCATTCTTGATGTTTTTCTTTCGATTATCAGAAGTACTAGCTTCCGATACCTTCTTGGCTGGGTTTCTCCCTTGTTCTTCTAAAGAAGAAGATGACTTGCTCCAGCTCTTCCTTCTTCCTCTTCCCTTCTTTTCAGAGAAAATTCTTCTTGTTGGATTATAAAAGCAATCAGCAGCAAAGTGATTTGTCTCTCCACACATCAAGCATATAGTCTGATTGTTGAGAGATTGTAGCTGCTGATTCTTTTTTATGAAGGCTGAGATTTGATTCACAAGGGGTGATGATTTTGAAGTTCCAACAGACTTGTTGGCTTGAGGATTTACCTGTTTTCCTGAAAAATTTCCCTTTCTCTCCTTTGATCTACCCCTTTTGGACTTGTCAGAAAAACAAGTAACATAGTCCTCTGAAGAGGTACTCCCTGTTTGTACGTTTTTAGCTTTGATAAAAACTGATGAATGTTTCTTAGTTTTCTTAGTTCTTTTCTTAGTTTTCAAAGCTGGTTTTTCTGTTTCTGATTTAATAGGAGTATCATCCTCATCTGAGCATGTTGAGTTACATGGGTTTAGATCAGAGAGATCATCACTTTCAGCTAATTTGTGTATGTCTAACTCCTCATCATACACAAGTCACTGGTTTACACCTGATCTCCACCATAGGAGTATAAGCAGATGGAGGCTCCACTTTGTTATAACCCAAACCAGCCCCCATCTTTCTTACTAGCTCAGGTGTATCACTCATTCTGAAAAGTTTCTCATACTTTTCACATTGACTTAAAAATTTGTCTCTGTAAGACTCAGCCAATACAAGTTCTGTCTTGGCAGTGGTTAGTCACTCTAAAAGATTGTTAATTTGACACTGTTTATTGGTGTCTTCATGTTTTAAACTTGAAATGGTCTTTTCCATTTCTTCAATCTTTTGTTTATAATTTCTTTCAGATTCAAAGAAATTTTCCATGACTACTTGTAAGGACTCAAGTTCATTAAAGAGTTGAGAGTTTATTCTTTTAAAAATATTTAACTTTTCTAAGCATTCAGGTGTGCACATATCATCAGTTACCTTGAATGAGGAAGTTGAGTCGTTTGCCATCAAAGCACTGTTGGAGATGGAAGCATCCTCAGCTTGGAAGCTCCAATCTGCAAAGTCTTGCTCTGCAATGTTTGCGTTGTTTGTTGAGCCTGATGGTCTTTGTTGTGGTTGCCCAGAAGTTGATGGCTGAGTGCCTGTGGATTTGCACTCCCTGGCAAAATGCCCTAGCTATTGGCAGTTGAAGCATTTAAGCTTAGACTTGTCAAGCCCAAATCCTGTCTTCATGTTGTGCTTTTTGAACTGGCTGCCAGTTTTTTGATAGAATTTCTTTGCTCTATTGGAGATCATGGCCATCTGGTAGTTGATGTCCATCTCCTCAAGGTCATCAGCAGGAATGCCATCTAAGTCTTCTTGGCATAAGTGAAAGTAGTTGGTTTCCTCAGCCATAAAAGCTCCTTGCCCAGATGTCAGTAAAGGAGTGGGGTTGGAGAAGGGGTTTGAGTGTGTGGTTGATGGAGTTGGCATTTCAGGGAAGGTAACAATGGGTGTGGAGGTAGGGTGGTAGATGGGTTGATTACTTTGGAAAGGAGGATTGTTAATGGGTGCAGAAAGGGCTGCTAAACCAGAAGTTAAATGAGAAGGTTTGGGTTCCTGGGCATCTATTTCCATTTGGTAAGCACTGAGTATACCAAACAGTTCACTGACCTTCAGAGTTCTTAGATTTTCTGTTCTTCGGATAGCAACAGAATATATATTCCACACTTGTGGAAGTGATCTAAGAAACTTTCTGATCACATCTTGGTTCTCCATTTTGACACATGCAGCTGCTAACTCATCAACCAGTTGAACAAACCTGAGATATTGAGAAATTATCTTCTCATTGTTCTGTTGACAGAAGTTCTCAAACTGTTGTTTCAGCATATCCTTCTTGTTTTCTTTGACATCTTCAGAACCTTCATACATCTGCCGTAGAGAGTTCTACAACTCTTGAGCAGATTTGCATTTCTTGAATGCATGTATGATTGAGTTAGGGATGGCCATCTGGATGAGCCACAACGCCTTTGAGTCTACCTCCATTTTCTTGTAATCTTCATCTGAATAAAGAGCTGGATCTTTTGGCATAAGTGCTCCACCAGCACCTGCAGCAGGAGCAGTTAGGATGAAAGGCCCTTCAAGAACCGACTTCCAGAGTTTGAAGTCCTGGTTCCTGATGAATCCCTCCATCCTGACTTTCCAAGTGTCATAGTCTTCTGGAGTGAACATTGGTGGCTTGTTGAGAGTACCATTTTCTATATCATGTTTGTTTAGTGCAGCCATTTGAACAAACACACAGAATATGAGTTTTGAAGTAGTGAGATTTTAGAAGAAATAAAACTGGTAACTTAAGGATGATTAGTCACTTAAGTTCAAGAGCCAAAGCTCTGATACCACTTGTTGAATCGGGTTGTTTACTCAAAACAACACTTCACAAGTATTTCTCTCTTACAATCTAACAGATGCAGAAACTCTATTAGAAGGATCTCACAAACACTCAATGGTGAACAAATAATATTTGAATGACAATAAGAACACAAGAGTAATTTCAAGCTCAAAGATATATTTCTCTCAAAGTATTACAAGTGTTTACAGCTTTCAAGCATACGCGCAAGCAGACTCATACAAGGTTACAATGAGAGGTTATATAGCCAAGGCTACAACCATATGCACTTAGGAATACAAGTTGGGTATACTAGACAATACCTAAAGTAAAGCTTATTCGAGTATGTAGAGTGTCTTAACAGGCTAAGACACTCAATTACAATTATTACAAACATAGACATTGACTTAACAAAAGACTAGCTAAAATACAAAAGACATTTAATGTTGCTGATCTTCAAGGCTTTAGATGAGCTTTTGCATTTAATGCTGCTGAGTAGAAGTAAGGTGTTGTGTCTGACTTGCGGTATGTTCCCTTTGTTTTATTCAGACGAGCATGTCTTTTGTCAGCACCTTTTGTACCTGTAACAGTGTTCAGCTACAGTCCTTGACAGAGTATAAACCTCGGAAGTCTTTGTCTTTGTCTTTGGTGCAAAAGAGAATCTTCGGAAGCTGTTAGTCTTCGGAAGCCTTTAGTTCTTTCAGAAGCTTTATGTCTTCGGAAGCTCTGAAGCTTTATCTCTAAGTGTTGGCCTTCCGAAATGTTTGTCTTGTACAGCCTCCAGTAGGAGTGAGTTACCCTTCGGAAGCAATGTTGCTTCTAAAGAGGAATTCCTTCCTTCCTAAGGCTGTTTGTCTGTGCAGTCTCTTATACTTAGACAAAGTTGAAGTTTGGTGAGCATAGGCTTTATTAGTCTTTACAAAAGTATTGGATCAAGGATCATTCCTTACTTTCATGATATATGTCAACCAAGGTAGCTACACATCACCACCGAAGGGAAAGGAGATCGATGCAACCACCATTCAATGCCCCATGCTCACTTCCACGAGCTACAACATGTGAGCAATAAGGATGAAAGTTGTTCTCAAGATCCACAAGGTCTGGAATTTTGATGACCCACACACTATCATTGTTGAGAAAAACGGCTTGGTCATCGGTTTGTTGTTTCAATCGATATAAGAAACCAGCCATAATAATGCAAGTTTGAGATCAAGACATGCCTAAGAAAAGATGGGACGCAATCAAGACCCGTGGGCTCTGATCAAGTTAAGGAAGCACCAATGCAAACCTCAACGTTAGAATTCAGCGATTTGAAGATTAAAGAACTTGAAATGATCGATGAGCATGTCAAAAAGCGGTCTGGGATATCCTCTAAATCTGTTATGTTGGGGTAATTATAGAAGACCCAAGACTATTTAAGAAGCACTCAAGACTCTACCACAAAAAAAATAAATCCAAACAGTTGAATCACTTGAACAAGTCTTGGATCTTAATACCACAAGATTCAAAGATGTTGTAAGATGTTAAAAGGTTCACACAAAGAGTGTATCGAGGAAGGAGAGATCCAAAGAGCCAAACAGGTACAAATAATAAATTTTTGTTTTCTAAGGCTAAATTATCCAACATCCGAAGGGTTCAAGAGGACATGGCTGGTAGAGGAACATGTTAAAATATAAAGTTTAATTCAATATCAAGCACATATTTATTATGTTTTTTGGCTAATAAATCTTTTTAGTTTTTTATATACATGATGCATTTGGCCTTGGATAAAAAAATTGTGCTTGGAGCACGGAATTAGGCTTGGACCGGACTGATCTCTTAGAGAAAACTTGCATGGTTATCCTATTTGAATGTGGTCACTTTGCAAATTGAGAAAATAGAGATGTTAGTCTTCTTTGAGATTGTACAAATATCCAAATCTCACATGTATATTCAAGATATCATATCAAAGGATTAGCTATATCAAAAGATTCATACCCTAATTTTTCTCCTCTTTCAAATATGATCACTAGGATATCATAAATGTAGTCCTAAGAGTCTTCTTGTTCCTTCTCTACTTGTTCTTATATGTATCACAAAAATAATCCTGTGATATTTCGCATTAGTCTCTAGTTTAGAGTATTATTTATCTTGATAATATTGGACCACAATCCGGCTATCTTTAATTTTGGCTGTAATATTGTGTTTTAGAAAAATAATACTGTGATTTATCTTTCTTGACATGGTATTAGAGCCTCATTTAGGGTTCGTGTTCCACTGTCGACTTCACCTAGGGTTGAATCACACCATTTGTTTCTTCATCAGAGTTCCATTTTATGGTTTAGTATTTGAAATCGGTGGTTTAATTGAAGCATGTTCCGAAATTTGAGGTGAATACCTCTGAAAATTGCGTCAGTGAGTAGTTGTTTCAGATTTCGGTGCGTGGGTGTTCTGGTGACAGTTTCTAATAGTCTACTTCTGATAATTAAAGGTCCTTATAGTCATACATCAATCTCCTCTTTTATACACCATAGTTAATCAAATCAATCACATCATACTTAAATAATTTTTACTTATACATATTATTCTAATATTAAAAAATACAAAAAATGTTGTTATCCATACACCGGTGTACCAAAATCTATGCCCTAATTAAATCCTCGGTGTTTTTTGGTCGACAGAAGATTTTTTGCACTCATTATCTACTAGCAGGTTTTATTCATTCCATTTGTTTCTTTTTTGTATCAAAAACGGTGTTCAAGGTTATTAAAACACTTGTTCTTCATCGATCAGTTTTTGCAAAGAAGGGTGCTTCTCTTGTTATTCGATTCGTTTTTGTCCAAAAAAATATATAGTCGTTCGATTTGGGATTATTTTTCTTTGGTTCACCTTATAATTGTTTTGTTTCACTGTTGTTGATGAAAACGATTGTCTTCTTAGTTTTGCTACTATCTTCGTTTGTTCTATCTGGGCAATTGAATGTTATTCGAGTCACTGGGGTTAAAAAACTTAGTAGTGCCTTGTTTTTTTATGCGGATTGCATCAGAGCAATTGAAGGCTATTTGGGATGTCAAAATCTTTTTTATTTGATTCTGAATTGGTGCCTATATGTTTATCATTTGATTGGGAATTAATTTGTATTAGCATATATTTATTATTTTTTCTATTTTGCTAAAACTCACCATAATTCTTCATTCATCACTTATTCTGTTCTTGATTTTTGGTTTTCTATCAATTTGCTTCCTAATTTATCTGCAAGAAAAGAAAGGTTAGTGCTTACCAAAACATATAACACCTTGACAAACTTCAACTCGTACAAGTTCAAGAAGCATCGGGAGGATAGATTTTATCCTTTAGAAGCCTTTAGTCTTCGAAAGAAGCATTTAACCTTCAGAAGACTGAAAGTTCCCGAAGAATAACCTTATCCTTCTAATGACCAGACAGAAGACAAAGCTTACGAAGATAGCAGAACATCTATAGACATTCAAGTAGTATTGATCAATAGCTTTCGATGCACAAAAGCTTTCGATGCGCAACTTCTGATACAAGGACTTCAGATAACCAACAACTACTTATGCTGAAATTCAATATAGGAAAGTTGAAGAGCTTATTTCTATTATCATAACCAAGTTAGAAGATATTCTTGTGATAATCAGCATACCAACTTACAACCCTCATACAACAGTGACTACAGAAGATCCTTTGAAGATTAACATCATTAATGTCTTTTATAGTCAATAAATTTATTTGTATTAAGTGTTTGTGAGATCCTTAGTGTAACATTTCTAAAAAATTTTAATAAACAATTATATTTATTAATTAAATTAGGACGTCATTTGAAATTTTCATTTACGAGGTGTTATACAATTACACACACACACACACACACATATATATATATATATATATTGAACGTCTTTAAAAGCTACTTTAAACATAATTTAATATACAATTATGTATAGTTATACATGTCAAAGAAATAAAGTCAAAACTCACTTTTAAATTTTAAAAACTATTGTTTATAATGATAAGTTTTTATAAAACGATTTAGAAATTAATTGTAAATAAATAACTCAAACAAATAAATAAATTTTTTTTATAAAATTTTAATCAAAAAAACATTTTACTAAATTAACAAAACCTTATAAAAATTTTAAATAGTTTAATCATAAACTTCAAATAAATTAAATAACTTTGTTATAACTATATAAAATTTAAGATCATAAAAATATAACCGAATTAGTTGTATTAGTTTTATGGAATTTAAATAAAGTATACAAATTTTATGACAATTAAAAACATTGTGTTAGAAAGTTAAAGGGACCAATCTTGTCAACTTTAAAACTGAGAGAGATCCTTCTAACAGATATTCCGCATCTGTTAGATTGTAAGAGAGAAATACTTGTGAAGTGTTGTTTAGAATTAACAACCCGATCCAACAATCCATCATTCTTGTTCTTTGGACACTGTCGAAAGGTTCTGTGCAAAACAATAGCATCCAGAAACTTTACAAAGCACGAATTGGAGCTTAGAAGCTCGGCCGCACGTTTGTTTCTTTCTCAATCGACATCCATTTAAAAGCACCTCAAGGTTAGTGATCTATACATCATTCTGATTGTTTATGAATTTAGAATAAAAGCCCTATGGTTTTGTTAACAATCGGATTCAAACGAGATCGAATTTGAAGAACAATGGAACTAGGGTTCAGTTCTTTAAAACTAAGATTTGGGAACCCAAGTTGTTTTAGATTAAGTTTCTTTCAAATGAAAAGATCTCGCGGCCAAGGCCCTAGATCAGCTGGTAGAGTCACTCGTGTTTGTTTCGAAGGTCGCGGGTTCGAACCATGGTCCAGCCGGGTTAAACCGGTTTTGGACTAATTTTTTTATATCTTTTAAATTAAAACTCATTTTTAAATTTCGTTTTCACCAAAAATTCTTATAAATTAAAGTTTATAAGTTTGATAAAGAAAAGTATTTTTTCTAACAAAAAAAAAAATAAATAAATAAATAAATAATAGTAATAAACATAGCGTATATATATTATTTATTTTAATTAAATCCCTAAAATGTATGTAATGATATTATACAATTTATAGAATGTATATACATATATTTCTAATTTGTATATTAACTATATTGTAATCATTAATATGATCTTTAAAAATAACTTAAAGATATATATATATATATATATATATATATATATATATATATATATATTTAGTTTTTAGTGACTTTATTTATATAGCATATAAAACTGCTATTTTATTTTAAATATGATAAAATACTTAACTTATCTCCAAGCTATTTGGACCACATGTATCTTTTAAATATTGGTTGTTTAATTTATATTTTATAAAAAAAAACTATTCTAAACTTAGTTAATATATATAAATTTAAATTTATTTTCATTTTAAAACATTTAAAGGTTACATTTTCAACGAATTTCAACTTTAGAAAATTTAGTAATATTTAAATGAAAAACATTTGCAATAAAATCAAATAAGAATTACTTATCGTTTGAACAATAACGAATGAGCTATATTACAAAACGAAAACCAAACCCGTTGACCTATTTAGACATTAAGTTTTCATAGATGTCATAGCTACTTGAAATTTCATTTAATGAACTATTTAGGTGAACTTTGAACTTGTGGATATACATTGAGCTATAACTTAACATATATTGCAAAGGCTATTTCACACGTCAATGTGAGTCTTCATAGCCCCTCTTTTACTTATTTTGAACTTTTGGGGTGAAACATGTATCTTTGAACTTAACTTATTTTTAAACCATGTGAACTTAGTTTAAATGGCCTTAGTTGTTTGAACTAATCTATTGAACTTATCTTTTGAACTTATCTATTGAGCATTGCATTGATCACAACTTATCTATTGGTAGCAATAATGGATTCCATTGGATTGACCACCCACCTAGGATGGGTTTTCCCTGTGGGGGAAAGCTCGCGGTGATTGTTCCCTATTGGTCAAACTTAACTATCTGATCAACTGTTTGTTCATTTACAATCTATGTGCATTTTTCTATGTATTCACATGTGTTAACTTATGTTGGAAAATAAGGACTGACGAAGCAAAACCACCTTTCACATAATCTTAGTATTACATGTTGCAGGACACTAGCTTCCAAGGAAATGTCTTCAGAAGAACCTTCGGAAGACAAATAAAAGTTACTGCTTCCGAAGACAAATAAAAGACCTTCGGAAGATAAATAAAAGCTACTGCTTCCGAAGACAAATAAAAGAAAAGAGCTTCCGAAGACATGCCTTCAGAAGAACCTTCGGAAGACAAACAAAAGACACTAGCTTCCGAAGAGAAAATAACAGAAAAGAGCTTCCGAAGACAACTCTTCAGAAGATGCTTCGGAAGACTCTTCTCAATGAAAGACAAAGACACTTGCTTCTGAAGAATAAAAGACAACACTTCAGAAGACCTCCAAGGATATCGGAAGACAAGCAATAATTCAGAAGACACATGTTTCTTCTGATAAAAGAATAAATGTTTCTTACTTAGGACAACTATCTACATTAGATAGTTTACTAAGCACTTCCGATCATTTATGTGTATAAGTACAAAAGTCTGATTTTAGATCTTCAAAGATCCTATGTTGACTTTACAATTGTACTACTCTGATGCTACAGTGTCTACAGTGTCTGTAATAGTGTCATCAGTCTGCTTTGTCCTAAAACATTAAATGTTGGGGCTATTTATACTCCAACATCCTCTTTGTAATATAACACTTTTTCTGTCTCTTCTTTGTGTTAACTTACTATCTTCTTTCTTTACTCTCAAGATAACTAAACACTAAAATAATAACCGAGAGAGGGAGCAAAATACCAAAAGCTTTGTCTAAGCTCTTGATCCTGGTCAAGTTTGTCTCTCCTACATATCTCCGGATTTTCTACAATTGGTATCAGAGCCTTGTTCTTTAGTTTTGGTTTAACCATCGAAACTAAAATTCAAAGCTCACCCTGATATCAGTGTTTAGTTTTTCTTTTATCTTAATCTTTTCTAAATCTGCTGAAGATTGATTTTTGAAACTCTAAAGTGTTCAAAAATCATTTAATCAAACTATCTTGAGTACTCACTATCTATTGATTCACTCCAAACTGTTTGAAATATGGCAGAAAAATTCACCTTAGACCCCCATAACACCGGTTCTGCCACAAAGCCACCAATTTTGGTTAGGCATCAATATAACATTTGGCAGAGACCGATGTTACATTTCCTGTCAAATAATCATACAGGATGTTGGAAGTCTGTTATGTTCGGACCTCACAAACCCATGGTCTTGGACACAGAGACTGGAGATAAGGTCCCTAAGGACCCCCGAAACTATACTGAAGAAGACTTTCAGAAATTAGAGCTTGATGCTAAGGCACATGCTCAACTGGCTATGGCCCTTCCGAATGAAATCTATTCGGGTCTTCTTCACCATGCGTTTGCTAAAGACTTGTGGGATGCTCTAAAAGAGCAGTTCGGCGGTACCGATGATGTTGTAGCTAATACCAGAGAGATATTAGCTCAACAGTATGAGACCTTCTGCCAACTAAATAATGAGTCACTGACTCAGCAATTTGAAAGATTCACTTCTCTCTTAAGTGAACTAAAATTAGCTGGTCAAGTGTATCCTCTTGTCTCAGTTCTAAATCGATTTTTAAGATCTCTCCCAGAAAAATGGGAAACTTACTCTATTGTCATGAGATCTTCACCAGATTTTGGAAAACTCTCACTTACCCAACTTCATGGTAAGTTTCTCACTTTTGAGCGAGAGATTGACCAGAAAAGAAAATTAATAAAATCTGGAAAATCAACTGAAGAGTACGTTCATGGTAACACAGCTCTTCTTAGTCATAACTCTGTGATGAGTGATCAGGGTTATGATGAACACATTGATATAACTACTGGTATCACCTCTTCTTTCTCTTCTCGTGATGACCACTCTTTTCCATCTGACCACTCTTGCTTTATCATGGAAGATCTTCACCAGGTTCCAAGTGATGACTTGGAAGAGATGGACATTCTCCATCAACTGGCTCTCTTAAGTATAAGAACAAACAAGTTCTATAAGAGGACAGGAAGAAAATTTCCTGGCATCCATGGTAAAACCAAGATTAGTTTAAATAAGGCAAATGTTCAATGCTATAGGTGTCATGGCACTGGACATTTTGCAAGGGAATGCTCAAATGCTCCAAACTCTAATCTTTCCTCTTATGTGACCTATCCAAACACATCTTCATATACTTCTTCAACCCCTTCTTCTTTCAAAAGGCCAAATAACCCTCAAGAAACAACACATATTGCACAAAAATCCTCTTCTAATAATGTGCAATATGTACAAGCTGCAAATGGAAACATGTATCAACTTACTCCCACCTCACTTCAAGTTGTTACAGCTCCTCCTCCACAAAAAAACACTCCTGGACATACAGTCCAATCTTCTTCACCTGGTCAACCGGCTCTTTTCTCTCAAGAGTACATAGACTGGAGCAGTCTACCCGAAGATGTTAGTCATGCTCTCATCACTTCTGAATCAACAGACCTTGCTCTAATGGCTGTTGGTGATGAATCCTGCTCATCTGATCAACCTGAAGCAGACATTTCTGATGCTCAGGTATCCTCTTCTACCTTAGAAAAATTATGTTCCAATGCTTGCATAGAGGCTTTTGCAAAAATAAAGAAAGCTAATGTGTTACTTCAAAAGCAAAATCAGGAACTGGAACAACTTCTTGACAATAAAAATTCTGAAATGGAAAAATTAATAAAAATAAAAGAAAATGAAATCTGTACTTTGAAATCTGAAAAAATCAATTTACAAGCATCATTTGATCTACAAAGAGAAAAATATTATGCTTGTAAAGATGAGCTTTCTCAAACTCAAGTAAGCTGTGAAAAGTGGGTTGAATCTTGCAAAGGATTCAAGATGCTTTTACAAAAGCAAGTTCACAGCAAAGCCAGATTTGGAATTGGGTATAATCACACTGCTCAACCAGAGAATTATACTCCCATTGATAATAATAAGGAAGAAACTGTTCCTGAACCTATTTCACCAACCTTTCCTCATGATGAAATTCCTTCAATAAATGACACACCTCCACTGGTGTATCAACAAAACTATTTCTCTAAGTTTGTATATCCCACTAATACAAATCTGTCGGAAATAGAAAAGTCTAAGTTGAACTCAGTTCAATACAATAACTCTTCAGAACAAAGTGAGATTGCTCCTGATATGAGCCCTACTCCTTGTTCAGAAGAAACATTAAAGTCTGGATTCACTTCTAAGATCAAGTCAAATCTTGACAAAGGAAAAGGACCTATGATGAATATTCAATTTCCACCTTCTCATCCTCACCCTCCTTATCCCACAATGAAAGCAAACAGACCTTTCATCCCAAACTATTCATCTCTCTCCCCTGCCTGCTTGAAATGTTTTAAGTACAATCATTCTACTGAAAACTGTAGAACAAAAACACCTTTAGAAAAAGCAATAATAAAGGCAAATAAGGTGAAGGCTGATCATACTTCTTCATCCAAAGGAAACCTCCCTAAGAAAGTGAAGAAAGTAAGACCAGCAAGTAACCAATCCATCAGAACTCATCATCATTCTTCTCCTGCTTCACCCTCTTCCTTAAGTTCTAACTCCAGATCTTCCATTTTGGGGACACCACCTCCTTACTTGCATAATGGTGTTACTCCTTCTCATGTGGATTCTCAAATAAATCTTCTCCAACAAAATCAGCAACAGTTACTTATAATGATGCAGAAGTTGATGAATAACAAACAAGAAAACAAAACAAATATATAAAATAAAACATCCTATATCTAATCTTTTGTACACAATTCTCATGTGCAGAAATCCTTCTCAAACCAAAATCATCTCTGGTATGTGGATAGTGGAGGATCTAGGCACATGACTGGATGCAGATCTATTCTAGATGATTTCATTCCAAATAATGGAGGATCTGTTTCTTTTGGAAATAATGCAAAAGGTTAGATAGTAGGATATGGTTCTGTCTCTAAAGGAAATTTGAAATTCAAAGATGTTAGCTTAGTTGAAAACCTAAAGTTTAATCTCTTAAGTGTTTCTCAACTAGCTGATAAAGATTTTAGTTCATTTTTCACTAAAGACAACTGTAAAATTCTTTCTCCAGAAATAAACTCAAAAATAAAGGTCTTGATTGATCAACACACTTTGCTAACGGCTAAAAGAAGTGGAAACGTCTATATTGTAGACATGACTACTGATTCTCAAACATCTTCTCCTACGTGTCTGATAGCCAAGGCATCATCTTCTGAAACCACTCTATGGCACAGAAGACTTAGTCACCTTAATCACCAAACTCTTCATAAGCTTTCCACCCTAATTAGTAAGAGGATTACCTTCTAAAGAATTTCACTTTGAAGGTCAGTGTGAATCTTGCTTAAAGGGAAAGCAACATAAAACTTCACATAAGTCTATTGAGGAATCCAAAACAACTAACTGTCTTAATCTACTTCATATGGATCTATTTGGTCCAGTGAAGGTAGCTAGTTTAGCTAAGAAAAGATATTGTCTAGTTGTTGTGGATGATTACTCAAGATTTTGCTGGACCTTCTTCCTTTTCAGCAAAGATGAGACTTCTGATAAAATAATTGCTCTTGTCACCCTTCTTGAAAAACAATTCAGTCTTCCTGTCAAAATGTTAAGAAGTGATAATGGTACAGAATTCAAAAATCACGTTCTAGATAAATTCTGTATTTCTAAAGGAATCCTCAGACAATATAGTGCTCCTAGAACTCCTGCTCAAAATGGAGTTGTAGAAAGAAAGAACAGGACACTAATTGAATCGGCAAGAACCATGCTTGCTGATTCAGGATTGCCTTTATCATTCTGGGCTGAGGCAGTAAACACTGCTTGTTATGTTTTCAACAGAGTTCACATTGTGAAACGACATAACAAAACTGCCTATGAAATTCTGTACAAAATAAAACCTCTCATCTCATTCTTCAAAGTCTTTGGATGTCCGTGTTTCATCTTAAACACAAGAGATTCTTTATCCAAATTTGCTGCTAAAGTTGACTCTGGATACTTTGTTGGATATTCTCAAACTTCCAAAGCATATCGAGCTTTCAATCTCAGAACAAAAATAATTGAGGAATCTATTGATGTAAAATTCAATGAATTAGCATCTACCTCAATCTTCCCGTCTACTCCTGATGATCTCTTTGATCTTGATAGCTTTACATTCATTCCTTCCATTCCCTCCTCTTCTCCATCATCTGAGTCATGTCAAACCTCTGAAGATCTATCTTCCCTTGAGGAAGATTTTCTCTTAAAGCTGTCTACTTCTTTTCCATCTCATCAAATAAATTCTCAAGAAGAAAATTCACAAAACCAATATAACATACCATCCTCTCCTCCATCTCCTGTCTTGAATAATGCATCCATTGATGTTCCTGACCAAAGCTTAAACTCTTTGAGCCCCGCTGAAAACTCACCCTCGTCTTATGCTGCTTCTTCAAATAACTGTTTGGACATCATTCCTTTCAATAAAAATCATCCTCTAGAACAAATCTTAGGAGATCTCAGTAAAGGAGTTCAAACAAGAAGTCAGATTTCAAATTTCTGCCTTCATGCTGCCTTTCTATCCCAAACTGAGCCATCCAAATATCAAGAGGCTCTTAAAGACAATAATTGGGTAGAAGCTATGCAAGATGAGTTATTGCAATTCAAAAGACAAAATGTTTGGACTTTATGTCCCTTGCCCGATGGAAAATTTCCCATCGGAACTAGATGGGTTTTCAGAAATAAAACAGATGACAGAGGCATTGTAATAAAGAATAAAGCCAGGTTAGTGGTGCAAGGCTACTGTCAAGAGGAAGGTATTGACTATGATGAGACCTTTGCTCCTGTGGCTAGATTGGAAGCCATTAGACTCTTCCTAGCATTTGCCATATCTCATAACATAAAGGTATACCAAATGGACATAAAGAGTGCATTCCTATATGGAACAATAAAAGAGGAAGTCTATGTTTGTCAACCACAAGGATTTGATGATGTTCATCATCCTGACTGGGTGTACAGACTAGACAAAGCCCTTTATGGTCTAAAACAAGCTCCAAGAGTATGGTATGACACTCTCTCTAAATTTCTTCTTTCTAATAACTTTTCAAGGGGAACCATTGATAAAACCTTGTTCATGAAAAGAGTAGATAAGGAACTTTTGTTGGTACAAATTTATGTTGATGACATCATTTTTGGATCAACAAAACCTTCCTTATGTGATCAATTTTCTAAACTAATGTCTTCTAAGTTTGAAATGAGTGCTTTAAGTGAATTAAAAACATTTTTAGGACTACAAGTCAAACAAACCCCACATGGGACTTTCATTCATCAATCTAAATATATAAAAGATCTTCTTAATAAATTTGATATGAATGACTGTAAAATAATTTCTACTCCAATGGCAACAAGTCCTGGCATATGTCCAGATGACAATGGTGAACGTGTGGATCAAACTCTCTACAGGTGCATGATTGGCTCTCTGATGTATCTTACTGCATCACGGCCAGACATCATGTATGCCACATGTGTCTGTGCAAGATACCAATCTGCCCCCAAACAATCCCATCTTTCTTTTGTGAAAAGGATACTCAGATATCTAAAAGGCACGCCAGTGCTAGGTATTTGGTATCCTGCTAATCAAATTTGTAAGCTTGTTGGTTTTTCAGACAGTGATTATGCTGGATGCTCTCTATCCAGAAAGTCCACTTCAGGAGGTTGTCAGTTCTTTGCAGGATGCTTAGTGTCTTGGCAAAGCAAGAAACAAACTTCAGTATCAAACTCAACTGCTGAAGCTGAATACATTGCAGCAGCCCATTGCACTGCCCAAATTCTTTGGTTACAATATCAACTAATAGACTTTGGAATAACTGAACTAAAAACACCTCTTTTTATAGACAGTGAAGCTGCCAAAAACATAATAAAGAATCCTGTCTATCATTCTAAAACCAAACATATTGAAATAAGGCATCACTTCATTAGAGACTGTTTTGAAAAAGGACTTATTGTTCCAGAACATGTCTCTACAAGTGAGCAAATAGCTGACATATTTACTAAGCCCTTAGACTCTTCAACTTTCTCTAAGTTTGTAGCAAAACTGGGTATGATAAATATGTGTTAATAAAGGATGCAAAGATTGTGTTTATTAATCCTTGCATAAACAATAATGGATAGTTTGTTTTTTTTTCAAATTATTCAAACAATGGATACTAGGGAATTAACTCCTAAAGAAATCTTGGTTTCTTTAAGTAATTCTATCTATACACAGATAGGATCACTGATTATTTAATCACTGCATCGCATCTATCTGGAGTATCATTTCTCCATTGTTACATCTATCTTTCGATGATCTGTATTCCCATAAATATCTTCTTCTTCTTCCGAAGATATTCCTTTCTTCTTCCGAAATCTCTCATAAGACTTATTTAACTCATTTGTCAAATAAGATTCTTCCGAAATCTGCATCTTGAGCATTGCACTTGACATGACGGCTGTCAATCTTTCTGATAGAAGTCTCAATACTGATTTTCACGGCTCAAGAAGATTCGTACCGCCAATTTGATCAACCAATAATCTTCTCTGGATTACTTACTTTATTTGGCATCTTCCTTTCGTTTCTATTTAAACCCTACTTCTCCTTCTGATTTTTCACAAACTCTCCTTCCTTCTTCACAACTTCTCAGTAATGGATGATAAGTTGTCAGGCATGTCGCCTGGCACGGAGCACTTACGCTTACATTGCTACAAGCTTCATGCTTATGACAATGGCGTACAGGCTTCGGACCAGGCTTCATTCCTCACAAAACTTCATCCGTCTCCTTTGGATTTGCAGGAACATGTCTTCTTGATCAAATGTAAGTCTAAATATTTCTTTTCTAACTCCGCTTTCTAATCTTGTACATACTCATGAATCTGTTTAGGTTAACCTAAATATCTTGACTATGTCGATGATCACCTCTTCTTGGTCATTTGATCATCACTCCTCAAGCTGTTTTAAGCTTGTATCTGTGATCTTGATAATGTACTGCCAATTTTGTCTAACTGATGTTCAAAATATTGAACATTGCTGGATGATACTAAGGAAACACCCATCTTTAGTAAACCCACATCCACTCTTCTTTCAAACCTACATTAGCCACCGGCCATAAAATACTTTTCCTCACCCCTACAGCTTAATAACCCAAATAATCTGTTCTAGAAGATGAGATCCCTGAACATGATAGTGTTCCCACTGAACACATAGATAAATTTGTTTCATCCTCACAGATATATCAAGAATCTCTACCCCTCCAGCTCCTCATTCATCCTCTTCACAGGATAATGTTGTATTCCTCAGGGAAACCTCACTAACCACTGACTTGTCACTTGACACTTAGTTGGTTGTCCTCTCTCCCAGGGACGACTCTGTTCTTTCCCACACCCCCTCACTAATCAACCCACTCTCCAAATAAAAGAGGATGAAATCTGGTTGTCTAGTCCATCTTGACTTCTTGATTTTATATCAGGAGCATCCATATCATATGAAAACCACATAGCTTTTCATTTGACTGGATTAGGCATTAAGACTCCTGGTATGGCAACAGCCGATGAAGTTTTTCTTTAAACCAAGGCTAGGAAATCCCCAGAACCAAGAAAAAGGGGTCTATGACATTTCTGAGATGGGCTCAGGTCATAATAAAACTGACTCTCTAGTCAGGGATCCGGATGACATCTAAACATGATGGACGGTTCAACTCTTTCCACTCTGGAATTGACGGATAACTTTCTTGTATCCCCTCATTCACCACATTTTCACCCTTTTCTCCACCCTACACCTTCCCTTTCTTCCTCCTTCTTCCCTGATTAAGCCAAAAGGAGGGAGATTTTTCTCTGAACCTGAACCTGTTTGAAGCTAAGCCAAGTGGTTTTGGCTTCATCAGTCCAGAGGGAGATTGTTGGAAAATAAGGACTGACGAAGCAAAACCACCTTTCACATAATCTTAGTATTACATGTTGCAGGACACTAGCTTCCGAGGAAATGTCTTCAGAAGAACCTTCGGAAGACAAATAAAAGTTACTGCTTCCGAAGACAAATAAAAGACCTTCGGAAGATAAATAAAAGCTACTGCTTCCGAAGACAAATAAAAGAAAAGAGCTTCCGAAGACATGCCTTCAGAAGAACCTTAGGAAGACAAACAAAAGACACTAGCTTCCGAAGAGAAAATAACAGAAAAGAGCTTCCGAAGACAACTCTTCAGAAGATGCTTCGGAAGACTCTTCTCAATGAAAGACAAAGACACTTACTTCTGAAGAATAAAAGACAACACTTCAGAAGACCTCCAAGGATATCGAAAGACAAGCAATAATTCAGAAGACACATGTTTCTTCTGATAAAAGAATAAATGTTTCTTATTTAGGATAACTGTCTACATTAGATAGTTTACTAAGCACTTCCGATCATTTATGTGTATAAGTACAAAAGTCTGATTTTAGATCTTCAAAGATCCTATGTTGACTTTACAATTGTACTACTCTGATGCTACAATGTCTACAGTGTCTGTAATAGTGTCATCAGTCTGCTTTGTCCTAAAACATTAAATGTTGGGGCTATTTATACTCCAACATCCTCTTTGTAATATAACACTTTTTCTGTCTCTTCTTTGTGTTAACTTACTATCTTCTTTCTTTACACTCAAGATAACTAAACACTAAAATAGTAACCGAGAGAGGGAGCAAAATACCAAAAGCTTTGTCTAAGCTCTTGATCCTGGTCAAGTTTGTCTCTCCTACATATCTCCGGATTTTCTACAACTTATTTATTATTAAACTATTTTTTATATGACTAAACCTATGAAACTCACCAACTATTCGTACTTGACACTTGATTTTAAACATGTTTCAGGAAAGGATGTCAAATTATTGAGCTTGGATTAGATTTTAGGTTTTGAATTAAATTGATGAAATAGCTAGGGTTTGAGCATTTAAGAAATGTATTGAATGAAAGAATTTAATGAGAAATTGAATGTGATCTTTGAATTATGTACAACTATAAACCTTGTGCTATGAACAATCTACATTTCGTGCCGCCCCGATGTTTACGCCATTGGTCGGGGTGTTACAGATTGGTATCAGAACCTGGGTTATAGAGAATTATGTTATTTAAACTAGATGACCTAGACTATAACCATAGGATGCCTTAGTTTGAACTCATAGGTCATGAACTGCTATTTGGACTCTATAGTTGCCATGCTAGGCCATGAACTGTTATTTGAACTCTTAGTTGCCATGATTGGTCATACTTGCTTATGTGACTACTTATTTGATGGGTCAAATGTTTGAACCTAGTTTAGGATACTTTAGTATGGACACCCTAGACTTTAAGGTTCAAAATTTTCTCGACCCCTTTCTTATGATGTGAACGAGGATCGTCATCACGAGAAATGATCTTAGACTTCTAAGTCTAATCTTGAATCCCGTCAATAGTCTTTAGGTTCATTCTAAAAACACATACAATCTGGAAAGGGGAATACCTGTACTTTGGTGAGTTCTGTCTAGGAAAGCATTTCGCATAAATCCAAATCAACCGATGGACCTGTATGCTTTCCTGGGAACCCTTGGAGTGAGTATAAACCTATAGGCTAAAGTATGTCTTTCTGAAAGTTAAGATGAACTTAAACACTTTGATCTGTCAAAAGTATTCCTTTAGGAATACAATCCAAATACTGCTTTTTGATTGAACTTTCATTTGAACTCTCTATTTCATATTTGAACTCTTTAAGCTATATAAATTCTAACCCTTTTCAATAGAACTCTTGTAGAATCATGCCTCCTCGTCGTCTTCGCAGCAACACCAACGCTAACACCAACAACACCAACACCAACACAAACAATACCATCACCAACACCAACAACACAAACACCAACAATACGAACCCCACTATTCAAGAGTTGGCCCAGATCATTCCTCAGCAAGTGGCTGTTGTGCTACCAACTTTGGTGACCCAGCTCAACCAAGCTACGAATACGAACCCAGTTCACAATAATGGGACTGGTGGGGGTGCAAATCCCACTTGCACTTTCAAGCACTTCAATTCATGTAACCCTACCAAGTTCATTGGAACTGAAGGAGCAACTGGACTTCTCCAATGGTTTGAAAGTATAGAAAGAACCTTTATCCATTCTGATGGTCCTGAGAACCTTAAGGTTCGGTATGCCACTAGTGTCTTTCAAAAAAGGGCACTTACTTGGTGGAGTAGTGAGAAACGAACCAGGGGTTCGGATGCTGCACTTGCTTTGACATGGACTGAGGTCACACAACTTATGACTGACGAATTCTGTCCTCGTAACGAAATGAGGAAACTTGAAGCTGAATTTTGGGAGCTCAAACAAGATAGTGGAGAGAACCTTGCTTATACGACCCGTTTTCACGAACTCAGTCTCCTTGTGCCACACTTGGTGACACCTTTGTCTAGAGCCATTGAGAAGTATATTGGTGGCCTTCCTATGCAAATCTAAGACAAAGTTTTTGGTAGCAAGCCTACCACACTTGAAGATGCAATCCGACTTGCCGCAACCTTAACCGACAATCATGTCAAGGATGGAACTCTAACCAGGAAGGGAGTCAAGAAAGTTGAAACAAAGGCCAACATTGATGAATCTTCTAAGGAGGCCAATACTGAACTTACCAACCCCACCAAACCCAACACTCACAAGCGAAAGACTAGGAATTTCGCTATGGCGACCCCTGCTATTCCTCTGAACCAACAAGCTCCATGAAACAACAAAGCCTATGTGGGAGTCCAACCTTTGTGCAACACTTGTAAGTTGCATCTCCCACTGAACCGACAATGTCATTTTTGCACTATCTGTGGGAGGTATGGTCACTTTGCCAACACTTGTCGAAGTGGACCTCTCGTACAACAAACTCAACCAGCTCAAATAGCAAACAACCAACCTGCTGCACCTATTATCCCTGCCATAGCTAACAAAAGGGCCTGCTATGAATGTGGCGACCCTAATCACTTCATAAATCAATGCCCAAGACTCACAAACAACAACCAAAGAACGAATCGTGCCCGAGCTCTTCAACTAGTTGCCCAAGATGCTCAAACTAATCAGGATGTTTGAATGATGTATTCCTGATCAATGATTGTCATGAACTTGCGTTACTTGATTCCAGTGCTAATAAAATTTTGTGGTTTATAATTTTGAACTTTACTTGGTAGACTGCAAGCTATATTAGATAGACCATTTAATGGTCTACAGTAACTTTATCGATATTAACTATATTGTATTTGGTAGTATTGTGAACTTTAGGAATATCATTTCATTAATGGATCTTGTATCCATTCAGATGTGTTCCATAATCAGCAAGTAGGGTAAACATGCAAGGCAAATTTCCGTTACGGGTGCACACGGAACGTAAATTTGCAATACATGTAAATCCTACGAATGCGATACAATGGACACAGTTTTTGAAAACTTTGGATGATTAACTTACAATTTGGTTGAAACATATGAACTATACCTGTATGGCCAACTATTTGTAAACATCAAATTTGAAGCGTTTTATGCTCTTTTGTGTTGTATTGGTAGGTGATCGGTATGCTTTCAAAGTATTGGTGATGTGGTGGGTTGGCTGCGGTATACCCTATATATAAGCACCAACAATACATTGGGAGTAGAATCGAAAGCTTGACCAATGATAGGATTCATAGATTTGAGTGTTAACATCAAGAAAACTAATCTTAGTCAAAACTATGCGAACTATACCTATATGGTGAACTACGTGTAAACATCAAACAAAGTGAAATATTTTATGTTGTGTGGTATTGGTAGGCGATTGGTATGCTTTCAAGGTATTGGTGATGTGGTGGGTTGGCTGCGGTATACCCTATATATAAGCATCAACTATATATTGGGAGTAGAATCGAAAGCTTGATCAATGTTAGGACTGTAGATTTTAGTGTTATCATCAAGAGAACTAATCTTAGTTAAAACCATAAGTCGAATCAGTTGACTCATGCGTAATAAGACTTGGTGTATATCAAAGGTCTTAGTAGTTCTTATATCGAGACAATTAAAACTATCGTTAACCGAAAATAATTGAAATGAAAACTCAAGACGCGAATACATCATCTATATACCTTCAGATGAAAGTTTTCAAATTCTAAAACCCATATCGAACATCAACATATGAGATTAACATTTCACATAATTTGATCTCACATACACAATACTACAATTTACATATATTTAACAATGAACAAATAACATCATAATACGTTATCTACAACCGCATCATTTGACGCGGTTTCTATTGATCACAAACCAATAAAATTCATACTAAGAAGCAAAACATATTCCACAAAACACGAGCTTTATATTGCCATGAAGACATTGTGCCTTTAAAATATCTTTAACCAAAAATAAATGCACATGAGACAACAATGTTGGGGCAAATTGCTTAACGACTTTGATTGCGAGAATCAAATGTTGTAGCTAATTGAACTCAACCGTAAGAGTTGTATCTAAATTTATAGAAATTGAACCTAAATCAATCTGCGTAACAACATATTCGTAGTTAACAAATTTTTTCCACCTAAGACAATTTGCATGTCTTGGGGTGTTGAACTTTAATTAAAAACCAAGTTTGATATTGGTTTTATCTATTGAATCGTAATGATCTTTGACTCCCATTCCTGCACGAAATACTCAAGTCTCGATATTCGATTCACCCTTGTACAATCAAAATGTACAAGGATCTGCAAGGCCTCTACTGATGTGCTTTTAGCATCATAACCGATCATGATGCATGTTTCACGATTCATTAACTTCAGTACCTCTTCACGAGTCGTTCAATTCAATCCCAGTACGGCTTACCATCCTAAAATGTATGGTCAAATCGAAAGAATATGTTAAACCCTTGAACTTTCATTTAAACTAAGCCACATTCACCGACCTTTCACATGTTGAATCTGACACAACTTGGCTAACGTGATATCAAAAAAAATTCACTTGGCATGACCGGATCAAACAAAAATAAGTACCCAGATCTTCTCCGTGACAGTCCTCCTTAATTTCGGAAAGAAATTCCTAAAATCAGGGGAGACGGTAACATTTCTAAAAATTTTTAATAAACAATTATATTTATTAATTAAATTAGGACGTCATTTGAAATTTTCATTTACGAGCTGTTATACAGTTACATATATATATATATAGGAAAGGGATCATATAATAACCCTAATTAATTGCGGTAACCCATTAACCCTGGCAAAAAACGCTCAAATCGCAAAAAAAAAAAATTATGGTTTTTTTTATGCAAAAATAGGGGGGGCTCCTTTTTTAACCGTTCGCTAATTCACAAGCGTTAAAAAGTTAAACGAAATGTAAGTTTGCGTTACACTGCGACACTTAAATAAATGTTCGCAGTGTAACGCAAACTTACATTTCGTTTAACTTTTTAACGCTTGTGAATTAGCGAACGGTTAAAAAAGGAGCCCCCCCTATTTTTACATAAAAAAAACCATGAAATTTTTTTTTTTGCGATTTGAGCGTTTTTTGCCAGGGCTAATGGGTTACCGCAATTAAGGTGGGTTATTATTCACTCCTTACCCTGTATATATATATATATATATTAAACGTCTTTAAAAGCTACTTTAAACATAATTTAATATACAATTATGTATAGTTATACATGTCAAAGAAATAAAGTCAAAACTCACTTTTAAATTTTAAAAACTATTGTTTATAATGATAAGTGTTTATAAAACGATTTAGAAATTAATTGTAAATAAGTAACTCAAACAAATAAATAAATTTTTATTATAAAATTTTAATCACAAAAACATTTTACTAAATAAATAAAACCTTATAAAAATTTTAAATAGTTTAATCATAAACTTCAAATAAATTAAATAACTTTGTTATAACTATATAAAATTTAAGAACATCATAAAAATATAACCGAATTAGTTGTATTAGTTTTATGGAATTTAAATAAAGTATAGAAATTTTATGACAATTAAAAACATTGTGTTACAAAGTTAAAGAGACTAATCCTATCAACTTTAAAACTGAAAATTTGAGGGAAAACTACAGGGGGCGAAACTGCCATTACCCTGAACTTCTTTCCTTCTTCACCCCGTACGTAGACTACCCGACCCAGACCCCATATCCAACCCGTTTTCTAATCTAATCACTTACAGCTATTCACAGCTAATCAAAGCTCAAAATAGAAACTATTCAAGACGCGTAAACTCTTTAAAACATTGATTTCGTTGATTAATCAGTGTTAATGCGTAAATCGTTTCCTTAAAAATTGAGACAAACGACTGAAATTCAAATTCTAACTTAACCATTAAAAAATCCAAATTAATCCATCATTCTTGTTCTTTGGACATTGTCGAAAGGTTCTGTGCAAAACAATAGCATCCAGAAACATTACAAAGCACGAATTGGAGCTTAGAAGCTTCGGCCGCACGTTTGTTTCTTTCTCAATCGAAATCCATTTAAAAGCACCTCATGGTAAGTGATCTATACATCATTCTGATCGTTTTTGAATTTAGAATAAAAGCCCTATGGTTTTGTAAACAATCGGATTCAAACTAGATCGAATTTGAAGAGCAATGGAACTAGGGTTCAGTTCTTTAAAACTGAGATTTGGGAACCTAAGTTGTTTTAGGTTAAGTTTTTTTCAAATGGAACGATCATGGTAGAGTCACTCGTGTTTGTTTCGAAGGTCACGAGTCACTCGTGTTTGTTTCGAAGGTCACGAGTTCGAACCATGGTCCAGCCGGGTTAAACCTGTTTTGGACTAATTTTTTTATATCTTTTAAATTAAAACTCATTTTTAAATTTCGTTTTCACCAAAAATTCTAATAAATTAAAGTTTATAAGTTTGATAAAGAAAAGTAATTTTTCTGACAAAAAAAATAATAATAATAATAAATAATAATAATAGTAATAAACATAGCGTATATATATTATATATTTTAATTAAATGCCTATTGTAATCATTAATATGATCTTTAAAAATAACTTTAAGATATATATATTTTTAATTTTTGGTGACTTTATTTATATAGCATATAAAACTGCTATTTTATTTTAAATATGATAAAATACTTAACTTATCTCCAAGCTATTTGCACCACATGTATCTTTTAAATATTGGTTGTTTAATTTATATTTTATAAAAAAAAAACTATTCTAAACTTAGTTAATATATATAAATTTAAATTTATTTTCATTTTAAAACATTTAAAGGTTACATTTTCAACGAATTTCAACTTTAGAAAATTTAGTAATATTTAAATGAAAAACATTTGCAATAAAATCAAATAAGAATTACTTATCGTTTGAACAATAACGAATGAGCTATATTACAAAACGAAAACCAAACCCGTTGACCTATTTAGACATTAAGTTTTCATAGATGTCATAGCTATTTGAAATTTCATTTAATGAACTATTTAGGTGAACTTTGAACTTGTGGATATACATTGAGCTATAACTTAACATATATTGCAAAGGCTATTTCACACGTCAATGTGAGTCTTCATAGCCCCTCTTTTACTTATTTTGAACTTTTGGGGTGAAACATGTATCTTTGAACTTAACTTATTTTTAAACCATGTGAATTTAGTTTAAATGGCCTTAGTTGTTTGAACTAATCTATTGAACTTATCTTTTGAACTTATCTATTGAGCATTGCATTGATCACAACTTATCTATTGGTAGCAATAATGGATTCCATTTGATTGACCACCCACCCAGGATGGGTTTTCCCTGTGGGAGAAAGCTTGTGGTGATTGTTCCCTATTGGTCAAACTTAACTATCTGATCAACTGTTTGTTCATTTACAATCTATGTGCATTTTGCTATGTATTCACATGTGTTAACTTATTTATTATTAAACTATTTTGTTATATGACTAAACTTATGAAACTCACCGACTATTCGTAGTTGACACTTGATTTTAAACATGTTTCAGGTAAGGATGTCAAATTATTGAGCTTGGATTAGATTTTAGGTTTTGAATTAAATTGATGTAATAGCTAGTGTTTGAGCATTTAAGAAATGTATTGAATGAAAGAATTTAATGAGGAATTGAATGTGATGTTTGAATTATGTACAACTATAAACCTTGTGCTATGAACAATCTACACTTCGTGCTGCCCCGATGTTTCCGTCATCGGTCGGGGTGTTACACTTAGATATTAGAAGAAGAGACGACTACAGTTGTAGACCAAAGGGGAAAATTACTACCCGATCTTCGTCTCCTTTGATCGATCAGCGAGATCTGTTTGAATTCGTATTTTCCAAGCTCATCTGATTGACTTTTGGCCAATATATCTCATTTCCTCGGTGCATTTGATCCTAAAATACGCAGTGACAAGATGAATATATTCAGATTGGCAGGGGACATGACGCATTTGGCGAGTGTTCTAGTGCTGCTGCTCAAAATTCACACCATCAAATCACTGGTACCTTTCCTTATGTTTTATGTTTCGTAATTTATCGTCTGAGTAATTATCATCAAGTTTGTTAAATTAGGGTTTTGATTCATTTCTTTTCGGATGCCGAGAGTTCATGAGTAGATAATTTCTTACCCGATGTGATTTTTTAGATTACGGATTGATAAAAAATGCGGATTATGATGAATTGAAGTGATTTCGTTCAATCCTTTGGAATGTAGAGACGCATTTTTTGGTTCCGTAAAAATAAACGAATGAGGTTTAGCTACTTCGGTTAGCTTCTGCTATTTTACATCATTTTTGTCCATTATCAGTTGTACACTATTGATAGGTCCATTTGAAATAACCTCAATTACATATGTACGGATTTCATTGTGAATGGATCACCGAAAATCTTCTTTTAACTTTTTGAGTGGGTATTGAGTAGGAATGTAATCGAGCCGAGCCAGCTCGAAAATTTTTTCAAGCCAAAAAATCGAGCTCAAGCTCGTAAAGAAACTCGAGGCTCTAGTCAAGTCACGAGCCAGCTCGGTTTTTTTTACCTCCTCCTCCACTTTACACACACATATATAATATATAAAAAATATAATATCTAAAATTAAATACATATAAAATCTATTATATATATATATATATATATATAGGGGAAAGATCAAATAAAAAGTATATTTTGCCTAAGAAGGCTAAGAAGGATTTTTAAAATCTCCAAAACCGACCCAAACGAACTCCGATTGAACTCATTTCGATGGCATTGGAACTGTCTCATCGAACACTACAATATTAGATTTTAAGTTTTTGTTTTAACAACTAGATTTAGATTTTGGGTTTTAGGGCTTGGTTTTTAGCTTTTAAGTTGTATCTTTATGTTAAAGATTTGTTTTTAAAGTTTTGGTTTTAGTATTAGGGTTTATTGTTTACGATTTAAGGTTTGGGTTTTAGGGTTCGACAAGCCGGTTCCAATGATGTAAAAATTAATTCAATCGGGGTTTGTTTGAGTCGGTTTTCAAGTTTTTAAAATCCTTCTTAGCCTTCTTAGGCAAAATAGACTTTTTAGGGGAACCTTCCCCTATATATATATACTCACACATAATTATATATAAAATTTAATATATCTATCAGTAAGTATGTATGTATGTATGTATGTATGTATGTATGTATGTATGTATGTATGTTAAAAATCGAGCCTAGCTACGAGTCGAGCCAACAAGTCGAGCCACGAGTCGAGACAACGAGTCGAGCCACGAGTCGAGACAACGAGTCGAGTCAACGAGTCGAGCCAACGAGTCGAGCCACGAGCCGAGCTCGAGCTGAGCCAAACCTGGTTCGGGCTCAGCTCGATTTTATTGAGCTTTTTTCGAGCCGAACTCTTTTTCGAGACGAGCTTTTTTCGAGCAAACTTCGAGTGAGCCTTAAGCCGCGAGTTTTTGGACAGCCCTAGTATTGAGGTTGAATATATTTAAATTTTCAGAGTGTGATGATGGAAACCTATGAGAAATATATAAAAAATAGGTATATCGATACCTTGCGCCTAGCTTGCGTGATGTGCACGACTTCGCCTCGTTCTTTGGCGCCAAAGGAAACACATAGTATCTTCGCATTGATTAAGGAAATCACAAATACCCAGCCTCTCAAACCCTAGAAACACATAGTAACTTATGAAAGGCATCGCAAAGACCCATCTCTCAAACCGTCAATCTTACCAGCCTAAACTTCAAAATTCCCAACCAATCTGTAGTTCTTATCTGTCTATCCGTGGAAGAAGATGACATCAGTGGCGTACCCACATTAGTCTGAAGGGGGCAGCCGCCCATCTTGAATTTTTTTTTTAAGTAGTATATATGTATGTTAAAATCCTGATTGTCCCCCATAAAATTTTGCAATCGCCCCATTAAACTTTTGATTTCTAAGTGTTAATTAATAAACTAAGTTGAAAAATGTCTGACTAATAATTTAAAGCCATTGTAAATCAAGTTTAGTATTAATTATAATTAGTCATACCACCACTAAACCGGTTAAAAACCAAATTCAATTGAATATACCAATATAAAATAAATAAACCAATTCGAATAAACCAAGTTAAACCTTATACATTATAATTATAAAGAAAACAAATTTAAATCTGAAACGCTTTAATCGGTTAACCAAACAAACCGACTTAAAAAAAATTGAATCAATAATCATACCGAAACTGAAATTCGGAAACAGTTCGGAACCAACTTCGGAATTCAGATACAGTTAGGATCCAAACCGAAAACCGAATTCAGAATTCGGTTCATTTTTTTCAGTTACGAATACGGTTCCGTTTTTTGCATTAACAATTTTCAGGTTTTTTTAACATCCCTACTTTAATATTCGAATTCACTAGGGGGCATTTTTTTTTACTCGTCATGGGTACTCCTTATTCTCAGGGCGGCCCATGACTAGCCCATTATAAAAACTTATATTATTAATTTAAATAACATATTAACATAATATTTGAAGTTAGATTTGCGAAATCAAATTGCTTATGAGAATTTAAGCGATAATTGTATTTGTTTCATACAGAAAGAGTTACTTAAGAATGTTTCTTTAGACGGTTTTTTGAATATATATATATATATATATATATATATATATATATATATATATATAAATAAAATAATATCACGTAGTGAACAACTTTATATATATATTGTATTTTCATTATGTCTTTATATATGAAATTTAGTTTGATTGTTGTTTTTTAACATGACCCGACCCAATCCTCCTCAACCTAACTTGAACACCAAAGAACCTAAAAAATTTCCGCCCCACGAAAAAAATTCCTGGTTCCGCCACTGAATGACATATATGTTTTTCTAACCAAACAATCATCTAAACTGTCGACGTACTCCGGTTAAGAAGTAGTGCATTTCAGGTGTCTCTTTACCGGTAGGCAGAACAAATGAAGGGGATACAGATGATATTCGGACCGCATTGAGGGAGGTTGAGGATGAAATCGGTTTGGATCCTGCTCTTGTGGATGTTGCTGCCGTTCATGAACCATTTGTAACCAAGGTGAATGTTTATTCTAATGAGAGTTTGATTTTAGTTATTTTCAACATTGAATTTCTCTATTTTGTTGTTCATATTTCATTTTTAGATCGAATTATTTGTATGATCTCTGATGTAGTTTGTGCATCATTGTTTGGCAGTTTATTTTTTTTAACCAATAGATGATAATTTTGTAAAAATTAATCATGTCATGTTGATTCTTTTCATGATCATAATATATGTTTTGATGTCATGTACTTGTTTGCAGGATGCCCTTGTTCACGTGGAAATAAAAAATCATGGGGAATTTCTTTTTAGCATGACTTATATGGAGATGTCATAATTTTAGGCTATTTCATGTGCCTAATGATGTTAATAATCCTTGGGTAGTAATGAGCCGGAACAAGAGCAGAGAGTTTCTGGCTTTCTGCATTCAGGAAATGACAAACGATAATTTCAAGGTCTGACTTTGAAGTTTGAACCCTGATCTACCAGGTTAGTGATTTTTTCCATAAGCTTTTGTTGTATGTTTTGCTCTGATTTTGCTCCCCTTACGAGTGTTGTTTAATCAATTTAGGGTTTATTCTGGGAGCTGGTCTTCCAGGTTAGTATAAGCCATGTTCTTGTGTTTTGCTTTAATTTTGGGTCATTATGCGGTGTTGTTGCTCCCATTTTTCAGAACAATTTATGACGAATGCTCTGAGTAACCTTCTTAGTCTATATCCTTTTTTGTTCTTGAAAAAAATTGAAATTGACCTTCTCTTCTATTTGAATCCAAGAATTGTAAATCTTAATTCTTTGACTCTTTTATTTTATTAATTGTTTTTAGTTGTCATTTGCAGTCATTTTCAACAAGAGGACATGTTGTTTCAAGGTTGGAACAACTTCCTTAGCCATAACAGTAGCTATGAAGCTTTTGAGAGACAATCCTCAGTCATTACAAGAATTAATGGTTAGTGAAGATGATTTATTGCAAACTAGCTAATTAAAAAGTAATTTTGGCTAATGATCAGATCTTGCTACTACATACATGAAGATCATGAAAATATCATAAGAAACAGAAAATCTTATGATCTAGCCTTACATTGAATGAATATAAGTTCATGATATTCACATTTAAGGCATCTTGAATTATTACAATTTTTCATGAAAGTATTTGATGTATAAAGGAAGCAAAAAACGTAAAAAGATAAAATTTAGGGAAAACTTTGATAATTTTTTGAATGAATAAAATCATGAGGTACAACCCTTTAATAGACCACACAATTCACATATTTTTGTAATAATAAATCAAACCCCTAAAATTAGGAAAGGTATGTCAAGGTTAAAATGAGGACTTCAGACGAGTGTAAAACATATATGGATATGGCATGCTATTTCGAACATGTTGTATGAGTCATGTTACTTCAGTGCGCCAAATGGAAGTATAAAAGAAACATAAACTGTTGTTGCAATTGGTCACTGAATACACTTTAGGTATTAAATTAATGATCCGAGGAAAATATTAAGTTTAATTGTACTATTAATTTTTCAAGACACCTTGTGTTTGATGAGTTAAAATTCAGTTTTAGTGATACATGCGGTGACAAGAAGCACAGGCTGCTGTTGATGTGTTTTTCTTTGGCATTATTTTAAGGTAAAATAAGTAATTTACTCCTATTAATCGATTGTTGTACAAATGTCTCATTAAAAAATTATGATTATTTTTTAACACCGTAGTAAGTAGACCTGTTGTACCAGCTTTGGTTCGATTTTGAGTCGGGTTAATCAGGTTCGGGTATTTTCGACAACCCTAAGTGATGTTTATAGATGGTGTATTACAAGTGAATCAAAGAAATATCCTATCATACAGCAGAATGGTTTTTGATGACTACTTTTGATTGTATGTTACTTATGGCAAAAAAACTAGTTGAAAGGAATATACGAAATTCTTTTCATAATTAATTTTATTGTATTTGTTTTTATTTTTTATTTTTGCAAACAGGAAGATATGGTAAAACTGAGAAATACATATTTTTTAGAATCAATGAGTGACAAGTTGATTCTTGAGAAGGTATTTTGACGAAGCTCTGTTCGCTTGCATGAGTGGGAACGTCATCCAGCTCTTGCTAGTAGCACCATGAGTATTACTCGGAAATGAAAGTGTCCTTATGATAAATTTTTGGATGTATTTGCAACACTGGAAGGTACAGGTGCAATTATACAATAGAAACTGATTATGAATAATATCATGTCACCTTCACCAAGCACATTAGAACAATTTCAAAGTGATACATCAGAGGAATGAAAATATTAATGAATGAAGTAGTTTTGTATTATATGTATTGCGACTTATGAATAGTTTATGCTTTATTAGTATAAGTATTTTAGTTTCAATGACTGGTTTTCTACTTTTAAGATTTAAAGATTAATGTTTGAACATATTTAATTAAGTGTGGTAATTTTGGTAACATATGTATGTATTTGTACCTACAATGTTGTATTTGTTTGTATGTATTTGAATATTATTAACTTTGTATACACGGTTAATTGTCAAACATAAATATATTTTTACCAACACATATATATTTCTTTCTACACATATTAAACTCAATATCTACATATATACCACTTTTACCTACACATAATTTTATTTTTACCCACACATATATGTGTAACTATAGTGTGATATATACCTACACATAAGTGATGTGTAGGTAATAATCTATATCAACAGTCATGAGGCCACACATCATGACACTTAATTTATGTGTAGATAAAGATATTTACCTAAACATAACAGGCTTTTAACAACACATACCAAGTGTGGCTAAAGACCCAAATTTCTTGTAGTGGGCTCCATGGACCCTAACCCCTCGGTGCGCCTTGTAAAAGCCATTAAGTCTGATGCGCACCAAAACATCTCTGGATCAAGTCTTGAACTTTCGGATTCGGAAGAACAGCTACTTCCGAAGGATAATTCTCTTCCACTAAAAGCTTCTGGATCCCTCTTCAGTACTTAGAAGTTCCGATCGATCATAAGTGGTTTCCCAAGACAAAGACTTTCGAAGACTTTCTCTGACAAAGATTCCGGATACTTATAGAAATAATCAGAGCTGCTTTCTCACCTTCATATCTACAAAGAAGACATTCCGATGTTAGTCAGCAGCAAAGAATATTTGTCAGAACTACAAAGATACGAAGCAGTTAATGCCTTTTGTTGTTTAGGTATTTATTGTAAAAGTCAATGGAGTCTTTTGTATTAATTGTAATTGATATGGCTTGGCCTGTCAAGACCATAAAAGATACTAGATTTAGCATACGTTTGTTTCTGGTGTTTTGTCAAGCCGTGTATCCCTACGAGGATACAGCTGTACATCTTAGTATATAATCCTTCACTTGTAACTTAGCAAGGCACTAGTGTGTACTTGAGCTGTTGAGTCTTGTTCACTTTGCATTTGAACGAAATATACTTTGACCTTGAAAGTATCTTTATTTGTGTATTGTATGTGTTTTGCAAGTGTGAGTGAGTTGATTTGATAGAGCTTTCCGCATCTATCAAGTTCGGTAGAAGATTACTTGTGAAAGTGTTGTGTTGATACACAACCCGATCCAACAAGTGGTATCAGAGCTTTGGCTCCCTAACTTAAGCAACTAACTATTCTTAAGTTACCAGTTGTTTATTTTCTACTACTCTTTGTTTTCAAGCTACCTCAAAGTCAAAATGACAACCATCAGTAAGCACAATACTGAGAATGGTACTCTCAACAAACCTCCCATGTTCATGCCTGACAATTACGATACATGGAAGGTTAGGATGGAGGGTTTCATCAGGAAACAGGACTTCAAACTCTGGAAGTCAGTTCTTGAGGGACCATTCATTCCAACCGTTGCTGTTGCAGTTACTAGTGGAGGACCCATACCAAAAGAACCATCTTTGTACTCAGACGAAGATTACAAAAAGATGGAAGTGGACTCTAAAGCTTTGTGGCTGATTCAAATGGCAATCCCAAACTCTATCATACATACATTCAAGAAATGCAAGTCTGCGAAAGAGCTATGGAACTCTTTGCAACAGATGTATGAAGGGTTGGAAGATGTGAAGGAGAATAAGAAGGACATGCTGAAGCAAAAGTTTGAGAACTTTTGCCAAGAGAACAACGAGAAGATGGTTTCTCAGTATTTGAGGTATGTTCAATTAGTTGATGAGTAACTGCTGCAGGAGTGAAGATGGAGAATCAAGATGTCATCAGAAAGTTTCTAAGATCACTTCCACACGCCTGAAATATCTATTATGTTGCTATTCGTTGAACAGAAAATCTTAGAACTTTAAAGCTGTGAGAATTATTTGGTATACTTAGTGCATACCAGATTGATGCCCAAGAACCTAAACCTACCTCTATTCCGTCAGGTTCAGCTGCTTTGTATGCCCCCATACACAATTCTCCATTTCAGAACTATCAGCCCATCTACCATTCAAACTCCACACCAATTATCACATTCCCAGAAACACCAACTCCATCAACATCTCATTCAAACCCATTTGCAAGCTCAACTCCACTGCTCACCTCAGGCCAGGGAGCATTCATGGTCGAAGATACAAACTATTTTCATTTATGTGAGGAGGATCTAGACGGGATCCCTGTTGATGACCTGGAAGAAACGGACATCGACTACCAGATGGCCATGATTTTATACAGAGCAAAGAAGTTTTACCAGAGAACTGAAAGACAATTCAAAAAGTATAACATGAAAAATGGGTTTGGTCTGGACAAGTCTAAACTCAAATGCTTTAATTGTCAACAGCTGGAGCATTTTGCAAGAGAGTGCCAATCTCCAAGTTCTTAGCCATCAACTTTAGGTCAGCCAAATCACAAAGCACCAAGCTCCTCCAACTGTGCAAACATTGCAGAACAACACGATTTTTCTGACCGGAGCTTTGAGGAAGCATCTACCTCAAACAATGCTTTGATGACCAATAACTCCAATTCTACATTTAAGGTAATAGATGACATGTGTACCCCTGAATGTTCAGAAAACTTAAATGCTTACAAACGTTTTAATGCTCAAGTCTGTGATGAGCTTGAATCAATAAAAGTTATTAAGGCGAATTTCTTTAAAGCTGAAAGAAATTACAAACAAAAGATTTAGGAGTTAGAAAAGACTATCTCTAGTTTAAAACATGAAGACACTTGAACAGTGCCAAATAAACAATCTTTTAGAAAGACTAACAACTGCCAAACAGAACTTGTATTGGCTGAGGCATACAAAGACAAGTTTCTCAGTCAAGGTGAGAAGTTTGAGAAACTTCTCAAAATAACTGAGATACCTGAGATGGTAAAGAGGAAGGGTACTGGGGTGGGTTACAACAAAATGGAACATCCATCTGCCTATACTCCAATGGTGGAGGTTCGATGCAAACATGAAGATGACACTCCTGATAATTTTGAAAAACTAAAATCTGTTACTAAACAAAGGAAAAGAAACAAGAAAACCATACCATCTTTTGTTAAGGCTAAATACGTACAAACCGGGAGTACATCTTCAAATAACTATGTCACTTGTTCATCTAACAAGTCACATAGGGCTAAATCAAGAGATAGAAAAGCCAGTGTATCCAATGTACATGTAAATCACCCAAACAAAAGTAATGTTGGAACTCTCAAGTCAGAACAATCAGGTTCGGTGAAGCATTACTCCAAAAGAGAGAAGCTTCAGTTTTCATTCAATGTTCAGACTGTGTGTCTTATGTGTGGAGATACAAGTCATTTTGGAGTAAATCATCATTTTCTTCGGAAGAAAATTATGCGTCCGAAAGAAAAAGATCAGTCAAGCAGCACATGAAGCCGTCGGAAGCAGGCACTTCTGACAACATGAAAAGAAAGAACAGGAAGTCTTTCGAATCAAAAGGAACATCTGAAGCACATGTCAAAAGTTCTTCCGACAAACCAAGAAGTCTCACCATTTCGGAAGAAGAAAAACAGAAGAAAGACCCCACCTCAAGACAAAATCAAAACCATCGAAAGAGAAGTCAAAAGTTGGTTCCGATGGCAGTCAGAAAAAGAAAATTCCTCCAACAGTTCCAAAGGTCAAGAAAGTCTGGAAAAAGAAGGAAACATCTGAACTAACAGTTCAACCAATTGTTCCACCAGCAAGCTCGTCATCTGTTCCACCAAAGATGATTTCAAAGAAATTTTCCTATAATGATGCAAATGGAAAACCCAAGACCACATGGGTTTGGGTTCCCATCAGGAACTAATTCACTTCTAACCATGTGTAGGGACAACAAGACTCAAAAGGCAACTTGTGGATTGTTGACAGTGGCTGATCCCGGCACATGACAGGCAACAAGGCCCACCTGCACAAATATGAACCATTCTTTGGAGGGTCTGTTACTTTTGGAAGTAATCTAGTGGGTGGATATATCACAGGTAGAGGCACAATAACAAATGTTAAGGTAAGTTTTGAGAATGTGCATTATGTGTAAGAATTGAACTATAATTTGCAGAGTGTATCACAGGTGTGTGATCAGAAGCATAACATGTTGTTCACTGAGCATGAATGTATTATCCTGAAACCAGGATTTGTTGTTCCAAATAACCAAATTTTGCTCAGAGCTCTCATAAGGAACAACATGTATATGTTGGACATGAGCACAGCTTCACCACTTAGCAATAGAAATTGTTTTGTCTCAAAAGCCTCACTTGTTGAATCATCTCTTTGGCATAGAAGACTTTGTCATGTAAACCTGAAAAACATGAATAAACTTGTCAAAAATAACTTAGTTACAGGTTTACCAACAAAATAATCCGTCTGCGTTGATAAATTCAATAACAACAGTCCTACACTTGCTGCACATGGACTTGTTTGGCCCTACAAGTGTGAAAAGTCTAGGTAGAAAGTCCCACTGTTTGGTGGTTACTAGTGACTTCTCAAGATATACCTGGGTATTCATTTTGAGTACCAAGGATGAAACTGTGATATATTGAAATCATTCATTCTTAGGGTTGAGAAACAAAGTGACCACAATGTAAAAATCATAACGTCTGATCAAGGAACAGAATTCAAAAATCATACTTTAAACTCCTTTTGTGAATCTAAGGGTATTACAAGACAATTCAGTGCTCCTAGAACTCCACAACAATATGATGCTGCTGAGAGAAGGAATAGGACACTAATTGAGGCTGCTAGGACCATGTTATCTCATGCCAAGCTTCCAATAACTTTTTGGGCAGAAGCAGTCAACATTGCCTGCTATTTCCAAAATAGAATATTAGTAGTTAAATCACATGGTATGACTCCTTATGAAATAAGAGAAAACCATTTATTGGGTTTCTTAAACCATTTGGATGTCAATGCACCATTTTGAATACCAAATATCATATAGCCAAGTTTGCTGAGAATTCAGCAGAGACCTACTTTTTGGGTACTCTTCACATGCTAAGGCATATAGAGTATACATCAAAGATTCCAGGATTATTGAAGAGTTTGCAAATGTTCAGTTTAATGAACATACTATCAATAAACCTAGAATAGGCCCTAATTGGTTGTTTGATCTTGATAAATTCACATCTGCATTTAATCTTTTGAAAGAGTATGTTCCAGAACCGCACGCAACTACCTCGGACTCCACTCAGCACACAAGGGAAGAAGATTTTTGTGGTGAACTGCTAATAGCTTCAAGACAAACCTTGGCAGAATCCACTTCAACACATCAAGCCGTCTTACAGTCTGAGACAATCAACACCTCTCGGGCTGTTCCTCTAAGTGACTCTACTTCTGCTCTGTAGAATCAGGAGGAAGTTGGGAGCCCTTCTGATGAAGTAAGCACATTGGGAGCTTCTCTTCCCAAAGAAAATCAACCCGCAACAGTCCAACATCAGAGAATCCAAGATCTACCAGAAATCCAGCTTGAGGTCGTATTTCCAAACCTTGAGCCAAGCAACTTGTATTTGAGTTCCCAGCTGGATGTGATTCCAAGAACTCGCATTCATAACACTCATCCAGCTGAGAATATCATTGGCAGTATTGAAGATGGAATAAGAACAAGGAGTTCCATGCATGAAGCAAACATTTGTTTTTTTTCTTTCTTTCTTTCTATCCCAGATCGAATCAAAGAAAGTGGCTGAGGCCGTGAAAGACAGTAACTGGGTGGAAGCAATGCAGGAGGAACTCCTTCAGTTTGATAGGCAATGAGTGTGGAAGGTCTGCCCTTTATCGAAGAGAAAGTATGCAATCGGAACCAAGTGGGTGTTCCGAAACAAGAAAGGCGACAAGGGTGTAGTCATAAAGAACAAAGTAAGATTGGTGGTGCAGGGATGCACCCAGGATGATGGAATTGATTATGATGAAGTTTTTGCTCCGGTTGCAAATATTGAAGCTATCAGAATATTTCTAGCATTTGCAGCTGCCAAAGTCTTCAAGCTATTTCAAATGGATGTCAAGAGTGCTTTCCTCTATGGAAAAATCGATGAAGAAGTATATGTTTGTCAACCACCTGGATTTGAGGATCCTAAGTTTCCTAACCATGTCTGTAAGCTTGAAAAAGCTCTATATGGGTTGCATCATGCTCCTAGAAAATGGTATGAAACTTTGTCCTCCTTTCGATTGTTGGTACTCCGCATATAATGGGTTAACCCCCAAGATGAGGATGGTGCCCCAGTCACAACAAAACTAATTAATATCCGAATCTCCAATCTCCTCATGTTTTTGCAACACATTTGCAACTTGAAGTTACAGTTTGTCAATTATGTGTCGCAATTTGAAATTGAAACACAAAAGTTTTAAACATAAATTTTATTATAATTATTGTTATTGTTTCCAACACATTTGTGATGCATAGTTTCATCCTAATGTTTCCAATACATTTGAGACACATTAGTTAATTCTTTTCAAAACAAACATTTAATTATAATTGTTACGTACAAGGATAAATATAAACATAAAAACAACAAAATAATGTTTTGCAACACATTTACAACTCATAGTTTCACATTTTGTCAAAAATGTGTCGCAAATTTGAATCACCATTAAACAAAGAAATTTTTTAAATATAAATTTTATTATAATTATTGTGAGTGGTATCCTAATGTTTCCAACACATTTCTGACTTACAGTTTCATCCTAATTTTTCCAACACATTTGCGATGCATAAATTTATCCTAATGCTTCCAACACATTTGTAATGCATTGGGTTATTTCTTTTTAAAACATATGTTTAATTGTAATTTTTATTTACTAGGATAAATGTAGACATAAAAATAACAATATAATGTGTTGCAACACATTTACGTCATATAGTTAAATTAATTCACGTTTTGCCATTCAAGTAAAACACTAGAGACATTCAAGTGAAAGATTATTGTCATTCAAGTGGTATCCCGCTGTCTTGTTTGTTTCCACCACGCACAGTAATAGCTGCTGCAAACATGATTGTGGTGATTAGCGCGGCTGTAATTGAGCATGACTGAGCAATCTCCTTCATCCATTTTTCTCCCTCAATCAACAACTTCTTGTGTTCCCTTGTGAATACCATTTGAGGTGTTTCTCCAAAAGAGTTTTTTTGGATGACGTTTAGAGGGCATACAAAACTCTCAACTTCCTACAATAGTATTATAAACTAAGATACCTACAACCTACTTGTATGAATAATTTAAATCTAAATAGAACCCTAGGTACCTTAAACCATTGTAGTTCTTGTTGAAATTGAAAGGCTGCTCCCGATATCGTATTCATTTTTTCTTCAGGCGCTAATCTTGCAGCAAGATGCAAGAGGTTGTTCCCAAAACGGTCTCTGATTGTTCTATATGTATTTTTGTGTTCGCTTATTTGATAAAGCAGGTTGTAAACGTTTTCTGAACAGTTTATCACAGCGTGTTGTATAATATTGTGTCCATCTTCATTGCTATTCCAAATTATATTTGGGACTTGAGAGACAATTTCTTTTACAACCTCGACTGCATTTTGTCTTGTGGCTTCAAAAATCGCATTGTTGTAAGCTGTGGACGTTATTCTAAAGGTAGATATTAGACGAAGTAACTGATTAGCATCATGGTAAGCCTTTTCTTTTCTTTGTGTGTATTCAACAAGCTTAAGCTTTACCGGAACATGCGAATAATGGTCCAACATATATCCTGATGAACAACGCAAAGAAATATATAATTGTTGTTTATTCTCTTGTCAATTTGGAGAGAGAGAGAGACATGGTATTTTTACAACCATGTTAACCTGCTTATATGCTAAATGTTCGGGTTCTCATAATATCCAACTAACAGAGGGACATGGAAAGTGTGATCGATAACGAGGTCGGTGGTCATTAAAAAATCAGCCTTAATAGATATTAAACTTGAGATATCTAATGTTTATGTCTAAAACTGAAAACAACTCACATCCTCCAATGCAAAGTCCTAATCGGTTTAAAACACATATTAAACCTTGAATGAGATGTATAAAATCTACTTGAATCAGCAACATTTTATTTTTAAATTTTAAGAAGAAAATGCATTTACCTGCTCTAAGAGGAAGGTCATACATAATCTGCAGTTTATCCCAAGCTTCTTTTGCAGTGAAATCTTTGTTTGGAATTGAGTTGACGACATACTTTAGCATTTGATTAGAGAGAGACCCAAGAATCCAGCCTTTGACAAGTGCATCTTGTTGGATCGGGTTGTTTAGTCTAAACAACACTTCACAAGTATTTCTTACTTAACTCTAACAGATGCGGAATGTTCCGTTAGAATGATCTCACAATTACACTCAAAATGACACAGTAATAATCTTTGAACAATAATAAGAACACAAGAATAATTCAAGCTCAAGGATATATTTCTCTCAAAGTGGAAGTATACAAGCAAGCACACTTCAAGCAACCATACATTGGGAGGTTATATAGCCGAGGCTACAACCGTATACAGTTAGGAATACAAGTTGGGTATACTAGACAAGTACATAAAGTAAAGCTTATTCTAGTATGTTGAGTGTCTTAACAGGCTAAGACACTCATTCATAATCATTACATTAATAGACATTGACTTTACAAAAGACTACTAAATACAAAAGACATTTAATGTTATTGATCTTCAAGGCTTCAGATGATCTTTTGCATTTAATGTAGCATGGGAGAGGTAAGGTGCTTTATCTGACTCATTACATGTTGTCTCTATCTTTACTCAGACCAACATGTCTTGTGTCAGTACCTTTTTGTACTTTGAACGTGCTCAGCTACAGTCTTTAATGAAGGATAAACCTCGGAAGTCTTTGTCTTCAGTGCATAAGAGGATTACTCGGAAGCAGTTGTTTTGTATAACCTTCGGCAGGAACCAGTTACCCTTCGGAAGCAATGCTGCTTCCGAAGAATCACTTCTTCCTTCCGAAGGTGTTTATTCAAAGAGGCTCCTATACTTAGACAAAACAAGAAGTTTGGTGAGCATCAGCCTTTATTAGTCTTTACAGTCTCCCCCTAGGCTGATGCTACCAAAACTTTCTAAGGAATTTCTCTTGGCTTCCATGTACCCCTCAGTACCTGTGCCCTTTTTCTAATCAATCTGATGGCTGACCTCCCATCTGCTCCATTGTCAGGATTATTGAGAGGGAACTTATCTAGATCAAATATATAGGGTTTTGCCAACATTATCAGATGCACAAGATCCACCAGTTTTATTTCTCCATTGTAGTCGGTGAGGATGAATATCCTTTCTTGTGCATTGAAGCTCCAATTTACTAAGGGGATGTATGAATGCTCATGCATTAGTCTACGGATATCCCTCATATCTTCTCGAGATTGTTTAGTTTCAGGAGCTGCTTCAGGTGTGACTTTAGGTACTGAGAGGGATGCATCAGGCTCAGAGTCGAAGGGGATAGTTTTTGTTTTCTTTTTCCTTTTATCCATGCTCTTTCTTCTTATGAATCTTGGTTTGTCTTGAGCAGTGGCCTGACTCTTCAGAACTCTGGTCTGTTGATCCTCCACATTGGATCCCACTGCCTCTTCTGTTCTTGCAGTGGGTTCTGGGCCTCCAGCCTCAGTTCTTGAAGGACTTGAACTCCTCTCATCTGCCATAGATTGTCTCTCAGGATCAGGGACTTTTGTCTTCTTAGCTACCTTTCTTTTTCTGATATTGATTACTGAAGAGATTGGCCTGTTATCCATTTAGGGGCTAGATGGAGGAGATGCTGGTTCTTCTTTAGGGTCTAGGGGAAACATGTTGGGGAACATGGCCTTAGTAGCTTCCCCACACATGACTTCTTCACCCTGTCTGATTCCTGCACCAAAGATGGGGATTTCAATTGTAGCTCCTTCCCCTAGACCTAAGCCTCTAAATAGGCTTGCCCTCTGAGCCCGTATTTGCTCAATTGGAAGCAACTCACCTCTGGCTATTTTAGCCTTGATATCTCGAATGTGCATATCCATGGTCGAGTTCTTCATAGGGCCTAGCTGCCGAGCATGGAAGCCATATTCCAGGAGAAAGGCCTTTGACTTGTCTCTGTAGGCCTTCTCCTTTTGCTTCTTGGAAAGGACAGTTTGGGCCTTGATGGCAGCAGCATCCTGTTCTTGCTGCTGCACCTTGTCCAGCTCAGCAGCCATTCTAGGTACCGACCAGTTAAAGACTTCATCAAAGTCATAGCCTCTCTCTTCGAGCAAAGCGGAGAGTCTAGCTCGCTCTTCATCTAGAGAGGTATTTGGCCGGCCTTTTATTTTCTTTGGTCTTCTCTCCTCCTGTTCTGCTTCCTCCTCTGGGGTTAGCTTTCTTTTTCCTTTGTCATCAGCAGTTACTTTTGCCCCAGAGGAGAAGTCTCCTGTTGCCTCACCAGCTGGTTCATTGGCATCTAGCACCTCTGTGGAGGAAACATCCAGGATGACTGGGCCTTCGGAAGTAGCTGCAGCTTCGGAGTTAACCTCAGCATTCACTGTTTCCTCCAGTTGACCAATCCCCTTAGATGATTCCTTATTAGTCTCCACAATGGGCTCAGGAGAGGAAGAGAGAGCTTCAGCAGCTTCTGTCCCAGAAGGGGACACAGGTTCCATGGAAATTGGTTCTTCTTGTGTGGTGTCTTCCATGGCAACCTGAGCTGCAGTCTCAGAAGGAGACTTAGTCCCAAGAGGGGACTGAGGTTCCAAAGAGACATTTGATGCTTGCTGTTCAGTCTCTTTGGCAACCTCCCTTGTATCCTAAGAAGCAGAAGAAGAGGAAGTAGAAGATACTTGAAAGTAAGTACCCAAGAAGTCATCCCATTCAGCAGTCAAAGTGACTAAGGATGGATTAACTTCCTGTGCACCCTCCTCTTCTCTTGCTTCTGATCCTGACCCTGCAGTTGGTACATTCTCCCCCTTTTTGGTAGCATCAGGGGAGGTAAAAGTGGTAGTAGCGACGTCAGGATGAAACGGATGTAGAAGAACAGGTGGACGCCTCCTGAGATCCAGAATGGTTGCTTCTTTGGTCTGGATCTCAAACCGTAGGGTAGCCACCTCAGCTTCTAACTGAGCTACCCTGGCTTGGAGGGAAGTTATTGTAGCCGTCAATTCCTGTGTGGATGTGCCCTCCTCTACCGGAGTAGAATCATGGGGCGATGGAGTTCTGAGCCTAGCTCCTGCACCTCCATCACCAGATGTGGTGTCTTGGCACCCTAGATTCCCTTCATTGAGAAGTGCTTCAAAGAAGTCCTCCCCAACGTTGGTTGCCACAGGTGAGGTCCTATTGCCTGTACCACTGTCCTGTGGATCTTGATTAAGATCGACAGTAGTGGCAGCCTCACCTGTATTGACCCCTTCAGAACAACTGGGGCCAACCTCTAATTGAATAGGCTATGGGTCAGGGAACCGAGCTTGTAACTGTGTCACCACTCTCATTAAAGTTTGGGTAGTGGGAGAGAGTGGTTCCTCCACAGCTAGAGCAGGAGTTCCTTGAGCCTGGGTGATAGTATGGGAGGGGGGCATTTCTGGATGATACGAACCTGGAGACTTGGGAGACAGTCTCTGTCCTAATGGAGTTGCTTCATTTGAAGCAGACTCAATGATGGGGGCATCCCTTTGTATATTCTCAGATATGTGTTGTGACATATTCTGAGGGCTTTTAGGCTGGTTAAGGGCAGCCACAGGTTCCAGAGGAAGAACCTGTGGAAAGACAACAGGTGTGGCTTGCACCTTAAGTGGAACTGTGCCCTGAGCAGTTCTTTTAACCTTTTTCTTTTTGGGTTCAGTAGAAGGAGCCTGAGCAACTGTAGAGAGTTGCACAGGGTTTCTTTTGCGTTTGTAAGTGATTTTTATAGGGTGAGGAATAGAAGTGGAAGGTGTGGGTTCAGCATCTGTGGGGTCAACAGAGCTGTCACCTTCAGGAACTTGTTGTTCCATTGAAGGAATAAGAGCAGTAAAGTTCCCAGAGAATTGGGCACTCTTCTTCTTCAATTGTACAAAAACCTTGGAAGAAACCAAGGGGATTTTGTATGTATTCCCAGTTAGTGAGAGGACGGAACCTAACTCACTGTAAAATATATGCTGCAAAAACCTGGGATACATACAAAATTTCTTAGGTGACGAAATATTGTCATCCAAATTATTGAAGATAAAAGCAGAAAAGTTAAAGAGTTTGTTGGAAACTAGTCCATGAATAGCCGAAGCTAAGTCAGATGGAACTTGATCCCAACCTCCTGTTTTATTAGAAAGACAATGCAGAAACAAATGTATGAGGTACTTGTAATTATAGGACACTCTACCCTTCAAATAGGTTGTTGAAGGGAGAGGACCTTCGTACCCCATCGACTTAAATGTCGATGCTACCTCATCCTTAGTGAAAGAGACCCTTCCACCGGCATCATTGAGTTTAAGATGCCGACAGATGGTTTCCACAGTGATAGCAATGGGATGAGCATCAATGGTGGCATTTAAAATCCGACCATTGGGAGTAGATGAAACAGAACAAGAAGCCCAAAATTGTTGGTGATGAGATTCATACACCATAGGCTGAACAGTGAGTGCAAAGGAATACCTGCTCCTTTGAAGAAAAGTGATGATCGGAGCAAAATCAGCATCATTGTCTGCTGAAAGCTCTGCAGGTAGATTGTGAGCAGGTTTGAATGGAAGAAGAGCCATTGCGATTGGTGATTTTTAGGTTACGATCGGAGAGAAAAGGGAAAATCAATTTGAAGTGAAACGGTGAGAGAAAATGAATGAGCGGGAGACCTTTATATACCTTCGGATTTCAGCATTTAATATGTCGACACATTAAATTTGAGATCCGGATGTCAGATAAAGGACTTCCGATGACAGCTGTTAAATATTTGCTAAGGACCAAGTTGCTTCCGACGATGTGGCTTTCGAAAGTAATTCAAAAGACCAAAAAGTGTTTCAGAAGAGATTTGCTTCGGAAGTGTATAATTTATAACATCGGAAGCACTGCTTCTGAAGTATTCAGAAAAAGTTCATCAGAAGGATTGTTCTTCGGAAGACAGCTTCTTCTGAAGATTAAATTCAGAAGTCTAAGCTTCCGAAGGGATAATGTATCGGAAGAAGATTACTTCAGAAGGTAACTTAGCTTCTGAAATGTGAGATTTTCCGACTAAGGAAGGAAGAAAGAATGCTTCCGAAGACTTAAACTATCTTTTGAAGAGTAAATACTCATCAGAAGATACTTTAAGTTTATCTTCCGAAACATTATTCATTCCTTTTCAATTCATTTACACAAAATTAATCATACCAATGGATGTTATTAAGTACCTGAATCTTCCTTCAACAAACGCCTTGGTGAAGAGATCTGCCAAATTGTGTTCTGAATCAACTTTGACTAAATGAATCTACTTCTTTTCTGCACAATCTCTAATGAAATGGTATGTGATCTCAATGTGCTTGGTCTTGGAATGCTTGACAGGATTATTGGTGATGGAGATTGCACTGGAATTGTCTATCTGAATAGGAGTATTGAACAGATCTACTCCATAATCCTTCATCTGATTCTGAATCCAGATGACTTGTGCACAGCAGCTAGAAGCAGCTATGTATTCAGCCTCTGCAGTAGAAGTAGAAACACATGACTGTTTCTTGCATTGCCAAGACACAATCCTGGATCCAAGAAATTGACATCCTCCTGATGTGGATTTTTTGCTGATATTGCAACCATAATCATTGTTTGTATAAGCCATGAACTGGAAATCTTCATTTCTAGGATACCATAAGCCTAGACTAGGTGCTCCTTTGAGGTATCTAAAGATTCTTTTTACAGCCAGCATATGTGAGACTTTTGGATTAGCCTGAAATCTTGCACACACACAAGTTGCAAACATGATATCTGGCCTGCTTGCTGTGAGATACATCAGAGAGCCTATCATTGCTCTGTACTGGTGTTGATCAACATCCTCCCCCTCAAGATCAGGGCTAAGAGATGTTGTTTTGGACATAGGAGTTCCTAGAGCTTTGCAATCAGAGAGCTTGAATCTTTCAAGAATGTCCTTGACATATTTTGATTGACTAATGAAAATCCCTGTAGGAGTTTGTTTCACTTGTAATCCAAGAAAGAAGGTGAGTTCTCCCATTGAACTCATCTCAAATTTGGATTTCATTAATGATTCAAATTCCTTGCAGAGAGATTCATTAGTAGAACCAAAGATAATGTCATCAACATAGATTTGAACTAACATGATGTGTTGATTAGACTTCTTGAAAAAGAGAGTTTTATCAATTGTTCCTCTCTTGAATTTATTGGTCAACAGAAAAGAAGATAAAGTTTCATACCATTTTCTGGGAGCTTGATGCAACCCATAAAGAGCTTTATCAAGCTTACAGACATGATCAGGAAACTTTGGGTCCTCAAATCCTGGAGGCTGGCACACATAAACTTCTTCATCTATTTTTCCATATAGGAAGGCACTCTTTACATCCATCTGAAAGACTTTGAAATCCTTTGCAGCTGCAAATGCCAAAAAGATTCTGATAGCTTCAATTCTAGCAACAGGTGCAAAGACTTCATCATAATCTATGCCTTCCTCTTGAGTGTATCCTTGAACAACCAATCTTGCTTTGTTTTTGATAACAACACCCTTGTCATCTTTCTTGTTTCTGAACACCCATTTGGTTCCAATGGCATACTTTCCCTTAGGCAAAGGGCAAGTCTTCCAAACTCCTTGTCTTTGAAACTGAAGAAGCTCCTCTTGCATAGCTTCTACCCAACTGTTATCTTTTAAAGCCTCTGCAACCTTCTTAGGTTCTATTTGGGATAGAAAGCATGAGAACAAGCAAACATTTGCTTCATGCATAGAGCTTCTAGTTCTGACACCTTCTTCTACATTGGTGTCACAAATCCTGGTTTCAGGACAATGCATTCATGCTCAGTAAACAACATGTTATGATTTTGACCACACACCTGTGATACACTTAGTAAATTGTAGTTAAGTTCTTTTACAAAATGTACATTCTCAAAGCTTACCTTACCATTTGTGATTGTGCCCCTACCTGTTATGTAACCTCCTACTGGATCACTTCCAAAAGCAACAGATCCTCCAAAGAATGGTTCATATTTGTGAAAGAGGGTCTTGTTGCCTGTCATGTGCCTGGAGCAGCCACTGTCAACTATCCACAAGTTGCCTTTTGATTCCTGTTGTCCCTGCACATGACCAGAAATGAGTTAGTTTCTGATGGGAACCCAAGCCCATGTGTTCTTGGGTTTGCCATTTGCATCATTGTAAGTAAATTTCTTTGACATCATCCTAGGTGGGACAGATGATGTGGCTGCTTCTGATGTGGGAGATGGCTTATCAGTTGATTCCTTCTTCTTCCATGCTTGTTTTGTCTTTTGAGTTGTCGGAAGATTTTGTTTCTTTTGATAGTCATTGGAAGCTACTTTTCCTTTTCTATCGGAAGCTTCCCTTTTCTTTGCTTCCGATGTTCTTCTTCCGAAGAAAGATGATTTCTTTTGTTTGTTGAAAGCATTCCTTTGATGAGCTTCCGAGGTTCCTTTTCTTTCGGAAGCTTCCCTTTTCTTTGCTTCCGACACCCTCTTGACTGAATTTCTTCTTTGTTCCTCCGAAGAAGTAGATGACTGACTCCAACTATTCTTTCTTCCTCTTCCCTTGCTTGAGGAAATTCTGCTTCTTGGATTATAGAAGCAATCAGCAGCAAAATGATTCTTTTCACCGCATATCAGACATATAGTTTGACTGTTTGGAGAGTTTTTCTGCTTATTCCCTTTAACGAAGTCTGAGCTTTGATCCTGAGAGAGTGATGATTTGGATGTTCCAACATACTTGTTAGTCTTAGACTTTGCCTGTTTCCCTGGAGAATTGATCTTTCTCTCCATTGATCTACCTCTTTTTGACTTGTCAGATGGGCAAGTCACATACTCATCTGAGGAGATATTTTCTGTGTTTTTAGCTTTGATAAAAACTGTTGAATGTTTCGTAGTTTTCTTATTTTGTTTCTTAATTTTCAAAGCTTGTTTTTCTTTTACTGATTTAATAGGAATATCATCCTCATCTGAGCATGTTGAGGTACTTGGATTAGAAAGATTATCCGTTTGAACCACCTTGTGTATATCCAATTTCTCATTGTACACAAGGTCAACTAGTGGTTTAGACCTAACATCTGCTATGGAAGTATAAGCAGATGGAGGTTCTACTTTGTTATATCCCAAACCAGCCCTATGTTTATTCACTAGTTCAGTTGTGCTGCTCATCCCAAAAAGTTTTTCATATTTTTCACCTTGACTTAGAAATATGTCTCTGTAAGACTCAGCCAATACAAGTTCAGTCTTGGCAGTGGTTAGTCTTTCTAAAAGATTTTTAATTTGACACTGTTTGTTAGTATCTTCATGTTTTAAACTTGAAATAGTCTTTTCCATTTCTTCAATCTTTTCTTTGTAATTTCTTTCAACCTCAAAGAAATTTGCCTTGACAACTTGTAAGGACTCAAGCTCGTTACAGAGTTGAGAATTTATTTTCTTATAAATATTTAATGTTTCTAAGCATTCAGGTGAGCACATGTTATCAGTTACCTTGCTTGAGGAAGATGAGTCATTTGCCATCAAAGCACTGTTGGAGATGGAAGAATCCTCAGCTTGAAAGCTCCAATCTGAAAAGTCTTGTTCTGCAATGTTTGCATTGTTTGTTGAGCTTAATGGTCTTTGTTGTGATTGCCCAGACGGTGTTGGGTGAGTTCCTGTGGTCTTGCATTCCCTGGCGAAGTGGCCCAATTGTTGACAATTGAAGCATTTAAGCTTGGACTTGTCAAGACCAAATCCATTTTTCATATTGTGCTTTTTAAACTGCCTTCCAGTTCTCTGATAGAACTTCTTTGCTCGATAGGAAATCATGGCCATCTGGTAATTTATGTCCATTTCTTCTAAGTCATCTGCAGGAATACCCTCTAAATCTTCTTGACACAGTTGGAAGTAGTTGGTTTCTTCAGCCATAAAAGCTCCTTGCCCAGACGTTGGTAGTGAAGTTGGGTTTGAGAGATGATTTGGGAGTGAGTTTGATGAAGTTAAGGTTTCAGGAAGTGTGACATTGGGTATGGATGTAGGATGGTAGATGGGTTGGAAACTTTGATATGGAGAATTGTTGATGGGAGAATAAAGAGCGGCTGAACCAGATGGTAAATGGGAGACTTTAGATTCTTGAGCATCTAGTTCCATTTGATAGGCACTGAGAATACCAAACAACTCGCCCAGAGTTAGAGTCTTCAAGTTTTCTTTTCTTCTTATAGTAACAGAATATATGTTCCATCCCTTTGGAAGGGATCTCAGAAATTTTCTGAGTACATCTTGATTATCCAGGATCACACCTGCAGTTGTCAATTCATCTACAAGTTGGACATACCTTAGATATAGAGATGACATATTCTCATTGTTTTGTTGACAAAAATTCTCAAACTTTTGTTTCAGCATATCTTTCTTGTTTTCTTTGACATCATCTGAACCTTCATACATCTGCTTTAAGGAGTTCCACAGTTCTTGAGCAGACTTGCATTTCTTGAATGCATGTATAATGGAGTTCGGTATTGACGTCTGAATGAGCCAAAGAGCTTTAGAATCAACTTCCATCTTCTTGTAATCTTCATCTGAGTACATAGATGGATCTTTTGGTACTGCAGCAACTCCAGCACCAGCAGCAGCAACTGTAGGAATGTAGGGACCTTCAAGAACCGACTTCCAAAGTTTGAAGTCTTGCTTCCTGATGAACCCTTCCATTCTGACTTTCCAGGTATCGAAGTCTTCAGGTGTGAACATTGGTGGCTTGTTGAGAGTGCCATTTTCTGTATCATGTTTGTTTAGAGCAGCCATCTTATACAGACACAGAAAATATGAGTGTTAAAACGATGAGATTTTTATAAGAAATAGAACTGGTAACTTGATGATGATTAGTCAGTCAAGTTCAAGAGCCAAAGCTCTGATACCACTTGTTGGATCGGGTTGTTTAGTCTAAACAACACTTCACAAGTATTTCTTACTTAACTCTAACAGATGCGGAATGTTCTGTTAGAATGATCTCACAATTACACTCAAAATGACACAGTAATAATCTTTGAACAATAATAAGAACACAAGAATAATTCAAGCTCAAGGATATATTTCTCTCAAAGTGGAAGTATACAAGCAAGCACACTTCAAGCAACCATACATTGGGAGGTTATATAGCCGAGGCTACAACCGTATACACTTAGGAATACAAGTTGGGTATACTAGACAAGTACATAAAGTAAAGCTTATTCTAGTATGTTGAGTGTCTTAACAGGCTAAGACACTCATTCATAATCATTACATTAATAGACATTGACTTTACAAAAGACTACTAAATACAAAAGACATTTAATGTTATTGATCTTCAAGGCTTCAGATGATCTTTTGCATTTAATGTAGCATGGGAGAGGTAAGGTGCTTTATCTGACTCATTACATGTTGTCTCTATCTTTACTCAGACCAACATGTCTTGTGTCAGTACCTTTTTGTACTTTGAACGTGCTCAGCTACAGTCTTTGATGAAGGATAAACCTCGGAAGTCTTTGCCTTCAGTGCATAAGAGGATTCATCGGAAGCAGTTGTCTTGTATAACCTTCGGCAGGAACCAGTTACCCTTCGGAAGCAATGCTGCTTCCGAAGAATCACTTCTTCCTTCCGAAGGTGTTTATTCAAAGAGGCTCCTATACTTAGACAAAACAAGAAGTTTGGTGAGCATCAGCCTTTATTAGTCTTTACACATCTGATCTACCCCATATATCGTAGTTGTACCCATTAAATGTTTCCTGTTGGATGAAATGAAGCATCCCATGACTCTTTAATAGACACAACATTAGTGTTTTCCACACGTCATATGTGTCCTGACTACTCAACTTCATTGTAACATGTGACGGGCATGGGTATGAGTTTCCAGGATTAGAGGAACTTGAGCCTTCCATCCTTTTTTTTTTCTATTTTTTTTGTGTGTGTCTATCATGATCCTGTAGTCTTTTTATTGCAAGGATGTAGGGGATAACTTGATCTCCTAATTTAAAGTCATGACAAAGCTACTTAGATGGCACCTTTCCTTTACATTAAGAATAAATTTATATGCATTGTTTGTGTTTGAAGTCTAGTATGATACCACGTGTTTCTAAACATGACACTTTTAAACTATGCCTAAATTCTTTTATACACACACTAGAAGGAAACCTATGACCAATTTTCAAATCGCTAATAATGTCCTATATATAAATAAAGTGATATATAACATACTTATGAGGATATAAAATATAAAAAGTAAACGGAGATTAAGTACAAATTACCAAACTTAACCACATGCTTCTGCCCGGCAATATGTTAAAAACCTTGTGTGTCGTAGTTGAAATGGAGAGAGAAAAGACGATTATGCCACACACTTTTTGGAATAAGAATTTTTAAAATATAACCTAATGGTAAAGACATTAATAAAGCTAAAAGGCTTCATCACGTGATACGACGTCTTTACGAGATTCATAACTTGCGTTGTATTGATGACATTTGGTTTGGTACATACAAGAAACATATATAGTTGTGAAGATTCGATTATAAAGTGTAAACATGGTTTCGTAATATGATCAACTCGATTTGTAAAGATTAAGCATACTAAAAACCGAGAAATTCTTGAAGATGATGAAGAACGAAGACAAGAGTCTGAGATGTGATGTAATAAGTAACAATATAAAGCAAAGTCAGACACTTACTCCCATTTCCATACTGGAATTTCTGGTTGTTGGAGTAACCCTGAAGGTTTCTGGTATTCCACCTTGACTTTTGAGCAAGTCAGACACTTACTCACATAAGTCGCGATTTCCGACTTCATGTTCGGCCACCAGTAAGTTGTCTTCAGGTCGTGATACATTTTGTCAGAGCCTAGATGTATTGCGTATCGGCTCTTATGAACTTCATCCATTACTACCTCTCTTAATCCCCCATAGTGTGGAATCCAAATACGATCCATTAAGTAGTAAGCCCCATCGTCTAACTCAATCTCACCTTCAAGATTACTTTTGTCTTGTGTACCTTTCATTGCGTCTAAATGGGCATTCAAGCAATCACTCAGATAACAGTTCTCAAGTATTTTAGTTATAGTCTAACAGACACAAAATATCCGTTTGCAGTATCTCATTTCAGACTTGAAATACTTAAGAACACAAGATACTTCAAGTTCAAATATATTTCAATCAAATATTTCAAGATTACAAGACTCAAAACTCGAATCTTTCATTAGCGGTTTGTCATGAGAGATTATACATTACAAGAAACACATGTATTCTCTTAGGAATACAAAACTAGACAAAAACTATAAACAAATACAAATCTTATTCTAGAATTTATTATTGTGGTTTGACATGCACCACATTAATTACAACTACTACAAATAGCCTAATTGACTAAATACATTTAATGAGTTTGATCCATAGGAGTAATAGTGTTGATCTTTAAAGCATCATGCAATAGTCTGTTATCACTGCTCTTCCATATGTTGTAGCCTGCCTTGCCTCTGTAATAATCATGGAAAATCTTGTACTTTAGTAAAATGTCTTACGTCATAGCTACAACATTTCTCATATACTTGAGAAATTAATTCTGGTCATCCAAAGCTTTCTTCTGTTTGGTTATAGGATGGATAAATTTATTCTTCGAAAGCTTTTAATCTTCTGATGATCAATTTAATCTTTAGAAGAATTAGAGCTTTTGAAGGATAAAGTATCATTCTGATACCTCTTTGGACTTGTAGGAGCTAGGATTTGTCAAGGCAAGTTGTGTTTTTGGTAAGCACATGTCTTTTATTTTCTTACAAACTTTTCGTGCGATTGTTGGTACTCCGCATATAATGGGTTAAGCCCCATGATGAGGATGGTGCCCCAGTCACAACAAAACTAATTAATATCCAAATCTCCAAGCTCCTCATGTTTTTGCAACACATTTGCAATTTGAAGTTACACATTTTGTCAATTATGTGTCGCAAATTGAAATTGAAACACAAAAGTTTTTCAATGTAAATTTTATTATAATTATTGTATTTTTCTTGTAGTGAACACATTTGTGATGCATAGTTTCATCCTAATGTTTCCAATACATTTGAGACACATTAGTTAATTCTTTTCAAAACAAACATTTAATTATAATTGTTATGTACAAGGATAAATATAAACATAAAAACAACAAAATAATGTTTTGCAACACATTTACAACTCATAGCTTCACATTTTGTCAAAAATGTGTGGCAAATTTGAATCGCCATTAAACAAAGAAATTTTTTAAATATAAATGTGATTATAATTATTGTGATTGGTATCCTAATGTTTCCGGCACATTTGTGACTTACAGTTTCATCCTAATTTTTCCAACACATTTGCGATGCGTAAATTTATCCTAATGCTTCCAACAGATTTGTAATGCATTGGGTTATTTCTTTTTAAAATTAACATATGTTTAATTATAATTTTTATTTACTAGGGTAAATGTAGACATAAAAAATAACAATATATATAATGTGTTACAAGACATATATAGCGACACATAGTTAAATTAATTCACGTTTTGCGATTCAAGTAAACCACTAAAGACATTCAAGTAAAAGATTATTGTCATTCATATAGTTAACAGAAAGGTTCATCACTTCTCCTACCAAACCTGCTTTTCCAATATATGCTACGTATTATGAGCTCAGACATGAGTGACATTTGTGAAGTCGTAATAGAAGCAGCGAACGGGATAATCCATGCAACTAGTGTAAAATAATTCAATATGATATATTTTGTGCTGAACAATTGTAGGAGGGTTACAGGAACATCTCGTGGTGGATCAGGAACAATTGTAGTTGTACCAGTGGTATGATGAGTTTCGGCATGACCACCGGTAGCATTGTGTTCTGTGTGAGTATGATCCCCACCAGAACCCGAAGCGATATGAGGTTGATGTGGTATCAAAACTCCACAAGCCGATAGCTGTTCACGCACAATTCGTGCTATCATTGCCTCATTTGATTCAGTCCCACCTGCACCAGCAGGTGGTACAGGGTTTGCTCCCGGGTTCACAGGTGGATCATTACTTGTTTCCAGATTAACTTGTGGATCTGGATTTGATTCAGTATTTACTGGTGGAACTTGATTTGACTCCGGGTTAGTAATGTTCTTCATAGATCTCTTGGTCGGTCGACCTCGTTTTGGAGCCATTTTTCTGCTCACATGCAGACAACTCAGATCAGTTCAAGAACGTTAGATATATATAACCCGTTCAATCACATAAATTCAATTATGTTCAGTTATACTGAAACTTTATGAAATTGAAAATGTGATTATAATAAATACAGTATAACTGCCTGGCACAGTCCAGATAGATGATCAATACACAGTGATCATACAAATGTTTATAGTTATACTTAGTCCTAATAATTCAAAAACATGTCAAAATATTTCACAACTCACATCATTGTGACATCAATACTTTAATATTTACATGTTTTTAATATAAGATCACGTAGGACTTTAAAACGTTGCCTCAAGGAACTTTGATATGTTGCCACACAGGACTTTGTTATGTTGCCACACAGGACTTTGTTATGTTGCCACACAGGACTTTGTTATGTTGCCACACAGGACTTTGTTATGTTGCCACACAGGACTTTGTTATGTTGCCACACAGGACTTTGTTATGTTGTCACACAGACAATTGAAATGTTGCCACACAGGACTTTGTTACGTTGCCACACAGGACTTTGTTATGTTGCCACACAGGACTTTGTTATGTTGCCACACAGGACTTTGTTATCATTTGATATCCATATATACTACACATCACATACAACACAATAAAATTCAAACGATCATCACTAAATAAGCTTTTATACAATCAAAAAGTTTTTGTACAACCATTACTAACAAACCGAACCTTACGACTATTACCGGGACTCTATCTCACAATCAAAAGTCTCCCTATGCATCACTTACTAGCACCCTATCCGTCTATACATATAATATCCCAAAAGAAAACCACCTCATCATACTTATCGTAGAATTTACGATAAACAAGAAAACAACATGGCTACAGCTGCCATAAACACTCCCACCACTAACATCCTGGTCTCAAAACTCGCCATCCCCAGCCAAACCAGGAACACTCTCACCCTCTCTACCCCTGCACTCATCATCGCAACCTGCTGCCAGAATATAACAATAACCCTCTGCACCCAGGTCCTCTGCAGTCTCTCCTCCACTGTAGTCCTCCATGCCTGAGTATCCAGACCCATCATATTTACCTGCTCCATCAGAGTCAGGTGTGACGTGAGTATCTCCAGCACAGTGGAGCGTGTATCCTCAAGTAGAGTATGATGCTGGTGTACCTCCTGTCTAAGGGCCTGTACATCCTGAGAGATCTGTTGCACCTGCGCCCGCATCTCGGCTTGGTGAGAGGACTCTCCCACTTCATGAACCGCCTGTGGCTCATCCCGTGGAGCCATCTGATGTCGCGGAGGCAATCCTGTGGTTTTACGGGCTTGACCCCGCATACGACGCAATCCGTCCCGAGCGGGTACTCTAGGAGGTGAAACATCCGGCCTCCGATCAGCAACTGGATCAGCCAAAGGTGAGTGAGGAGGACTAGGTACAATAGGGAATGCTGGTGGTGGTGGCGGCACCGGTACTGGTTCAGGTAGTGGTGGTACGGGAGGCGCTGTAGATGTATGCGATGCTAAAGACACAGCCTCAGAAGGATCAGAGTCAGATCCAGAACTGGAACTGGGAGTATCGTCCACCAGAACATATGGAAACCTCTGATATATAAACCTCTCTCCTTGATCTGCCATCGCTGTATAAACAGAATTCTCAAATCAGTACCATGAGATAAATATTGAATAAAATATTCAACATAACATGATATGAGACGTCTCCCTATCCTAACACAACTATTCGTTCTCTGTTATTAATGTTCTGCTTGAATTAAATCAAACTAGAATGCACACGTGTTACAAATTTCAGTTATGCTGGCCACTCATAACTGAGATCTGTACCACCTGATTACCCTGGCTTAATTCAAAACAAGTTTTGTTCGTTAAACATGTTCGGTGCTCTCTGTGTCACTACTCGAGCCTATGGTTATAGTCTAGGTCTCTAAGTCCACCTAAATTCTATAACCTGTGGCTCTGATACCACCCTGTCACACCCCACCTCTCGTCACCTGAGATGATGTCATACGTCTCATTCTATTGGTTGCGGAAGCATAGTGGTGATGTCTCAGAGATGAGGTGTGACTTACTTGAACCGATATCACAGCACACAGATTCACTTAAAATAAATATAATACAAAGGTTTCGTCAAAACAGTAATATAACAACTTAGTTTATTACACAATATGTTACATTAGGGTTCAACTATGTGAAGTGAATCCTCACAGTGGCGTCACCGTTGTCCTGCAAAAATGTTAAGTTTGAAACGTCAGCACAAAGCTGGTGAGTTCGACAGTTCAGTTAGAAACATATGATATGAAAAGTAATGTTCACAAAAAGTTCAGTTCTAGATAACCATGGGACCCGTATCTAGTTCCTTTCGGACAGTTGTTTGTTCACGAAGATACTACCCGTCGGTAAATATCTTATTGCCTCATTATCTTAATGTCTATCACTAACATTAAGAAGTTGTTATGGAAACAGGTACCAAACATTAACACCAGGGGAGATGCAATCCTCCCAGCAAATGGGTTGTCAGCCAATAATACTATCAATGGTTCCTGTTCGGCCGCACATGGGTTCACTAGATACAGTTCACGAATGAGGACTTTTGATACTGTGATAGTTGTTACTAACGGCAAAATCCCATGAAATCACACAATGAATCACATGAAATCACACAGATATCAGTGATGCATATCATATGTTCAGAAAATAAGTTACAGAGTACCCCGATGTTTATAAAACATTTAAAAGAAAAGGGGTTGTACGAAACTCACCTGATAATTCAGTAGTAGCAGAATATTACACCAATTGATGATAATATGATGATTCTGCATTTAGTTTATGTTTGATATGTTATTAATGTTCTAACTTGCTAATTAAATCGTTTTGAACGTCCAATGTCTAAGACATTGCCTTAACAGTCATCAACCCGGTATTTAGTATTAAATTACATATTTTAGTGTAATATCATACAATGTATGATAATGTAGGAATCTACACTATTTCAGGTTCCTAATACTAAGTTGATGACTCAATTGATTAATCAGTATAATCTCAGATTAACCAAATAGTTAATATTGTTGATTATAATTGCTAAGATAGTCTCTAAGCAGTTTAATGGCTTAGGAATGATTAATCCTTGTTATTGATTACCCAAATATCATGGAATATCACAATGCAATATTAGAGTAGGTTTAATAACCATGTTTAACATACTGATCTGACTGTTATCAGAAACGTCAGATAATCGTTCCAGTGAGTATGTTAATGATTGTGATTAGTTTAAAACATTCAACTTTCACGTTGCATGTCAAAGATTAATCAAACTAATCACATACATAGTCCCAAACAAATGGTTTAAACCATTATAACCATTGTTATGATTCCATGCAAACCGGGCATTACAACGGCTCAAAACAAGGATTTACCCGTTAACAGTTCGAGTTTGTCACTCAAAATCAATCCTAGCCATCATCTAAGCAATAATCAACAATCCTAACTATATCATTACGTTCAAAACTAAGATTTAATCATTCATAATCAAACCAGAAAGTTTAAAATGAACCATTACCTAATCTGGAGGAGTTCTGCGGATAAAAAGATGATCTGGACTCGTATAAACGTTCCTGGATGCGATCTAAGCATTCCAGAGGCTTTAAAATGAAGATTTTGTGTGTTGGATGATGAAATTTTCGAGTATAGTGGTGGTGGCTTCGGTAGGAAGATAAGAATTGATGATGATGTTGGCAATCTGATCTTTTAATCCACTTGCCGTCGATCTATACCCCAGGCGTACCGCCTGGCGACATGCACCCATACTAGGCGTACCGCGCGGATAACAGATGTCCGGATATTTTCGCAACAACCCGCGCGCATCGCCTACGTTTGTCGCTTGACGTTAGGTGTACCGCCTAAGGGCAATTTTTCCTGTTTTTCGACGAAAACTTCGTTTCGCGATTCCGAACAATCCGTAACTCCGTTTCGCGCACGGTTTTCGCCTATGTTCATCATTTTCCGCATACTATCATCCATATCAATTTCGGCAACCAATTCCACGCGGATTTTAAACACGATCAAACGGGCTCAATTCGTTGCTGACGTAGTTCTCGTACACAGTTATCACACATTCACAAAGTCGTTGACTAGACGGAAACCGGTTTTCCAATCACTGTAATGGTTAACCGGTCTAAAAGGGTTTACATGTCTTTCTTAATAACCCGGTTTGGTTAAAAACCAGTTGTTTCACCCTATATTTTTTAACTAATGGAACCGAACTGGGTAATAACTGGTGGGACTGGTTCAAAAATCTTTTTTCAACATAATGTTATAATTTAAGTAAATGACACAAATAAGTGAAAATTAAATAATGCAAAAAATATATAATTTTGTTATATAAATTTAAAAAATAAAAAAAAATCTTTTTATTTATACAAATTATAAATACAATACAAAATTAAATGAAAAAGTTAAGTAAATATCTTCCATTCACACAAAATTATAAATTAAAAACAAACTAAATAAAAATGTAAAATTTTAATTATAAAAATTTGTAAATAAAAAAAGTATAACGTTACATCACTATTATTGAAAGCACAATTAGCTTTCAAAATGAACATCAGATTGGACTTCCGGACTACTTTGCATCCATTCAACTATTGTTTGTTCTTTTATCGGAAAGTGATAAAGGCATTCCTTCCTCGACTTCCACTTCATGTAATGTTTCTTCTACCTCAATCTCACCTTCAAGATTACTTTTGTCTTGTGTACCCTTCATTGCGTCTAAATGGGCATTCAAGCGATCACTCAGATAACAGTTCTCAAGAATTTTAGTTACATGCTAACAGACACAAAATATCCGTTTGCAGTATCTCATTTCACACTTGAAAACTTAAGAACACAAGATACTTCAAGTTCAAATATATTTCAATCAAATATTTCAAGATTACAAGACTCAAAACTCGAATCTTTCATTAGCGGTTTGTCATGAGAGATTATACATTACAAGAAACACATGTATTCTCTTAGGAATACAAAACTAGACAAAAACTATAAACAAATACAAATCTTATTCTAGAATTTATTATTGTGGTTTGACATGCACCACATTAATTACAACTACTACAAATAGCCTAATTGACTAAATACATTTAATGAGTTTGATCCATAGGAGTAATAGTGTTGATCTTTAAAGCATCTGACCGACGTCGAAGTACCGATCAAATAAGAGTTAATGAGAGTGTTCCTAGCTACCTTAACTAGTAGGGTAAGTAGGGTGTCGAACCACGAAGAGTTTATGTGGATGGTGTAACTTAGTTGATTTATTCTAACTGAACTAGGCGAGAAATATTAAAATTAACTGACGGTGGTTTGAACTTTATTGAGAAAACAATCTTGTAACAAATTAATCAACGAAAGCAAATAACTTTTAACTTAATTATGAAAGCGAATCACACCCGGGATTTGAATTAGTAGGAAAGCAAGAGCCTTTATGATTTAATTGTTCAAGACAAGCACATAGACATGGTTTGTTACTTCTCGTGTAAACGGATATTCACAAATGGAAAACCTAATCTTAGTAATTAATTGATGAAAACCAACTAATGTTAATCCTAGGATACCAAGTACCAATACCAATTCGCAAGTGATGATCTAATTGACATTCAATGTTTCACAATTGTAAACTGAAAAATGATGAACATTCAATCAAATCAGAAAAGGCAAATCGTTCAATTCACGACGACAAGCAACATACAAACAAGTAATAAGATAGAATCCAACTATTGTTTGTAGCCAATTGCAATTAAAAACATAAAAACTCCTAAACCTAACTAATCATTCACCCGGATGTGATTTCAATGGATTTAGCCTTGAATCATCATTCGATCATGCGCAATCATCAATTTAAGAATCACCGTGATGTTTTGAAGTGTTAGTAGACGAGTTCCTAAGCTTTGGAAACCCCCAAGAACCTCCAAAAGTCGGCCAAGTCGAAGATCCCCAGAAACCCTAGGTCTTTAGGCTTAAATATGTGGCAAAACGGAGAAATTCCGAAGTTTTAGCTGACCCCGGCGTATCATACGCCTCCCAGGGGCGTATGATACGCCCCAGCCTACTTCCTGGGTGATTTTGTTCTGTGATACGCCCCAAATACGCCTTGTTGATACGCCACTTCGTGAAAACCTTCATTTTTGAATGTTTTGGCCTCCCAAGCACCATTTCTTGACCACCCTTTGATTCTTGGACATCAACCACTTATTTTCTTCACCCGAAAACCTGCAAATCATCAAAATACACAAACAATCACCATATTCCATGGATTTGAAGTCTAAGAACACATCATTACGCATCTAAATCACATGAAATTACCCAAATCATCAGCATCATGCAATAGTCTGTTATCACTGCTCTTCCATATGTTGTAGCCTGCCTTGCCTCTGTAATAATCATGGAAAATCTTGTACTTTAGTAAAATGTCTTACGTCATAGCTACAACATTTCTCATATACTTGAGAAATTAATTCTGGTCATCCAAAGCTTTCTTCTGTTTGGTTATAGGATGGATAAATTTATTCTTCGAAAGCTTTTAATCTTCTGATGATCAATTTAATCTTTAGAAGAATTAGAGCTTTTGAAGGATAAAGTATCATTCTGATACCTCTTTGGACTTGTAGGAGCTAGGATTTGTCAAGGCAAGTTGTGTTTTTGGTAAGCACATGTCTTTTATTTTCTTACAAACTTTTCGTGCGATTGTTAGTACTCCGCATATAATGGGTTAAGCCCCATGATGAGGATGGTGCCCCAGTCACAACAAAACTAATTAATATCCAAATCTCCAAGCTCCTCATGTTTTTGCAACACATTTGCAATTTGAAGTTACACATTTTGTCAATTATGTGTCGCAAATTGAAATTGAAACACAAAAGTTTTTCAATGTAAATTTTATTATAATTATTGTATTTTTCTTGTAGTGAACACATTTGTGATGCATAGTTTCATCCTAATGTTTCCAATACATTTGAGACACATTAGTTAATTCTTTTCAAAACAAACATTTAATTATAATTGTTATGTACAAGGATAAATATAAACATAAAAACAACAAAATAATGTTTTGCAACACATTTACAACTCATAGCTTCACATTTTGTCAAAAATGTGTGGCAAATTTGAATCGCCATTAAACAAAGAAATTTTTTAAATATAAATGTGATTATAATTATTGTGATTGGTATCCTAATGTTTCCGGCACATTTGTGACTTACAGTTTCATCCTAATTTTTCCAACACATTTGCGATGCGTAAATTTATCCTAATGCTTCCAACAGATTTGTAATGCATTGGGTTATTTCTTTTTAAAATTAACATATGTTTAATTATAATTTTTATTTACTAGGGTAAATGTAGACATAAAAAATAACAATATATATAATGTGTTACAAGACATATATAGCGACACATAGTTAAATTAATTCACGTTTTGCGATTCAAGTAAACCACTAAAGACATTCAAGTAAAAGATTATTGTCATTCAACTACAATACTATTGGTAAGGTTACATATGAAACAATTAAATATACACAATATATAGTTAACAGAAAGGTTCATCACTTCTCCTACCAAACCTGCTTTTCCAATATATGCTACGTATTATGAGCTCAGACATGAGTGACATTTGTGAAGTCGTAATAGAAGCAGCGAACGGGATAATCCATGCAACTAGTGTAAAATAATTCAATATGATATATTTTGTGCTGAACAAAAGGGTCCAGGTTGTAAAAAAAGCGATCAGCGTTCCTATTGTTGACAATAACAAGGTGGCGAGACCAATTGACAACTTTAAAGGCAACTTGAAGAGGAAGTCTTGCTCAGAAAAACGACCAATGAGGATTGACAAAAACGTTAACAAGGATGCAATAGATGCCATAAATGACCAATAAATACATGTTGCAAACACTGAGAAGAGGAATTTGTTATCAAACACTGGCATCCCGCCGTCTTGTTTGTTTCCACCGGGCACGGTAATAGCTGCTGCAAACATGATTGTGGTGATTAGCACAGCTGTAATTGAGCATGACTGAGCAGCCTCCTTCATCCATTTTTCTCCCTCAATCAACAACTTCTTGTGTTCCTTTGTGAATACCATTTGAGGTGTTTCTCCAAAAGAGTTTTTTTGGATGACGTTTAAAGGGCATACAAAACTCTCAACTTCCTACAATATATAATATCATATACTAAGATACCTACAACCTACTTGTATGAATAATTTTAATCTAAATACAACCCTACGTACCTTAAACCATTGTAGTTCTTGTTGTATTTGCAAAGCTGCTCCTGATATAGGATCCAATTTTTTTTCAGGCGCTAATCTTGCAGCCAGATGCAAGAGGTTGTTCTTAAAAGGGTCTTTGATTGTTCTATATGTATTTTTGTGTTCGCTCATTTGATAAAGCAGGTTGTAAACGTTTTCTGAACGGTTTATCACAGCGTGTTGAATAATATTGTGTCCATCTTCATTGCTATTCCAAATTATGTTTGGGAATTGAGATACAATTTCCTTAACAACCTCGACTGCATTTTGTCTTGTGGCTTCAAAAATCGCATTTTTGTAAGCGGTGGACGTTATTCTAAAGGTAGTTATTAAACGAAGTAACCGATTAGCATCACGGTAAGCCTTTTCTTTTCTTTGTGTGTCTTCAACAAACTTAAGCTTTACCGGAACATGTGCAAAAAGAAGCATTTTATGTCCTGATCAGCAAAGCAATTAGAAATAAATGTTGTTTATTCTCTTGTCAATTTGAAGAGAGAGACATGGTATTTAGTTTGATGAGCTGAAGATGTAAAGAAACATGTAGATCGATTGAATACATATCAATTAACATAAAATTTATCAACAAACAAAAACACAGGTGCGAGCGACATACTTTCAATTTTATTGACGTTTTGTGGGAAGTTTTGAGCTACAGCCATTAACACAGTGTCTGGATCCTTTATAAACTCTGCCATCTTGCATGCTGAATCTGCGGATAAAATGTAATGAAGAAGTAGGATGCACATACGATCGATGAAGTGTGTATAGTAGATTGATTAGTTAAGTTAACTTAATTACCGTAATCTTTAGAAGATATCGCATTAACCACAATCTCAGTACTATCAAACATGTCAAGCTTCTCCACGTTTGGGGAATTTAAATATTCATCCGACAAATAGATATAAGTGTCGGTATGCATATTGGAAAGTGCTCTGTTTAATGGCGTTTGACCCTCATTGTCCTTCTCAAACAACATATAATGGCAGCCATGGTGTTGAACCAGCATCTTTGCAGCTTCGGTGTAGCCAACAATAGCAGCAACATGAAGTAGTGTGCTTCCTTCTGAATTTCGCATATCCAATGATTGCTGATCATATTCTCTAGCCAAGTTCAACAAATTTTCTAAAAATTCCCTGTTATTGCTGCTTGTACCCACGGCCACATGGAGTGCGGTGTTACCATTGAAGGTGATTTTGTCTCTCAGTGTAATGTTTTCGGCTAAAATTTGTTTAACGAGCTCAATTTGTTGACGTACGATCGCTGCATGCAATGTTTTGTCTTTTATTTCTTCTTCTTTTTTTTGTTTTATCGTTTCTTCTATGCTTTCTACTCCTTTCCTTGATATTTCTTTTTGGCCAAGTTCATGACCTAAAAATATCAATAAAACGAAATGTAATTAAAAACTTAAAGTTTAATTATCTACCTATTATAATAAAGGTGTATTTTCAAGAGACACATGTCGCAATCTAGTGCAACCTGAAATTTTTTTCCCGCCTCCCTCTCCTAATATATATTTATATTTATTTAGTAATTAGTAATTAAATTATATAATTATATATTAAAAAATATAAATCTCCTTATTTAAATATTTTACTAATTTATTATAATTTATAAATTATAAAAATATTTTAACTTACTTTATCTTAAAATATAGTTTTATAATTATTAAAAATTTATTATTAATTTATATTAATTTATATTAATAAATATATTTTTTTCAATTATCTAACCCGAGTAATACACATGGTTTTAGGCTAGTATACATATATATACATAGGGGATGGTTTCATTGTTAACGCCTTAATTGCGGTAACCAATTAACTTAGACAAAAAATGCACGAATCCTTGGGTTTTTTCATGGTCTTTATCTATACATATTTACGCGGAGTTTCTTTTATTTTTTTTGTGTTTTGCCTATTCACAAGGCAAATCGAATTTGCACTAGTAAAAAAGAAAAAAAAACACACACCTTTACATTTATTTTAATGTGGGACCCAAAGTAATAAAATGTAGTTATTCGATTAACGCAATAAACATATGTTAACATTTAATCATCTCCTTGTATATATATCATTTAGTTAGAAAATGTAATAACTGTTTATAGTTAAATTTATTAGCGTGATAGCTCAATGTTTTTATGACAAGTTGCCGACAAAGTTTTTAAAATAAAAAAAAATTATTTGCATACATTTGAACCCAGGTTTTAGTAACAAATTTGAAGAATACTTTGCCAGTTTAATATAAGACCATTAATATACTATCTTCAAATCTATATAATATAATAAATAAAGATTTTGATATGGCCATTTTAATTAGACACCCACTTTTATATTTTAACACTCCGGCGGTCTGAGACGGGCCGTACTGGTCAGTACGGCCCGTATAGAATACATGCAAGCATTCCATTGAATGTGTTGGATTAAGTGAAACATTCTTTAGGACGGGGCGTACTGACCAATACAGCCCGTACTGTCCTTAACTTATTTTTTACAAGCCATTTTTGGGTGTCAACCAGTGTGTCTTGATACGGCCCGTACTGGACAATACGGGCCCTCTTGAAATTATTTATTTTATTTAAACTTGATTTACGTACTTAAATAATTTTTAACGATATACGTTAATTTTGTTACGTGAACTTTTGAACGATATACGTCTATTATGTTAATTAAACGTCATAACTTTGTTACGTTATAATTTTAAACAATATTAATTATTTACGAAATCATTTTAACTATATATGCCATTTTATAATTAGTTTGTTTCCGTTAATTTAAATAATTTAAACGTTATAAGTTTGTCGCGTAATTATTAAACAAAACAACACAAAGAGAAACAAAACAACACAACACAACACAACCAGAAAAAATACAAATAAAGAAAGAAACATACATACATATATACATATCATAAGTTTTACATACAAGGAAACAAAATACAAAAACACATACTAAAATATGAACCTCCGAATGGTCCAACGGATGATTCGTCGTCTGGGTAGACACGTGGCTCCGGGAATGGTGGAAGCTGTGACCCGTCTCGTTGCGCATGCTTTGACACGATCGTCCACTGGACCATATCCTTGAGCCAATCGAGCCGACGCTCGACGCGTGTCTCCCAAGCGGCCTGACGACGAGTGTCCTGAACTATCTCATCGCACTGGGCCGCAACAACGCCTCGAGCGGCTCGGTCAAGCGCAACGCATGGAAGACGTGCGGTGATGCTGCGGCGTGGGTCCCTGTGTGGTGATGATCGAACCGTCCCCTCCCGAATCGGATCGGGCACCGGCATCACCCGGTCCTCAGGCTGCTTCTGCTGCTGCGATATGACGGCGAGCTAGGCTGGCTGAAACGGGCGGCCGTCGGGTCCAAAAACCACAATCCCAGTCACGGGATGTCGGCGACAAGTTTCATGTTCAGGAGCGTATGGCGATAGAGCTTACGAGGATCGATCGCTGGCAGATCCTGAAGCAAATGAAATATTCCTCTACTGTGTGCAAGGTGGGTGATAAAGGTGCCCCCCCACAGTGTCCCGCACTCCTGTCGGTGGTAGGAGGCGTAGTATAGGGCAAAACACCGTGCAAGGTTGCACTGCCTGCCGGTCATGAGTGAGTGAAGATAGAACAAATCCGTCATCTTCACCCACTCCTGGCTCTGTTCGCGACCTGAGATCGTCGTCACGATGCACCGGTGGATGTATCAAATCAGAGGATCTATGATGGTCGAAGCCCGTAATCGGTGGCCGGTGAACGACGTGTCAGAGATCTGCAGCCACCAAGCCCTCATCACTCCGTCCTCACCCTGCATGTTCCCGTGCATGCTTAAGAGACAAAATTCTCAATTCCCTTTCTTTAAACCATTCCTCAACAGAATCCAATTTAGATTCATTTGAAATACAAGGAATGTGTAATGGTGGATGTATTCCATATAAAGCTTCGAAAGGAGACATTCCTATAATTGAATTCTTAGTCGTATTGTACCACCATTTAGGCAAAGTCAACAACTTAAACCATTGGGACGGAGTATCCATAACCATTTACCTCAAATAGGACTCCAAACATCTATTTAACACCTCCGTTTAACCATCGGATTGCGGGTGATAAGCTGATGAAAATGACAATTGTACTCCTTGTAACTTCATAATTGTAACAATCCGGTATTTTCGAATTAACCTCGTTAACTGAAAATAATGAAATCACAAATATGAGGCCCAAGGTAGGCCCAATTGTAAATATGAGGCCCAAGGTAGGCCCAATTGTATTTATGAGGCCCAATTGGGTTAACCTAGCCCAATAACGTTCCAATTGGCCTAATTAGTGACGATTCGGGATTTTTGGTTCAACTTTGTTAATCGAAATGTGATGTAATCGATCAAAAACAAATTTCAAGGGCTTTAATTTAACAAAATAATGTTGTAAATATCTAAAAATAATATGATTATATTCATAACCAAGTAAAAGCCTTAATTTTGACTTTCCAAGTCAAAAATCCGTTTGGTTAACATATAAAATTCGAAATTCATATTTCTTTAAAGTAAAAACCGAAATTTATTGATCTTAATCATCTTATTGATGATTACTAATGATTATCAGACGTTATTTAGTCCATTAACACAGAATTAAACTCAAATAAACGTTTGGGAAGTCAAAACCGTTCCTAATAAATACACCATTAGTATAATCGAACATGATACATCAAATTGGGTTTACAGAACCCATAATCGGCACATTTAGAGGCTACTACAACCAGCAATTCGATCTCAAGGTGTTCGAGTAGGAGAATTGATTTGGAGCTTGGCCGAACTTTAACCCCAATTCGAGACACTTCAATTAGAGATCAAAACAGGTAAGAAATCGTTCCTACACCACCTAAAACAACCGATTAAGCATAACCCTATGTCAATTTTGGGTTCTAACTTCGAATTGCACAAGTTCGATTTCTAGGGTTCATCTTTGAAACCGGTTTGGGGGTTTATGTCTAAACGAGCTTAACAATCAAATTAAAACCTATGCGTAGATTCGCAATAAGATTCCAACTGAAATCCCTAGGATGAACACAACTAACCATATCGAATTTTAGGATTTTGATTTCTAGGGTTCTAACTGGAAAACGTTTTGGGGTTTTCTATTCAAAAGAGTTCAAAAATCAAATTGATTGTTATAATTAGTTTCAGATGAGGCCGACTATGCATAAACACATCTTAATTCAAAGTTCTAATATCGAATCACAAGAATTTGGTTAGTAGGGTTCTTTAACATAAACGTTTTGGGGATTTTATTGTATACTAGATTAAGAATCAAATTAAACCTTACTGATAGCTTCGAAATTCATTATTAGATATGAATCAAGATCCTATTGATCATCAATTCGATTGATTTGATGCGGGATTTAGTGAACTCGAGTTTGCATATGTTTAAACCGAATTGGACTGGAATTTTTATGCAATACATCAAATTAAACACATTGATGAACTCATTTGTACCCATAGAAACAAAGCCCTATAGTTTTAATCTTAGTGGAGTTCGAATTGGGCCTCAGTTGGAGTCTTTTGTTTCGGTTATGTTTAACAATGGGATTAGTGGGCCTATTGGGCTTAACACAATTTAAAACCAAGACCTATTAAGGAAATCTGATTAGAGGAGATGGTAGAGTGTGTGTATGTTGGGTTGGAGGTCACGGGTTCGAAACCGAGCTCCAACAGTTTTTGGTATTTAAATAATTTTTAGTATTTTAATCATAACTCCTTCATTATAACTCCGTTTTGACTGGTTCAAGTTGCGTTGGAACCGTAACGAAATCCCGAACATAATAAAATAACAAAATTCATATTTTAATCTGAAAACTAAATCGCGTGTAATTACGTTTGTTTAAATAAAATCATAAGCGATAATATGATTTTATTAAACGATTTCAAAGTCACGCGTATTCACGTATGCACATTTCTAACACTCTAGCATACGTGTGTTGACACGTATGTGATTTCAAGCACAAAGCGACATCTCGAATGACACAACGTTATTGTTTAAACACAGATCCTTCGTAAGAGGATTATCTACGCGAGTTCACGTATTTGATCATTCTGCAACAATCAAAGGTGCGTACACGACCCCTTTCTTATTTTAACTGTTTTGGGGGAGAAAACATGTGAAACAAACATTTTTAGACACATATCACTTGCATGAGTTAGCTGTTTACATTAAGTACAAACATAGCATTACAAAGCCTTACACTTCGAACCGTTTAGTTTGCCGTAGCGCAAAGCGTGGTAGTTGGAAATAGATCTATTAGGTTTGACAAACCTCACTTGGTAGATGGGATCTACGCAGGTGTTTGACTGACCAAACACACATTACTATTGTTTGTGCTAGACAATAGTGGCAAGGCAAAAACATGCTATAGCATGGCAATCGTCAGCTTCGGTGTCGACCACTTATGTAAATAGTACAAATGACTAGCTATCATGACTATGCATGTGTGATTATGTTATCTGCAAACTTTATATTCAAAATGTGGTTTCAACATTTGTGAATGCTTAAACCTGTGTTATGCACCAACCTTTGTGTTGACTTGATTTACATGTTCTCTCAGGACACTAAGGTGCACAAGAAAGCAAGCATGGACTAGGAGATTGAGTCGCATGCATGTCTTTACATTATAGTTATTTGAATTTGAACATTTGTAAACTTTACATTGTAATTTACATTTTACAACTGTTATTGTTTTAAAACGCTTCCGCAAACTTTGAAAACTTTGATGTTACAGATTTAGACCAAAGTATGTTTTGAAATTCATATAGAGGTCTTTGTTATGTCTAATGATCTGAGATCCTGGTTTGTCACGTTCCCAAACGGTATGATTCCGTTAGTTGAAAATTGGGGGTGTGACAGATTGGTATCAGAGACCTTCGGTTATAGCGAACTAGGTTTGCATTTTGTAGACTTAGACTATAACTGTTAGACATTAGACACTTGCTTACACAATAGTTTGTATGCACTTACATATGGCATTATGTAACAGACATGGCATCGTCATCTACACCTATTCGCACTGAGGAACAAGTTGTGGCATTGTCAGACATCATGACAAGGAGGATCGAACCAGTGGATGATACAATCCACTATGGGGAGGAAACACATGTTCGATAGAGGGGGAACAACCAATATTGGCAATGGTTTCCTGACCTCGTACGCAGCTGGGTGCGTGAAGAACGAGTGCCACCACCACCAACTGCCAACACTGCTAATAGCCGTTGGACGTTACCTACTCTTGGATATCCACTAGAACAGGCATTTGCTGCTTTTGTTGCACGCATGGAGCGTGAAATCCGCAACATTTGGGAAATAGTAGGGATGGTCACAGAGTTGCTTGAGAATAACTACTGGCTGACACAGATGTGGGATAACCTCACTGGGGAGTTGGATAGGACTAATGAGGCACAGGCAAATTTGGTGGAAACGATCTGGATGATGCGAGGGACGATCCTCGAACTCACTACACAACTAGAAACTACTGAGTTACGTGTAGATGTAGCCGATGCAAGGGCTGAGGAAGCCAATGCACGGGCTGGTACAGCGGCGATTGAAGCCAATATAGTGAGAGATTTGGCTGGGGAGGCCATGACCCTCATCACTGGGCATATGCGTTACCAGCATGGTGTAGTGACTGGTCCAGCAGAACTGGAAGATTCATCATCAACCGTTGATCAACCAAACGATGGAATCTAGTTATTTCATTTACTTTCTAATTAACAAACTTATATGAGTGGGTTGTACTCATAAAAGTAGATTTCGTGTTTAGTTGTTTTGCATCTCTTTGACAAACAATTGTAAGCACCAGTTTATCATAAATTATTAAGAATTGTTACCTTAATGGCTATGGTAGTGTGTTACATTTACTTTGTGCATGAGTGATGATTATACGATGGGTGTAGTCTCATTATGTATATTTGTAAATAGGAAGATCATGGTTGGAGGAAACATTAACATGACCGCAACGGAAATTGAGGCACTTATTAACACTCGAATTACCGAGACAATTGCAAACTATACGCAAACATACCAAACAGGACCACATGATCCAACGGGGCGACTGGTAAACCCACAAATGTGCACGTTCATGACCTAAAAATATCAATAAAACGAAATGTAATTAAAAACTTAAAGTTTAATTATCTACCTATTATAATAAAGGAGTATTTTCAAGAGACACATGTCGCAATCTAGTGCAACCTGAAATTTTTTCCCGCCTCCCTCTCCTAATATATATTTATATTTATTTAGTAATTAGTAATTAAATTATATAATTATATATTAAAAAATATAAATCTCCTTATTTAAATATTTTACTAATTTATTATTAATTTATATTAGTAAATATATTTTTTTCAATTATCTAACCCGTGTAATTCACAGAGTTTTAGGCTAGTATACATATATATACATAGGGGATGGTTTCATTGTCAACGCCTTAATTGCGGTAACCCAATAACTTTGACAAAAAATGCACGAATCTTTGGGTTTTTTCATGGTCTTTATTTATACATATTTATACATAATTGTGGAAACCCAAATAACTCTACTAAGATTAACCAAAATCTTTGTTTTTTTAATGATCTTTAGTATACATGTATAAGACAATGTTCTTTTATGTGTTTGTGCAAATTCATCACCGTTTGATATCTTACATTTGTGTAAGTTGTCGTTATAACAAATAAATATTTACAGTGTAACGCAAACTTATACTTGTTTAAAATCCTACGTTGATGAATTAATACATACACATAAAAGAACATAGTCGTGTACATATATAATAAAGGTCATTAAAAAACACGTAGATTTGGATTAATCTTGTCGGAGTTATTTGGGTTTCCACAATTATGGTCGGTTAACGGATCCTTCCCCTACACACATATAAGTGGGTTAGAGTTATGATAATCTGTTTAAACTTTTAGTTGGATGTATTAGGTGTATTAAAATGAGTTTGTGTAATTTTAACTCGTTTAGATTATTAGTTGGACGTACGTAACATGTATATTAAAGTGGGTTTAGGTAATTTTAACCCATTTAGATTATTAGTTGGACGTGATATGTATATTAAAATGGTTTTGAGTAATTTCGACCTATTAGCAGCGTTGTAACATTTGACCTAGATGGCCAATTAATCGAGGATTAATTTCTAGTCGGCCACCTCCCGCTCTAATTTCCAGTCGGTCACCTCCCGCTCTAATTTACCATAATCAGCCACTTAATCAACCACCCCAAAAATCCGTCCAAATAGGCTAGGCGGACCAAATCAACCAGATATCAGCAAAACTAGGCCAAAATCCGATAAAATTCCAACAACTTTTAAAATTCTGGTGAGATTTTTATGTAACTTGTGAAATTCTCATGAGATTTTCTGACTAATTTTATAATTCCAGCGAGGTTTTCATGAGAATTTGGAATTCTGGCAAGATTTCTAACGATTTCTTGAATTTTGGCGATTTGTTGATTTTTACACACACAAGACTTATCTTTATTGTGAATATTATATACAAAATTTGGATATACATATATACATACATAATTTTGAAATTTTTTTACAAATATTTAAATCCAATTAATCCTGATTACTCTGAACAAATCCTAATTAATATCTAATCCCTACCCCATCCAACAAGCCTAACGATTTCTATAACCCTACCTGTTAGTTTTTTAGTTTGATGTAAGTTTATATATTAAAGTGGTCTTATTTAATTTACACTAGTTTTGATTTTTTGTTAGATTTAGCTAATATCGTTTCTGTTACTATTATATATTTTTTTTACGATGTTTGTTGATTAAATCTTGAGAAATTGGGACATTTATTATATAATTTTAAACTGGTTGATTATCCATTTTATAACAGATATGCTACTGAATTTTAGTTAAACATTTAATATGTATGTTTGTTTTTAAATATAGGGAAAAATCATGGATTTGATGAATATATTAATGTGGAGCTTGGGTGGTGATGAGACTACAATTAAGGAGGTTGAGGTTCTTGAACGTTCTTATGTCAAAGGTGTGTCCATGTACGGAGCATTGGTCGAACGGTGACAGTAACCCTAACGTGGCTCCTAGTATGTATGTGCCCCAAAGTACTGAATTGCAAGAACAATTTTGACAATGAAATGCCAGGTGGCCAAAACAACAAATAAATGAAAAAATGCAACAAATAAATAAACTATTTTCATTGCACAATGAAGGTGTCGGCTCGTCTTAAGATCCCACTAAGAAGAAGATGAAGAAAACGAATAGGTATATGATATTGTTTGAATGTATTTGGATAAAGGTTAAACAATTTACATATTTGAATTGGTTTCTTTGTTGTTAACTTAGATTATAGTTTTATTTTGTATAAATTTGTAGTTTTTTTTAGAATTCAACAGTTATTTTCTTTTATTTGAATTTATAAATTAAAAAACAAAAAAAAATATTAGTCTATAGTCATGACAAGTCATCGTCATTGTCTTAGTAATTTAAGATAAAAATTAGATAAAATATTAAAAAAGTTCAAATTCAATTGTTGGAAGAATTGTGATTGTTATAACTATAGTATTTGAAAATAAAAATTAATACGAATATAGAAAACTAAGAAAAGAATAAAATTTATTCACTTGCGTGACGACATGCCATACTACAAAGACGACATGCCATACTACAAAGACGACACTTGTAGCGACGACACGTAGGAGCTATTGCGACAAATCAATAGTGGCGACAATGTAGGACTATATGTTGTCACTATAGTCTATAATGATGCTTTGAGACGATAACGGACCGAGAAATTTTATTCATGAGGAGTGAAAATATTTTATGGTCGTCTGAAGATCGTTATATAATAATTCTTTTATTTCTTTTTTTTAAATCAGTTAGGTCGAATCAGGTTGAGTTATATTTAAACAACAATCAAACTCAATTTCATATATAGAAGAATTATAAAACTGCAATAAATTTATAGTTGTTCTTATGTCTCGCAAAGTGAGTTGGTTAGGTAACGGGTTAGAACGGATGCTGGTCAGGATAGGTGCACATCAGGATGGATTTTAAGTAAAATTCGTTTAGATTTAAATCAGTCATTTAAAAAAGACATTAATTTGTATAAGTTAAAATGAATTGTAACTAAACACGTAGTTTAATTGAGTAATTTTAGTGATTTTTTAACAAATATATATTTATCATTCTTACCCATTTGAATGCATTACATTCACATAAATTTTAAGTTACCTATCTTGACACGCATTATGTTACGTTGTTACAATCTCAACACATTATATATTATAATGTTATCCATTATACAATAGTTGTTTATTAATCTACCCATTTATCTTTTTATAGGTCAATATTGTTAGGTCTAGTTATCTACGAGGTTTTTATTTTTGAAAATCTATTTATTTACAACATCCATTTAAACTATTTTAAATAACTCTTTTTTTTAAATAACAAGTACAACCATCACTTAAAATTTTATCACAAGTCTGATTGCTTAAGGTGATTTAGCGACGAACTTTTGTCATCACAGAAGCTTTGTTTGGTGCAGTGTATGTATGTATGTATGTATGTATGTATGTATGTATGTATGTATGTTATGTATTATGTATGTATGTATGTATGTATGTATGTATTGTATGTATGTATGTATGTATGATGTATGTATGTATGTATGTATGTATGTATGTATGTAATGTATGTGTGTGTGTGTATGCGTGTATGTATGTATGTATGAAATTGCACTTCAATCTGTTGAAAAGTATGATGTATGGGGCGTGTGATGCATGTATACTTAGCAATCTTGATACATAGCAAGATAAATTGATAGAATTAGGTAAACAATTATTGCATTTTGGGTTTAAATGGGTAAACCTTAACACAAGCGAGTCAAGGTGGGCAACTTAAAAACCATGTGAACATAATGGATTTTAATGGATAATGATGTTCAATAACATATTTAATGAGAAAATCATTTAAAATTATTCAAATAAACTATTTTTAGTTACAACTCTTTTAACTAGAGCGAAATTGATTTTTTTAAAACGACCTTTTTTAAACCCAAAAAGATATCGCTTACCCGCACCCGTAGGACCCTTTGCTAGTGGCGCATCATATTTTCGACCGGGGAGTTCAGACATAGATGCATGTATATGTGTTCATG